>CM052802.1:115294817-115343162 GCA_028533885.1 Nasua narica | reverse complement strand
ATTGATAATACTTTTATAGCACTTACTATGTAACAGGCATTGGTCTTAATGTATAGGAACTCATTTTATTCCTGCAGAAACACTTGAGATGTTAGGACTTGAAAAAAGGCATGTTGCTAAGAACATAAATTCCTACTCTCATATAAATTTGTAATGTGCTAGTCATATGTGAGATGACAAGACCTTAAAGCTATGAGGTAGGATTTCAGATTTAATTGATGATGATTTGCAAAATTAGTATAGAAAAATCTTGGCTACCCTTCATTCAGATTGAATTGCTTTTAAAAATAATTCTCTCTGGAGTGGTACATTTATTTCATTGAGATCTTCTTTCTCTGTGGTAGAGTGAATTTTTCTATCTTTATGTCTTAGTTACAGAAAATGATGTATTTTGCAGAAAGGTTTAGATTTTATGGACATTCTTCCATTGTCCATTTTTGGTTTTAGGTTCTTAAAATTTTCTCACACATGAACTGTCTCCAAAAAAACATTTTTTCCCCCTCAGGGATGGTTCTGGGATAATCAAGGAAATTGGGATATAGACAGGATATTAGAAGATATGAAAAAAATTAGCTGTTACAGTAATCAAGATGGTATGGAATTGGTGTAAGAAATATCAAGGTAACATAATAAGGAAACCAGAAATAGACTAACACAGATATAGTCAACTGAATTTTGAAAGAGGAGTAAAAAATGTAATGGAGAAAAGAAAGTCTTTTTTACAAATAGTGCTGGAACTACTGGACATCCTCATGCCAAAAACAAACAAACAAACAAAATCCCAAAACAAAATAGAACCTGGATACAAACTTTACACTTTCCATAAAAGTTGACTCAAAATTGATCATAGACCTAAGTGTAAAATACAAAGCCATAAAATTTCTAGAAGATAATATTAGAGACATTTTAGATGACTTTAGGAATGGTGATAACTTTTTAGATACAACACCAAAGGCATGATCCAGGAAATAAATAATTTATAAGCTGAACTTGATTAAAAACTTCTAGTCTGTGATAGGCAGTATTAAGAAAATGAAGAGACAAGCCATAAAATGGAGAAAATATTTCCAAATATATATTTGGAAAAGGACTGTTATCTATAATACATAAAGAACTCTTAAAACTCAACAATAAGAAAATGAACGACATGATAGGCATGTTAAGAGATGCTAAATGTCATATGTCAATAGGGGCATGAAAATTAAAAAAAAACAAGATACCATTACCTGCCTATTAGAATGGCCAAAATTCAAAACATGAAACATTGGTGAGGATATGGAGGAACAGGAACTCTCATTCATTGCCGGTGGGAGTGCAAAATGGTATAACCACTTTGGAAGACAGTTTAGCAGTTTCTTAAAAAACTAAGCATACTCTCACTGCGTGATCTAACAACTCGTCTTGATATTTACCCGAATGAGTTAAAAACTTGTATTTTCACAAAAAGTTGCATACAGATGTTTATAGCAGCTTTACTTGTAATTACCCAAACTCGGAAACAACCAAGATGTCCTTCAATAGGTAAATGGAGAAATATCCTGTGGTATATCCTGACCACAGGATATTATTTAGTACTGGAAAGAATGAGCTTCAAGCCCTGAAAAAACATGGAGAAAACTTGAATGAATATTACTAAGTGAAAGAAGCCAATCTAAAGAGGCTTCTTAATGATTCCAACCATATGACATTCTGGAAAAGGTAAAATTGGGAGGCAATAATAATATCAGGTGTTAGGTGGGAGGGAAGGATGAATTGGCAGAGCAAAGAGAATTTTTAGGGCAGTGAAACCATTCTGTATGATACTGTAATGGTAGGTACATGTGACTCTACAGTTTGCCAAAATCCACAGAATGTGTAACACCAAGAGGGAATCATAATGTAAACTATAGACATTGCGTGATAATGATACGGCAATGTAGATTAATTGATTTTAACCAATATACCACTCTAGTGTGCGATGTTGATGGGGAAGCTGTGAATATGTGGGGCAAGGTGTATGTGGGAACTCTCTGTGTTTTCTGCTCATTTTTACTGCAAACCTAAAACTGCTCTAAAAAAAGTCTATTATAAAAAAATCAGTGCTAGTTTTATAATGTGTCATAATGGTAGGGCTATGAAGAAAATGCACCCTTTTTAGGAGATGGATGCTGATATATTTAATGGAGAAATGTTGAAATGTTTTTCATTTACTTTAAAAAAATTTAGGGTTCTTGTGTGTGAGTGTGTATATATATGTGTGTGTATAAATGTCACAAATATGGCAAAAATTGTTAGTAAATCTGGATAATGGGGATATGATGGATTCATTATATAATTCTACTTTTATATATTTTGATATTGTTCATAATTAAAAGTAAAACTAAACTTTTATCCAGTTACCTTATGTTAATTTATATTTCTTTTAGAAAGAGAGAGAGAAAAAAAGCTCACACAAGAGTGGGGAGGGTCAGATGGGGCGGAAGAGACAGAATCCCAAGCAGATTCCACACTGAGTGTACAGCCCAATGCAGGGCTCATCTCACAAACCCGAGATCATGAACTGAGCTGAATCCAAGAGTCAGACCCTTAACAGACTGAGCCACCCAGGTGTCTCCATATGTAAATTTAAAAAAATGTTAGATTGGCTCATGTTGATTTATTGGATTAATGTGCCTTGCATTGGGGCAGGAATTTTCATGCCTTAATTTTTTTTTTTTTTTTTTTTTGTACAAAACCATGGAAGGCAGGTGTGATGATCCCAGTCTTTTAGGTGAAGAAATTGAAGCTGAGATCGTGCTATTCTCTCCTCATTTTTTTTTTAACCTAGAATTTCCAGATGGCCCTTTACTCTTGACTCCTCAGAATTTCTTTCATTCTGTTCTTTGAGGTGGATACTGTAGCATTTTGTTATAGGAGGGTACACATGAACATTCTTTCTGATCTTTGTATCTGTGGATTCTTTCATTCCTCATGGCTTTCCCTTAGGGTCATTAAAACTCAAGCCTCACGCTTGGTAGAATTGACTAAAATATATTTAAGCAGCATGCCATTCAAATTATTTTTAAGAAATAATTTTCTATTGTTGATTTAGAGACCAAGAGATCCATTTTAGCCAGCATAATTTCTGCTTAACTAATTTAACCTATACAAAATTACATAAGCCAACCTGAAACAAGCCTTCATCAAATTTTTTTTTTGCCTTTGGTTGTAACAATATTTTCAAAAATGAATCAAATGGAGTAAATAGCCCCCAGGCAGAGCAAATGACTCTAATGGTAATGTTCTGTACATTCCTTTGGTAGAAAGATTGAAAATGAAGATAAAAATATGGCAGCCCAAGGATTAAAGTCCTCCATGCGCTCTATTAAGTAACTGTTTGGAATGTGAATACATAGAAGTTTATGCCTTTTCAGAAGTTCAAAATGGGAAGAAAATAGATGAATCCTTTAGGTTGTCCACACCTCTCTTCGAATGGACACTGTGATTTCCAGCAGTGCTTGATGGTCTCTAATTGCATGAGGAGACTTTTATTTTTCAGTCCTTTCATTCACTAAGTTTCCATTTCATTTTAAGTCCGTTATTTGTGGCAGCCTAAGATCACCAATAAAATATTATAATTGTAATTGATGGGAATTAACCTTCTGTGGGTAGGAGTTGTGAGTTCTGGATCCCGAAGGTCAGCCTAGCTCTGTATTACTTGGACACAACAGTCAGGCCATCCGGATCTTGGTTTTTGTATTTACACAATTCCAGGGAATGTGATCGTTTGTAAGCTTCTCTTTGGTTCTAAAATGTTAGTGATGATGCTACCTTACATTTAAGTACAGTCATCATAGAAAAGATAGCGGGTAACCCCAAATTCATGAAAGGTTGGGGATTTTCTTCTTTCTGGTTTAATTATACTTCACATCGATGTTTCTAAAATTTTTGTGAGCATGAAGGCCACCTGGGGTGCATGTTGAGGTGTGTGCTCTTTGTTTGGAGTATGACCAGGAATCCACATTTTAAGCAGGTCCTCGGAATGAATCTGCAGCACGTGGTCTTCAGGTGGTGCTCTAAGGAGCTCAGCACTATAATTCCTGCTAAGAAACGGTGCTCAAACTTTTCTGTGGACCAATCAGAAGGAAACTGATTTTCTGGCACTGCTGATATGGGCTCAGCCTCTGCACTGATACTTACTGAGGGAGAAGGTCTTGTCAGTGTAGGAGGCGGCAGAGTGACAAATATAAAATTAGCAGGAGATCACAGTTTGAAAAGCCTTCTAGGCGATTCTCAAAGGTTGCTTTGACAGTGGTGGGTGATGACAGCAGGGAGCTTGACTCCCTCCACACTTCCCGTGGTTAAGAACATTGATTAAAATAACATGATTATGTATACAAAGCACTGTATGACTTGCTTAAAATTATTTTGACTCAATGTGTGTATTATATTGTAAGGCATTCATAGAGAAAAAGGCAAATCAAAGAAGCTTCTTCAGTAGAAGCATCCCTGATCCTAACACTACTTCATTTTTCTTTGCTCTGGGTCAAAGCTCTCCCCTACTTTCCAGATTCCCCATTTTCCTTACATACCATTCTAAACTAGTAGTTGTCCTATTTCCCTCATCTTCATAATCTTCCCAAGAGCTAATTTTGTTTCCCTTTTGGGTCTTGTCTATTATTTGTTCATTTTCTATTCCATTGAGCTCTTCCCTTATCTTCATTATTCCTTATTGTATTACCCCCATAGGTGTGCAGTGGACCCCCTCACTCCACCCCAAATTTACATCAGATGTCAAGATTGACAGTTTCACATACACCCACCAAGAGGGTATGAAAAGGTTTATTACTCATATAATGAGGTTTTCTGGGGAGAACAGGACAGGTTCACAAGTGGACCGAAGAATAACTCGAGAGTGTAGGAAGAGAAGATCCTGGCTTTTACTGAGGTTAGGTGGTGGGGCCGGGGTGAAGACCCCACATGCAACATGAGCTAGCATTGTGTGAACTTCCCACTGGGGAGAAGTACCTAGGCTTTCTTAATAATTTGCCCACCTACGGTGTGGGGTGAGAGGAGAGAGGCTGGAAAGTATAACAGTCAAACATCAAAAAAGAGACTCTTTATTACACCACCATTTCCTTACTTTGGGGTTAATTCACTTTTTAAACTTTTTTAAAGGCTTAAAGTGAAAGCATAGATCCTTGATCATACTTTAGACCTCTCTCACACAACGTAGAATTTAAAAGCTATACATTTTCTTTGATGTACTTTTTTGCTACTTCCACTGATTTGGGCATATTATATTTATTTTAAAATTTATTTTATTTTGCAGTTTTAATGTATTTTGCAATTTCCCCTTTGATCCATGGGTTCTTTAGAAGCACGCTGTTTAATTTCCAAATGTTTGGGAAATTTTTCTAGATAACATATCATTCTTGATTGTTAATTTAATATAGTTGTGATCAGAGAAAATACTCTGTATTATGTTAATCCTTTGAAATTTATTGCAACTTATTTTAAGGCCCAGCATATGGTCTATCTTATTGAATGTTCCACCTGCACTTGGGAAAATTGTATGTCATGCTGTTCTGTGTAATGTTCTATAAATGTCAAATAGGTCAGTTTGTTCAATGGCGCTGTTAGAAGTTTTTACATTTTTACTGATCTTTTTGTGTGTGTCTCCTTCTATGAGTTATTGAAAAGTATTAAACTCTCCAAGTAAGATTATGGATTTGTCTGTCTCTCCCTTTAGTCTTGTCAACTGTTGTTTCATATGTTTAGGAGCTTTATTATCACATACCTACACCTTGAAGATTATTAATTTTTCCTTTTCATCATTGCAAAATACCCCTCTTTGGCTCTGGTCATACTCTTCACCTGGAAGTGCTTTGCCTGATGGTAATATAGCCACATCTGGTTATATTATATATTATGCCTCTGACTCTTTTATATATTATATATTGTAGATCTGAATCTTTGCATAGCATTTGCATGGTTTATGTTTTTTCATTCCTTTACTTTCAAAATTTTATGTCAAATGTATGTTTCATGTGAACAACATATACTTTGGTCTTGGTATTTTATTTAGTATAACCAGCTTTGCCTTTGTATAAGGATATTTAGTCTATTTACACTTAATGAAATCACTAACATGTATGAGTTTAAATATATCATCTTGTTATTTGATTTCTATTTATCTTATCTGTTCTTTGTTCTTCTGTTTTCTCTTTGTTCTTCTGCTCTTATCTCGCGTTTTTGGAGGTTTTTTGGTTTTGTTTTGTTTTGTTGGTGATGGATCCATTTTATCTATTCTGTTGATGTTTTAAACATGCCTCCTTAGTTTTTTTTTTTTCTTTAATGGTTTTCTAGGGATTACAGAATGCATCTCTAACTTATCAGAGTCTGCCTTTAAAAATATTTCACTGTTTCACAGAACATTTAGGAACTTCACAATAGTATATTTCCAATCGTGAACCTCCTATGCCTTGTGCTCCTGGTCTTATGTATTTTATTTCTGTTAATGGTATAACCTCCAAAGCATTGTTATAATTATAATTTTGCCTCAAAAAGTTAATAAGCTCTTTAAGAAATGGAAAGACACACATATCTTTAAAACTGCAAATGGTAATATAAGGATCTTTTATATTTACAACTATATTATTATTCTGGTGTCTTTTATTCTTTCCTGCAAAACTGGATTTCTGTCTGGTATTTCTAGTCAGATAAGGAACTTCTTTTAATAAGTCTTTTGATGCAGGGCTGCTCTGAGTGAATTTTTTTTGTTTGTTTTCATCTGGTTGAAAATATCTCTATTTTGCTTTCACTTTGAAAGGTATTTTTGTTGAATATAGAATTCTAGACTATTTTTTCTAGACTAAGTTTTTCTTGCAGCACTTAAAATATGCTATTCCGTAGTCTTCTGGCCTCCACTATCTCATTAGTGAAATTGGCCTTCATTCTTACTGTTGTTTCCATATATGAAATCCAGTTAATTGTCATTATTCACAGATTCCTGATTTGCAAATTCACTTTCTTGCTAAAATTTATTTGTAACTTCCAAGTCAATCATTATGGTATCTTTGTTGTAATTCACGAACATGGACAGAGTGGTGAAAAATTTGAGTTGCCTTATGTGCAAGTTTTCAGCTGTGGTTGGACAAGGCAATGCCCTACTTTCTTCTTTCAGCTCTCACATTTAAACAAAGGTACTTTCTGTGGTCTATTTAAGACCACATTTTTTGCATTTCCTTCCCCCCCCTTTTTTTTTTTTTTTTAGTGATTTCACTGTTTCAAATAGTCCCCACCCATAGTTAAGTCTGTCTAGTCTTCCTGAGCACGGGAAGGCTGTGATGTGCCTTATGGAGAAATTATATATTTTAGATAAACATCATTCACATGTGAGTTATAGTGCCATTTACTGTGACTTGATATGAATGAATCCAAAATAAAGTACATCCAGAAAAAGGAAGCGGAAATTCACCCACTCTGCCTGAGGCTGCTCCAGAGAGAGCTAAAGTGACTTCTATACGGGGTAATGAAGCTATGGAAAAGATGGAAAAGTGGCTCAATTTGTGGATTCACGAGATGACAACCGATTTTAAAGCATAACGGGCAGTATTTTTCTGAGACGAAAAACCAGATAAATTTGCCGTCATGTTTCCTAGGTTCAAGGAATGTGTAAAACCTACCCCAGTTAGTGTTGACCTACTTTCATGTTTTTAAAGGTGATGCAATGTGAAAAATGTTCAACTTGCCGTCAGGTCAGGTTCTGGAGATCAGGAGACTGTGGAAGAATTTTAGAAATACCAGCTAAGTTTTATATGAGGAAAGGTTATGTAGTAAAAGGGTTTGTGTAATGAGACAGGCTTATTTTATGTGGACATTGACAATGACTCTGTGTAACAGGTAATGTTTCTATTGATGAATTGTGACCAGAGGCTCACAGGCACCTAACCCTGAATGTTCCCGAGGAACAGTGGTTCAGTATTCACTAATTCAGTGTGTGCAGTGATTTTTCTGAACATAACTACCACAAATGATAAGAATCAACTATATGTCTTTTCATCTGGGGACTTTCAAAATTTTTTCTTTATTTGCTGTTCATTGTCTTGATTCTGATGATCCTTAGATTTGATTTTCTTTGTATATTTACTGCATGAAGTTTGCTGAGTTTCTTGGGTCTGTGGTTTTGGTTCTTTCTTAATTATCTTAAAGTCTTAGCCATTACCTCTTCAAATATTTCTTCAGTGTCCTGTTCTTTCTCTCTTGTCTTTCTGGGACTCTTTGTATGTTAGATTATAAGATAGTATTTCATAGATCTTGGATGCTGTCTTTATTTATGTGAACTTTTTTTTCTCCTTGAATTTACATTTATATTAACCTATCTTTAGTTTTACTCATTTTCCTTCTCAGCCCCATTCAGTCTGCTAAGTTCACTGAATGAATTTTTGATCCTTGATATCTTATTTACTCATTTTTAGAGAGGAGGGAAAAGGTAAAGGGAGAAGGAGAGAGAGAATCTTAAGCAGGATCCATACCCAGCACAAAGCCCCACACCGGGCTTGATCTCATGACCCTGAGATTATGACCTGAGCCGAAATCAAGAGTCAGAAGCTTAACTGACTGAGCCATCCAGGAGCCCTTCTTATTTATTTTTTAAATGTCCCCTTGACTTTTTGTAGTCTTCATCATCTGCTCATGAAACTTCTTCATCTTTTTTAACAGGACCCTTTAACTTATTTTTTAACCTTATTGTACACATCCCCACCTAATAATTTCAGCTTCCCATCCATCTCTGGGTATGGTTCCACTGACTGCTTCTTGTCTTTTTAATAGGTCATGTTCTCCTGTTTCTTTGTGTCTTGTCTTTTTTTTTTTTTTTTGTTACTGAATGCTGGAATTCTGTGAAAAAAAAAGAGATATTAAAATAAATAATATTTCTGCCAAGATAAGTAATATTCCTTCTGTCATGTAATGAGTGTTGGAGTTGACTCAGTCCACAAGTCAGGAGGTCTGGGTTGTGTTCTCGCACTGGGTAGATTAGCTCACCACAGTGCTCAAATTATATGATGATAAAATTGAACCTTCCCTTCAGTGGGGCTTTTGATCTGAGTGCTAGAGTTTTTGTTCCAATTTCCCTGCCCTCAACTACCTGTCAACAATCTCTGTGTCCTTGCAATGTGGGGGAGGTAGTTTCTTAGCATTTCTGTCCCTCCTCTGACCACTCCAGGAAGGGGCAGGAATAGTTGTTGACCTCTCTCAGTCTTCTGCTCTGCTTTCAGTATTCCATGGTAGCTTTTGCGTCATATGCTTGGGGCACAGGATGTCTCTCTCTGCTCTCTTGTCCTGCTGCTAATCTTTCTTACGAGTACTCAGTGAGGACCCATGGAAAAGAATTGGTGGGAGGAAGTACATTTTGTTCGTTTGTTTGAAACTCTGAAGGCTTCTAAAACTTCATGCTGGCCTACCCCTGGCTTGATAAAATTAGGGAAATTGTTGTGTTTGTTTTCCCCCATGTCAATGGCAGCTTCTACCTCATACCACTGCTCTGTGAGGATAAAAGCAGCTATGAGACTCTTCTTCTAGGAGAGAATAACAATTTTCTGGGTTTCATTTGACCATGTGACTTCTTTGTGACTTTGTGACTTTCTTTGTGACTTCACCTCTAAATAAGCTTTAAAAACCCTATTGTTTTGTAGAGTATGCTACTTTTTTCTTTAGGAAGGGAGAGACGTTCTTTTGAGAATTTTTATGTCTCAAAGTGGAAGCAAGTCTCTCTTGTATCTTCAAACTCTTTCTTTGATTTTTCTCTTTAACAAATTGTTATTTCAAATCATCCTCAGTTTAAAAACAAACAAACAAGAAAGCTCCAGTAGGCTAATGGATTAGGCTTTTGCCTCCTAAAAACAAATAAACAGAATGACAATTCTTCCTTGACCATTCATCCTTTTTTCCCTGTGGCCACCAATATTTATTCTACTTACCCTAAAACAGAAAGAATAACTTCCCCTTGCTCTCTCTGCTTCTTTTCCCTATTAGTCTTCTCTCAACTTGCTGATATTTGGTTTCTAATGACTGATACTCTTCCTGCTTCTGTGACCTCCAATTGTCAAGTCAACCACTGTTCCATTTGTATTTTATTTTGACCTACTGCATTCAAAACATTAGTAGCATTTTGCCTTTTGGAAAGTCCGTCGTTGCTTGGTTTTTACTCTGAAAAGTCCTCCTTTTCAGTGTCTCTTTAACATGTTGTTTTTCTAGAACTCTTCTAACCAATTTTTTGCATGCTCTGCACATTTCCTGTGGGTCATCCCATCCATGCCCATCAACTTTAACTTTTCACTGAAGACTCAACTTATATCTCCAACTCACATTTCCATCCTGCTCTCCAGAGCTATATATTAAACTGCCTTCAAGACCAATCATCAGCCTGAGTGGTTCAGTCACTGAAGCAACTGACTTTTGATTTCACCTCAGGTCAAGATCTCAAGTCATGAGATCAAGCCTGCCTCTGGCTCTGTGCTCAGCATGGAGTCTGCTTGAGATTTTTTTTTTCTCTCTCTCTCCCTTTGCCCCTCCATCTTCTTACATATATACACTCTCTCTCTCAAAATCAAAACCCAAAACCCAAAATGGTCATTGGATGCCCCCACTTCTTTTTCCCTTCCCAGCTCAAATGTCCTCTTTTTGAATTCCTTATTTTATTGAAAATTAAACTATCCTCTATGTGATTTTCCCAACTAGGAATCTGGAAGTCATCCTCAGTTACCACCTTTTTTTGAATTGAATCAACCCACTGGTCCTATTCATGTACCTCCCATACATTTCTCTAATCTTGTTCCTCCTCACCCACCCCGTTGCCACATCCCCAAAGCTAAAATACCTGCACCCTCCCTGTGGCTATACCTTCTTTACTCGTCTCTCTGTGTTGTGATCAGCCCTCCACACCGTCACCAGAGATTCTTTCTAAAAATGACAAGCTGATTAGATTTTTCCCTGTTTGAAACCAGCAATTATTTCCCCTTTCATCTACAATGCCTAGCACATCAGAGATACTCAATGGTTTTGAAAGAATGAAAGAAGGGTAAAACTCAAAATTACCTTGAAATGTATTCAACGTCTTTTGTTCTCTAATTCTTGTCAATTTTTCCAACTTGACCTCCTTCTCTTCTGTCCTTAGTCTTTCATACTCTAGCATTTATCAAATCTTTTACAGTTTCAGAAATAAGCTTCTTTGCAACTGACACATTGTTCTTTTTTTTTTTCTGAGATATTTACCTTGTTGACGTTTCACAAGAAACTAGGTGATTTTAATGAGCTTGGGTGAAATCTCCATCCTAGCAATTCATTATTGGTTTACTTATAGACTAGATTCCTATAAATGATACACTCTTAAAAGGGGAACTTTGCCTTTTCTACTTAGTAGCTCGGCATCTGGTAAATTGTTTGGTACACTATAAAAGTTCAAAAGAGTAGAAAGAAAAGGGTGTTAATTCAGCCCCAGGTTATGACATACTAACCCAGAAACTGGTTATGACATACTAAAGCTAGAGGGTTGGCTTATTCATTATTTATTAAAGATGTTTTTCTTTGATTGGAAGGAAATCATTTAAGACTGGAAGAACATTTAGAAAAGCAGAGATGAGGGGCAGAAGATGATAGGAACATAATAAATTTTCCATCTTTGTTTTCCATTCCCTTTGCAGAAGAGGTAGTGAATAAAGAAAGTATTGGAGAAAAATGGTTTTGAGACTTTTTTTTTAGAACAGTTATATGGTGAGGGTTGAGCATAGACAGGATGAAATCTCATAAGTCCATCATTAATGGAGTTCAGGCAGCGGGAGGAGGTTTTGCTGATTTTAGAACTTGCCAGAAGGGTTTGGACCAGTCAGGGTCAGATCAGCACCTGGAGGCAATGCAGGTAAAGAAAGTGCAGGGAATTATAAGAGCAGAGAGAAAAGTCAAGGCTATGTCAACAATAACACAGTAGCAGCTGACTTGATTTGTATGGCTCTTTAAATTTTGCATTTTTTAAAAAAGATTTTATTTACTTATTTGACAGAGTGGAGAGAAATCACAAGTAGGCAGAGAGGCAGGCAGAGAGGGAGGGGGAAGCAGGCTCCCTGCTGAGCAGAGAGCCCGATGCAGGGCTCGATCCCAGGACCCTGAGATCATGACCTGAGCTGAAGGCAGAGGCTTAACCCACTGAGCCACCTGGGTGCAATTTGATGTATTTGTGAAACAGAGTAATCAGAACACATTCATGATTGGCCTTGTGACTTTTGTGATGAGTTATTTTATTTTTTTATGAAACACACATACAGGTGAATTGCGAGCTTTAGTTCTTTTGTGGTCTCTTTTCTTGGGTGATATTGTTGCTCCATCTTTATCCATCGGCAGTGTTCTACCTGAGGCTATGGTAGTGGAGGTAATCGTGGGCTTGGTTCCTGGAAGAGGTAGGCTTGTCTCTGGGAGGCTGCCTAGTATTTATCTAGTATTTCTAGATTGAAGAAAGATGTGGGTTAATCAGGAAGATAAGAAAGCATGCGGGAATCAGTCATAATATCTTTAGGTAAAACAATTGAAGACATTTAGCCTATTGTTTTCAAACTATAAACCAGCCAAATAGGCTCTCTGTGATGTGATAAAAACATAAGAAAAAAACTTTAAAACATTACCGAGTTACATAATAACGTACTTGCCTGGGAATCCTGTTTCCCTTATGGGATCTTAAGCAATTGTCTGACCTCTTCCTAGCTCAGTGTTCTTACCTGCAGAGCAATAGGAATGACACTTGCCCTTCTTACTTCATTAGTTCATTATTATTTCATTACCCTTCTGGCAAGTTCTTATTTCATTATGTTGTAAAAGACCAATGTGATACAGTATGTGAAAGTGTTTTTTTAACAATTTAAAGTGTTATATAAAAGTAAATTATTGTGCTATTTATTACTATTATTATTTTTTAATTTTTTTAAAAAATTGTTTAATTTTTTTAATTTATCTATTTGACAGAGAGAGAGAGAGATATTACAAGTAGGCAGAGAGGCAGGCAGAGAGAGAGGGAAGCAGGCTCCCGTGGAGCAGAGAGCCCGATGTGGGGCTCTATCCCAGGACTCTAGGATCTTGACCTTAGCTGAAGGCAGAGGCTTTAACCTACTGAGCCACCCACGCACCCCTGTTATTATTATTATTATTATTATTACTTATGGTCTAGATTCTAGACTCACCTGACTGTCCTTTAGGTGGAGTTCTTTGGTTGTATGACATGGAATGGGAAATTGGAGGCATGGCATGTGGATGAGATCACAGGCTCCAGAGGTTGGGGGGGAGGGAAACAGAATGGATTCAGTTGCAGCTGTTCCATTTCATACTGGGTGATCTTGGGCAAGTTGACTTCTCTTTGCCTCAGTTTTTTGGTTTTGTTCTGTAAAATAGACAAATGGCTGGGACCTTGGCAGTGAGCTCTGGAAAGAATTGTTGCTTGGTAAATATAAATTTTATAGAACCAGGCAAATGTTCCGTCAGAAGTCTTCATTAAGATCTGTTCCCTCAATAGTTTATTTTCCAATCTGAAGACCTTGCCTAACTCTGAACATAATTGTTCCTTGCCAAAACTAGCTTAGAAGGCACAAATGGACCAGTGTGATAACATGTTGAGTGGGCATTGTGATTAGTGGGAAAGGCTTTATTCATTCATTTATAACCTTCTGCTCATCTTACCACGTGAAAACAAGGAAAAGAAATAGCAGGGTAACAATAACAGCAACAAAAATGCCCACATATATAATTCATACATATACATAATCTTTTTTATATATGTAGGTATGTATTCATCTATGTATTTATATATGTAAATATATATTTTCAGAGAACTCAATATTACCAAGTGTTACAGATGATAATAGTAATGATGCATAATTAAATTAGAAATAGGTGTTTATTATTTATTGGGTGTTATGACTTATTCTAAGTACTTTATGTTCTTAACTGATTTATTGCTCATATTGTAAGATTGATAAATATTACTACTCACACCTCACAGATAAGGAAACTAAGACTCAGGGATGTTTAGTAATTTGCCTAAAGTCACACAACTAGTAACAGCCAACTGGAATTTGAACCAAATTAAACTAGGTATGGTGCCCACACTATGAAACAATAGAAGCAATCTCAGTCAGTTGCTGGAGAAAAAATAAGTGATGAAACAAATTCATATTGAGACATAGCAGAATAGTAGAACATCTGCTCAACCCAGAACTCTATCAAGTGACATTTCTGGCAGTTTAACAAACCAAGATTCATGGAGTGAGAGAATGTGAATTACTGTCTTAAATGTTAATGTACTCAGTGTCCCCATTAGATGATGAATAAAGTTGAATTAACTATTCCTGGGGGGGAAAAAACCCAAATATAGACATTCCAGTTTCTATGACTCTATGGTTCTAGATCAAATGGGATTATCACACAGAGAACTGGAGTCAAAGGAATGCACTGCAGTGCATTTTGCATGTTAATTTTGTTTTAATGCCTTCAGTTTAGATTATTCAAACACACGTGCCCATGTATGTGGAGTTTAAAGAAATGTGAGAATTGATGAGAAAACAAAACTGTGCTAAAAGTTCATGGGGTGGGAGGGGCACCCACAGTTTCACCTTCTGGAAGGAGACCTCATTCAATGGCCTGGAGAGATATATTACTTAAGGAGTGGAAACTAAAGGTAGTTTGTCAAATTCGTTTTGGAATCCAAAATGTGTAGCAAATTTTACAAGATATTTTCTTTTTATGAAATGAATGGTAAAACCTGAAAATTAGATACATTCCATGTAGGAGTAAAAAAAGGAGAATTGAAATGTGGCTGGAGCTATCAAATTGGGACAGAGCATGAGTTTATTTCCTTATTGGGTGGATGCCCTCTCTAATAATTGCCTCAATGTAGTTAAGTCAAGAGAGAAATCAGAAGAGTTGAGCCATCTAGAACCTTTTATTATTCTCAGGGCCTATTTTAATTTGCTTATTTTGCCTCAAGGTCATATTCCAACCTTGTTTAGCACTTATTGTCAAACAATGGACAGAGACCATAATTGTTAATTGAATGAATAAATAAAAGAATGTTTTTAGTTTGCTACAATTCATAAATAAGGTTTTTTCCCACTCAATGTTTCAAATGCCCTGTACTTACACCTGATTGGATCTTATAGGCCGTGTATTAGATCCCTGAATCATCCTCATTGGGCTCCAATCTGAAATTGTGTTGATTGGTTCAGCTTGGATCACGTGTCACAGACTCATTGATGGGCAACGTTGGCCTCAGTCTGCAGAGCATGAAGGCTTTTGTGGGTGCCTGGCAAATATTCATATTCTAGGAATATTAATACATAGCTTGTCATTTTTTTTTTGTAAAGGTAAAAGATGTGTATTTCCAGTCTATAATGAAAAACAAAAATCTGTCATTTTCCAGCTTTCCTTGTGGGGGAATGGTTTTATTCCTTACTTCCTTTTTCTCCCTTCTCTCTGAAATTTCATTTTCTTCTTTTAGCATGTATAGTGACCATAGGTACTTGTGAAAACTTGGAATGATTCACAGTATCACAATTTTTGCATGAATGTATAATTTTTGAAAGACTGATTGATGAATGAAGGGAATCAAATGCAGAAGCAAGAATGTTAGGAATGAGAAAGGGTAGAGCAGGCTGTGGAGGAAGAAAGAATGTGAATTCTGTTCTAGAACCTGTTTCATGCCATTTGGAATCCCCCTAGAAATTACCTCAGGAGATACTGTTTTTCTAAAAATCTTAATGAAAATAGAGATAGGTAAATAACTTATTTTTAGTCCATTGTGTGTGTGTGTGTGTGTGTACATAAAATTTCTCACCATTATTTAAAGTGATTCTTGTTTATTTGGTGTAGATGCCAGAGGGTTCTTTTAAGATTTTACCTGGTTCTATAAAATAATTTATAAATTATCTCTCCCCATGATTTTCAGGAATCTGTTTTTATTCCTCTGTTCATCTTGCTCACATTTTAGTTCTATTACTCCACTTATAAGCTCTCCATACTTGAAGCTCCTCAATGAAGCTTCTCCTTCTTCTGTGAGAAAACCCTCAACAGAGGGGCCCCTGGGTGGCATAGTTGGTTGAACAACCAACTCTTGGTTTTGGCTCAGGTCATGATCTCAGGGTCCTGGGACTGAGGTCTGCGACCAGCTCCATGCTCGGTGTGGAGTCTGCTTAAGATTCTCTCTCCCGGGGGCACCTGGGTGGCTCAGTAGGTTAAAGCCTCTGCCTTCAGCTCAGGTCATGATCTCAGGGTCCTGGGATCAAGCCCCACATCAGGCTCTCTCCTCAGTGAGGAGCCCACTTCCCCCCCCCCCCCGCCTCGCCTGCCTCTCTGCCTACTTGTGATCTCTCTGTCAAATAAATAAATAAAAAAAACCTTAAAAAAAAAAAGATTCCCTCTCCCATTCCTTCTCTCTCAAGTGGGTAGATCAATCTTAAAAAAAAGCCCAAAATAATTAGCAAGATTCCAGGAGTGGAGAGCATAGCTATCTCAGTGTGCCAGAGGAAATGAGATCGATGGCAGGGTGTACAGAAAAGAAATCCCACTCCTCAGGCAGTTTCCCCTTAGGTCATTTTACAGTGTTTTTACAGGAGTTGTTAGGTTGGTATAAAATTTCATTTATACAAAAGGAATTAGTTCTAGAAATCTGATGTATGCTGTAGTGCACACAGTCAACAAGATCACATGTTTACTTAAAATTTGTCAAGAATGTGCATCTCATGTTAAGCATTCTTACAACACACTAAAAAAGATAGATGCAAGGAAACTTTTGGAAGTGATGGCTACGTCTATTATTCTGATTATAGTGATAGTTTCCATACTCATTCAATTGTACTCATGAAACATGTGCTGGCTTTTAAATATCACTTACATCACAAAACTTGTTTGAAAATGTTGTTTAAAAATATTTATATACAGCAGTGAATAAATCACATTTTATAATCATTTCCAAATTTAAAAATATGTATATATATTTCATGTAAAAGATGTATACAGGTTCATAGAAGTTTTCCAAAAAGGACCCGAAGTTCTTTTTAAAGGTTTTATTTTTTTAATTTTTTGGTCTAGGAAAAAAATTATTAGCTATGATTATCAATCATAAATTATTAGCTATTTTTATCAATTCTATTTTACTGCTCAATAAAGCTTTATAGAGACAAGTTTGCTTAGGTAACGAAATGCTTTTAAATTATTGCTGCGACCACCATGACAATGATTTTACATCTGCTAAATTTTCCACCTCTCTCACAAGAAAAGAACATTGAGGAAATTTCAATTGGAAACTGAATTTACAACACATGCATAGGAAACTCTGGTGTCTAATCCTTCTTTCTTGAAATTCATATTAAAAAAAATTTCTCAAGTGCACCAATAGGTTCTCTAGTTATGTTATTCCTCTCTTGGGTCAACTCAATAAAGAGAACTAATGTAGCAGAGTATAACTTTAGAAAAATATGAAAAAAAGAATTATACCTTTAAGGGATTATGGTAAAAGTAAAGATACTGATCTTTAGGGTAATTATCATGAAGTAATGTTGTTTGGGCCTCTTTGACTTTGATTCCACTCTGACAACCTCAAACTCATTGTTTAATATTGTGAAAGGTTAAGTCAGAAATATGTAACCTTTCTCTATGGGTCCAGTTCTCTGGCTAGTTCTAGAAGTGCCCAGTGAGGGAGGTCACTATGGTAGCCAGTCCCTTACTAAGGGCCATTTTCTGATGGCAGCTTCATGATAAGGAACTATTATACATGTCTATGGACATGTCTTAGAAGAGGGGGAGTTCATATAATGAATAATTATGTTAGTTTTGTAAGAGACATGTGGAGCCAGCACCCCCCCATACAGAACGTAAACTTCTTTATGCTATTAAAAAATAAGAACAAAGTCCAAGTTATCAATATAGTTAATGAAATTCAAAATAATTCCTTGCTTTTATCTAATATCCAGTCTATACTCAAATACACCAATTATTCCCAAAATGGCCTTTACTATATTTTTGTTCAAAACAGGAACTAATTAGGACCATGCACTGCATCTTGTCTTATGTCCTGTAAGTCAAGCCTGACATGTTGACTGGGTCAGATATATACCATAGACATTCTGTAGACAGACTTGTGACATTGCTTCCAACTGGTGATGTTAGCCTGTTCTCTTATTCTTTGTACTTCTTATAATATGGAAGTTGATCAAAAGGTGCTGACTGAATTCAAGATGAATATCTTTGGTTGGAATACATTGGAAACAATATTGGGAAGTCCATATTTTGACACATCTAGAGATGAATAATATCTGATCATTGTATCTGTTATGTGCTAAAATTGGTCATTGGTTTATGGTGATGGTATCTTGACTCAACTATTATTTGCCCTTTGAAACAAATAAAAATCTGTGTGATACTACTTTGGTAGCAAACAATATCCACTTCCTCATCCACCATTAACTTTTTAGTGTTTTTATTATATTGATTGGTAATCCTTGCTTGAAATATTAATTTCATTAAATATTGCAAAATTATGGTTTTATATTCTACCATTTTATGTAAATTTGTTAGCAGTAATTCTTCCACAGAGTTTAACTTTCCCTGACCAATTGTCATTACTTTGTCACCCTAAATAGCTTCTTCTAAAAAGATATCGTGGGGGGACGCCTGGGTGGCGCAGTTGGTTGGGCAACTGCCTTTGGCTCAGGTCATGATCCTGGCGTCTTGGGATCGAGTCCCGCATCGGGCTCCTTGCTCCGCAGGGAGCCTGCTCCTCTCTCTGCTTCTGCCTGCCTCTCTGCCTGCTTGTGTTCTCTCTGTTAAATGAATAAATAAAATCTTTAAAAAAAAAAAAAAGATATCGTGGGGCACCTTGGTGGCTCAGATGGCTAGGCATCTGACTCTTGGTTTCTGCTCAGGTCATGATCTCAGGGTCCTGAGAGTGAGCCCTGTGACAGGCTCTCTGCTAGGCATAGAGCCTGCTTAAGATTATCTCCCTCTCCTCCTACCTGATTGTGACTCTCTTTCTCAAAAAAATAAATAAATAAAAAGGGTATATGTAGAAAGAGTTTTCATGGTATTAGGTCATTGGTAGACACTTTACTTGAAAGACAAAAGGTATACCAAAATGTATAAAGATCTTCTCAAACTCAACACCCCAAAAAAACAAATAATCCAGTCAAGAAATGGGCAGAAGACCTGAACAGACATTTCTTCACAGAAGACATACAAATGGCTAACAGACTCATGAAAAAATGTTCAACATCACTAGCCATCAGGGAAATACAAATCAAAACCACACTGAGATACTACCTTACACCAGTTAGAATGGCAAAAATTAACAAGAAAGGAAACAACAAGTGTTGGTGAGAATATGGAGAAAGGGGAACCCACTTACTGTTGGTGGGAATCCAAGCTGGTATACCCACTCTGTAAAACAGTATGATATTTCCTCAAGTCATTAAGAATAGAGCTACCCTATGACTCACCAATTGCACTCTTAGGTATTTACCTCAATGATACAGATGTAGTGAAAAAAAAGGGCACGTGCACCCCTAGTGTTTATAGCAGCAATGTCCACAATGGCCAAACTGTGGAAGGAGCTGAGATTTCCTTCAACAGATGAATGAATAAAGAGGGTGCGGTTCATATATACAATAGATTATTACTCAGCCATCAGAAAGGTTGAATACCCACCATTCGCATCAACATGGATGGCACTGGAGGGGATAATGCTAACTGAAATAAGTCAATCAGAGAAAGACAGTTATCATAAGGTTTCACTCATAGGTGGAACATAAGGAATAGCATGAAGGGTCAACAGGAAAGGGAGGGAAAACTGAATGGGAAGAGATCAGAGAAGGAGAAAAACCATGAGGGATACTGGATTCTGTGAACCAAACTGAGGGTTACAGAAGGGAGGGGTTTGGGGGATGGAATAACTGGGTGATGGGTATTAAGGAGGGCAAGTGTGGTGATGAACACTGGGTGTGATATGCAACTAATGAACTATTGAACACTATATCAAAAACTAATGAGGTACTATATGCTGACTAATTGAACATTATAACAAATAAATAGTTAGAAAATTAACTATTTTAGAAAAAGTTTAGGAAATTTGGATGTCATGAAAGCTTTCATGAGTCTGTAAAGTGGTGCACTATTCTTCGGGTATTTCTTTGTATCTCCCCTACTCTGGATCATACCAAATACTTGTTTCATATTTAATTTTATATTTCTTGGAATTTTAAATTTAAATTTTCTTACTTTCTCAACCTATGCCTTCATATGTTTTATATTCTCCTACCTATTAATAGAAAACCTATTCTTTTTTCTTTTCTATTTACTTGAGAGAGAGAGCAAGCAACAGTGAGAGCACAAGCGGGAGGGAGGGAGAAAGGGAGAGGGAGAAACAGACACCTGCTGAACAGGGAGCTCAATGCGAGGCTCGATCCCAGGACCCTGGGATCATGACCTGAGCTAAAGGCAGACGCTTAACCCACTGAGCCATCCATGTACCCCTAGAAAACCCTCTTCCTTTCTTTTTCTTTCTTTCTTTCTTTCTTTCTTTCTTTCTTTCTTTCTTTCTTTCTTTCTTTCTTTCTTTCTTTCTTTCCTTTCCTTTCCTTTCCTTTCATTTCCTTGCACCCCTAGAAAACCCTTCCTTCCTTCTTTCCTTCCTTCCTTCCTTACTTCCTTCCTTCCTTCCTTCCTTCCTTCCTTCCTTCCTTCCACAGAAAGAGAGAGAGATCACAAGTAGGCAGAGAGGCAGGCAGAGAGAGAGGGGGAAGCAGGCTCTCTGCTGAGCAGAGAGCCTGATGCGGGGCTCGATCCCAGGACCCTGAAATCATGACCTGAGCCAAAGGCAGAGGCTTTAACCCACTGAGCCACCCAGGCGCCCCTAGGAAACCCATTCTTATAAGGGTCTGTGATCTGGCTCCCCTGAGCTTCATGTAGAAGATGATCTAACCTTGCTTTACTCCATTTCTTCATTTCAAAAATGAGGATAATAATAGTGTTTACCTGGAAGAGTTAATATGAGGATTCAGTGACTATTATATAATTTCCATAGTTTAGTGCCTAGCACATTACAGGTACTCAACAAATATTGGCTAAAATTGAATTATGTCCTTCAATTCTTTCTTTTTCCCTATGCTAGGCATTATTACAGGCAAAAAGAGTCTGCATAATAACATCCAAGTAAAGAATTCACTGTTAGATAAAATGAAAAATAGGCATCTACTCAGTTTGCAGAATCCAGCTGGTTCTATGGTGACTTACATTACTTGTAAAAAAAAAGTTAAGGAAATAGAAATAGTTTTTGAGGAGTTATGGATATTTATGAAAAATCTAGCAACATTTAGAGTTGTTATGTTGTTTTTTTTTGAATATAGAAGCATCTAGAACAATCTTATTCTCCTTGTCATTTTTTCATACTTTTGTTAGAAAAGGTGGTTCAGAATAGGAAAATCTGAAGACATATTTTGGAAAGTCAATATTTAAACTTTTTATTGATAGTCAATTAGGAATATTTTGAATTTTGTTTAGATGTTGGATGAATACGCAGAACATAGCTATCTTAATTTCTGGTTTAGCAACAATATTTACTGATATTTTTTGCCAGACCGTTCTCTGTGTAATCCCCAATTATAACAAACCATCACTGTTCAGACGAACAGGATATGGTAGAAAGTCTGGGTTGCAAAATATTTTGCAACTAATAAATAAACTCTATGCAAAAAAGAATTATTTTATATGGAAGAAGAAATACGACCAAAGCTGCATGAAATAATTGTTACATCATAAAGTTTGTGATAAAATCTTCCTTAATGAGGTGATAAATTTTAATTATTTCACTGTTAGTAAATAATCGATGCTTCTTGCGTACTTGAGAGGATTTGAAATATAGTTGGCTCCATGAGGGCGTTCATTCTCTTTGCAAACCATGCTGGCTCTGTTTGATCTCTTTGGAAAATGGTTGGCGCAAAGGAAAATTTCATAAGTTTTAATAAAGTTTTACTGTTTAGCCCTTTCTGTTCATTTCCAAGGGACCATATATAGCCATTGATCCAAGCCTTAATTGTTTTTACAAGGTTGTGGGTAAAGGGTTAATAATAGAAACTATATAGGGTCAAGTGAGTGAAGAAAACTGTCACCTTAGTGACATGTAGTCTCTAAAATGGCAAGGTGACTACGTGAAGGGCAAATTCCATAGATTAAGAACTGAGCTTTGGAACAATGGAGAGCTGGCTCCACCATGTGCTACAAACTTGGGCAAGAACCTGAAGCACTCTAGGCCTCAATTTACCCATCTGCGAAATCAGTCTGACAATTAGAACATAGGCATTGTAAGAATCAAATAACAGAGCCTACAGAAGTGCTTAGAAGTGTCTCAGGGTGGCTTTGCACATTCCGATCACCTAAATTCCATTTTCTTGCTGGTGACAGCCAGAAGTTCTGATTTCTCCTCTTACTGTCAGACTCCCTATCTCACACCTACTTACCATTGCCATGTGGGTATCACAAAGACACTGCAAATTTAGCATGTCCAAACTGGAAGCTGATATTTTGTTCCTCAAAGCTGTGTTTGCAGGTGCCTGGGGGGCTTAGTTGGTTAAGCGTTTCCCTTCGACTTAGGTCATGATCCCGGAGTCCAGGATCAAGTCCCACATCGGTCCATGGGGAGTTTGCTTCTCCCTCTGTCCATCCCCTTGCTCATGCTCTCTCTCACTCTCTCAAATAAATAAAATCTTAAAAAAACAAAAACAACAACAATGGTGTTTGCATTATCTATCCCATCTTTCTTATCCCAGTAAATGGCACTAGAGAACACTAATTGACTTAGGCAAGAAATTCGATATTTACTTTCGGTTTTTTATTTCCTCTTATCTTCCTCATTCAATTCATTAGCAACACTTCCTAGTTTAGTGAAGTGAACAACCCCTACAGCTTGTTCCACATACACCGTTAGCTCCTTGGTAAGCTTGTCGGGCTAAATCTATAATGTTCTCTGTCTCATAAGACTAAACTGTGAGGGCACATCCACAGGGCTACTGTTCCCTATGGCTTTGGCTGCTTTCCATTAATGGGGAGAGTTGTTAAGGGTTAGGAAGGGGAGAAGAGAGGTCATGTGATAGATAGTTCTACCCTCCCTGCATTGAGCTGCCTCCATCTCTGCACCCAGGGTCACCGTTCTACTCAAGACAGATGACTTTATATGCCTCTCTTTCCAGGGTCTGGTGACTACTCTGTCTCCTCAACCCTTCAAGCCTAACAACATAAACAGCCTGCTCCTAAATCCACAGCTTTGTAATAATACATTTGTAAATAAATCTTCCTCCTCGTCATCTAATTTTGAGAATGCATATGTTTCTGCTGGGACCCTCACTGACATAGATCCTAAACCTGGGCCTTCTTGGTGATTAACCACAACAAATCACCATTTTATTCTAATGCGGTTAACTAACGTCACACCCGCCATGTTGGTACATGGGGTATCATGGGACGTGTCTCTTCTCAGAATTTTAACTGAAGCCGGGCATGACCTTTCTATTTTTTTATTTCTCCTCAAACTGTCTCACATTTCTTCCTCTGAAATTCCTGCAGGATTTCTTGAGAGGAAGGGTTAGAGTGAGAGAAAGCCACTCCTTGTGCACATTTAGCTGTTTTTTTTTTTTTTTAACCTTCTTCTCCAGTTCATAATCCACTAGGTGCAAAAGGGGAAAGGTTCCCCACTGCCTCATGCATTCTAGTTATGACTTTTTTTTTTTAGATTTATTGCTTTATTTTGGGGAGGGAGGGACAGAGGGAGAGGGAGAGAAAGTCTTAAGCAGACTCTGCACTGAGCACAGAGCCTGACTTGGGGCACGATCTCATGACCCTGAGTTGATGACCTGAGCTGAAATCAAGAGTCAGAGGCTCAACTGACTGCGCCATCTAGGCTCCCCTTTTTAGTGTCCTTCATATTGAGAAGACATTTCCCTTCTCCAATTATCTGGAGCTATAGTAGCTGAATTTTGCTGAGAAACATAATTTATAGGAAAGAGGAATAAATAAACATGCATTTAATATTTTTAAGTTTTTATCACTGGCTATATATAGGACAGATAATTACTACTCATTTACTTAAACCTTTTACTGACTTCCCAATTGCACATAATATGTAGATTGGTTAACATCGCCTGCAAGTCCAGCAAGAACCTATTTATGTTTCCAGCCCAATTTCCCAATATTCTCCTTTGGGGCTGTACTTAGGCCACACCAATCTTTTTTTTAAATATATAGAACTATGTCCTACCTCAGGACCTTTGTACATGCTGTTCTTTCTGCCTGGGGCAATTAATTCTTTTGCTTTTTCCATGGCTAAACTATTCTTTAACTCATCTTAAAAAATCACTGTCTTGGGGTACCTGGGTAGCTCAGTGGGTTAAAGCCTCTGCCTTTAACTCAGGTCATGATCAAGCCCCGCATTCAGCTCTCTGCTTAGCAGGGAGCCTGCTTCCCCCTCTCTCTCTGCCTGCCTCTCTGCCTACTTGTGATCTCTCTCCCTGTCAAATAAATAAATAAAAAATCTTAAAAAAAATCACTGTCTTGCCTAAGCTTCCTCCCACAACCTTGTCCCCTAAAAGTCTTCTCTAGATTGTTCTTTGGATTGTTCTTACTTACCATCTTTGTCATTGTTTTATTTATTTCACTAGTTAATTTTATTTATCATGTCCACTAGAAAGATGACTTTTTAATGTCAAGTATAATATAAATTTTTATATACCACTGTATTCCTGCCTTCTAGCACTGTCTGGCATAAAGCAAAAACATAATAGATATCTACAAAATAAGAGACTGAATGAAGTATAATGCCCAGTAGGGTATCAGTGCTCCATAAACATAGATTAGCATTGTTGGTATGAAATCTCACTGCTAATTAGTATGCCATAAACTTAAGAATATTTATTTAGTCAAATCAGACTTTTTATTAGATCTCACATACTTATTTCAGAGCTCCTCTTGGCAGAGCTGTATTAAGAAACTTATTTATCTAAACTAAGCACAATACATAACATGGCACCTTTTCAGTGGAAGCCTGTGGTAAGGAAAGTCTTCTCTTGAAGAGATTTGTGGCTTTGGTTTTTGTCTACTGAAGCGGACTCTACTAAGATTCACAGAAGACCCACAGAGTTGTCAATGGAATTAGATAAGCAGAAAAGCCAACTGCTTGAACTAAAAGAGACAGAGAGAAACCAAAATAAAGGAGTCTTTGGACTCCCAAATCTAGTGGCAGGAAACAGGCTGAGGAAATGACTTAGCTGCAAACACGGGCTAGCTTTCATGAAAAAAAGCAAAGAAGATCTACGGAGTGGAACCAGGTCCAGAGGACAGAGCTGAGAGCCGTGGAAATCATTCCAACCTTGAGACTCATCAAGGAACTGCCAACATTTGCTTGTTTGGCTTTTGTGACTGCTTATCCTCCACCTTCCTAGTCCAAAGTAACTAAGCAGAGTGAGGAAAGTCATATTCTGTAAAAGGGGGCTCCTAAAGCTATAACCCCCATGTTTTTATTTGTCTCCTGGAACCTCAACCTTTAGGGCAAGCATATCCAGGTCCTAGAAAAACCCACCTTTGCATGTAATGCTTCAAGTGTATTTTTAATCAATTTTATTTCATTTCTGTTTTCTTTGATGCAGGATTTGAAATTTGAAGGGGAAGAACTCAAACAGTACATCCCTATGTCCCATTTAAAGACTGACAAAACCTGCGAGAAGTATGTTCCTTCCTGGTAGATTCAATGCATTTTCTTTTCTTTTGTATGTTTCACTATAGATTAAATGTGGATCAGTTATAGGTATCAGGCACCCCTGGTTTGATTTACCCTATGGGTCAGACTTGTGGAAACTGTGACCTCCTTTCCTCCTGAAATTTATCTGTGCCTTTTCATTCATATATGGGTGTTGGTGATGGGGCTTTATGGTGATGGTGATGTAGCTGGGAACCACACCTTATTTACTACTCAGGAAGTAGCTACATCCTTGAGCCAATGTAGAAACTTCCAAGATCTAGGAGTGGCACTTGCTGCTTCTCCATGCCAGGAGAGGAGATGCAGAAGTAGTGGGTGTAGGATCAGAAGGGCTTTCAAGTTAGATGGTCTCACTTCAAATCTTGTGCTTTACCTCTCAGGGTTATGTGACTTCAAATATGATATTTGACATTCTCCAGCATCAGTTAATTAGTGTAGCAGAAATAAGAATACCTTGTTGGATTATCATAAGGGTTAAACAAAATAATAGATATAACTTATTCAAAAGAGTACCTTGAACATGCTAAGCATTCAGTAATAACTATTCATACTGTGTATCAGTGATGTTCAACAGAGATTTTGCTCTCAGGGGACATTTGGCAATGTCTGGAGATATTTTCTATTGTCACGACTGGGACTAGGAGTGGGTATGTTGATGGCATCTAGTGGGCAGGGGTCAGGGATCTTGCTAAACATTCTACAGTGACCAGGCCAGCCTCCAAAATAAAGTGTTATGTGGTTCAAAATGTCAATAGGGCACAGGTTGAGAAATCCTGTTGTAGACATCAGTGTTGTTCATTCATTGTCATTTTGCTTAATTCCTAATCCAACTAGCAGAGAAAATAAGGTATCAACTGGAGCGGAACCTGTCTCTTTGTGAAGGGTATTCAGCGCCCCTGATAACAGGCCATGGGGACATGATTACATATTGCTGAAGTTTCAGTCCACACTCAGGGTAGTAAGCCCTGATCACCGCACTTCTAGGGCTAGGACCTCAGGCCAGGGAGGTAGACAAGACATTATATGCAAGACACTTAATTATGGGCTAACTTATAATAATGAGAATTGGTACTACCCTAAGTACCCAACAATAAGAATATGTTGTAGGAAAAAAAACCTTAACCTCATGGAAAATGCCTTTAATGTACAAAGCAGTAAATATGGGTGACAAAATACTATTTATATCATTGACCTTATTTTGTAAAGAAAAAAAAGGTGATTTAGCTACTTAGCTATGATGAATAGACCTCAGTATTTTATCAGGGTTTATCTCTGAATGGTGGACCAATGGACGACTTTTGGGGGGGCTTTTTATATAATCAAATTTTATATAATGTGCACATGTAAACATATATTCATATAATCACAAAATTAATAAGTGCTGTATATGAGGTGAAAAAAAGAGTAATAACACTCCACAAGACCTAATTCAAAATGAGCCCATGTCTGATCTGGCCCCTGGTTCAGGGTGTGACTGCTCCAAGGGGACACAAATCTCTAGACTTAACTTGAGGTACCTGATATCATGTTAAACCCGTGTATTAACCTTTTGATGGGCATGCTCCTTTTTAACTAAGGAAGGTATTTTTAGAAAACCTTTAATTACAAAGAATTGGGATTGCAACTAAGGATCTTTTTTTCCTTTAGGATCATAACCATGAATTCAGCATCTAATTATTTAGATTAAATTTTTGAGATATTTCATGAGTGCCTTGCTATGCTTGCGAAGAGAACAAAGAAAGAAACTGAGGAAACCATTCACTCTGGTTAACATAACATGTTTGATGTTTACTAATGAAATCTGTTTACCTTCATAACTGTATAATAGGGCCATGAAAGACAATAGATAACAGTAGTTTAAAAGTAGTAAAATTTGCAACAAAGTGTATTTAATTTGAAATTGAATTGCCAGCAAATGGGTGTCCTAATGAACCCTTGTGTCAATGTAGCTCTAACCAAATTAAGGGAAATCATTTCTATCACAAGAAACTAAATCAGCTGTGAGATTCAGAAAGGCCATTCCTCTAGTGAGGGTACAGTCATTGTCACAGAAGGCCCTGCTGATGGAATTAAGCTTAAGTCAGGAGAAGTTGAAATACAAGATCCTTCTTAATTCAAATGAATATGGGAAAGCAGGCGCATGCTTTAGGATGTGTGAAGCTTAAAAGAAACAAACGAACAAATAGTAACAAAGAAGCTCAAATAATGTCAGTAAATGTTAATAGGAGAAAAAAAAAGCCTAGGGGACGTTTTGAGGGTAGAAATAGTTCTTGATCTCTGACCATTGCATCAAAGAAAGAAAGAAAGAAAGAAAGAAAGAAAGAAAGAAAGAAAGAAAGAAAGAAAGAAAGAAAGAAAGAAAGAAAGAAAAAGTTTATATCATATCAGCTACTCATGTATTTAAAAGATTTCCCCATCGCAGAGGTTCTTTACCAATTTATAGGCTGGAAGGGGTGGACGTAGAAAATGAAGTGGCTAAACATCTTACCAAATATGTGATCTTCTGGTAATTTCTGAAACAAGCTGCATTTTAATTGCTGGGAGATCAGTACTGAATACAGTGAGTCTTGTATTTTGTAGGATCCCATTTCAAAAGCTACTCATCTCCCCAACTTTAATCAATGGTGGTAATGCGGTGTTTATCTAGTTCTCAGTTAATCTGACACGATGTTTAAGGAAAACATCAAATTGTGTTGTGTTTCCAAAGGCAAACCTTTTCATTATGCCCACTGTGGATTTCTGTTCCTTTTATCTCCCCTGTTCTTGTAACTGCTAGCAGAGCGCCAAGTCAGCCATTAATTGCAGAGCTAAATGTCTGTGAAGAAGACAGCTCAGCCAAGTTCTGCACCCTCCCAGAAGGAACTCATGAATCAAAGGGAGCAGCAGGACCTTGCTGGAAGGTGAGGCTCTCAAAACAAAATGTTAAGCGATGAGATCAGTTATCGACTCCTTTTCCTGTTGTGCTTTTCCTCCTCTGGGACCCTTTAGAGACATAGAGTTTCAGCAGGACTGGGTAAATATTTTTGAGCAGAATTCTTTCCTAAGATAGAATGGCTAAAATTCTCAGTTGTGAAGCCATTGGAATTCCTCGAAAATGGTGTCCCTGGTGCCGGGCTGGGTTCTCACTAGACAATAAGGCAGAGCTGCCACCATGCAAATGAGACAAGGTTTGAGATTTGACGAATCTTCTGTCTTCTTTCCCTACTCATCTGACACTCGCTTTGAGGAAGGTTGTAAATGCAAGAGAGATTGTGGTATAATTCCTCAGACTGGCATTTCTGCCCCCTAGTCACCATTCGATTATCTTCCAAATTGCTGTGTTTCAGAGAGATAAAGATTTTTTATGGCTTGCTGACTTGAAACAACCACAAGATGCAGCAAAGAGATGGCTAAGCAACCATGCATAGTAATTCCATTGGTAAATGACAAAATCTTTGTTTGTATGACATTTCCAAAATTACTACAGAAGATGAATCTAAAATACAAAATGTCACATTTGGCATGCAAAACTATCACAATATATTTCAGTATAAAATTCATAGAGGCGTTTAATTTAGAATGTGTTTAATAACTCGGTCTGCTTGCATCAGTAATCCTGCCTTGAGGTTTAAAGAGATTGTCTTATTTATTCACGTGGTGCTAATTTTTAGAAATATTTTTGGAAACCAAAATATTAAGGTTAAATCCTTATTGTTAATTAAGGTTTTCTAATTAAACCAAAAATAATTGTTATTCTGATAGGCTTTTAAGTATGGCTTATATGGAAAAAAAAAAAACAAAAGTTTAGCAACTTTCACTGTTTATTTAACTGTGATTTGATTCCAGAAGCATTTTATCTATATGGAAATATATATTATCGCTCACAAAATAAAGTCGAGGCAGGATTCTTAAGGACTTACTGTTGGCTGCAGATTAATGGGTATGCTACTAACTCCAGTGGCCAAGAGAGTAACCTGCTTCCAAAAACGACATTATTTTTTGCTTAAAGCACAATGTAATAGAGAATTCTTTGAGGTCAAATTATTCTGAAGACTATTTGGGACTTGTGAGTATAGAAAACATGACTTAATGACATTGGAGTTATTAATAATCCCAGTTTAATTTTTGTTTAATCTGAAACAAGTCCATTAAAAATCTTAGCAATTCGTATAAACTTTCTGGCACTTACTAAAAATGAGAATGGCCTATTTCTGTCAGCCAAAGGTAAGCAATGAAATTCAAATGTCCCATAAAATATGCCTGAATCATGTTCTTTATGATTACATACAATTTATGTAATTGTTACATACAATTTATGCTAAGTTGTGGGTTAAAGCGTATACAGATGCTCCCCCCTCTTTTATTTTTTTATTCTCATGTGAAGCCAATGGGACAGGTTGACCTCATGTTGAAATTGAATAAAACCATCTACCGGGTGAGGGGTTTATCTGACCTACTTTGGACTCCCCCCCCCCCCAACGTGGTCTAGGGGCCAAGGGCAGGCTGCCCAAAATGTACCACAGTGGCACCGTGATTATTTTGAACTGAAGCTGCTTGAGAAATAACCAAAGGAAGACCACTCAGACCCCCGTCTGTCCCCCCGAACACAGGAAATCAGTGTCCCCTATGGAAGGTACCCTTCTTGTACTAAGAAGTAAAAAGACATCCTTATCACCAGAGGTTGGAACTTTTAAGAGGAGAAAGCTATAGAAACCTTGTTATTTATTTTTACTGATCTACCACCTCAACCCAAATTTTGCCTAGAATTCCTGCCTCGCTAAAACTCTCAAACACCCGTTTTCTTTATCCTGCCAACTTCTCGCCAGTATAGTGTCTCTCTTCCTAAAATGAAGAAAAACTGCTTGTCTTGGTCACTTCTGTAGGTCTCCATGGCATTACTGGGCCTCGCTGTGCAGTAATGAAACTTTGGTTTCTTTCTCCTGTTAAGCTGTTCCATGTAAATTTAATTTGGAGTCCAGCGAAGACCGTGAAAGGTAGAGAAAAAAAATGTTTCCTCTCCTACAGTGTCATATGGTCTGTGATTAGCATCAGAGATAAGGGCTGTCGCCGTTCAGACGGTGAGTTTGAAGCTCGCTGCCCATGTTCACCATTCCAGATAACCTTGAGGAGGCATGATGTGTGGTTTTTAGAAGTGTTGTTTTCCCGTTAATTCTATCTTATTATAATAGATGAATGGTTTCTGATGTCACAGATCATTAACATACCATGCTTAAAAATTGGCTAAACTTTCCCTGGCATAATTGGCAGGCTTGGCTTTTGACCTCCTAATTATATATCGTGTGTCCTCCTCTGTTATCATTGCTAATACCTGACAATTACAGGTTGAGCGAAAATAATTGTCTATTTCCGCCCACCCCCAAGAAGCGCATTGTGGCTAATTGCGTGGTTTTACCCAGTTCCTGCATATTTCAAAGACCTGTCTTGTCTTTAGGTTGAGCAGGGTCAGGAGCCTCAGCGTCTTCAAATACAGATGAAATGCATAAGGGGCCTCAAGAACAAGGCTCCCCAAGGCTCTTACCTCCTCAGAGTGTCCTTGCTTGGTCGACCAGGTGGCTGTACCTTGCAGTGGAGGCAAGCAGAGCAGCTGAAGACCAGAACACACCCAATGAGGCATGATGGAAACTTTTATGATGTGGGGCTGTATTTCCATGAAAGCCTTTATGTGGTAAGCTGGTCTTTTTGCACACAAAGCACGTTTTATGTGTCTTTCCCATGCTTCCTACCTGTTCATCTTTTTATCCTAATTGATGTAGCTTTAGATATGGAACTTTGTGTAGTAAAAAGAAAGGATTTCATTCATTCATGCATGCATGCATTCATGCAGCAAATACCCAATGAGCACCCAGTATGGGCCAAGCATGTGTTGCGCACCATAAAGGGACCCCCTAAGTCCAGTGTAAAATGGAAATGCTATCTTTATTTATCAAGAACATATAATGTGGATGCTTGGTCTGGTTCTTCATCTTTTTAGGATTTATGTGCCGAGCGATTTACGATGAGTGTTATTGGGTGTGTTGTACATGTATACGTGTGTAGGTAGCCAGGGACGCTGATTTTAGGTGAGAACCAAGCTTTAGACCAGAAGAGAAGTTGGAGGGATTGTTCAAAAAATATATCACGGATATAGGGGGATGTGTTTACCATGCAAAGGGATTCCAGAGAAGACAGGGCTGAGTAAGGCAGGAAGAGGTGGGTAAGATTAAAGAGTGACTCTGGATGCGGGGATAAGCAGGGCTTGGAGATCATCGCATTACCTTTGGAAACAGAGAGGGAAGGCTCAGCTTCCTTTTGCCCTAAGAAAAAGAAAGGAGGTTGGGTTAGTCCTGATGCATTGGACATCGGGCGTGGGCACAGGCTGTGCACACATACAGAATTGCCTTCTACACTAACATCTTGAGAGTCAATATAGGCATCACAGAGTGGTATTTCAGAAAAAAACTAATTTCTCTCTAAAATAGATAGAAGTGTGCTCCCTTTCCCCATTTCCCCTTAGGTTTTGTGCTAAAAGTTATCCTTTTAATTAATTTTAGCATGTGGTATTTCATTAAGGGTTGTAATGTGTTATTCACATGGATATACTCTTCAGATAACATATTGTATTTATTCTGACCAACTGAAAAAATTAAAATGGGATGTAAAGCCATTAAAAAAAAAGAGATTTTCTCTACAGTAGATCTATAAACTACAAACCTAGAAGGCCATCATTTACTTATAGGGTCCAAGAAGAAAATTACCAACCTCCATTTTTTTTTGCCACCTTTACTTGTTATATATCTACGGGCCTTGAGGACATACCATGTTTTTGTTGTTGTTGTTGTTTGGTTTGTTGGTTTTTGTTTTTTGAATGAGCAAAAACTCTGTAGTTGAATTTTAAGAAATAGAAAAGATCTAGTGTTCATAAAAGCCACACCGTTGAATAATAAGAGCAGAGTGTCAGATGACCTCTCTTTTGGTAAGTTGGCAGGTGTTAAAACCAAAAAGCAAAGCGTGCCTACTGTTAGGAGCCATGTACTAACCAGACATTCAGTGAAGATTCACAGCTTAATCCTAAGATGTAGCCATGGTCCATTCCTGATATGGTTTGGAGAACTGGGAGTGTCAATATGGGTGGTACCACCAGGAGTCTCTCTGAGACAGAGACCTCAACTCTTCCTAGGATAGCATTCTCCCTAAGTGAAAAGGAATCCTGCCTAACAACATTGACTGGGGAACCAAACCTCAGTGGGCTCATCTATGAGACATTGGGGATAATATCTGCCTACCAGATACATTGTGAGAAATGACTAAGAGAATACTCGTGGAAATCCACAGTGCTGGTGTGTAGTAAGAATCCAGAGGCTTTTATTATCATTGTTATCATTATTCTGTTTCTTTGATGAAGAAGCTGCCTGTACATTTTTACCCAGTGGACTTTCATTTTAATATCTATGACAGAAGTTTATATGGTGAGTACCTTTCAAACTGACCTTTGCTTGACAGCAATGTCAGTTAACTTTTTCTTTTTCTTTTTTATTCCTTCTACTGATGGGTCCCAAAGGCCTTGTGAAGTGCGTGTGGGGGGATACCCATGAGAGGAGTTAGTCTTGAGTTGGATAGAGAGGACGTTTTCCCTGGGGGAACCCACTGCCTCTATGGGACCAGAATTTGAGGATACGTTCTAAGAAGGCAGCAGGCATAATTCAGCCCCTGAGCTGAGGTCTTGGTTCCTACCCTTAACCTCAGAGAAATTTCAGAAATGGGGTGTGACCTAAAATCTTAGTTATTTTATATATATATATATATATATACATATATATATATATATATATTTTTTAAAGATTTTATTTATTCATTTAACAGAGAGAGAACACAAGAAGGTAGAGAGGCAGGCAGAGGCAGAGAGAGGAGCAGGCTCCCTGCCGAGCAAGGAGCCCGATGCGGGACTCGATCCCAGGACGCTGGGATCATGACCTGAGCCGAAGGCAGCTGCTCAACCAACTGAGCCACCCTGGCGTCCCAAATCTTAGTTATTTTAAAAACGAATTCAATCAGGACCTAATGGGCTGTTACATTCTTTTGGTACATTTTAATTAAGTATCTGAAATTTTAATGCATGGAGTTAGGCTACAGAATATGTCTCATTTCTCGACCCAAGAGCAAGAGCTTGCATTGTAGACCCATCTGCATAAGTACCTGTTTGATACTAATAGGCGGTAGGAAGTGTTATTATTGTTTTTATGAGTTTAGGGGCCCATCCCTGGCTCCCACTATCAGAGTGTGAATTCTGAGGGCAGAAGCCACATATATTGCTGTGTTTGCTTTGAGAATATTCCATGCCTGTGGGAGGATCCTAACAGAGTGTTCCACAGATCAAATGCCAGGAGGACTGAAGAAGGGTACTAGGGACGGCTTCAGGGAGAGGCGCAGAGCTACTACATGACTGAGGTTGCAAAAATGTTAGTGTTAAAAAGTGCATCCGATCTGTAGGGGAAAGCAGAAGCTGGCCCTTCTTTCAATAGTCAAATGCATTTTTCCTTTCCTGCCAAAAAAGAACAAAAAGTATCTTGGAATAGTTGAAATAACAACCCCAAATTTTCTTCCCCTGTGTCAGAAGCAAACAAACAAAAATAATTACCTCCTGCCACAGCCAAGGAAAATTTACTCCTTAACAGCCTGACAAAATGTCACAGAATTACATGCATCCCTTGGTGTCACCTAACAAAATCCCGGATCCCCAAAGAAATGCGCTAGGCTATTTCGCATTCCGTGTATATAAGAAAAGTACAAAATTCAGGACAAAAACAAAAACAAGAAAGGCACCCAAACCTCCAGAACTTGACAAGAAAGAGAAGTCATGTGAGGCTGTTTGATTTCAGAATAAAAATGCTGTTGCTCAAAGTCCTGTTCGTTCCATTGGGTCCTACCCAATAACAGCAAATTTTTCACTAACCACACAATTCTGCCTGCCAGTCACTCTGCTGGCAGTTTGTGGGAGACTGACAGTTAAAATAGCAAGTTTTCCAGAAATACAATTTTTTAATGATAGGAATACACACACACAAACACATAAATGTGCATTGGGTACGTAATTGATACAGGGACATTTATGATATCGGTGTCATTCCATTTATTTATTTATTTATTTATTTATTTATTTATTTATTTATTTATTTATTTTATTTGACAGAGAGAGACACAGCAAGAGAGGGAACACAAGCAGGGGGAGTGGGAGAGGGCGAGGCAGGCTTCCCACCAAGCAAGGAGCCCAAAGCGGGGCTCGATCCCAGGACACAAGGATCATGACCTGAGCCAAAGACAGACATTTAACGACTGAGCCACCCAGGCACCCCTTATTTATTTATTATTTATTTATTTTTTTAATGTGTCATTACTTTTTAAATGCGAGTCTAAGACAAGGTCATCTGTATTGTAACTCCAGGACAGAAGAAATTTGCTTCATAAGTCTTTTGAGAGTGCAAGTCATCTAACAAGTGCTGAGGGGCAGGGATGGTCATCTATTCTCATGCAGGAAGTATGGACTGAGAAAACATTGCCCCCCAAAAAAAGGCAAATCCTAATTACAGAAGCACCCAGAATGCTGAGGAAAGGCTTGCTTTACCCACATGTAAGTCTACCTTATATTATTAATAGATCTTGGAATGAGGGTACGATGTTACAGCATCAAAGCTGGCTTCCCTTGGGCATCAGGCTATGGCAGGAGGTAAATACTTGCAGGTGAAGGTGAAAAGGGTTTAAGAAGTCTCCAGAGGAGGCAGCAGATATATTAGTAAGCCCAACGTGATATCACCCCAAACATCTGCAAGACTACTTCCAGATGCTGTCACTTGGGTTTTGTCTAAATAATTCCACATCTTAACATTGGTTTTCCTGTATTGCGAGGCGGAGGTGATCAAAAAGCAATGAGTCGATGGACAAGTCTGAGCTTCAGTCCTCTCATGTAAGATGGGATAATAACAACTCCCTCCCTCTTTTGAATTACTGTTAGAATTGTATTAAATTAAATTATGGATTTGAGACTTGGGCTTGTTTTGCCTGAAGATTTTGAACAGTTTCTTGGTAGAGACATTTGGAACCTACTTGTCTTTTGACATTTATTGTGGAAATCTTTCAAATAGAAAACATTGCCTTCTTTGTTGATTGTGTTTATTAACAATGCATAGGCTAGGGTCTTTGAGAAGGTATATATGCCCCCCACCCTGCGAAATATGCCTTTTTTCTTTCAGTTTGGGCAAGATGATAAACTAAGTTAAATATTCAGATTGTCTTAGTCTACCATTCAGATTGTCTTAGTCTACCATCCTGTCAGAAGCAGGAGCCAAGGGCATATTTTGTTTTCAGATTAGGTTCTATAAACACCTGGAAATGAGATATGAGATATGAGCCAATGGCTTTTAGATGCACAGATAAACACTCAAGAGGAAAAAGGATCTCCTTGATTATCAGAAATGAAGAGGAAATTGAAAACCAGACAGGGCAGTGAGTTAACTGGGGAGACGATTGATCTTGGGTATCTGAAGTTTTGGATTTCAGTGGCCATTTAGGAGGTGAAGCCTTGGGCCCATTAGGTATGGAGTTTTGAAGGAAAGTCTTCTGCATCTAACTAGGATATTCAAGACTAGCCCAAAAAAGATAGGACTGAAAAAAAAATCTGCCCACTAATAGAGGGAAATAATAGTAAATTTCTTTTTATTTAGACTTTGTTTAAAATTTTATTTCTCCTGTTAACCTAACAATAGAAATCTTATAATTGAAAATATATAGTAGTTGAAATTAAAAATTCAAAAGATATATAGATTAGAACCTCTAAGCAGAGAACTTACAGTCTGGAAGCCAGATCTGAGGACCTTGCCTGGACTGCGCTAAGAGATAAAGAGATGAAAAAAGTGAAATCATTTGGAAAGAATTAGAAGAGAAGGTCTAACATGCAGCTTATAATAGTTCCAGAAGCAGAGAATAGAGAAAAAGAGGGAATAAACATACGAAGACCTAACAGCTATTAATTACCCAGACTTGCTGGAAGACCCAAACTCTCAGATAAAGGGAGCACAAATTGTGAGCAGGACAAAGTAAAATCAATCCGCAGGTGGACGCGTAGTAGTGAAGCAGCAGATTGCAGTAGAGAGGACTGAAGATAATTGAACAATATATTCAGGGTCCTGAGAGAAAATTTAAGAAGGTAGTTACCTAACTTATCATTCAAGAGTCAGCGCAGGGAATGTTCCAAATGAGTAGAAACAGTTTTGATTAAGGATATTGAATTAGCTTCCAAAAGCTGTCACAACAGAGGATCATAAATTTAGTGAATTTTATTGTTTCACAATTCTGTAGGCCAGAAGTTTGAAGGTGAGATGTCAGTAGGACCTTTACTCTCTGTGACAGTGCTGGGAAAGAACTGTCCTGTGCCTCTCTCCTAGCTTCTGGTAGCTCCAGGTACTCCTTGGCCTGTGGGTGCATCCCTCCGATCATTTGTCTTCACATGGCCCTCTCTCTGTGTGTCTTCACATCATCTTCCCTCTGTGTGTATTTGTCTTTGTGTCTAAATTTCCCCTTTTTATAAGGATACCAGTCATAATGGATTCGGACCCACCTTTGTGACCTCATCTTAACTTGGTTAAATAAACAAAGATCCTATTTCCAAATCCTGTCACCTTCTGAGATTCTTGAGGTTAGGATTTCAATATCTCTTCTTTTAGGAGACACAATTCAACCCATAACCAATATAGCCTTCCTGGGAACTCGCTAAAAGAACTAACAATAAATTACCTTCCAGGAGCCAGGAAGAATGAAAGGACTAATGCCATCTTGCAATATTCTTTTGAATCTTCTATATTTGAAATGTTTTATAATTTTCCAAAGGAATATTACATAAACACTATGGCTTTTCTATTCAATTTTTAATAAAATATTAGGCAATAAAGAGCTTTTGAATAGTAGAAGAAAGAACAAATGATTGTATAATTTGTACAATTAAATGATTATTTCTCCAACTAATGAACTCAAAGTTAAATCAAGGGTTGGGGCTAAGACATCTCTATATTCACAAGATGTGTACACCACAGTTGGAAAACACTGATTGAAACTACTCATATACGTGTAGGAATCCATTTTGTTTATAACTACAAAGATGAGAAACTACAGAAAACCATTACAAAGGTTGTAATGGAACCTTTACAGGTTCCATTATTTTTCCAAGGAAAAATTTTATTATAAGAAAATTGGACTGATCCTTTGAAAATTTGGTGAAAAATTTTACTCTTTCTTCAGTTGTACTTGATTTCTAGTATTCTAATCTATGCAGATAAATAAGTATGGAATCTTTAGTGCTGTATAGAAAATTGAAATAGAAAATATACTAAACTCTTTTAAAAATGTGAAGTCACATATTACAAATTGTGATGGTTATAATAACTGTTTTCACATTATCATTTAAAATATGTCATTCAAAGATGATATTTAAATATGAAAATTAAAAGTATTATTGTACTTTGGCAATAGTATCTGAGCTGAAAGAACAGTTTGTTAATTACTAGATAAAAGTGCTATGCTTATAATTCTTTTTCATTGGGTACAGGGATTGACCAACTTAAAAAAAAAAGGATACAAAAAAATAGGTTAAAGAAGCAAAACCAGCAAAATTCAGGCAAAGAACATTGATTAATGAATTAAAAAAAAGAGTTCTGAAAGGTCATGTGCTCAAGTTGGGCTAAGCCTCAGGCAGCTCTAACAAGCATGATCAGGCCGTCTGTGTAAAGCAGGTAACCCACACTGACTCCGAATTTGCTGACATTACAGGGTTATTATTTCTGGAAGGATGTAGCATTCTGGAACAATTTCTCTCATGATTCCATTAAGACCATGGTTTCCTTCAGTTTGAACTTACATATTTCATTTTTCACATTACCCTACACCACAAAGAAAAGAAAACCATGTCTTGGATTGAGGGTCTGTGTCACCAAGGGGGGAAAAAAATCACTCAATTTTGATGGTACTTAACCCCATTTGATTCGATAAGCACATCTGTTTTTTGAATCACATGTCAGTGAGTGAATGATGAAATTTTATAAGTACTAGTTTAAAGGCAAAAAATAATGTGCCTTGCAGTAAGTTGTGGCAACTTAAGGAGTTTTTAAGAAAGAAGTCGGACATATGCCATCATTAGAATTTAAAAGCACACTATAGCAAAGAAGCTATAGGAAAGGAAGCTCACAGAACAAAATGTGACAACATAGGCTTCTTTCTACATGACAGAATCACAATGAGTAGGTATCTGTTAGTTTTATACTTTCAAGAGGATCTGCTCTATATTTATTTGTGGCTGGATGAGGCTTTGTCTTTGGATTCAGGAAAATAAAATACCTCTTAACTACTAAAAAGAAATCTTTTAGAAATACTATCATAGAAAATTTTCTTGTATATTCAAGTATGAAGAATAAATATGAGGGACCAAGACCTGGTAGAATGGTGGTTAGGTGTGCGCTCTTTACCTTGAATTGAATTTTGGTTCTAAAACCTACTTAGCAAAGTGACTTAGAGAAATCAACTAATCTCCCTGTGCCTCTGTGATCTCCACATAAAATAGTCATCACAAGAAGCCCAATCTCATTGATTTTACACTGTTATTTGCCACCAGTAGGGTCGTGGTCTAGGGTAAATGTTATATAGTGCAGCTCAGGGCCGACATGCTTCAAGGACTAAAGTATTTTAAAATTAGGAACAAATCATCTCTAAACAACAACAACAAAACCAAACCCCAAATATATGCCTAAAACAAAGTTTTGGTTAATTAAAGTATGTCAGTATTTCTCTTACATGTTCATGAACTCTATTGTTTGAAAGGATATATGAGCGATTGTGAACAACATTTATACATTAAGTCACTCTTTCTAAAACCAGTGAAGTGTTTTAGACCAAAGTAGAGTTTACGGTTTTCAATAATATTATGGCATTTAACCTCAAAAGAAATAAGTGAGGTAGACATTAATATTTCTATTTCACAGATGAGAAACTGCATCATGGAGAAATAATGCTAGTTATCTAAGATCTTAACAGGGCAATGTTGGCAATGAAATCCTTGCTCTATAACTCTGGATACCCAACTCCTTTCTACCTCCAAAAAGGGCTTTCCACTAACATGAGGGGCATCACCAATGTTCCTTTGGTCATCATTAGTGAAAGTGGTCTTTTCATCACATCACTCTGCACTTCCCTTTTGAAACATCTGTTGACTTTCAACTGCTCTTAAGATAAATCACAGTCCTTGCCATGGATTCGAAGACCCTGGCAATGTGGCCTCAGCCTCTGTCCACAGTCTTTACCCTTATTAAATAGAGCAAACTTCCCATTACGTACCCAAGCACATTAGCTCAAGCTGTACCTGAATTCCAGATATCCTGCAAGTTTGGTGTGCCATTGGGCATTTGTCCCCAGTGTTAACTCTTACTTATCCTTCAAATCTCAAACTCAATCACTTTTGCTATTGTTTATACACATGAATGAGCTCCAACAAGATTCTACATGTTTGAGGACAGAGGCCATACCATATTTATTGACGTGTCTTTCAGAGCATATAGTATTTGAACATAGTAGGTATTCAATAGACACTTCTAAAAAAGAAGGAAATAAAATGTGAAACTTTAGTTACAGAGATGCAGTAAGTTTAATATAAATTCAGTTTTTCAAAAATGAGTATAAGGAAATGTTAAGATAATCTTAAGAGTCAAATCTTGGCAACAGTAGCTTCTAAAATGGAAATAGATCTGATTGAGAAGAAAAAAATCAATTTGAAGGAAGAGATACGATTTTCACATTACCTATGAATGGGGAGCCCATCACTGGTAATGAGTAAGAAAATAAATATCAATGTTTTATGGTTTTACAATTTCGTGTTTATTTTTTGTTGTCTCCCTTCTTTAATATATAAAAGCAATATTTTAGGTAAACATTTTCTAGAGAGAGAAGTGAGCTCATAAAGTAACTTCCTTAAAGCATGAGCAAATTCAACAAAGCTCATTCTCAAATGGAATGCCTTCTGAGAATTTCCAGGGTACTTAGACATGCATGAGGACCTCCTTGAATGCACCTGTTTGATGTTATAGTAACTGTAAACTTGATTATTTTAAAGGCCAAGCAAACATTTCTCCAGATTATTTTTTGATATTTCTAAGTGAAAATAGCTCTATTGGCCTTTCTAATTATAGAATGTAATTATAATCTCTTTATTAAGAAAAATAATAGAATTTAAAAGGTATATGTAAAAATCTAGCTTTCAGCAAGCATGCCCTCCTGTTCTGGAGCTATATTAACTGCATACACATTTGCCTTTCTTTTATTAGTTATTGTCTAACCAAAGTTTGGTTAAATTATTCACTCACTGCGCGAATGACAAGTAGGTTTAGTAAATAAGTAACTAAGCACTTCAAACTTAGGAAGAACTACAAGTAATAAAAGAGTTAAAAAATTTGAAAACCAGGCAAGTAGCTTTTCTGAATTCACATTAACTTGCTTGAATTATTGGAAATCTTTCATGTTTGGTGTTAATTCAGATGGAATTTGCAAAGGTCACTGCAATGTACATGGCCAAATAGATTAATTTTATCTGTATTGTAAAATATATTTTGCATATTGTTGTTCATTCATTCAGTTACTAATAACCTGTTGGGGTAGATTAAAGATGACTGTAACTTCTTTGCTATTCCTCCCACTGAAAAGCAAAATCTATGTTTCCTCCCCTTGACTCTGAGAGCGGAAAAGTTTGTGACTGTTTAACCAATAGAATACAATAGAAGCGATGCTGTCAGTTTCTAGGTGTCAGTTCTCGGATTAAAAAACTTTAAATGATGAGCATCTTCACTTCCTGTCTCACTGGAAGCCGTACTCTTAGGTGCTTGAGGTGCTATGTAAAGTAATTCATAAAAATCTACCCTGCTAGACCAGAAGTTGAGGCCCTGTGACTATAAGAGAGAGAGCTCCTGGGCAGGGCCTGGTTTTCTATCTGTCTTTGCCAGTGTGCCTGGCATGTGAAGGTCCATCTCGGACCCTCCAGTTGAGTCTAGCCACCTGTTAAATAGCTTCAAGTGGCCCCACCTGATGCTGTGTGCAGTAGGTGAGTCACTGTGCTCAATCATGCCTTGTTTTTTGATCCACAGAATTGGCACTAATTTTTGCAACAATAAGTACCTGAAGAGCTTATTTATGTAATTCCTCATACGACCAAATACTATCTCAAGAGCTGGAGGAATAAAGTCAGGACCCTCTCCTTAAGTTGCATGGGTAGCTTTTACAAACTGAACCTTGTGTGCCTAAAGGAGGGGAAAAAGAATCATTTTATTTCTAAATTCAGCTTTGAATTGCCAAAAAGGCATTTGGATCTTGTATGAAATGGCTCGTCCTTTAGTTATGCCAAGTGCATATAGGAAAGTATAAATGGTAGATGAGGGTAAATAGAGAGGGTGGTGTTATGGATTGAATTTTGCACCCCCCCTTCATATGCTGAGGTCATAAATCCCAGTACCTCAGAAGCTCACTGTATTTGGAGATAGGGTCTTTAGAGAGGTTAATTATGTTGAAATGAGGTCATTGGGGAGGGCCTTAATGCAATATGGTCCTGTCTTTATAAGGAGGGGAGACTAAGACACAGACACACACCAATGGAAGACCAGTGCGAGGGAGTCAAGCCAAGGAGAGAAGCCTCAGAAGAAACTAACCCTACCAACACCCAGCCTCCAGAACTGTGAAAAAATCAATTTCTGTTTTTTAAGCCACCCACCCCATGGTGCTTTGCTCTAGCCACCCTAGAACATGAATCCAGGGGCCCGTGAAGAAGTGATGACAGTGAATAGTCCTTTTTTTCTTTTCCAGTGCGAAAGAAGAAACAATGATAGATTTTAACCTTCAAGAATTCAATGTGTAAATCTGGCATCATTGAAATAAGGTCTGGCTCTCCTATCCCTCTGATGTAGCCACATTGTATGTAGGTGGGTTTGGGCTAATTGTAGGGCACACATAATTACCTCAGAAGCTCCAGAGAAAACCTGACTTAGACCCCTCATACTATCAGGCTATTTCATGTATCTATAGAATTTTAAGAAGTCTATCAACCAGTTAATATTTATACATCAGTGTGGCAAGGTATCATTATTATAGTAGTAGATGGGCACCATTTTTGTTTTACTGGAGGGAAATCCAATATGAATAAAATAGCAACTTTTCAAACATGACATTTAATCCATGCATGTAAATCAAACTGAGAATCTATTATTCATTATTAAAAGAGGTGGCATATTTTTATTACACTGAGAATGAAACACAAATACTGTGAAAAATTTAGTGCCTCTTCTTGAAATTTTAAGACACTTATCATGCAGTCAGCTAGCTGGTACTGGCACTCATTTTAAAATATAGCCATGAAATTAATAAGTTTGAAGTTTTATGCCTGAAAAGAGGATGCTCAATTTCAGTGAAATAGGCAAATTTATTTTTTATTTAAAGCTTCCTAAATACTTAAGATGGTAAAGTACTTCAGTAATGCTCTGATTCCAATATGTATATGAAGAATATAGTTCATATTCTTGTCATTATTAGTCATGACCACAGTGTTCCTCCCTGAAGTGCTTCTGAAAACTGCATATATCAGAAACTGATTAAAATAACCTAAAGTATTAATTCTTAAAATATGATGAACCCAACATTTTGCGAGAGGTTATTTTCTATGGGACATTTAATATCAAAAAATTGAAATGATTTTAATAACTCATAGGAAGGAGCAGTCTTAGGAAGACTAGAGCCTGAACTTTTATTGATTATTGATTACTTTTATTGATTTTGATTATTACCATTAATAATGAATAATCCGGAAGTATATTATATTATCCGGTTGCGGTTTTAGAAAGTTTTCCATTATATTAGTTGGAGGAAGGCTTTTTTTTTTTTTTTTTTGGTCAGTTCTTGGAATGGTTAACTTGTGCTGGTCAAGAGGTCCCCCAGAGAACCTAGTTTGCAAACAGCTATTCCTGAATGGCATGGGTGGTCACCGACCCTGCATCCCACTCTCGGCAGTCATCTGATTCTGCTCAGGTTCAACACTTTAGGAAAACACTTACTCTCACTGGCCTCAATTTCCTCATCTGTACAATAGGAATCTAATACCTAATTCATAGGGATTTTCTGAGGATTAATTAATATGGTGTACAAATTACTGAGCATAGTGGGTTGCATGTAGGAAATGATTCTTTGCTCTATTTTTATCACTATAATAATAATCCACCATATAGAATGTTCTCTGTTTTCCTCTGTGTTAGGTTTCTCCAGCTCTTCAAAACATCCCTTGAAGAAACATTAGTTAATCCAGCCTTGATTTATTTCCTTGAAGACAGTTCAGTTTCCATTAAATTTATTTGATACTATTTTGCCTCTACATGTTGCTACTGAGTGATGTGAGGGGTTTCAGGGCCTTCAATGTAGAAATTCACTTTATTACTGAGCTTCATAGTCTCTGGCAGAGAGGAAGAGTCAGATGTAATTAACTGCCTGCAGTGTGTCAAGTTCTTCACAATATGCTTAATACACGCAATCAAAGCAAACTTCACACAACCCGATCTATTGGTAAACCCATTTTGAAGATAAGAGAAACTGAGGTTTTAGAGATGAGGACTTACCCAGATGTTGGAAGCTGAAACTGCAATCCAGGTATGAATGACCCCATAGTCCAAACACTGAAGTTCACAATCCCACTTAAAGGAACTGGCAAGAACTGATATCTAGATTTTTTTTTCCATATCTCTAAAGTACTCATCAATTCCTGTTATATTCTTTGTATTTTTACCAGACTTATTTCTATTTTTGAAGCCAAGTCCCTCTCTCTTTTAGGATTCTTCCTCTGTCTTTTTGGAGGACAGATTTTGTATCATATAGCAAACTAACATTTGGGAATGAAGCTCTTACATTACGTGATATTGACAGGTGGTCATTTAAACTTAAGACTATTTGATATCACTAGAATGTGAACTTCTTGGGTAGGAACATGAGACTATTTTGTTTACTATTGTATCTCTAGCACCTAGAAATGTAGCTATCTCAAATATCTCTAAAATGAACAAATCTAAAAATACCAGTCTCATTGCAGACTTTAAGTAGTCAACTATTGCCTACCTCTTAGTTGAAATTTTTTTTCAACTTTAAAACATTTTGGTGTTTTATGCAGATTGAGATTCTTTATTTTATTGCAAATGCTTTTGTCATGCCACAAATCTATCTTTGCCCTCTGTGTCTGCTCTCTACATCTGTTCACATCTGATGTATTCAGAGTTAAGAATGCCCTAGTTACCAAATAGTATTTCTTGTTCACTTTGCATGCAATTCAACAATCAAATCATTTTGAATTCTCTAAAGAGGAGAAACTTGCTTCTATATTTGAACTCGCTCGCATTCAGAGGAAATATGTTTTAATATTTCAACATCTATACAAAATGCTTCACAATTGCTTCTAAGTCCCTGATTCTCGTATGAACACCGAGTGAAGTCACAAAGGGCTTAGTAGGGTAAAGAATGTCTCCAAGGTCACAGGGCCTGTCTATTGCCAAGAAGAGAGGCAGTTATCTTTTCCCATTTATCGGCTTCATACATATACCATGCTGTAGTCAATGACTTTTCAACCGATGGGTCTCTCAAAGCTCATGGTGAAGGCAGGGAAATGATTTCTGTTCAAACTAAAGCATCATGAACTCAATGACTGTTGAAGGTCAGTCTAGTAAACTGCAAATCAGATCGTGGCAAGCCTCTGCTTATGATTTTCCAGTGGCTTGCCATGGCATTGAGAATAAAATCCAAATTCCTTACCTGGGCCTTTAGACTGCATGTGATCTCTTCTCTATCCCCTTCTCTCATTTTATTTAATACTCCTTTTCTGCTCTTGTGTTTCACTCCACTCCTTTCCAGTCTCTGAATACAACCAGCTCATTCTTGTTGTAGGGCCATGGGATTGCTTGTGGCTTCCTACCTAGGAGGGCTCCTTCTTCCACTGTGATGTCGCTGGTCTCGGTTAACTCTCCCTTTCTTCAACTAGATGTTCTTAACAGAATAGCTCTTTTGGTCATTTTCTAGTACATCACTATTTTATCTTGATTATTTCCAGTATCAGTAGTGATAAATTAGAGCATTTGTTACTATTAAAATGATCTTATTTGGTTATTGATGATCTTTTCCCACCCTAGACAGTAGCTCAAAGAGAAAAGGAAGCTTATTTGTCTTCATTCCATTATTTTTATCCTCAGTGCCAAAAATGGTACAATATGGGCACTTAATAAAATGTCTATGAATGAATGACTGAATGAATGGAGGGAAGTGGTAAAGTGGGCTATTATTTTTTGATATAGTCAAATCAACAATTTAGTAGTTGGGAAAATGTGAGCAAATCATTACTTTCCTAATCGTTTTTCCATCACCTGTGAAATGGGCTAATATCAATGCTATAACAGGATTGACATGTAGATCAAACATGATAATGTATACATAAGAGCTTTGTAAAATAGAAAATGCTGCCCAGGTATTACTGTGATGACTAGATATCTTTGGTACGAAGTCAGTGACCCAAAGGAGAAACGTTGATTAGCAGTCATTGCCAAAAGTTTTCTCCTTTCCAAATGATACATTTGCCTGCTCTTTGTAAAACCATTTGTGGTTAATTTGTTGGTCTTGGATCTAATCATGCTGCAGATGTTCAGAAATGCCATCTTTTTGTGCATTGAGGCTCAGTCACAGGGGTTTGGAAAAGTAATGGGCTGTGCCCAATTTTTCCCCAATGTGTTCAACTCTCAGGGACAATGAAGGGAAAATTTATCTTTTGCCTAACAAGGAGAAACTGAAAAGAAAATTCAACTTTTTGTTTTCACAGTAAAAAAAAAAAAAAAGAGGGGGGGATGTAGAAATCCCAGAACTGAATTTTCTAAATTAAAATATTCAATTAGATTTTACCATCTCCCTAGAGTGAAATATTCTTAGTTGAACATTTGAGTAGCATGTGAAGAGATGAGTTATGACATATTGAGGTTGAGGTCAGATAATGGAATTTCAATATAATAGATGACATGCCATATATTTCCTCTTGATTTCAGTCATGTTTGATGGGAAAAGGGGGAAAGGTCATATTTTTTAGCCTGTAATTATTCAGGTATGAATCAGTTTGATTTTAGACAGATATGTGGTTGCCCTAAGCTGTGTAAGTTGTATGATCAAGGACACACAAACCTGTCTTATGTTTGTGTCCATATTGGTTGGTGATACTCAAAATGTGGCCTAAAGGACCACCTGAATTACCTTTACCTTGACATGCTTGTTAAAGTTCATATTCACCCCAAGTTACAGATTCAAGGATGAGAATGAGGCCTAGAAATCTGCATTTTTGATAAACACCCTTGAATAACTCTTACACAAATTAAACTTGGGGGACTGGGAGTCTAGATCCTTGAGGACACCATTGTATGTTTATCGATGTTCCTCAGATGATTATGTTAGTTGTTGAGAAATCCAAAAATTAGATTCAGGGACTGTAGGTTTTTGAGATCATTGAATTGAACGCCCATTTCAGAAGATTGTTCTGAATGACTAATTTGTAAGCTCTCTGGTGAATCTAGCCCTTTGGGAAGACTCTTTCTTTAAAGATCCTGGAGAATGGGGTTTTATTGTAGTAAAACTTTTTTCCTTGGTAAGCCCCATGTCTACTTTCAATGGCTGAACTCAAAGTAAGCACTTTAAGAGAGAACAGGCTGAAACATGTGGAGGAAGAGCTATAGATCCTCAGTGTGTAGGGATCAGGAAAAGAAGAAAATAGGGTAGAGAGGAATGACCATGGGCCTTTTCTCCATGAAGCCAGGGTAGGCTTTCTAATGCTGTACCTTCTACATTCAGGAAGCATGATATCATGAGTCATTCTGCAGTAGATTGTCAAAAGTCAGAAACGAGCTCCACTCTCTACATCTCTTTTCTGTGTGACCTGACCTTTGGTCTCTTTGTCTGATTTGTGTCATTCATAAAAATGGAATTAATAATAAAATCTACTTCATTGAATTACTGTGGTGATTGAGTTGACAGGGATAAAGTGAATTAAAAGGTGTCTTGCATTTCATAAAATTTCAACAAATGTTAACTTTTGATAGACTACCTTTTAGGATTAAGGAAAACAAACAAAAAATCAATTTTCTAAAACAGGGACCTGGAACAACTACATTTGCACAGGAGAGAGCATGGTTTTCCAGTGGTGTAGGAAGTAAAGATTTTTCTCTCAGAAGCTATGATAGTAATAGCTGTCACCACCCTCTGTCCTTGATCCTTAGTCCAAGATAAGTTTCCAAGAATAATTACTTTCTTTTATCCCACAGCAGAAAGACTGGGGATTAGAGCTAATTTGTCTATTTATTTATCTTGGCTGAGGGAATGGAGAGGCAAATAATGGTACTATAAAACTCTCACTGGATAACCTAGATTACTCTGTGCTGTGGCATCAGTTCCCACTCATCTGTCCAGAGCTGTCTGCCTCAGAAAGAACATTTTGTGATTTCTACTGC
>CM052802.1:115271380-115294317 GCA_028533885.1 Nasua narica | reverse complement strand
TTTTTTTTTTTTTTAAAGATTTTTTATTTATTTATTAGAGAGAGAGAGACTCAGAATGAGAGGGGAGAAGGTCAGAGGGAGAAGCAGACTTCCCACAGAGCCGGGAGTCCGATATGGGACTCGATCCCGGGACTCCGGGATCATGACCTGAGCCGGAGGCAGTCGCTTAACCAACTGAGCCACCCAGGCGCCCTCATTAACTCTTTCTAAACAGGAGTCCGGCTTTGAACACTTTAATGGTCTGACTCATTTAGTTCATCTTCTTCCAGGGTCTAACTTCCTATGAACAGATGATTGACTTTGTTCAAAGTGGAAATAATTAGAATCAAAAAGGGATTGTAATTTTGTTCAGAATGATCCACTCAGTCTAATTAGGTGATCCACATGGAATAAGAAATAGGAAATATAAATTAGAAAACAGGATTTCGAGTCAAACAGTATTTCTTTTAGCATGAAGTAGAGGAAAGTCAGTCTCCTGGAATTATACTCATTTCTCAGAAAAATTGGTCTGTTCTTGAATGCTGACACCTTGGCAATGAATGCTATAAGGACTTGGTGTTATATAACACATGGTCTTTGACTATTTTGATTACTAGAGGCTAGCGAGTTTGAACCACCTTTATTCGCAAAACCACAACTACTTTTTGGTTAAGATTGTGTAATGTAACTTGTTCAATGAACACTGGACCTTAACTATTTCATTAGGATCTTGAGGATTTAGAATTTTGTAGGTTGTAAGTTGTAGTGAAAAAAATCTTTCGATGGTTTTAACATGTGTAGTGTAAACATATAGAAGGCATAAAGCTAGGTTTTTTTTTTTTTTTCAAATTTATTTGACAGAGATCACAAGTAGGCAGAGAGGAGGAAGCAGGCTCCCCACTGAACAGAGAGCCCGATGTGGGGCTTGATCCCAGGACCCCGGGACCACGACCCGAGCTGAAGGCAGAGGCCTTAACCCACTGAGCCACCCAGGCGTCCCCATAAAGCTAGTTTTAAAGGCACTGATGGCTTCTGTAGGGTAGTGAAGCGACATCGATTATGAAAACATAATTTGGTGAAAAACAATAATACAAAACCCTAAACCATAAATATGTCTCCTTTCATTCTATCCATCGTTTTCAAATTAATTCTCATTAGTTAGTTTCTCTATTGTTAGGCCGGGGTCTTGTTTTTATCAGCGTTAAGATGATGTCAATCATACATGAACACCCATATTCATGCATAAATGCCCATAAAACTTCCCAAGGTCAAGTATTTAAAAGGTGTCATCCGTTAAAAAAAAATATAGCATTTTCTTTTTGAACCATAATTAATAGTATTTCCTTTACCTTCACTTGGACTTAAAATATAACATCTTTTGCCCCACTTAATCAGACTTGCAGATATCAGGCATCATGTGTGTCAAAAATTACAATGACATAAAGTTTTAACTGAGTGAAGTGAACTCATTGTCGGAGATACCACCAGGAGTTCATCATTTTGATATTTTCCCCATAACACATGTCCTGCTGGATAAAAACAATAGTTGTTGAATACGTGGTTGGCAAACATTTTCTCTCAGTCTGCAGCTTGCCTTCTCATCCTCTCACTGGGATCTTTCATAGAGTAGAGACTTTGAGTTTTAATGAAGTTCAATTTATCAATCTCCTTTAAGGGCTTAGGCTTTTAGTGTCAAGTCTAAAAAATCCGTGTCTAGCCTTAGTCCTAAATATTTTCTCCTTTCTCCCCCCCCCCAAAAGATTATACATTTCAAGTTATTTTTAGTATAAGGAATGAAGTTCAGGCCAATTTTTATTTTATTTTATTTTATTATTATTTTTGGCCAAGAGATTTTTAATTTCTTCAACACCATCTGTTAAAAAGGATATCTTTCCTCTGTTGACTTGCTTTTGCATCCTTCTGAAAAATTAGCCATTAAGCGGATTTCTTGAACTTTTTTTCTGCCTTCTTCGTTCTATTCCATTGATTTATGTGTCTGTCCCAATACTACACTGTATTAATTACTGTAGCTATATAGCAAGGCTGTATAATTCTTTTCACATACTGTTGGGTTCAATTTGCTAATATTTTGCTGAGGATTTTTTACGGTGGAGATGGGAAGAGAGGGAGAGAATCTTAAGCAGACTCCATGCCCAGGAAGAAGCCCAAAGCAGGGCTAGATTTCACAACCCTGAGATCATGACCTCAGCTGGAACCAAGAGTCAGATGCTTAACCTACTGAGCCACCCAGGCTCCCCTTGTTGAAGATTTTTTAAGTTTCTCGGAGATATTGCTCTGTACTATTATTGTTGATGTACTTTGCCTGGTTTTGATGGTGTCAGGGTTATAAAGGCCTCATTAAATGATTAGAAAGTGTTCACTCCTTTATTTTCTAGAAGGGATTAAGTAAAAGTTGTGTTGATGCTTCTGTTTATTTTGGTAGGATTGTCAGGGAAACCATCTGGGCCTGGGGTTTCAAAATTGTGAGTTCAGTTTAACAGCTGTAGGACTATTCACATGATCTATTTCATCTTGGATGAGTTTCTGTTATTCTTAGTATTTGAGGAATTGGTCCATTTCTTCTAAGTTGAATATATGAGCATAAAGTTATATAAGGTATTCCTTTATTTTCCTTTTTGATGGCTTCAGTATCTTTAATAATATTCCACTTAATTCCTGGTATCGGTGAGTTGTATCTTTTCTCTTTTTGTCTTTGTTGGTCTTGCTAGAGGTTAATTAATTTAATCGATTTTTTGGAAATTCCATTCATTTTCACTGGCTTCTATTCTAATCACTATTATTTTCTTTTATCTACTTGATTTTGTTTTATTTTGTGCTTTTTCTAGTTTCTTGATATAAGATTTTAGATTATTGATTTTTTCTTTTTCTTACATAGGCATTTAGTGCTATAGATTTCCCCTCAGCATTACTGTATCTGAATCTCACAAATGTTGATCTTCATTTTTATTCAGTTCTATTTTTTATTGCCTCTGAGATTTCTTCTTTGACCCATGGATAATTTAGAGGTGTGTTTAGTTTCCAAGGGCTTAAAGGTTTCCTCTTGTCATTCTGTTATTTATTGCTGGTCAGATTTTTGATCAAAGAACATATTCTATTCAATTATTTTTAGTTTGATGAAGTTTCTTTTATGGCCAGGAAACAATTGTGAATGATCTACAGACACTTGAAAAAAAAAATCTATATTGAGCTATTGTTGGATAGAGTGTGTGTGAGTCTAAATTGGTATTGTTTGTTGATTGTGTTGTTCAAATTTTCTATATCCTTACTGATTTTATGTCTAGTAGTGCTATCATTTGATGAGAGGGGAGTGTTGAAATCCTACACTATAACTGAGAATTTTTCCATTTCTTTTTTCAGCTTTATCAGTTTTTACTTCATGTATTTTGAATCTTTGTTTGGTGCATATGTATTTAATTAAGACTGTTATGTTTTACAAGTAGATTGATAATTTAATTATTATATAATGTTCCTCTCTGTCTATAATTGTCTTTGCCATGAACTCTATTTTATCTGATATTTTTCTAGTGTTAATTACCTATTTTATTTGATATTAATATAGTCAATCTTGCTTTTTAAAGATTAATGTCTGCATGATACATCTTTTTTCATTTTTCTTTTTCCTTTTAATCTATGTCATTGAATTTGAAGTACTTTTTTTAATAAATAGCATATAATTGGTCATGTCTTTAAATTCAGTCTGCCAATATCTGTCTTTTTACTGATATAGTTAGACCATTTACATTTAAGGTAATTATTGATAGGGCTTAAGTCTTCCATTTTAAAATTTGTTTTCTCATTATGTCTTGTTTTTTTATTTCCCTGTTCCTCTTTACTTTCCTCCTGTGTATTGCTTGAACACTCTCTGGGATTCCATCTTGATCTGTTTTTGGTTTTTCAACATATCTCTTTGGGTAGTTTTCATAGTAGTTGCTCTGCATCTAGTAATGTAAATATCACTTGTCAGTTTCCTGGTGTCAATATTTTACCTGCTTGAGTCAAGTGCAGATACCTTACTTCCATTTAAGTCCCTTCACTTTCCCCATTTTAAAATATAATTGTCCTGAATAACACGGTGTTATAATTATTGTTTCAATTATCAAACATGATTTATAACCCCCATAGGGAAACGAGTACATATGCATATTTGATGATCTCTCCATTTTTCTCTTCTCTTTCCAGATGCTTCAAGTTTCCTTCTTTTGTCATTTCCTTTATTATTTCATGCTTGAAGAGCTTCCTTTAGCCATTCTTTAAGTATAGGTCTTCTAGTGACAAATTCTTTTAGTTTTCTTTCCTCTGAGACCATATTCTGCTTTCATTACTGAAGGGTAGTCACTGGATATAAGATGTATGGTTGGCAATATTTGTCTTTCAACACTTGAAAAATATGCTATTTTGGTCTACACTATTCAGCTTGTGCATCGGGGGCTCCCACCAGGCCCTGCTGGTAACCCTTGAAAGGACAGGAGCTTCTCCAGCCCTGGCCACCTGGTGCTCTAGGTGGGGAAGGGAGTTTCCTGCCTCAGGATGTTAAGAGGCTTGCTAGTTCAGTCACTGGTAGCATCAGGTTCCTCCTGATAGTGCCACTCAGCCACATGTTGTGTCTTAGTTGGGGAGGGCTATCTCAAAGAGCAGGGAAGGAGAGCGTATCCCTTGGGTGTTCACTGAGTCTGGCTTCCAGGTTATCCTCCTCTGCAGTGCTACTGGAATCACTTGGTGGTATTGGTGGGATTTCTTTTTGAAAAGTAGGCGAATGAGCCTGCAGAGAGCACTATCTGGTAATAGAATGGGTTTGAAGACGCTGGGTCTGGGTCTTCTGTTGGATGTTTGGAGGGTGGGATTAAATTGCCCTACCCCGTATTGTTGCTTCAGTTCTGGGCTCTATAATCACTTTTCCTTCCTCATTATACCTTTCAGAATTCTCCCTTTGCTGCCTTTTACATTATTTCTGGATTATATAAGTTGTATGTAGAAGGAAGGAAAAGGGAGAAATGAGTCTAAGCCATCTGGTCCTAACCAGAAGCCCCTTGTTGTATAGGATCCGACAGCATTTTAAATGTTTCTTAGCATTTCATTTAGGACTTGAAAAATATGAAAGTAGAAAAATGTTTTTAATTGTGGTAAAACATAGACAACATGAATTTTACAATTTTAACCACTTAGAAGGCCTATACCTCGGTGACATTCAGCACCTTCACACTGTTCTGCAGCCATCCTCACCCTCCTCCATCTCCAGAACTTTGTCATCTTCTGAAACTGAAACCCTGTACCCATTAAACACTAACTTCCCATACCCTCCTTCTCCCAGCCCTGGGCAACCACCATACTGCTTTCTATCCCTATGAATTTGACTACTGTAGGTCCCACATATAAGTAGAATTATACAGTATCTGTTCTTTTGTGACTGGTTAAGTTCACCTAGCATGATGTCTTCACAGAAAGGGGTAGAATTTGAATTGGCAAAATTTATTACTCACTGAAATGTTTTAAAACATTGAGGAGAAGAGTTTTAAATTAGTAGCTGACTTGGGAGTTTGAAGCCTGTAAAGCCTGCTATGTAGTATGAACTCAACAATGTAGCTATCACTATTATTTTCTTCATATTTTGTTATTCCTTTCCTCCTTAGCATGAACAACTAAAAGTCATAAAGGCTCGAGTCACAATTCTGTTTTTGTTCCTTTTTGTGACAACTAGCCATAACCTCTGTTTACTACTAGAAATGCACCAAAAAAGAATCAATAGAGATAATCCAATCAATGCAAATTCAGTGGGGGAAATAGAGCCTCAATAGGGGAGTTAAAGAGGCTTAAATTCAGACCTCGATTCTTACCATTTAATGTCTTTCTGACAAGTTCCTTAAATTCTGAATCTTGTTTCTGTTTCTTCACCTGTAAAGGGGAGGTAACGGGCCCTATGTGAGGGTTAGTGATAATTTATGTAAAGACACATGTATCTATATATATCTATGTATAGGTGCCTGGGTGGCTCCATCAGTTAAGTGTCTGACTCTTGATTTCAGCTCAGGTCATGATCTCAGTGTTGTGAGATTGAGCCCCATGTTGGGCTCCAAGTTGGGTATAGAGCCTGCTTAAGAGTCTCTCCCTCTTCCTCTCCCTCTGCCCTTCCCACCCTGTGCACATTTGCACTCTCTTTTTCTCTCTCTCTCTCTCAAAAAAAGAGTTATATATATAATAGGTGCTCACTAATCACTCCTGTGTTATTGAGTTGATTACCATATGTTAAGTACATCCTTGGGCACATTTATATCCTGCTTAATTGTGGTATTGGGCAATGACTCTATCTTTACCTGTAATTTTCTTTTAAAACTAGGGAATTATTAGTGGGCAAAATAATTTATTAGTCTAAATAGCATTGGATGTTCTAAGTTCAGTGAAAGTGTTAATGAATGATAACCAAGGAAAGCTCTTGAGAAACATATTAAAATTTCTGAATTCTTTCATTGTGCTTAAGATGGAGAGTTTAATATTTTTAAGATGAGGAAAATAGATGCTTTCATGAAAAAGACTTTCATAAAAGGGTAAAGTCTTCTTAAGAATGACAGAAATGGGTGACGCTTAAAAATTATTCTTAGAATAACCAAATATATTCCTGCTCTTACATTACAGTAATATTTTATTAGGCAAGGCGTGCATGCTTGAATTTCTTTCTATCCTGCAAATGCAAAAATACACAGAGATTTCTGTTGGATCAATATCATGGCAGAAATATTTACAGTTCTGTGCCAGCAATAAGATTAATCAAATATCTTGAATTAAATAAGTAGCATATGCAAATCTGTTTTTATAAATGGAAAAATACTGTATAAGGCATAATGTATTATTACCAATCAACTAACTGCTGAGATTCATGAGTGGTACTTAAGTGTCACATGGGTTGAAATTCCATGTGGACAGATTGTGGTTTAATGGTTTGAATAGTAGTGAAAATAGGGATGGTTTTGCTGCATTTCTGCTGCCAATAATATTAAAACATCCCCAAATATGAAAACATTAAACTTCTTAACACTTCCAAGAAACCGATTCATAAAATATGCCTTTTACCTGTTACCAAACACTTTGGACTTTGGAGGAAATAATCCTGGCCAAATCTCAGCTCCAAGTTTATGATACTTGCCCTTTGTCAACAGTTAAATTTGAAGATCAATTGGTTCATTTGTTCTTCCTGTGAAGAAAAGATAAGAGAATTTCTTGTTTCTTAAGGTTATGACAAACCTTTATCTATTTATGTTTGCAGCATCCGAGAAGTTAGTGGTTGAATTTCAACATAGGTTGAAACCATGCCGCTAGCTAAGAAACGTTGTCAACTCATTACCTGAATTTATGTAATTTCTAGTTTGTTCACTGTATCCTCAAATAGAGACTGGGCTATCTCTTTAAAAGTAGTTAAAACAGTTTTTTTCCTTACTAGACACTAGATATTAAAAGGGTCACATTCCAAAAATTTGAAGCATCTATTTCTGATGTAGATGAGCAATGCTAAGATTTTGGTCTGTGGCTGTGGCCAGGGTCACTGCAATATGTCATTGAGAATTCATACTTTGGTGCTTATTTTGGCCTTTAAACTGTTCATTTGTACTGTGAACTAGATTATGTACTTTTAACTCTCAGTTAGCTGAATGCATTTCAAGTCAATTTACTAAAATAGTCACCGTTAAGCGGTACATTTGGACAGAGTTGACACCTTTGACATTTTCTAAAATGGCAAAAATAACTGTATTTAAGGGTATGATTTATGAATGTCGCATGCCTACAGAACTTCCATACGATTATGGTTTTCATGGAAGCTTCTGGGACTCTCTCCATAAACTGCTGAAAGAGCAACTAATTAGTGCTGTGTGATCATCTATTGAACACAGACAGACACATGTATATCATAAAAACACCATATCAGCCCCAAACCTATGATCTTGTTACTTCTTAGAATCGCCTTGGTCTAACAAGAGAACGGTTGAAGCCACAGCAGAGGCAACGGAAGTGAGGGAGAGAGGGTAAGATTGATAGTATAGAACTGCCTTTACGAAACACATATGCTTTGGTATAAATAGCGCAAGCAACTTGCAATGATTAAAAAGTATTTCGAATCCGTAGTTGTCTTCTAGATTGCTGGCCTCTATTAAAAACTTCTTAAAATAATAGATAGTTTTAATTCTTCAAGCAAAAGAAAAATTATATCATCTTAAAGATTTTCTATATTTATTACATTGATGTGACTTGAGTATGGGGGGAAAAAAGAGCAAAATCTCTTGTATTGCAAGTTTTAAATGTACCAGGCTAAGGTTTACTTAATTAGAACCTCGAGGCAATAAAGGAGCCCTTTTTAAAATTCTGTGATTCTTAATATGCTAAATAATGCAAAGCTTCGACTCTTCAAGCATGAGACACACATCTGGCAGCTTAACATTTAAATTACAGGGGGAAAAAAAATTCCTCACTTCAGTAGTAATTTTCTCAAAGAAAAGAATAGAAAATGTATTACAACTAAATTTAATTTCTTTTTAGATTTCCATCCTAATTGCAGACATTTTTCTAGGTTCTTTGTATTTATATGTTTTTACACATATTTTCTGTACATTTTATTAATGTTTAATTTGGGCTACTTCTCACTGTTAAAGCTCTTGAAAAATTGTGGTGTATTTTCTTAGTAAATTGTTTTGAGAAATATATCTGATCTCAAGTAATAAAGACAATGGTCTAGAAAATAAAGGGAAATGGAATTTCAGAGACACAGAAAAATATTACTGACAAAAGGCAACATTTTTCCGTTAGTTCCACTTTCAAGCTTTAATTTTTTTTTTTTTAGTATTAATGTTTTTTCTGTTTTGTCATTTTCTGGCTGTTTTATGCAAAAGTTATTATAACCTGCATTCTTTCTTTGTATTTCTCCAAAGGATAGTGTCAGATCCTTAATTAATTTTACAAAGGTCATTTGGAAAAACCATTAAAAATATGCCAAGTAAAAAAAGATTAGCACAACACAGGGAGAACATACTTTTATAAGCATATGCATTCATATATAGATAGGGAACTGTAACATGCAGTTTTGACAAGTGTTTTCCTTGTGTACCTCATACATTATTAAAAATATGACTGTTCCATTTATTTTTTTTAGGTGATCCCAGCTGACACATTCCAAAGGCATCAGCAGGTTACTGTCATTTGTAAACATTTTGTCCTTTTCTCAATATAAGAGGATCTGATAATTGAGTAATAGTTCCATAAAATAAAGTGAACTTTTGAAATAATTAACCTATTCTTGTATTACTAACACATAAACATGGTTGTTAGTTAGCCCATGACAAATGAATGTATCTATTTATTCTTTTTAATTAAAAACCTAAACAGTATTGCAATATCCAATTTTAGCTATGACAGAGTAACTCTTCTGCTATAATCAACTATTATACTGGGGAGAATGTATGAAGCAATGTTCTGGACATTGGTTACCAGGAAGCATCAGACTTCCTGATCCTTGAGAGAAGAGAAGTTTTGAGGCAAACCTTGGCTCTCTTAAGTTTTGGCACTTAGAAAGTGCCTGGGCACAATATTCTAACCTGGGCACAATATTCTGACTGTAGATCAGGGACATGGAATCCTAGCAGGAAGTCTCACTGAGCTTGGCTTTCAGGGTAGCTGAGGCAGCTGGGGTCTGCAGAGTAGAACACAGAGCAGAGATATGCAGAAGGAAACCCAGAAGTCTGTATTGCTAGGTAAGCCTGAAAATAGAACAGTTACTAGAACTGAAAAGGAGATGACATTCAAACCAGGAAAGACATATTAATATCTCGTTATCAATTTGACAGCAAATGAAGATGCCCAAAGTTTGTATATTAAGAATAAAGAACATTTACAATTGCCCCCCAAAGAGTTGAATACCCAGGAATAAACTCAACCAAAGAGGAGAAAGACCTATACTCAGAAAACTACAAAACACTGATGAAAGAAATTGAAGATGATGCAAACAAATGAAAAGATATTCCGTGCTATGGAAAGATATTCCGTGCTAAGAATTAATATTGTTGAAATGTCCACATTACCCAAAGCAATCTACAGATTCAATGCAATCACTGTTGAAATACTAACAACATTTTTTGCAAAACTAAAACTATCAATCCTAAAATTTGTATGGAACCATAGAAGACCCTGAATAGCCAAAACATTCCCACGAAGAACAAGACTGTAGTTATCATAACACAGCAAGATATACTACAAAGCTGTAATAATCAAAACAATATGGTATTGGTGCAAAGATAGACACATATATTAATGGAACAGGATAGAATCCCCCCAAATAAACCCACATTTATAAGGTCAATTAATCTATGACAGAGGAGGAAAGAATATACAATGGTGAAAAGATTCTTCTCAATAAATGGTACTGGGAAAACAGGACAGCTATGTGTAAAAGAATGAAACTGGACTACTTTCTAATACCTTACACAAAAATAAACTAAAAAAGGATTAAAGACCTAATAGTGAGATCTGAAACCATACAGATCTTAGAAGAGAACACAGGCAGTAATTTCTCTGACTTCAGCCATAGCAATATTTTTCTAAATATGTCTCCTAAGGCAAAGGAAACAAATGCAAAAATAAACTATTGGGACTACATCAAAATAACAAGCTTTTGCTGCAAAGGAAACAATCAACAAAACAAAAAGATAACCTCCTGAATGGGAGAAGATATTGGCAAATGATATATCCCATAGGGGTTAATATCCAAAATATACAAAGAACTCCTACAACTTAACACCAAAAACACAAACAATCTGATTAAAAAATGAGCAGAGGACCTGCATAGACATTTTTCCAGAGAAGATGAATAGATGGCCAACAGAGACACGAAGAGATGCTCAACATCACTAACCATCAGGAAAATACAAATCAAAACCACAGTGATATATCACTTTACACCAGTTAGAATGGCTGAAATCAAGAACACAAGAAACAACAAGTGTTGACAAGGATGTGGAGTAAAAGATACCCTTGTACACTGTTGGTGGGAATGTAATTTGGTACAGCTGTTGTGGAAAACACTGTGGAGGTTCCTCAAAAAATTGAAAATAGAAATACTATATGATCCAACAATTCCACTACTGGGTATTTACCTAAAGAAAATAAAAGCACTAGTTCTAAAAGATATATGAACCCTTATGTGTATTATAGCATTATTTACAATAGCCAAGATATGGAAGCAACCCATGTGTCCACTGATAAATGAATGGATAAAGAAGATATATTTATATGTCACAGCCATAAAAAAGGATGAGATCTTGTCATTTGTGATAACATGGATAGACATAGAGGGTATTATGTTAGGTGAAATAGGCCAGACTGAGAAAAACAAACACCATATGATTCCACTCATTTGTAGAATCTAAAAAACAAAACAAATGAATAAGCAAACAGAAAGCAGAATCTCACCTATAAATACAGAGAATAAACTAATGGTTGCCAGAGGAAGGGGGTAGGGAGATGAACAAAATGGGTGACTGGAATTGGGATAAACAGGTTTCCAGTTAAGGAATGAATAAGTCATAGGCATAAGAGGCACAGCATTGATAATAAAGTCGGTGACATTGTAATAGCCTTGCATGGTGACAGATGGTAGATACACTTGGGATGAGCATAACACAATGTATAAAGAAGTTGAATCACTATGTTGTATACCTGAAACTAATGCAACATCGTGTGTCAACTCTATGCAAATTTTTAAAAATCCTATATATATTAAAAAAAAATAAGAGGCGAACTCTGAATCTGCCTGAAGAAAGCTTAAAACCATGCTTCTGAAAGATCAACAGAGGAGTTAGGGTTTTGAAATTAAATTCTGATAAGTTATAGTGGCTTGGAAACTCTTAGTTTTTCACAGATAGGTTGTAACTCAATGTAAATTCAATTGCTGGGATTTGCCAGTAATTGAACTATTTACTAAAAACAAAACAAACAAACAAAAACAAAAAACCCCACAATACTTTTCCAAGAAAGATAACAGAATCCAAACTCTTCTTGAGTGTACATTATATAATCTACAATTACTAGACATGCAAAGAAATAAGAAAATATAAATCTTAGACAAAGAAAATAGTGAATAAGAATAACCCCAAGGTGATTCAGATATTAAATTTAGTTGGAAAAGCCAAGGAAACATTCATTATAAAAATGTTCATAATTTTTAAGAGGTTACTTTCTAATAAGTGAGGGAAAATGCAGTCTTAATAGATGATTAGATCATTCCAGCAGAGACTTGGAAATTATAATCAATATAACCAAATGGAAGTCATGGAACTAAAAATCCAATAATTAAAATAAATTAACTGAGATGGAGTACAGATAAGAAAAAGCTGAGAGAGAAATGGAGAGACTCAAGAGATCACGAAGAAATACAACATGGTTTTAATACATGTAAGGGGAGTCTTAGAAGGAAAATGGAAGAGATATGTATTTAAAAAGTAATAATTGGAAATTTCCCAAATTTGATGGACTATATTAACTTATAGATTATAATATATTAACTTCTACCCTCAGTGATCCACTGAGGGTAGAAGTTAATATATAAATAAATAATAAATTATTTATAGTTAATAAATAATTAATTATAGTTAATAAATTATAGTTAATAAATAAAAGGTAAATTTGTATTAAGAATATCATAGTTGGGGTGCCTGACTGGTTTAGTTGGTAGACTCTAAGATTCTTGATCTTGGGGTTGTATGTTTGAGCCCTACATTGGGTGTAGAGATTATTTAAAAAATAAAATCTTAAAAAAGTAATACAGTCAAACTGAAGAACACCAGAGTTAAAGTGAAAATTCTGAAAAGAGAAGAAAAAAAAGAAAAGATATGTACTACAGAACAATGATATGAAAAATGGCCAACATTGTCATCAGAAACAATGGAGACTGGAAGTCAATGTAATGACATATTTAAAGTGTTGAGGAAAGAAATGTCAATCGAGAATTCTGTTTTTAGTAAAAATATCCTTCAAAAATTAAGGTTGATAGGAAGACATTTTAGGATGAAGGAAAGCTGAAAAAATATTTCTCCAGCAGACCAGCACTATAAACAAAGAAAGCTAGAGAATGTTCTTTAGGTTGGGGGAAAATATTATAAGATGATTTACAAAGGAGAATGGAGATGTCCCGGAAATGGCAAATATAAAGGCAAATACTAAAGACTCACTTGTCTAATAATTCTCTTAAAATGAAACTATTTAAACAAAATAAAATGGCATTGTGAGGTGAGGTTGTACTAATAAAACCATGTACTGATAAAAGACGTGATAACAATAGCTCAAAGGATGAGGGGTGGGAGCTGGAATCATACTATTGTGAGTTTATTATTTATGAAGTGAGAAGTATAAAGTGGACAATGGGAATGTCAGGTGTGAAGTGTGAAATTCTATAATATTGACTGTAAATGGACATGGATAATTTAAAAATCCATGCTATTAGTCCTAGATTGAATAGTAAAAACAACTTCAAAGATGCAGAAATAATAGAAAATGGTAGAAGGAAGAAAGGAAAAAATAGAAAAAATAAGATATATTACTAAAAAAATATGTAAATAACCCAAAAGTAGGCACGGGAGGCTCAACAGAAGAACAAAGAAGCAAAAGGCACAAAGCAGAAAGTGAATAGCAAGATGGTAGACACACTCAACCATACAGATAATTGCATAAAATGTTCAAGACTAAATCATTAAATTAAAAAGCAAGACTCCACTGTATGCTGTCCACAAGAGAGGCACTGTAAATTTGAAGATGAAAGGACAGACAAATATATACCATGGAAATGCTATACCTAAGAAAGCTGGTGCAGTTACATTAATATTTCATATTAGTAATCTGAGAGTAGACTTTGAGACAAATATGAAAAGGGCAATTAATTAGGAAGATATGCCAATCTTAAATATGCTCCAAATGAAAGAGATTAAATATTCATGAAATATCCTGAAACCATAAAACTAAAAATATACAGGTGATGAGCTCTTTGACATTGCTTTTGATGATGACTTTTGGATTTGGTATCAAAAGCCAAGGAAACAAAAGCAAAACAAACAAATAAAGAAAACAACAACAAAGTGGGATTATATTACACTAAGAACTTTTGCACAGCAAAGAAAACCACCAATGAAATGAAATGAAGAAAATCTACCAAATGGGAGAGAATATTTGCAAGTGATATATTTGATAAGAAATTATATCTAAAATATATAATAACTTATACAACTCAACAACCAAAAAAAATCTGATTAAGAAATGGGCAGAGATTCTGAACAGACATTTCCCAAGGTAGATATATAGATGGCCAGCAGGTACATAACAAGATGCAAAGATGTTCAGTATCACTAATCATCAAGAAAATGCAAAGAGATAAAAAAGAAATCAAGAAGAATATATAAGATCTGAATGACACTATGAATCAGCTTGATCAAATTGATATTTATAAAACTCTTCACTAAAAACAGCAACATAGGGGAGCCTGGGTGGCTCAGTGGGTTAAGCCTCTGCCTTCAGTTCAGGTCATGATCTCAGGGTCCTGGGATGGAGCCCCGCATCAGCAGGGAGCCTGCTTCCCCCTCTCTCTCTGCCTGCCTCTCTGCATACTTGTGATCTCTTTCTCTCTGTTAAATAAATAAATAAAATTTTTTAAAAAAGCAAATAAACAGCAATATATACTCTCAAGGAAACACAGAACATTTGCAAGATAGATCATATGTTGGGTAATAAATTAGAACTTAGTATATTTTAAAAGATTTAAATAATACAGCAGTGTTTCTCTGATTCAATGAGAAAGATTAAATGTTTCAAGGATTTCTCATCTCATCATTTTATATCCTGGAGGTCCTAGCCAATGCAACAAAACTTCTAGAAGAAAACATAGGAGAAATCTTTATAATTTTGTCCTTATACCGGACACAGAAATTAGTTACTTTAAGAAAAAAACAAATACATTGAATTTCAACAAAATTAAGCTTTTCCTAATCAAGTTGCCATTAGGAAAAAATAAAAGACAAGTCTGAGAGAAACCAACTGTAATATCTGTATCTAAAAAATGGTTTGTATCCAGACTATATAGAGAACTTTTACAATTCACTAGTAAGAAGAAAACCAACTGACTTTTTAAAAATTACAATACTTACAAGTTTCATAAAAGGAAATCTGAAATGTCCAAGGAGTTCATACAGAATCTTTAGTCATCAGGAATTGCAAATTAAGACTACATGTCACCACTCACGATCACTAATATGCTAAAATTAAAAACAAAACAAAACAAAAACTAACACTACCATTAATATGACTTAGAGGAAACTTTCATACATTGCTGGTAGGAGTATAAAATGGCACAACCACTTTGAAAAACTAGCAGTTTTTTGTTAAATGAAACAGACACTTATCAAAGACCCAGTAATTCCACCCCTATTAATGTACCAAATAAAAATGAAAACATGTCCACAAAGATACTTCAACGTGAGTGTTCATAGCAGCTCTATTCACAACAGTCAAAAATTTGAAACATGCAAATATCCATCATTAGATGAAGTAATAAATTGCTGTACAGTCACACAATGGCTTATTACTCAGTAATAGGAAAAGTGGTGAGTATCAAAATACTGTTTTGGGTGGAAGAAGCCAGGCACAAAGGAGTAAATACTGTATTACTCCATATGTATGAAATTTTATAACAGGATTCTAATCTGTAATGGTAGAAATCAGGTAAGTGGTTGCCAGGAGTGAGTAAGTGAGTGAGTGTGTGTGTGTGTGTGTGTGTGTGTGTGTGTGTTGGAGACAGGGGATCAACTGCAAAGGATATGGGAGAATTTCAGGGGGTGATCCTAAATGCTTTATATTTTATTTGTGATGAGAGTTACATGGGTGCATATGTGTGTCAAAGCTCAATAAATTAGAATATGTACATTTTATCATACATAAATTATCACTCAGCACTCTGATTTTAAAAGTAATAATATTAGATTCAGGTCTGGATTTAGCCAGGGAGAATACAGAGTGTGTGGCAGCAAAGTTGCCAGTAACATCATCATCTGATTCAGGCGTTAAAGTCTGCAAGGAGTAGGGTGGCCCTTGACCTTGCCTTTTATTTTTTCATTTTTTATTTTTTTCTAAAAGTTTTTTTTTGTATGTTTACTTTTAAATTTTTTTATTTAAATTCAATTTAGTTAACATATTATTAGTTTCAAGGGTAGAATTTAATGATTCATCAGTTGCATAAAACACCCAGTGCTCATCACATCAAGTGCCCAGTTACCCCATCCCCCCACCCACCACCCCTCCAGCAACCCTTAGTTTATTTCCTAGAGTTAAGAGTCTCTTATGGTTTTTCTTCCTCTTTGTTTTTATCTTATTTTATTTGCCTTTTACCATAAATGTAGCATGCAGAGTTAGAGTGATGAGGTGAGTACCTCTACGAAGGGAGTCTATGAAGGGAGTCTTACATCTTAGGACCCCTACGTCCTGTCTGAAATCACTGGTTCATATGTCTGGGCTAGTAATAAGAAAAAAAAAATGTTTTCCACCTCTCTTAAAGGCTTCACCCTACTTGCAGTTTCCTTCATGTTGGCCCTAAATATTGAGAAGGGACGGCAGAACTCGAGTACCTTCTTTTCTGAGTATTATGCTTCTACCCCTTCTCTCCATCTTGTGACTCATGGTTATGGACTCCTTCAGGATCTAATCAGGGGCAGGCCATGGCTGGACGACAGAGAAGAGCTTATTTCTCTGGTGTTGTCAAATGGTAGGAGTTGTTAGGTTTTTAAAAGCTGACCTCTTCTTTCATGGGACACTTTTATACTTTCTGTGGACATACACTTCCATATCTTTCCTTTTGCCAGGGGTCTCTTACTCTGTGCTGGTTTTTTACCACTCCTTTATTAGAACCAGACAATTTGTGGTACCCTTCTAACTTTGTCCTTTTTGTATATGCCTGTACTACAGAGAAAGAAAGTAAGCATAATTGAATGGAGAACATATATTAAGGAAGGAAGGGCCAAGAGAAATGAGCATCATCCCAAGCAAATCAGCAACACAAAGAAAAGGAAAGGAGGAAGTAGAAAAGTAAGGTGAATAAAAAAGAAATAAAACATATAGTATTTCTAATAATATGACAATTCCCCCAGTAAAAGATACTATCAAAATGAGTTAGAAAGAAAACCCACAGCTTACAATAAACATGCTTAAAGAAATATTGAACACCTATGGATGAATTGATACCTGAATATTAAAACAAAAATAAAGCTGTCCCAGGAAGCAATGTCCACATCAGGCACGTTAACATTTAAGATTTAATCAGGTCTAAACAGTAAGCGAAGAACATTTTATAATGAGAAAAGGTAAAATTTATGAAAAAGATATAATGTGACACAACTTATATGATCAAATAATACAATAGCTGAATATAAAGCCTAACCTAACCTTGTTAGGTTTTATATATGTGACAGACATATACAAAATACAATAATAGAGGCTATTCTCTCTGACCATAATCTAAGAATATTATAAATTAATAATTCAAAAGTGATCTACTGGTGGCAAGGATTTAGAAGAATAAATTTTTTAAATAAATTGCTTATGGAAAGATGTATATAAATTTATATATATGCAGACATTTATATATAAAAATATATATACAAGTTTTTTGGAAACCAACCAAACAACATCTATTAACATTTAAAATATGTCAACTCGTTGACCCAGCAATCTCACCCTGGAAACCCATCCACAGGAATAAAAACACTAGTATGGATGGAGACAATACATGGATTTTATCATAGCATTCTTTTTTATAAGAATATAAAAATGAAGAAAAATTAATGTCATCAGTAGGGAATGGTCAAATAAATCATGCTACATTTTCAGTATAATATACTATACAGTCATTCAACATAATATATTAGAGCTATAGTTATTGACTCAAAAGGAATTCCATCAGACATTGTTGAGTGAAAAAGTGTATGGGTAGGTGTATGATCTCCATTTTGTGTAACAGTGAAAAATACCTCTATCAATGTGTGTGTCCCTATGTTCACATATGTGTGTGCATGTATATATCTGGAGCATGGAGAAAATAGAATGGGTTATGGGGAGCAGGTGGAATGGAGAGGTGTTAGGGGAATGTGGATAGAAGATAAGGAGGATCAAGGGAAATATTCATTTTAAGTAAAATATAGTATATATTTTATGATTCATAGATATGACCATGATTTCTTACTATATGAGAAAAAAACAGTTGTGAACAAAAGTATAGGCATAATTCTGTTTCAGTTAAAAGTCATTGCTTATCTCTATCTATCTGTGTATCTGTCTATCTATTTGCCTGTACATGTGCCTTTGGGAGAATGAAGAAGGTTGAAGTCATGTCTATGGTTGAAAAGAGGAAGGAATGGGGGCACCTGGGTGACTCAGTGGGTTGGAGCCTCTGCCTTCGGCTCAGGTCGTGATCTTGGCGAGGTCCTGTAATCGAGCTCCACATTGGGCTCTCTGCTTAGCGGGGAGCCTGCTTCCCCCTCTCTCTCTGCCTGCGTCTCTGCCTACTTGTGATCTCTCTCCTCTCCTTACTTAGTCAAATAACTAAGTAAAATCTTAAAAAAAAAAGAAAAGAAAAAGGAAGGAGTGGCTATAAAATTTTCTTAACAAGGTCAAAGAGAAAGTGGCAAATGATTAGCTATGAGTCACAGTAGAGAAGGAAGACTCATGGAGGAGATTTTGAGTCTGGGTGGCTTGGCAATAGTGAAAAGGAATAGGAAATAAGGGGAACGAATCTTTTGAGAGGACTGAAGTTTAGTTTTATTTGCATGTCTAGCCCTGGGGTGTTAGGAGGACTTCCAGTGTCATGGTTGGTTGCTCACCTGAATGGCGGTTGGGGGGGTGGGAGTATGAAAGAAAATCATACAAGAGCATCATGAGTTCTTTATTTACTTATAGTTTGTTTCTGTACACTTCACTTGACTATCTAGTGCAGATAAATTCTGTAAGCTTATAAGCAAAAAGAGAAACAATAAAGGAAAAACACTACTCATGATTATATAAGATTGAAAAACACATCTTACACACACACACACACACACACACACACACCTCTCAAAGAAATTAAAAGGTGGGGTGCCTGGGTGGCTTGGTTAAGTGTCTTCCTTTGGCTCAGGTCATGATCCCAGGGTCAGGGGATTGAGTCCCTCATTGGGCTCCTTGCTCTGCAGGGAGCCTGCTTCTCCATCTCCCTCTACCTGCCTCTCCCCCTTCTTGTGCTCTCTCTCTCTCTCCGTCAAATAAATACATCTTAAAAAAAAAAAAAGAAAGAAATTAGAAGGCAAACTGGAAACAGAAAAATATTTTGAACCTGTGTGCCAAACAGTTAATATCTTTGATGTGGAAAGATAAAAATCTTAAAGAAAATGTTAAATATTCCAACTGAAAAAAATTGGGGAGATGGCAACTTGCAACATAAAAAGCATATGTGCTCTGCAAACATAAAAGTTTTCACATTTTTTAGAATTACAGGATTTCAAATTAAAATAACAATGAAATGTTATAATTTTGTCTACCAAGGAGGCCAAACTGAAAAATACAGTGAGAGTCCGTTTTGGCAAGCATGTGGGTAAACTGGATACTGTCATACATTGCAGATGACAGATTGAATTTTGATAGTTCTTTTTGTGAATCCTAAGTGTTCGATTTAGTATTCCTGATCTTAGATACTCATTTGTGAAAATAAGCAGAGATAAATATTAAGATTTTTTTGTGAAATTTGTTTAATATGATGTAAATACCTAACCAAAGGGTTAAGTAAAAACAAATGGTTAAGTAAAAACAAATGATATACTATCACACAATGATTAAAAATCAGACTTTGAGGAATATTTAATAATGAAACAATATAAGTGTAAAAAAGGATGAGAACTGCATATATAGTATGATCATAATTTGATAAGAATTGTATTATGTATACATTTATATAATGTATAGTAGATGTTACATAAGGTATATAATTATAGGAAGTGTACATTAATAATTAATATATATGTATTTACTATATACATTTTTATAAATTAAAAGTGGGTTTTTGAGCAGAGAACGTTTTATGTAAGAACAAAGAAAATGTTGGGGCACCTGAGTGGCTCAGTCATTAAGTGTCTGCCTTTGGCTCAGGTCATGATCCCAGGATCCTGGGACCAAACCCCGCATTGGGCTCCCTGCTCTGCCATAGGAAGCCTGCTTCTCCCTCTCCCACTCCCCCTGCTTGTGTTCCCTGTCTCGCTGTGTCTCTCTCTCTCTGTTAAATAAATAAAATCTTTAAAAAAAAAAAAAAAGGAAATGTTAAAGACTTTCAGAAGACTATCTTTTTGATTGGGACTTTATTACCTGGACATGCATAGTATTACTACATTTTAACACAAAGCACTATAAATTCCATTACATCAGAGATTGTTCCTCTAGGCAGGATTTCTAACATGGTTTCTCAAAGATGTCCGAGCACTCATCCCCAGAAGCTGTACACACCATGAGAGAGAGGATCTGGGTGCACCTAATCTAATCACACGAACCTTTAAAGGATGGAACTTTCTCGGGCTGGTAAGCAGAAAAGAAGGCAGAAAGGAAAGTTGGAGAGATTCAAAGTGTCAGGATGCATCCAATGGTTGTTAGCTTAAGGAGGACTGCAAGGAAAGCATGAGAATGAAATGAATTCTGCCAACAACCAGCAAGCTTGGAAGAAGATCCCAAGGCCCAGATGAGAAAGGCAGTCTTGACTGATACTTTGACTTTGGCCTGGTAAGACGTCAAAGAAGTGGAACCAGATGGGCCATGCTCTCCTAGACCTCTAACCTGCAAAATACTTGAATGAATATTAAGTCGCTAAGTTGGTGGAAATGTGTTCTAGCAGCAATAAAAAATGAATATATTGCTCAATGTTTAAAAAATGTGTATAAGTAGAAAATGGAGTATGGTTCTCACATAAGTTTTAAAAGAAGGGTTAAATGCATGGGCTTTGAGGTCGAATAGAACTGAGCTTAAATTTCAGATTTTTAGTTGTCTGATTTGTGCAAGTTCTTTTATCTCTCTGAGTCTTAATTTCCAAGTCTGTCCAATGAGGTAATGACAACTCTTTTAACAGTTTGTTTTGTATGAGTGTATGTACAGTAAACAATATAATACATATGAAGTTGTGCGAAAACACTAAAAATTCATTATATTATTATTTCATATTTGTTATTCCACGTACCAACTATGTGCTGTAAATTTAAGTTTTAAGTCTTTTAAAAGAATGGTATATTTAAAATGTAATTTCACTTCCTTCCCTTCTCCTTTTTCTTATCTTGATTTTGACCATATCAACCTCACTATCAGTGAATTCTGTTTTAGACCCAAGGAAGCTCTTTTAACAGTTTACAGGACTCTCAATTCAATAGACTAAAGTGCTAGGCTTCTGACACAAGGGGAATCTGACCCATTGGGACCCTACCTAGAGAAGGACATTTGTTGGTATCTGCCTTCAGTTTGGCATCATCAACTGGGAGCGGAGTCAGAAAATACAATGAAACCATCACTGCTCAAATTGTGTGAGCCACATAGACCTTGACTGGGGTGACGAGGCTGGCTCAGTCATCTTTAGGGAGAAAAAGTTTTCTAAAGCACACAGACATGAAGACCATGTCCTAAAACTTTTACACTATGGAAATCTCATTTAAAAAAATGTCCCCAAGAGCAATTCCAAAGGGCCGGGAGATGATAATGTTTAATCCCTGGAGAGGAAGAAGAGGACAAGCAGCAAGACTTTGACTGCTTATGATGTATGATACATATATACTTAAAAAAAAAGATGTTGGGTCAACTTTATGAGATTGATTAATTGATCGATGTTTAATTTAAGAAACAATATTGGGGCATCTGAGTGGCTTAGTCATTTAAGCATCTGCTTTTGGCTCAGTGGGACCCAGCTTAGCATCAGGCTCTCTGCTCAGTGGGGAGTCTGCTTCTCCTTCTTCCTCTACTGCTCCCCCTGCTTGTGTTCTCTAGCTCTCTCCTGCTCGTTCTTTTTCTCTCTCTCTCTCTCTCTAAAAAAAAGAAAGAAAGAATGAAAGAAACAGTATTGAAAGTACAGTATTTAAGGCTCTGTTAAACACTGCAGAAGAAACAAAATGGACAAGACACATTGTCTGCAAAGGGGGTTTTTGGTTGTCGTTGTTTGTTTTTGTTTGTTTTGTTTTGTTTTGTTTGTAAAGAGTTTTTGATCTAGAGCAGTGGTTCTCAATTGGGGATGTCTTGTCCTCCAGGGGACATTCGGCAATGCCTGGAGACATTTTTGGCTGTGAAAAATATGGAGGGGGTGGAGAGGTAGAAGCTACTGCTGGCATCTAGTGGGTAGAGGCCAGAAATGCTGCTAAACATTTTACAAAACACGGCAGCCCCCATAACAAAGAATTATCCAATCCAAAATATCAATAGTGCTGAGACTGAGAAACTCTGATTAAAATAAATCATGCACGATATGGAAAAGATAGCTCAGGTAGAAAATAGTGGGCACAGAGAGAGAACAGAGTTTTGTAGTCTCAAGGTACTGGGACATTAGTATGAGGTACAGAGGAGTTTCTTTGAAAACTAGATCCCAGAAAAATAGCTGATAATGGGGAATCCTACCCAGATGTGAGTAGGAAAGCAGATCAGACACAGCTGCTGCTTGTAAATGGCATCCCTGTGGTGTGGTCATTGGTAGAGTTCTACTTGAAGTTCATACATTGAGTGCATTAAAATTATGGAGGATAGAACATCTTAGAGCTTCCTTCTTACAATTCTTTATTTTATCCCCACTTGTCAGGCTTTATATCAACTCTTAGATTACAGTAGTATAAGCTTACATACCCTCTGAAGTGAAAATCTGTAATATACTTTTTCCACCTTTTGTTTTTAAC
>CM052802.1:115237971-115270880 GCA_028533885.1 Nasua narica | reverse complement strand
TATTAAAACTATTTAGCAGGCAGGGATTCCAAATGTCAGATAGGCACAGTTCTTTGACATGGCCAATGAGTCATGTGGCATAAACCAGCCTAGGAGAAAACCCATGAACCACAATGCTAGAAATGTGGTCTTTCCTATAAGAACACAGGTGGAAGAGTTGCTTTTTTTCTTATTCTTTTTATTTTTTCCGTCTTTTTACCACTTTGGGAGAAACGTTTGTTGCACCCTGTGGATCTAGAATAGGAGAATTGGGTTCAGTAATAGTAAATCTTAAATTTATTCTTATCTTGGGTACCTTTCTGATTCTGGCTGATAGCAGATTGGAATCAAGGGAATAACTTAAGAACAGCAGTTCTCAGGATATTTTAAATTAAAGTTGTTTGGGGATTTACCAGTCCTCAGCAATCTCCTCTAGATAATTCAGTTTTTGGATTTGAGAATAGAGATTTTTATTCTTATTTTTAATTTGATTTCTGACCTTTATGCTCTCCTTTCCCCACCCTCTCTCCCTCCCCCCCCCCCAAATATATCAATTTTAAAGCAGTTCCTCAATAGTTAATGCAAATAATAGGGCAAGTGGTTTGAAATAAATAGCTTGGCTTATTTGGGGGTTCTGCCCAAAATTGAGACTTAATGTAACCTCTCCTTACTTTCCAATACCTCTCTCTCCTTTTTTTTTTTTAAGATTTTATTTATTTTTTTGACAGAGAGAGAGATCACAAGTAGGCAGAGAGGCAGGCCGAGAGAGAGGGGGAAAGCAGGCTACTTGCTGAGCAGAGAGCCCGATGTTGGGCTTGACCCTGAGATCATGACCTGAGCCGAAGGCAGAGGCTTTAACCCACTGAACCACCCAGGCACCCCTGCAATACCTCTCTTACTACCATATCCTTCTCATACCTTCTCACCTCACCCCACCCTCCACAGATACAGTTAAATAAGTCTTCCCTTTCTATTGATCATTTCTCATGTCCTATCATCCACACATCATCCTCCCCCATCTTGCTCTGTTTTCATAATATGTCTGTGCTACTTGATTCCATTGCCCCTCTTACCTGCTACTTTATTTCTCTTTTACTTGCAAAACTATCATCTATTGGCAGATGAGACCCAAATCTAAATATCTCCTGTATTCTAGACCTATATCTCCTGTTAGCTCATGAGCAATACGTCAAAAGCCAAAAGGCACTATCTTGAAGTCACTGACCTTCTCCATCAACCAGGTCTGTTTCCTCATCTGAAAACTAGATCATTTTTTTCAGATGGTCTCTATTGGTTATACCCACTCAAGAGTTTGGAATCTCTTTCAGTGTCCCCTACTTCATTCTCTGCATTGAATTATTGCTTTACTCAGAAAACATTTAATGGGCACCAACCGTGGTGTTTGGTTCTGTAGACATGAAGATGACTAAGATGGTTATTTTATGATGGTTTAACCCTCAGAATGTGTTTGGTGTATGTTTTCGAATGTTGTGTGTCATTATAAAGCATGTACTGTTATTCTGTGTGGGTTTGCTTAAAAGATATTGGGTTATAGATATTCTGTTTCTCATGTCTCTTACTCAGCTCTGTCATTTTCAGATCTCTTCATGTTGATGTGTATAATATTACTAATAGCTAAGATAATGCATGTATTATTCTAAGAGTCTAATAGCTGTGCTCCATTTCATATGATGCATTCTTTTTTTTTTTTTTTTTTTTTTTTTGAGACAACTCTCTAATCCCACTTATCAGCAATGATATTAAAGTAAATGTGTGCCATTCTGGTCCCATGTGGCAATTTCTCTGAGAAATATGCCTAGGGCCATATTACTGGTTCGTAGTGTATAACTGCACTTGTACCCACAAGTTTTGTATCCACCAAGAGAGCAAGAGGACCCTGTTTTTCCATTATATCCATCTGCATGTGACATTATCCAATCTTCTCATTTTTGCCTTTAAGATCAATTTCAAGTTGTAGGTCATTGTTTCAATTTTCTTTGTTTCTAATTACAAACAAGTTTGAATGTTTCCTTCATATACTTACTACCATCTTGGTTTCTACTTCTGAGAATCCCTTGATCACATACTTTGTCCATTTTCTACTGAGTTCTCTATATTTTTCTTACTATTTTGTGGAACATTCTAGTAAATTCTAGATATGTGTGCCTTTATGGTGTGATATTTAGTCAATACCTTTTCTCAATCAGTTATCTGTCTGTTAATTTTTTTCTGCTGGTCCTTGCTAAATAGAAATCCTTCATTGTAATATCCTAACCCATCACTTTTTTACCTTATGTTTAGGGATTTTTTTTTTTAGGTTATGCTTTAAAGAATGTTCTACTTCACCCTAGATCATAAAGATATTTTACTTTTCTTCTTCTAGGGTTATAATTTACTATTTGCATTAACATATCAATTTGTTTAGAGTTCACTAAACTCCATTTATTTTAAATTCACATAGCAAACTGGTTTTCCCTTTTCTGTCTACTGAAGAGTAGGTCTCTCGTTTACTACATAGATCAGGAAACTGAAGCCTGGCCATTTAAATAATTTGCCTTATGAAGTAAACAATTAAGAGTCAGGCTGTGATTCTCACATAGGTTCTTAACCTAAGAGTTGTAAATGCCCTTTCCTCCGTCCTTTCTATGAAAACTCCCTTTTACACTGCAATTTCCTTGAAGGCAGAGGCTATGAATTGTCATGTGTTTATGCCCAGTATTCTGGAGAAAAACTGGCACATGTAATGGCTCAGTAAGTACTTGCTGGAGTTGAGGTATTTCATTCTATCACTCTCTGTCCTTTTACCCTCCGTAGATTATCATAGAAAGTTGTAGAATTGGCTCTTCATCCATTCTCCTGACAAATTCTTTCCCCATAGTGCTGTCTTTTGATTAGATTGGCCTCAGCCTGCGAAGGCTGGACACACTCCAGGGCTTGCTGGTGGAAATTTGACACCGTCATTTGACTTGAAGAGTGGCACTTTGGTGGCACTAGTGGACTAAGTCCAGCCACTAATGGGGACATCAAAGATGGCTTCAAATCTGGGCTGCATTAAGGTAATTGTGCAGATACCACAGCTCTGGAGACATGAATTTTCATCTTTATTTTGATGTTACATCGTTGCCATGTCCTGAATGACGAGCTTCCCAATGATGCACTCGCAAGCTAAATGAGAACTGCTGTCTCCTAATCCAACTGTTCATCGTTGGAGTGGGTAGTATGGAGGAAATTCAGTTCCATTCTTTGGTTTTCTGCCATGGATGACAGTATTTGGATGCCTGTGTGATTTTTCCAGGTGTTGGCCATGTCTGACCTAACTTTCTGCCAGCTCATAATGATGTGGCTCTGCTAAGGAAAATATCAGCCCATCTCTGGATCTTTTTGCTTGGGTAGCTCAACACAACCATCAACATTTGTCTGGAGGATTGCTGTAGAGGTTTTAGTGATGACTGACTATCTAGTGGGGCAAAGAAAAAGTGTCTGTGAGAACAGAATTTAATTTTTATGATGATATTTTGAGCTTTGGTTATAGTATCAGTTTGGGGTAATGTAGGAAAACAAACAAGCAAGCAAACAGAAAATATCAGATGAAGACTAAAGTACACCATGTTAACCTTATGAGATGGAACCCAAGCCTGCACCAATACTAATTTAGCTTTAGAAGTCAGAGGATAATTGGGAGCTAGGATCCAATGGGATATGACAACCTGGGGGAGCCTGGAACTTTGTTTTAGGAGGAACCAAAGAATCAAGAGGAAGATCATTTTTTCATGTATGGAAACCGTGCACACATAACTTAGAAACACTGACCATGGACTGAGTGAGGGATACAGAAATGTATCAGACCCAGTCTGTACCAGCAAGGCTTACTCAAGTAATGACATCTTGTCGATGTAGTAACTAAAAGTTAGAGGAGTTAAGTAACTCATGAAAATATACTCAGCTAGTAACTATCCAATCTAGACATCGGATCCGGGTGTTCTAATTCTAAGTCATGTGCTATTTGCACAATTATGCAGCTACCCAGGATCAGGTAAGGAACTTCATGTACTGGGAATGGGGCTTCAAGGGAGGATCTCGAGTCACTGAGGAACCAGAAGACAGAGAATTTTGTTTTATGGGAAACAGAGAAGTAGATACCAGGGGCAGATGGAGCCCATAGCAACAATTCTGTACGTCAAGCCAGGGGACATCTTTCATTGATCTTTTAATATAACCCCCTTCCTGGGGCCAGAGTAGATTTCGGAGTTGGGGTTGGGCTGGTGATGAACCAGGTTATACAAAACTTAAGGATGCTTGGCTACAAAGTTTTGGAATGCTAGGTTTAGAAAGCATGGAGCAAACTAGATCATTTTATTTTTTATCTAATTTGTTTTCAATAAATACATTTTTAATGACTTCCTCAAAGTTTTTGGAGGCAGATTTTACAAAATAAGTACTGTTATTAAAATGGCATGCCCTATTTCTCTTTGAAAACTAAAAGCATTATCAAACCTCAGAGTTGAAAAGGATACTTTACTAACTAAACATTTGCAACCACAAGTTGAACAAAACATATTATGCTTCACATAGACTAACTGTAATTATGCAAAATAAAAGTTTAGCTCACAATTGCTATTGGTTTGATGTGGTTCTATCCTTCTATACTTTTGTGAGATGTCTCTTGGAGATATCTTAATCTATAAATATACCTTAGTTTAGTGGTAAAGGGCACAAGTTATACAATTTACTACTTGGCCTTATCAGTTAATAATGTCCTAGCGTAAGCTTAACTTCTTTGTGATTCAGTTTCTGAGGCATAATGACAGTATCTATCTCACAGGGATATGGTAATGATTAAATGTGTCCATACAAACAAAGCACTTAGAGTAGTGCCTGGCATACAGTGAGTCTCTCATTATTAATATTGATTCTTATTGCTATAGGCTGATCCAAATTCTTTGTGATGCTTTACCCAGTTGTGAAAAAAAAAATGGCAAATTTAAGATGTAAATTTTTCTAAAATTCTAATTATTTAGTTACCTATTGCCTTGTGCCAGAAGAGAAGGAATATTTCCTTTTTCATAGCCCAATGGTCTCAGTAATACAAGGGAGCATATCATTATCTCTTTACTATGGTAAAGCTTAAGAATCTTGTCATCTATGTGGGGCTATGCTTTTTATCTTTGCCAACTAATTCCACATCAAGCACGAACACTCAGCATCTGAGAAGCTGGCTGGGAGTCAAGTGTCTAATTCCTGCTGAATTCTGCCCTGATGACTGCTGGTCCCCATTATCAGAGGTGAGAGAGGAAGGATCTCCCCATCCCTTCTGCCCCAGTGCCAGTGCTGAAATCAGTCTTCCTGGAAGCTATATCAAAGATAGCACGTTGAAGAGGAGCATTCACTTCCAGGTGTCTGGGGCTCTCTCTGGTCAGTAATACAGGCAGAGACACACGCTGCCCTGATGGATGTTGGGCTGGTCTTCATGGGATGAGGTTGCTGGGCTGTATGGTGGCAAGATGAAGTGACTTGCAGCTCTGCTCTGCATGATATAACTAGTCTTCTCTACATCCTGAAAGATGAAAGGACAGATCCTGCATATATATAACATACATCAATATAAATGAAATACTGTAAGAGGCATCAATGAATCACTTTGTTCCTTTGACCCATACCAAGTAAAATACTCATTTTTAAATCACTTTTGCTCTCTATAGACATGAGTAATTTCTAGTTTCTCAGCTTATTTTCCATTTGAGCCTAAGAACACATAGCAAAGGGCTGTATACTTCTATTGACTTGTAGAAACCCCAGTGAATAGAGTAATTCAGGTATGGGGAACACTATGCATAATATTGGGTGTTGCTCTTTAGATTTTGAGAAAGGTCTATTCTCTCTCACCTTTTTAAGTATCATAAAACCATATTATGACTTTATTCTTCCTGAATAACCATTTTTAAAATTTCTCCATATAACAGCTTTTGTGAATCTTCTTTGATTCCTCATAATAATACTGTTCTGTCTTTTACTTTGCACAATGTCTGCATATTATTGAGAAATAATTACTAATTCATTCATTTAACAAATATTTACGAAATGCATGATATGTGTCAAGCACCATTGTTGAAACTAGGGGTAGAGAAATAAAATCTCTCCAAGTGCCCCAAACAACATTTGAGTGTTAATAGACTATCAATAACTCCTTGTTGGTTGAATTAATCTATGTAAAAGTAAAATCCATCTTCCTTCTTCATATGTTATTGCTGCTGTTGTCTTTTTTCCTTTAGTAAGATGAAGTGATTAATAGTTATTTTAATCTGAGAAGTAACAAAAGTGAGAAGTCATAGCTAATTCTATCATATATGCATCGTTGGTCTCCCCTCTTCCTGCACTCACTCCAACTCCAACCGCCCGACATACATTTCCACATATCTGGCTACAAGTTACACTCCTAATGAGTTGGTGGAATCACATTGGTTCTTGTGTACCGAATTACTGGCTAATGTTATCTCCTTTTTCCCATAAGAAAAGAGAAACAAATAAAGGGACTCAAGGAGTTAATAATGCTAGTCTCTAGATGCTTAAGGATTTGGTCTCAAAGTACTTGGCATTGTTCGGTAAACTATATAAATTGCTCAGTGTATTCCCACACTAGTCAAGTTTCTCTTGTTCTTCTGCAGTGAAATCTTACTTATGTAAAAAGTAATCAAAGGCAAAATTTACCAAATCTTTCAGTTTAACTTTCTCTTGAAAGACCAAAGATGTAACAGCGTGTGCTTGATTTTTTTTCCCTGGAACTAGGAACATGAAATTATTTAAGAAGGAATTCTTAAGTCAAACATTGTGAGCTTATTGTGGTCTTGAGGCTGTGACTTTCATTTGAACTTACCAAGAGTATCCTGTCATATTTTTAACTTTTGAATCTAAACAAGAAGTTAATTTGGACATGGGGGTGCAGACAAGTTTATTTGGTTCTTTAAAAATTTTTTTTAATTTATTTTGTGAAGCAGCACTTTAATATCTCGAGGTTATTCACCAATCCCATTATTTAAAGATACAGGATAAACTATTTTTAGAGGGCTTTTAACTAGCTACTGATGTAATTTGTTATGCATTGTTTACCAGTTAATCCCTATGTTATTCTTATCTTAGAAGTTTTGTTTCAATAAATGAAGAAACTTTGACTTTACACTGCCAATATGCTTATTTTTTTTTTAAGAAAGAAATGCCAAATCTGAACGACTATATTATTTCTCTGCTTAGCCTTATAGGTTCAATTCATATTTATCACAGTTTTATAAGAATTGAAAGCAAAATTTATAGGGCTCTCTGAAATAGATTCTTATTTGTTATAGCCTCTTCATCCCCAAAAAGACATTTACATGTATTTATAAATGAGTTTAAAATTTCACTACACTCTGGGTGATGTATGGAATTGTTGAATCTCTGTATTATACACCCGAAGCTAATAAAACACTGAATGTTTATGAAATAAAAAACATAAATTAAGGTGTTTGGGAAAAAAGATAAAAGTAAAATTTTACTAGAATTTAAAAAAAAATAAAATCAAAATCCTGAGGCTCTGTGAAATAGATCCCTGTTTTTAGAAACCTCTCCATTTCCAAAAAGTCTTTTTCTTATTCTTGCAACTGGGTTTAAGACTATATGAAACAGGGATACCTGGGTATCTCAGTGGTTTAAGCATCTGCCTTCAGTTCTGGGGTTTAAGCATCTGCCTTCAGCTCAGGTCATGATCCTGGGGTCCTGGGATCGAGCCCCTCACCAGACTCCAGCAGGGAGTGTGCTTCTGCCCCACATGCTCCCCTTGCTCGCACGCTCTCTCTTTCTCTCTCTCTGTCAAATAAATAAATAGATAAATATTTTTTAAAAAAGATTATGCTAAGCAAAGTAAATAAATGAGGTTATGGATGGTCATTGGTGGTGCTAAGAAAGAGGAAGCTTTCTGTCTTATCTCCACAATCACATACGAATGACTACTAACTACATCTTTCACTTTGCCTCCATTGGTACCACACTACATAGCAATAGAGACAGGCTTTTTCTCTTTTTAACTCACATAACCTGATGAGCAGGTAGGTTTCTACCCAAGGCTTGGAGGGAGTATTTTGAGTATGAGTCATTCTCAAGGAGACTTAGTCTCTTTTTCTTACAGTCACAGTTTTAGAAAGTCATAATTTTGGTGAGAACATTCATTTTCTGCATTGACTGGCTTACAGACAATTGTGTTGCTCCCCTTGTATTCCTTAAGAATCTCCCCGATGCACTATTAAACTTCAGTGCTAAAAAAATTCTAAAAGGAGAGAAGTTATATGGGAATGTACCTTGATGACTAATGATTAGGTGTCTGCAATAACACCATTAAAAGCCAGCTTTCAATAACCTTAGAAACGGGTGACTTTAAAACCATTTCCCCAGATAGATCAGGGGTAGTTGATTCTATGTAGTCACCATGTACTAGTACATCTAATAGAGATGAAGATGGGAGTGAGGATATCGATGTTTCTATTAATGGTGTGCAGTCTTTGTAGAGTGTTTTACAGGTAGGCTACTACGTTCGTATATATTGTCCATTCTTCTAAACAACTCACAGGGGAATGCATTTTAACTTTTCTTTAGCAAGTGAGAAAGTGTAGCTCAGAGATTATTGGTTATGTGCCTTGGTCCTACAGGCCATTTTTTTGTTTCCTTAGAGCTTCCATATAGAGTTTGTTGTTCATGGTGTGCTTTACTCTTGGCTGTAGAAGACTATGGTAATTTGACCAGATAAATGCTTCCTGGACACTTGTTCTTTTCTTTTCTTCTTCATCCTTTAGCATGAGAGGTTATAAGTTACTTTGAAAAACTCGCCTAGTCTGGATTCTGTGACATTAGCTCCTTTTCATAAGATCCATAAACTGACTTAACAAATCACCTTCTGTTTTTTTCCCCAACCAACTCTTCTATTATAAGTATCCCTTTGAATGAGCTAATTCATTCCTAAGAGGCCCATGACACCCCTTATATCATCAGGCAGAGGCTATTTCTTGGAGGTGACATCTGGCCCATTCACAATAGAGTTCCCCAAATTTTCTCGGTAATCATTAAAATAATGGCCAAATACCGCATGATAATTACTTTTGTCAATGGATAAAATATCGGAGTCAGTTTCCAGTTTCCACTTGTTGAGGTCGAGTGCATAAGTTTAATTTTTTGAAATAGTATTGTTAATATGCAATGCATATAGGCATTTTTCCTTGTACATTTCAAAAATTGTATAACTTCTTGGTTTTATAATCATGATCACTTGAATCCAATATGATATATAATATAGCAACATTTCCAGTGGATTCTGAGTTTGTCAAGGCGGTCCTTCCTTGTGTACAATCTCAACCTTCAGTCATTGAATTTAAGCCCTGCACTTTGGCATAAATCTTTGCCTTCTGGGGGACATTGATGACCTCAGACACAACCTGTGGATATTCTTTTTCATAATTGGTAAGAGTTCTCTTTCTCATCTCAATACACAGAATGCTGATTTCTGTGACATATTTCCATTTACTCTCATTGATGAAGAACTTCCGGTGGGTTACTGTAAACATTATATTTTAATCTCATCAGCAATCAATAAGGGTCTTTTTACATGGATGTCAATTTCTGCATAAAATGAAATTTTTCCAAAATAAATTCACAAACTAAAATATTAAAACAAATAATGCAGTTCTTCCTTATAAAAGCAATTTAATGTTTATGAAATATATCCCTCTGAATAATAATTATAAGATATATCTTTCCAGCTCTAAAATATCCTTTTTATATTAGTAAATAATAGATTGGTGAATAATATTTTGGCAAATGATTAAGTTTAGTCTATATTCATGGAGCTTCAGAGCTCCATGTTTTTTGTTTTGTTTAGTTTTTGTTTTTTTGGTTTCTTTTTTTTTACTTTAACATGGAGTAATTCAATTCTTTCAAAGTGTGATTTTCTAAAAGCTAGGCTAATGGGCTTCTGTTCTTTGCTTTCCCTCAAAATAGTACTTTTGAGCATTAGGTTTCTTCAAGCTCTAGAATAGAGACTGTCTGCTGGTATTACTTTAACTGCCTGATGATGTTTAGATTTCTTTCAAAATATCATAGTATTTTTATTCCTCTGGGCCCTCCCTTCCATCTTGCTAAGTGGTTCCTCTGCTTCGAATTTTTTCCCTCTCTTCTTGGCCTTTTTGCCTTCTAATCATTCTTTAGATGAGTGTCTTCCCTAAATCCCTATTTTGATTCTCATAATACTGTATATTTCTCCTTTCTAACACCTACCACTGGTGCAATTTACCTTTGTTTGGAATTTATTTTATTAATATTTCTTTGCTCTCACTGGACTAAAAACTCAGTGATGGAAGGGACTGTATTGTTTCCTACTGTGTACTCTAACCACTAGCCTACTGACGCCCAAATTAGAAACTTTTAAGTGCATAGGCTTGGGAGATATATCAGTTATCCAGTGGAAACAATCTATCCCTGCCTAGCCATAATTATTCACATGCCTTCTACATGCAAATACTGACACCTGCTTCCTAAAAGTCTTATTCCATTATGACATGAGGATCAAATCATCCTGGATGTCATCATGTAAACCAGGACCAGATCTAAATCAAGCTTCTTGGATATAGCTCCTCAGATATGGGAACCAGTGACTTAAAAAGACAAGTTATCTGCCTCCTACCCCCACCTCTTGCTCCCACCCAGCACCATTCTGTGAAGAGATACACATTCTCTTCAAAAGGAGAGGAGCAAGTGCCTCATGTCGATAATTGGTTCCTAGCAATTCTGAAATCCAGCTGGGGACATGTTGTTCTCAGGTCCTCTGTTCCAGAGGTTGGGGGTATTTCTTAGAGTTCAGTTACATTCCCTGCAAATAGTTCTCTACACCGTCGTTCTCATCTGCTCTTAGCTACTTCTTCTCCAGGTTCTGGGCTACATGCTCTGAAATATCTTTCATGGTTGGCAAGAAATTACCATGTTTGCAATTGAATAAACTTTAAATTGTAATTCAAATTTGAGTTACAATAATTAAATTGAATTAATTGAATAAACTTTGAATTGTAATGAACTTGCATTTGCAATTGAATAAACTCACCCTGCTTCCTGCCCACTCAAGGTTGCCCACTTTTATTTTGAAGTGTCTTTCTTCCCTGCTTTTACCATGCCTTTGAGAGTCTACTCCATTAGACTTATATGAAAACCACACCTACCATTCTTTTTTGAAATGATCCTGTTCTACTCTGGATAATAGGTCAGGATGCTGTGGTACCACATCCTTAAGATTTTTAGAGACCTTTCTTCCTAAGGAGGAGGTATGGGCACTGCCTTTCACTGTTTTCAGGTCTTGACAAAGGGTCTTACAACTGTACCCTTGATATATTTTTTAATCTGGAGCCATTTCATACTGAGAGAGTCTTTTGCTAGCCGAAGAGACAAAGATGAGAAACAGTTTTATTTATCAACCCGGGAAGTCTTGGCCTTCTCCATTTCCAGTGGGAAAATTCCTTTCTACAGCTCGTATCTCTTCTGAAGCACTTTGCTGAAGCACTGATTGCATATTTAAAATACTAACCTGGACACAGAGGCATGGAGACCTTGCATGGAGACCACAGAGGCATGTAGACCAGGGTATCATTGAAATGAATTTCTGTTTACCGCTACCTGTTCAAGGTGTAAAATCTGACAGGGAACCCAAATATCATTATAAAGGTCTTTCATTGAAATCACAGGTTGACATTTCCAGTTTGAGTTTTACAGTCCAAAAAGGAAGAGCATTTCCTTATTCTAAAACCATGAACCTTCTGAACTTACATAGGATTTGACACCTATGGTTCTCAATGCCAGGGCGTATAGAGGACCAGGCTGTGATATCCCAGCTACAAACGCATATTCATTCTTTTCTTTTATTGTTAACCTTTGCTTCAATGCACTTACAACAAGATTGTGTGTTCTATAGCTGCGTTTTAACAGTTTTTAAATTTCAGTTGCTGCTGGAAGCACTGTATCAGAAATTAGACATTTTTAGTGATACATTTATTGTTGATTTATTCGTCCCTCTAGTATATAGATACGGTGTCACTACAGTCTGGTTTCCTAGTTTTGGATGCAAGTGCCAATGTTCCGAGCATGCTTCTTGGCAACTAATTGGCCTAGAATTGGCTGTGCAAGCATGAGTGCCTGGTGACATTTGGCTTCCTGCTTTTCATTAAATGGGAAACGACAGAAGAGGACAGTAATATTCTGACTTCTTGACTAAAATGGTTTCTGAATATTTCAGGAAAAAAAAATAATTGAAATAGACTTCAGGCCTCAACTTCCCATGGGAACTATAGTGCTTTAATATATTTGTGACATTCTTGTCATCTTTCAGTAAATGCTAGAGCCTTGCTCTAAGTTGTGCAATTTCTAGGGAAAAAAAAAAAAGCAGTCTATTTAAAATACTTAAATATCCTCAAAACAACCTAAAAGTCATTATTTAAAATACCCTGGTTTTAAAAATGAACTTGTCATGGATCTTTTCCTAATGTCTAAGACAGTGCCTGGATAAATGGTTTTATGACATATTTTTTAATATTGAGTATAGAGCAGAATAGAAGTACGATCCCAGGGTATCCTGATTCTCCAAACAATTCCATAGGCTTTACTTTTCCATTACACAACAGCGTTTGAAAAGGCATTGGATTTCATTCTAAATAAATGCATTCATAATTCTTTCTTTCGATATTAATATTCACAGCAGTTATAATAAAGCAATCTTGGTCAGTGTTAAAATTTCCCTATTTTCTCTACTTAATAATTAAAATAGCATACTTATTTGTACGCGGCTCTGGAAAAGAAGTCTAAAGAATGTTTTATACTTACACTGGATTATTAATATCGCTGCAACCACATTTAACGTTTTCCCCCTTTTCCTCGTTAATTGGGTAATGTTCTTATGAAAGTCTTCCCCTATTAGAAATCGGTTGAAAAATAGTGCAAAGGGGGCCGTGAGAAGCACCCGGCAGGGACTTTGGCGCCCTCACTTTTCCCATGGGCAGCGGCTCACAGATACTTTTCAGGGTCTTGCTTTGCTGTTTGCAGAACCTGCGCTCAGTTCCTTGCAATCTTTAGACACCGTGGATGCTCAGTCGCTGTTTATTAAGTGGGTGACTAGTGATTCAATTATTTTACTCTTATGGTAGCTTTGAGTCAGCATGTTTGTTTGTCTTCCAGGTTTTTCCTTACCAAAAACTCTTTCAAGTATGCGTGTTGTTTCTATTTTTAAAGGGGAGGCAGTTCGGGTGGGGGGGTTCAGTCCGTTGCTTCTTGAGCTTTTGATTTCCGCCGAGGTCATGATCTCAGGGTCGTGAGATTGAACTCCCATCGTGGGTTCTGCTCGTCCCTCTCCCTCTGCTCCTCCCTGCCACCTCGTCTCAAATAAATACATAAAATCTTTAAAAAAAAAAAAATTGAAGGGGAAGCAGTTGTTTTCAGGTGAAGTAATCTGCCCACTACTGCTAAATGGTGAGCTGCTTTGAAACCGAGTCCTGATGGGAGCTAAAATCTGTGATCTTTCCATTAGAGAAGCAGAAAAAAAAAAAAATGGAAAGCCTCCGAAGAGACAACCCTATCATGTGCCTCTTCTTACTGTTTCAAAATCCAGCCCAGGGCGATTGTGGACACATCAAGTGACATCCCTGCCACTAGAGGTGTGACACGTATTTACACGGAGCCACAATTTGGGGGTCACTCTTTCCACTAAGCTCCCTGGTTAGGCATTGCTGTGGAAAGTGGTTTCGCACTTGGTTTCTCTATGGCCCGAGTGATGATTAAATGCAGATACTGCCCTCTGGGTTTAGCATTTAGTATAATCGGAACTGCTGAACTTGTTTATGTGTTTGTTTATTAAATCAAACTTTGCAAAGGAAATCTTATCTTGAAAGGAGGATAGATTTTTCCTTCAAGGTTGCAAATGTGGAAGCTCCGGACAATTAGCTTTCCTGGGCGTATAAATTCTGAAAGAAAAATCATAATAATTTGGCATCATGTAAAACCATCATTTTCTTTTAAGCAGAAAGAATAGATTGGCTTGTTCCTCTTTATTTGCTTTTGAAGAAATATGTGACTCAGGATATTAACAACACAGAGCAAATGGGTCTTTGTAAAAAAAATTTACTTAATACTTAAGATGTTTTGGGAGAAAGCTATTTCCTCCCTCTGTGAAGAAAAGTGAGAGGCAACTAGGTTTGTCTCATCCATCCTGGCACTGCCCTTTTCTCAGATTCTGTTTTTATAATTTTATAATTCTCAAGTTCTTACCCCTTGGTTAATGCAAATCCTGCCACTCTTTCAAAGTCCTCCTCAAGAACCATTTTCTCAGGAGATGGCCCCCGAACTTTCCAGCGACATTGGCTTCTTCTCCTCTCCAGACTTAGAGAACTCTCCAATCGGAAAAGCAACAATTAGGATGTGGCACGTCTTCTCTCCCCAGAGAAGGGAGAAGAAACAGGGACCATGACATTTCTGCCCTGTGGCTCTTGGCGCCTAAAATAGTGTTGCTTGAACCATAGGTGATGAACAGAAGGATAGCCAACATATCCAAGCGGACTGGTTGGCAAGGCAAGGGCTGTCCCTTCCCACAGTTTGGAGGTTAGACATAACTTCCTGCTTCCTGCTTCCGTTCACTGCTGAATCTCCGAGGGCTTTATGCTTGCTTGGGGGCCTTGGAGATTCAGAAGGAAGTAAGAACCTCTGCGGGAGACAAGTGGAGACATTGCTGACGGTGGCAGTGTGAGTAAATGGCACTTGTTGTATGTTAATCCTGTACAATTAACAGTGACATGGGGGAAAATCTGGTTTGCAGGGCTGCGATGTAATCACAACATATCCCAGGAAATCACGTAGGATTTAACGGGGCAGGTGTGAAATTAACCAATGCTATTTTCATAAATGCTATAATTAACCCAGATTTCCAGGAAGAGGGCTTTAAGATTCTTTAGAATTCTCTGGAGTCCCCTCTCCTTGTGCATTTGCTTCTGAAATGGGAGGCGTGCCCCTAACCGGGTTTTCTCCATGAGTTTTTGACCTGCTCCTAATTCTAAGCAAAGTGATAAATGTCAGAACCGTGTTTATGTACAGCCATTCCCCTTTTGTTCCCGGTGTTTTAAATGTGTGTTGCAGGTTTTGGTTAATGTTTAATTTTGCTTCCAGTAAAAACAACCTCTATATTCAGCTTTGTTGTATTTGCCACTTAAGAATGCAGAATTTATTATTATGTGCTTAAAGCAATCATTTAACACTGACATTTTAAGTATGACAATAATCCAAGTAATTGTCACCCATTCACTTTAACTGAAAATATCTCTACTTCCTGAGACAACTAATTATCATGCAGTATTACTATCTTTTAATTGTAGGCATGTTTGTTTTTGTGTTTATTTTGGTTTGGGCTGTCTTCAAGGACATCCTTAGCCTCAAATTTGGCAATCTGCCCTTAATCTCTCTGGGCTGCTTTTTGAAAATAAATGAAAACACTATAGCAACAATCTTGAAGGAAAACAAGAGGATTTTTATGTTTCACAAACTCCGCTCATGACTTCAGGATGTTGGATTAGGAGTTGTTTTTAAAACAATCTGATCAACTACTCTATAAATGGGGATTACTTTCCAAACAGACTCAAAAGATTCTAGAAGCGGAATTCAGATAGCTCCCGTTCTGGTCTTTGTGGCTCTTTACCATTGGAGAAAAGCGGGCTTGCCCTTTTGGCTTCCTAAGATTTGGGTTCAGATTTCCCGTTTGGCTTTTACCCTACATGGGAGTTCTGTTGTGATTTATCTTACACAGGGTTTATTGCCCTGTCATCTCATTTTGAAAATCCCCTAAATTCAGGAATGTATAATTTCCCAATTTAGTAGTGGATGTTTCCATTCAGAGCCGTTAAGCATTTCATTGACTTTGATCACATAAGGCCATACCCTTCTTTTTATTTAATACATTGTACTCCTATTGAATTTTTTTTCCTAATAAGTTGGTCCTAATAATTTATGTCATAATTGTGAGGAATAATACAGGAAATGTAACATTCACATAATATGTTTTCACCATGTTTCTAAGCTTATTGTGTGTGTGTGTCGATGCAATCTCAGGGCTGTGAATTGCTTCTGAACACACACACACACACACACACACACACACTCAGATGCTCAGCTTAGAAATGCTCTGTGAGGAAATATCACCTCTCTAAATGATACTTGCTGCCCATGATATGACAGTGGGGACATTTGATAGTCATCCTGCCCCCTACGAAATATACACCCATGGAGCAGCAACCACAATTCCAACATCTAAATCAATACGTATTTCATTTTTTTTTTTTACCTTTATCATTCAATTAAAGTATTTACAGAAGATTCAAAACAAACCAGCGAAGACTCAGGTTCTTTGCTTTTTGGGCTTTTAATGACTTGAGTGACATCATCAAGGCAAACGTAATGATATGTTCTGCCTTCTTAAGATATTTTTTAATTCCCCTCTACTTTTGTTTGCTTGGTCCATTTTTATTTCATGCCAATTCCTTTTCTAGGTTTTATAAGAAATTATAATTATATGTACTGCATGGTCAGTATCGGCAAAGAATGCTTTAAAATTGGCAATAAAGGAAACACCAGATACCAAAGGCTCACACAATGAGTTAATTTTTTTTTCACATGAGAAGGAGGTAAGAAGGCACTTGCTGGTATTGTTTCTACAGCTTATCTAAGGAAGGATACTGGCTCAGCTTCTCAGTGATTCTTTCTTTTGACCCTCACAACTTCAAGTGCTCTAAATATGAAGGTCACATTCAGAGGCAGAAAGAAAGGCCAGTGGAGAGCAAGTTTTCTCCTCTTCTTTCTCTCCTACTAGAGAGATTACGAGCAACACTCCCCTTGCATCTCTTTGCCCAGAACTGGGTCAGATAGCCATTCCGTTGCAAAGGGAAGTTAAGAGAAGAGAACATCTAAATTTTTCTTGCCTTGCAAAAGTTGGAGGTGGAAAAGGGACATTTTTGGATTGGAAAGCATTTTTGGGTAGCCAACTAATCATTGCTATATAGTCCACCAAAATCTTATAATTACTTTAACAACTATTTTTTATTGATTCACAGAAGGTTTACCCTCACCCCTCCACCCCACCTGCAACTCCTGAACACAGTATATGAAAGAAAACTAGGTGTGGCTAGAGGTAGAAGATAAAGAGTAGATCTGGTCTACTGGCCTACTGGCCTCAGGGATGGCTTGACCCAAGGACACAATTGCTCTATCTAGAATACTTTTTCCCCAAGGTCATCATCTGATAGGGAAACAGTTGGTTTGCTCTCACTCAGATCTCATCAATGCCACCTCCACAGATAGTCATGTTCTATCTCATTATCCTCATTTGTCCTTTTGTAGCACTTCCCAGTTTCTGATATGATCTTAATTTTTAAAGTAAGCCGCATGAACAGATGACTTAGAGGTTTGTGATGCTTACCATTGATGCATTGGAGGCCCTTGTTTCCAAAAGGTGGACATTTCCATCTGGGAACACAGACCTTCTAGCTGTAGCCACCACCAGGTCCCAGTAGGCCCCTCACTCCAGGAGACCAAGGAACGAAAAAAGGAGTCATCACTACTGAAAAGGTTAAACATCAATTATCAGTAGTAGAAGGTGAAGCCGCTAGTAGGCAACAGGAGTAGGGAAGAATAGGTTTGTTTTTTGGGTGATTCATTTGAAGCACCTCCTAATCTTCTCATGCCCAGCTTTAACTGAGAATGGCCACTGCCTAAAAGGAGCATACTGCTAAAAACTTGGAAAGTTTAGTAATCTCCATTCACACTACACAGCCACACAAGCCATGAAGAGGTGCTGATCAGGAAGAGGGGACTCTGGGATGTTGGTGGAGGAGGGTGATGAAGAGTTTCATTATCACCTTGAGCTTAGTTGCACAGCGTACCCTCTAGTTGTCCCCACCAACCCTTCCCCACTAAGTTTCCCAGGAAATAAAGCTGGCCATAGCCCTAGTGGACCTGTTCCTAGACGGTGTGAGTTTACTGTAGAAGCAAAGGGGTTTGAGCAGCGGAAGGGGTGGACCGTGATGGATACTCTCATGTTTCACCCACATCTCCTCGGGCTAACCCCACACCCCTCAGTGGCTGGGAATATTGCCTGCATATGGCTCAGACCAGAGTCCCTCTTTGGCTCCCGGAAACATCTTCATCCAGGTCATGCCCCTCCCACAGGACAATTCGTAGTCACTACCTGACTGATGTGGAAACACAGACGCCTTCTCCCCAGCCCTCATTTTGGAAGAGCTCTCAAGGACCAACTCCAGATCATCAGTTAAAGCCTCAGTTACAACCTGTGTGGGGGTCAGGATTTTCTTGTGCTCAGTTATATTTCCTTCACTTCAGTATAGGGGTAGCTGTCAAAATGTCTTCTCAGTAGGTTTTCTGCATCAGAATGAAAGGTAACTGCTCAGTAGTAGATAACTCAACATTTCTGTGATGTATGTCAACCTTGCTATTCTAATCAGCCTTATGTTTGCAGATGTCCCCATTGAAAAAGTGTGCTTGGGGAGTGTGAAGATTAAGAAACTATCATTTTTATATGCAAAGCTGTAACTGATAAAACCTGTGCATTCCTGGAAATACAGGAGTAAATAGACAGCATTCAATCAGCAAAGTATTTTGCAAATTGTGGTCATATTTTTGTTTCAGGATGACATCCTGGAATTATGACACCATATGTGGCTTTCTTGTAGTGCTTTTATAAATATGTTTAAAAGCGACTTTTTGAAAATTTTCAAGCAGATTATTTATGAAAGCATCATTTAAATATAAGTTTGAGAATGCCAAACCATCTATAGAAGTGAGGCTATTATTTAAATGTTTTAAGGTTACTTACTATTTTTTAACTGAAGATAGTTAACAACTTTCTTATGATCCTCCACAAAGTAAGTTCACAACAAGTAGGTCAGTTTCTCATTACCTCTTGTTCCTTTCTTGATTGTAATTCTGACATTCTAGTTCAGCCCTATCAGGTGCATGATTCCTTTGGAAATATGGCTTAAAGGTTAGATGTGTTTGCCCAGAGGAAATGGTTAGTCAAAATAGATATCATGGAAGGTCAATTTCCAGAAACATCTAGCAGTATTTGTCCATTCATAGATGTTTAAATATGTACACACACACACACACACACGTGCACACACACACATATATATATTGATACAGAGACTCAGAAATTACTCAGAAAAAAATTTAATTAGCTCTTTAATTTCTAGATTTCCTCAGAGCTATCAACACAAATTACTTTTTATAATAGGTGGCTAAATAAAACAACTCAGAATTAAATTGGAAAGAAAAAGAGTTACTATATTATATTATGTATTTTCTTGTAGTAAATTATGAGATATACGTCCCTCCACTTTGAGGTATTTATTTAGACATTTTAAAAGAAGGTATGGCTTAATAATTACTAAAACTTCTCTTGACATAATTGGAAGGATTACAATTTTATTTCTACAACAAGAATACTTCCTTTAAGCAATCAGGAGAAGAGAGTGAAATTCAGGTTATTTTCATTATTATTTAATTAGAAAATACTATTATTGATAATGGTTAAATAACTTTGTTGACTAATATTAATTAGGCACTATGATGAGACAAATATTACATTCTCTCTTTAGATTTTTTTTTACCAACCTTTGGAATAAATATTATAAGTGCAGATATCTTACAGGCATTATTTTGGAGAGATTAAGTACTTAGGTTTACACAGGTATGTTGTGAAAGAGTTGATTCTCAGCCCCTGCTCCATCTGATTATAAAAATTTATACTTTTGTATTGGGGTATTACTTCCCAGTGAGTTGTTTCTGGTGGCTCCCTCTCCCTTCTGTTTATCCTCTGATATCAATCCGAGTGTTCCCACTCTGCTTTACCCCTCCATGGATGGTCTCCTACCCCCATAGAGATCCAGAGGTGTATAATCTTACATCTCAGGCTGATTTCATGGGTGTTCAGAGTGTTCTGGTAGATATTTAGCTTACTTAAGGGGACCAGTTGAGACAGGGTCTCCTACTTCTCTGCCATCTTGCCCCTCCTATAGAGCTACCCTATGACCCTGCAATTACGCTACAGGGTATTTACCCCATAGATACAGATGTAGTGAAAAGAAGGGCCACATGTACCTCAATATTCATAGCAGCAATGTCCACAGTTGCTGAACTGTAGAAAGAGCCAAGAGGCCCTTCAGCAGATGAATAGATAAAGAAGATGTGGTCCATATATACAATGGAATATTATGCAGCCATCAGAAAGGATGAATACCCAACTTTTGTATCAACATGGACGGGACTGGAGGAAATTATGCTGAGTGAAATATGTCAAGCAGAGAAAGTCAATTATCATATGGTTTCACTTACTTGTGGAACATAAGGAATAACATGGAGGACATTTGGAGAAGGAAAGGAAAAGTGAATTGGGGGAAATCGGAGGGGGAGACAAAGCATGAGAGACTGTGGACTGTAAGAAACAAACTGAGGATTTGGAAGAGGAGTGGGGGAATGGGCGAGCCCGGTGGTGGGCATTAAGGAGGGCATGGGTTGCATGGAGCACTTGGTGTAGCGTGTAAATAATGAATCTTGGAACACTGAAAAAAAATAAAATTAAATTAAGATGTTAAAAAAATTCATAGTTTTAAAACTATAATATAAATTTCCTTTTGATATTATATATCAAATATGTCTATCTTATGATATACTGTTAAATAAAGCTCATTTATTATGCTATGTGTATTTTTCAATTCAATTCAATTCAATAAAATCTTGAAGAGCTACCCACTGCGCCAGATATCAGACAAAAGGGCAGTGATAGCACCCTCAGACTTCTTGTCAACATCTGGTCATTACTTTTTCCTAATTTGTTTTCATCTTCACCTTCACTTGATTACTTGATTTATATCTAAATTAGACCATCATGTTGGGATGAGATGATATGAGACTCACAGTGTATTTGCCATGTGCCCACAATTTGCTAAAAATGGCAAGATTAAATTCAATCTCACAACAAAATCTGAGTGTGTTTTATTATATTTTTAAATTTTTAAATTTTTTTTTTCTGGGTGTGTTTTAGTGCTCTTATACATGATAGTAGTTTATCAAGCTTCTGTTTAACCTCTTCCATACACTGAGAGAATATTCTTTCTTTCCTATTTTCAACCTACCTAGTATTGTCAATAATTTAGGTTGCATTTCTATTTATGGATTTCTTACTGCAAACCCCCCCAACCCCCCCCCAAAAAAACAACAACAAAAAACCAACCAAACAACAACAAAAAACTCCCGAAGCCCCTATTTATCTAGCACACACTATCCAAACTATGGTTTTAGGAAAGAAGTAAAGAAGAGGATCCAAAGCTGTATCTTTCGCTTTTCAGTTTAAATGTCTGAGCCACCTATAGATGCCATTGGTAGAATCACAGTCCAATTCCTTCCACTGGAATATGTTTTTCCATTGCCTCCAGTAGTGGAGTTGAAATTAGAAGCCAATTTTGTGACTTAAAATGGATTTCTTGGTTTTGAGTGACTTTCCAGCTTCACATCATATAGCAATCCTCCTTTAAAAGTGACGAGCATCAGGGGTGCATGGGTGGCTCAGTCAGTTAAGTGCCTGCCTTTGACTCAGATCATGATCTCATCGTCCTGGGCTCTAGTCCCGGGGACGGTTCCCAGCTTAGTGTGAGCCTGCTTCTCCCTCTCCTCCCTGACCTGCTCTCTCTCACTATCTCTGTCTCTCACTCTCTCTCAAATAAATAAGTAAAATCTTTAAGAGATTTTATTTAAGGAGGGAGAGAGACAGAAAGCATGAGTGAGGACGGGCAGACGGAGAAGGAAAAGCAAACTCTCCGCTGAGCGCAGAGCCTGCTGTGGGACTCGATCTGGGGATGCCAGGATCACGACCTGAGCTGAAAGCAGACACTTAGCCCACTGAGCCACCTGGGTGCCCCTAAATACATAAAATATTATTTTAAAAAAGTGGCAAGCACCTTCCTGGGAATCTGACATCTTCTCTCCTTTAATCCTCAAAACACAAAGAGGTAGACATGACTAACTTCTATTTTTAGAGGAAGCATCTGAGACCCAAAGATTAGATAATTCACAAAATATAAGACTTGTAAATAGAAGAGCTAAGGTTTAAACCAGGTTCTGTGCTCTCAGCCTGTATGCAGATCTGCTTCTGTCCATCCCACAGCAATAGGTAGCCTGTCGAGTCCTGAGGCCTCCTTATGATATTCATATGACTAAGCTGTGAAATTTTTTTTTCTTATGCCACCTTGTTTGTGCATTATCATGCAGCTCATTATTGGGATTGTTTTCAAAGCTAACCGTTGTTACATTGTCAATCCAGTTATTAATAAAACTTCCATTATGCATAAAGTATTTAGCTATTTTCCCTTAGGAAGTACTTTGTAAACATTTTAACTAATTAGACCAGGTAAACACCAGCAAGGTAGATGTTCTCCTTCTTAACTAACAGATTAGCTGCAAAGGTAAGTGACTTAGTAAAGCCAGAAGGAAAGCTGCAATAAAAACTTAAGCTAAGGGGCGCCTGGGTGGCTCAGTGGGTTAAACCTCTGCCTTCGGCTCAGGTCATGATCTCACGGTCCTGGGATCGAGCCCCACATCGGGCTCTCTGCTCAACAGAGAGCCTGCTTCCCCCTCTCTCTGCCTGCCTCTCTGCCTACCTACAAAAAAACTTTAGCTGAATTCCTGTGTGTCTGCTCCCCACTCTGGTGGTGGTGTTCGGTCAGGAACACTAGCTCTTCTTAGCTCTCACATATCCTCATTATTTTATTTACTCATTCCTGGCTCTAAGTGAATTTTTCTTGGAAAAATATCACATCTGGTATTTATTAGCACAGACTAGTTTATTAGCTAAATTATTATTTATAGAAAAATGTAAAATTATACATAAATATATTTATATATTATATATCATATATTATATTAATATATCATATTATATTAATATAATAGAATAATATAATAAATATATTATATATTTATATAAAATATAAAAATTATATATTTATTGGCTAATAAATTCTGCTAATTTACTAGCACAGACTAAGGAAAATGTTATTTGTAAATGGCAGAAATTGACATAAAACAGAAACACACACATATTGAATAAGAGATAGTATTTTAGACAGGCAAACAACCCTTCTTCACCTTTGCTCCAAGTGGAGACTTCGTGTTTGAAACTTGCTTTCATTGTCTTATGCTCTGGGCCGAGTGTTGTCTGTGCCTGCCCCCCCTCAAGCCCTCCCCCATTCCGAGACTGTCACTGGAAATAACAGCCTAAAGAGTGTGGGAGTCTCTTTGGACTCCTTCAACATACTTCAATCCCTGTTTTCTCATTAGAACATTCAGACTTTTGTGCCTCGGTGGGAATGATCAATTATTTCAATGTCAGTAGTGGTAATATTACCCCTAAGATTTAGCAATTTTCAAAGATCTTTTGACTTAATTAGAGGCATTTGTTATAAATTGAATTAAATCTGTTAAAAGTGCAATAGATTATATTAAAAATCTAATACCCAAATTGGCCAAAGAGACACAATTTTAGGGAGGGAGAAATCTAGTTCAAAAATGCTAACATCAAGATAAACTTGTGAAGTTTTCCTTTTCATCAAATTTTGTAAAAGTTGGAAGAATGGACAACAATTTTTAGCCAGAACATTCTGGTGAAATCTGTATATGTACAGATACTTTTGTGAAGGTATTTTTTCCAAATACTTGAAACAATGGCAAACCAATAGCAGATTTGAGCATTTTAATAACTTTGGTACCAAAAAAAAAAACCAAACCCACACTGGTACTGATATCATTTATAAGCTATATATAGCAATTCAATAATCAGCACATGATAATGGAATTGTGGTAACTCATATTTTAATTGAGGTATAATTGACACGTAACATTATATTAGTTTCAGGTATACAACATGGTGATTTGATATTCGTGTATATTGTAAAATGATCAGCACACTAAGTAAGTCTTGTTACCATCTGGTGCCATACAAAGTTATAATTTTTTTCCTCTTGTGATAGATAGGCACTTTTAAGATTTACTGTCTTCACAACTTTCAAATATGCCTTACGATATTATTAACTATGGTCACCATGCTGTTCGTTACATCCCATGACTTGTTTATTTTATAGCTGGAAGTTTGTGTGTCTGGACGCCTTTCACTCATTTCATGCATCTCCCCAACCCCCCTCCCTCTCTAATAATTCATTTTTGATTAATTATCTCTCTTTCCAAATAACTGTTCCCTTATCCTGGCTTATTTGACTTCATTTTCTTTTAAACATGGCATCACAGTGAACTTGCCCAAGAGTCCCTACCAGCCAAATCATTTAATAATATTGCTGTGAATTTATGAGATTTTGCTCAGCTGCCATTTGGAAAGTTTTAAGGGTGGTTTTCTCATTTCTTTCTTTTTTTTTTTTAAGATTTTATTTATTTATCTGACACAGAGAGAGAGAGAACACAAATAGGAGGAGTGGCAGGCAGAGAGAGAAGCAGGCTCCGTGCTGAGCAAGGAGCCCAATGCTGGGCTCGATTCCAGGACCCTGGGGTCATGACCTGAGCCGAAGGCAGATGCTTAACTGACTGAGCCACCCAGGCGCCCTGGTTTTCTGATTTCTTAAGCACCAAACAATTAGATTGTAATGGATTGTATGAAATGGTAAATTAAAGGTACAAACCAACTGATTGAAGCAGATCATGGTTTTTACCTAAAGCATTTAGAAAACTCCATGTTTAAAAAAGTATTCATTTAACAAATACTTGTTTCTCAGCACCTACTATGCACAGTGCATGGTTCTAGGACCTAGGGATATAGCAAAGAGTAAAACAAGACAGTTCCTGCTGACATGGAGTTAAGAGCCTCACTAATGCATTTATTAATATCAAATTGCAGTTTCACTGAGTTGCGGTATAACTTCTGGGTACATATAAGTGAGTTGTGAATCTCTTTTCTGCCAACCCTATCAGCTGACATGTACTCACTCACATGAATCGTGGAAATACACAGGTTTTGGTATCAGACTAACATTAGCTTCAAATCTAGATGTTTGTCTTATTCTGTTTCCTAATAGCTGTATGATCTAAAGCAAGGAATTTGAACTTTCTCAGGTCTCATTTCCTCATCTGTATAATGTGTGTAGAAACACCTGTCCTCCAAAGTGGCTCTGTAAATTAAATATAATATGCACATAATACATAGTGTGTTCAATACAGAAGAGCTGTTATTATTACATTAGTTATTACTGTCTATGCCCCAAATTCTCACTTACTGAAAAACTCTTTTCCAGAAACTACTTTTCAGGGAAGTGAATGAAGGAGGAGGGTTTCGTCTCCACTAAGTGGGTTTGCAGCTGTAAACCAGCATATGGGAAAAGAATCTCTTCAACGCGTGCTTGAGTTTATGATGTTCAAGGTCATGATAGGTGATTCCATCCAAAGAGAATGTTTATATTAATCCTAGGGACTAGCATTTGTATTATTTTTTTTTTTTTCAGTTTTCACATCATTTCCACATGCTGGATATTGACAATGGGTCTCAACCATTTGAATGGCTTCTTATTACCATGTTGGTGACTTCAAACTGTTTTCCAGTTCTGATATGTCTTGAACCCCATTTCCGTCAGGACAACAGACTATTGGGCAAATTCTCTTGGATTTACCATGAGCATTTCCATATGCAGGTCAATATGAACTTATTATTTTCCTCATTTTTCCCTCTTCCTCAACAAATGCTTTTTTTCTAATATGTTCATTCACTCTTTGGATGAGCTACCTGCGCAGAACTTGGGAACCATTTTTGATTCTTTTCTTGGAGATCCCATATTAAAACAGCCTCCAAGTCCAATTCACTTTGGCCAAATACCTCTCAAATTCGTCTTCTTATCCCTGTCCTGCCACCTCTCCAATTCTCTTTTCCCCTACAGGGCCGCTATTGGCATTTGGGGGTGTTAACTGTATTCCCTCAAATAATATGTTGAAGTTTAGGCCTCGGTACCTCAGAATGTGGTCTTATCTAGAAACGGTCATTGCAAATGTAGGCTAAGATGAGGTCATATTGGAGTAGAGTAGGCCCTTAATCCAATATGGCTTGTGTCTTTATTTGTAAAGACACCACAGACACACAAAAGGAAGATAGCCATGGAAAAGTTGAGGTAGAGATTGAATTATTGCTGCCCCTAGTCAAGGAATGCTTAAGGCCACCAGAAGCTGGAAGAGGCAAGGAAAATCTTTCCTCCTCCACTCACCCACCCCCAACCATCACCTGGAAACTTCAGAGAAAGCTTGGCCTTGCCAACACCTTGATTCGAACTTTCAGTCCATAACTGTGAGAGAATACATTTCTGTAATTTATTTTATTTATTTGTCTGAGATACGTGTCCACCCTGGGTTCTCCCATAGCATTCTGGATGTCACTGTAATGCTTCCCGCCCTGGATTTTATCCCCAGATTTTATTTGTCTTCACACATCTGTCTCTACCAACAGAATGACATTTCTGTGGGTGAGTGACAATGTTGCTCATCTGTGAAAATTCAGAACCCAACTCTATTAGCATTCTGTTGCTGCTTTCCCACACTACCACAGGCTTGTGGTTGAAGCAACACAAGTTTATTATTTGGCAGCTCTGGAGATCAGAAGTCTGCAGTGGGTCTCACCGGGCGAAAATTAGGTGTCAGCAGAACTACATTTTTTTTCTGTATTCTAGGGAGGATGTTTCCTTGCTTGTTCCTGCTCCCAGTAGCTGGCCTCATCCCTTGTCTCCTCCCTCCTTCCATCTGTAAAGCCAATACATTTGGGCCAAGCCTTTCTCACACTGCCATTCTTCTGGTTCTCCTTCTGATTGTCTCCCCATGTCTTCTGCTTCTCAATTTCACTTTTTAAGGACACTTATGAATTTCTTGGGCCCATCCAAATTATCCCTAATAATCGCTCTCTAGTTTAAACTCAATTGCTTAGCAAACTTAATTCCATCTGCTACCTCAATTCCCCTTTGCCATATAATTTAACATAATCACCTGTTACAGGGATTAGGGTGTGGACATATTGGGGGGAGGCCATTGTCCTGCCTACTACATCATCACAGGGCCTGACATATACATTCATAGAATAATGATCTGGTGAACGTGGGAGTTGTGTTCCATTTAATCAGCTTCCATGAAAGAAGAACCCTTTCCTTCTTTCTTTCAAATAAAGGGGCTCCCTTTCAAACAGCCTAGAGTTCCTTGTCTTGCTAAACTGATGGAGAGTTCCTCATGGCAAGTCAGCAGAAGGGAGTTAGAAAACTCTTACCAGTTGTGTCAACTTGGGCAAATCGCTTGACTTCCTGAGGCTTTAGTTCAGCTTCTGCAAAAGTCTGAGGGACTATGATGAGGCCTTCTCCACCATTAATACCGTATGCCCTATCCATGTATTAGAATGACTCCCTGAAATGCTGACCACTAAGCCTTAGGAAAAGACTCACGGTCACTGAGGATTCCATGTCCCAAAACTTGATAAATGTAACATGATGAAAAGAGAAATGAGAAATACTCAGATAAAAGAATTACAAAAAATAAAAAAAAAATTAAAAATAACTTGATTTAAAAAATGCTACATTTAGACTATGGCTAGTTATACCAGAAGAAGGAAATATGGAAATTTTAGTGCCATTTATCCATAGTGTCTTTTAAAAGGATTATTATGCACAGCTGATGAATGATGGGTTTTGGTTGTCTACAAATCCCTAAGGACTTCTGTTCACAGTCGAAAAGAGTTTAAGAATGCATTCCACGCTTTTTTTTTTTTTCAATGCAATTTCAGTCTTCTTTTTTTTATTATTACACTGATGGATCATAGAAATCTTGTTTGATATCGGGTCTCTATAAGGACTGGGCATGGAAGGGGGATATATGTGTGTCATATGAAATGTGGCTGAAGTTCAGAGAAATAGGTTTCATTTAATAGCTGAATACTGGATGACCTGACCATTCTTCTCAGCCTCTGGCAGCTCACCCCGTAAGCGATAGAGGAGTCGCCTGCATGAACTAAGGAGTAGCTGCTGGCCTCAATGTGATTTTGCAGTGATCTGTGTGCTCTATGGCTTCCTTCATAACCAACAAATCAATTCCCACTATACGTATTACACACCCCAGTGGCAGAGGCCATTTATTATCCTTTTGATGGTCATACTCTTTGTACATAACCAAGAAAGATTACAGAGGAAGGAAAGAACAGTTGAAATGTGGATGAAGATAGTGTACAATGGCACTGGCTTTTATAATGTGCCTCCCATGTATACAAGAATAAAGGAGATATTTGCTTTCAAGAAAATTTCGAGACATGGATGCAGAATTTTCTTTTGAAAGAAATATATTTCGAGAACAATATATAGAGGCATAGTTGTGGCTGTAATTCTCTATCAGTACCCATTTGAAATTCAGGTACAAATTCAAAATGATTAAGAGAAAAGGACTGCCACTGGCACATGGGGATTATTTGTAAAGCACTCTTTGACGAATTATCTTCACCCAACAAGCTTGTTGATACTAGTTTTTATTTGCCATCATCTAGCATCAACTCAGTCCTGTATTAATTTCTAACTTCACAGTATATAATTTTTCAAACTCTAAATGATTGATTCCAATTCCAGGTCTTTCCTAATTATTGGGATCCAGATACTATAGTTACTACTGTTAAACAAACAAGTAAAAGCAAATACTAATTTGTGTTAACTAGGTACAAAGTAATTAAGTATTTTGAATTCGATATAAGCAGTTCACGGTGATATTTTAGTGTTCTTTGTCCTAACTCAAGTGCCCCACCAACAAATATGTGTATCTGAAGGTGGGTGGGAAATATTTATCAGTGAAACTAATGACAAAAGTATGACTTTATAGTGGGTTCTGTGCATAAACATTTAAACTGCTTAGTCATTTATATCAATGGATATGAAAAGAACAGTGGAAATTTCCAAAGGTCAAATAAGCTACTGTCTCTTCTGTTTTGCATCATCTGAGATTTTCTGGGTTTTTGCAAACCACACAATGCCAAATCTGTATTTGATTTTCTCTTCTCTTTGAAGAGGCAAAACAGCAACAGAATAATTAACTGAAGAGCAGCATGCCCAGAGTATTTGCTTTAGCAGTGTAGAAAGTTCTGGGTTTCATTTCCCATGATGATAAATGTAGTAAGGTATTCTGGAATCCTTCTACAGGGACCCTGTTACCATTGGGAAACCAAAACCTCTCAGGGGTCTGTTTCCTGTTTAGTTGTTCCTCGTTTGTATAATTGAAAAGCAGGCTCAGCGCAGACTGCACGTCAATGGGTTAGATGACGCCCTACACCTTCATGGCAAAATACATGCAAGAACAACAAAAGAGAACTGTCAGTGTCAAGTTCAGTGCCTCATGAGTCCTGCACAGACCAAAAGGTTAAAGTCATGGATTAGAATTCTAAGTACAATATGGGTTTTCTTTTGTTTTCTGTCATTATCAGTTTTTTTTTTTTAAAGATTTTATTTATTTATTTGACACAGACAGAGAAATCACAAGTAGGCAGAGAGGCAGACAGAGAGAGTGAGGGGGAAGCAGGCTCCCTGCTGAGCAGAGAGCCCGATGTGGGGCTCGATCCCAGGACCGTGAGATCATGACCTTGAGCCCAAGGCAGAGGCTTTAACCCACTGAGCCACCCAGGTGCTCCACAGTAGCTCTATTTTTAATTTCTTGAGAACTGACGGTACTATGTCCCACAATAATTGCACCAACTTCATTCCTACCAGTAGTGTACAAGAGTTCCTATTTCTCCATACCCTCCTTGACGCCTGTTATCTTCTGACTTTCTTTTCTCTCTTTTCTCTTTGTTTCTCTTTTGGACAGTCGTCATCCTGACAGATGGGAGGAGATACCTCATTTCGATTTTGTTTTCCATTCCCATTTGCATGCTTCTTTCCATGGTTCCACTTTTATTTATTTTACTTATTTTTTTTATTACGATATGTTGGTCACCATACGGTACATCAATCGTTTTTGATGTAGTGTTCCGTGATTCATTGTTGGCACATAAAACCCAGAGCTTATGACAACGCGTGCCCCCCCCTTAATAACCGTCTCCACGGTCCCTCTTAGTCCGACATTACAGCAAACAGAAACGTAAGTAATCTGAGTCCAAGTATTTAAGAAATAATTTCATTCCGTTTCACTTTCACAATATCTTCATGATGGTTTCAAGGTATTTTGCTGCTGGCTGTGTACCTTAAGCTCCAAATTCGTCATTGTTTTGTTTGTAGCTGCTCTTCCATTGCCGGTGGTACTGAACCTGGAGGACTCCTCAAGCATTTCCATTTCGCGCTGGTGTCCGTGTTTTCGGAGCTTCAGCTAGCTCAGTGGAGAAGCCAGGGCTTCTGGTTCCTCATTCTGCTGATGTCTTCCCTCTGGTTCCTGCGGCTCTACCTGCATTACCTTAGCCAGTGGCTATTCCTCCAGGCCATTTCAACTCCCGTTACAAAGTGAGTGCCTTCCCCTGCAAGTCAAAGGGATGCATTTTCATCTCCATTGACCAAATGAAAGGGCAAAACTCCTCTCCATCCATTTGCCGGAAGACCTAAAATGCGGGCATGATTTGAAGAGACAAAAATGCTTTATCTAAGAGCAAGAATGTCGATTATAGTTAGAGTTTCATCTTACAGGCCTGTATAGACGATACATAACTGGCACATCAATATTTCTCTAAAAAGTTTAGCAGATTCAAGTACGTTCTACTCTCTGAGCAGAACTCAAAAAGGAATTTAGCTACTGTACTTTATTCTGTTTTGATTTTATCAGAGTGACTCGGGCTGAAGGTATTTTAGAAATATTGTAAGTATGATTTATCACCTGTGCTCAGGGAGGCAAAGATTGCTTCTTCTGCAAAATGATTGAATTCAAACAATTACCAAAGTCAAGCCCAGACAGCTTTCTGGGCCATTATACTTTGGAAAAAGATGACACTTTGCAGGTTATCTCTCCATAAACATGATTCCATAGACACTATACAGAGACAAACAGATAGAAATCAATACAAGTAAAATTCATTTTCTCAAATGTAGATGTTGCAGATAAAACTAAAGATGTGTGTATATTTTCAATTAAGACAATCACAAACAACTTCAAGCCACTGTGAAAAAGGATATGTGTGTATATTATATATATACACATAGAGTTTTTGATGGTGCTTTGAAATTAAATCGTAAATATATAAGTGCCTAGGAATATGCACATTTACATATACTAAATTACCATATCTTCAAGAGAGAATTTTTACATAGATATTATATTACTTCCCTTCTTCCCTCTTTTTTTTTTTTTCCTGCTCTCTTTCTTCTTTCTTCTGGGTGCGGGATTCCAAAGCAGAAAGGACAAATGTCATATGCTTGAGCTAGTTGCTTTTTGCTAACTGCTCTTTTACTTCTACAATTAAAAAAAAAAGCTCTATATGTATTGGTTAAAACAGGACTGCAAGAAAAACATCTTGGCAGCCCAGTTTATCCAATTTTTTAAGCATCAGAAGACCTAAGATAGGATAGGATATTTTGTTGGTCGTTGTCTAGATCTGCAGGCTCGAACCCTGCATTAGCCCCTGTCACACTGGAGTTATGAGACACGACAGTAACTACAGTGACTATGAGCATTTTTTCTGCTCTTGTTCTGTGTTGGGTCCTCTGCTGTGTAATGTACACACATTACTTCATTTGACATTCACAACAGCATAAAAACAATGCATAAAACTTCCTTCAAAGCAAAGGTCAGGGAGTGGATAAAATGAAGAACTCTTTCTCATAGAGAGCTGCAAAGAGGGTGCACGACCAGAATGACAAAGGCTGAAATAGAAGGGAGGGAAAACTTAGAGCACAATGAAATCTCACCTGGCGGTAGCAAGAGGATGGCAATGCCTGGGTCAAGGCTGCTTGAGTGACTGGGCTCACCTTGGATTTGACTCTTCAGATTTTAGGTTGTGTCAAGCTGTCCCTTTTCAAAAAGCTAAGAGATAGGCTATTTTTGTTGGTAGCAGAGCGTCGTTCTGTATTTGAGGGTCTATCTAGAGGAATCACAGCAAAATTAAACAGTTATGTTAAAACTCGGAAGAATGATTAGACTGGTTTACATTTCTGGTTTCTTTCTTTCTTTCTTCTTTCTTTCTTTCTTTCTTTCTTTCTTTCTTTCTTTCTTTCTTTCTTTCTTTCTTTCTTTCTTTCTTTCTAGATTTTATTTATTCACTTGATAGGGAGAGACACAGCAAGAAAAAGAGCACAAGCAGGGGGAGTGGGAGAGGGAGAAGCAGGGGAGCCTGATGCGGGGCTGGATCCTAGGACCCTGAGATCATGACCTGAGCTGAAGGCTGATGATTATCGACTGAGCCACCCAGGCACCTCTACATTTCTAGTTTCTGATAGAGGTTGACTCCTTAATAAGTCGACTGGGGTATTTTGCAGTGCACATAGCCTACTTATGAGTATGTGTTATCTGTAGGGCAGTTCCTAGAGAATACTCAGCTCAGTGGATAGCATTATTATTCTTTCTATGGTTACCTATGACCCAAGAACAATGGCTGAGATAGAATTCGCCTTTTACTAGAACGTGAGCTCTTGTAGTGGTCCTATGGAGTTGGGAAAAGATGAAACCTTCTGACACCCAATTTGGGGGTAATATTTTTCGACATGAAAAAAGCAATTTGAAAAAAAGAAACCAGACCATCTAAAAATTATTTTGTGAGGGGCGCCTGGGTGGCTCAGTGGGTTAAAACCTCTGCCTTCGGCTCAGGTCATGATCTCAGGGTCCTGGGATCGAGTCCCACATCGGGCTCTCTGCTCAGC
>CM052802.1:115207519-115237471 GCA_028533885.1 Nasua narica | reverse complement strand
ATGTTGCTAAGACATTAGATAATATTGTAAAGTTATGCTTTAGAGAGGTTGGGTTTATCCCTCTATAGAAGTGCATGGAGGATCTGACCAACTCATGTTCACATCATGTGATAACTTTTTTTTTAATCTAATAGAAGAAATGGGATCTCATTCTTTTCTAAATGTGCATTCCTTTGTTTCAAGTTACTAAATATTCTCAGTATGCTTTTCACTCACTCACTTGTATTTCCTCTCTGTAAATTGCCTTCTAAATGTCCCTTTGGCTTTTGTTCTATGAATTTCTTAGTGAGTTATAGGAGTTTTATATGTATTTCAGTAGTAACTCTTCTGTCATATTTTAATGGATGTTTTCTCCATTTGACAATTAAATTTTAAGTGTATTTTTGATTTTTTAGAAAAATGGGCATTAGAGGGATGCCTGGCTGGCTCAGCTGGTAAAGCATGTATCTCGGGGTTGTGAGTTCAAGCCCCACATTGGATATAAAGATTACTTTTAGAAAAACAGGTATTATAATTCATATACAGTATACAGTAAAGCCTTTTGAACATCAGACTTATTTAAATAGATCTTCAACTTAAAAAACATCCTTCCTCATTCAGAAATGTTATAACTATTTACTTCTAATTTATAAAGTTGGAATTTTTCTCATTGAACTCCTTATGACAAGCCATGTAGAATTCATCTGATATGGATAGTGTCGAGATCTAAACAAGACACCTTTTATTTTATTTTACTGGTCTTTTCTCTCAGTGGTATTATCTTCAGATATTAACTGCTTTGCCATTTTATTTTACTTTGAGAAATTTTAGTTCTCAGTTCATGTTTCCAGGAGGATCAATGGAACGCCTCTTTACTAGAGCTACTTTTAAAAAACTTAGGCTTTGAGGGGCGCCTGAGTGGCTCAGTGGGTTAAAGCCTCTGCCTTCAGCTCAGGTCAGGATCTCAGGGTCCTGCGATTGAGCCCCGCATTGGGCTCTCTGCTCAGCAGGGAGCCTACTTCCCCCCTCTCTCTGCCTCCCTCTCTGCCTACTTTAGATCTCTCTCTCTCTGTCAAATAAATAAAATCTTTAAAAAATAATAATAATAAATAAATAAAAATAAAAAACTTAGGCTTTGAGCAAACTTTTACAGATGGCCAGCTATAGGCTTTGCCATGAAGAAAATCTACAAAGACAATCTATACCTGTCAGGATTTTTGCTTCATGTGGCCTTGCAGCACTCCACATAACCCTCTAGGCAAAGCTTTTGTTGATATTATATGGATTCTTTCACTCTAAATCCTTTATTTGAATAGTCCAAACGATCTACAGGCTACTTACATTTTTGCTTAAACTTTTATATTTCTGGAAGCTGTATACAAATCTAAAAGACTTGTACTCAAGGTAATTAGTTTTGGGGGGGTGCCGATGTCTTCTTAATCATTCACTTAATAGTTCTGAATAGCCTTGTAAGTTTTAGCTGTGGCCAAATATTACTTAGGAAAATTAATTTAGATTCAAATAATTTAAAGGTAGGTTTTGATGAGCATAGTATGAACATATCCATTGTCTGGGGAATACATATAAGATAATCAAAGATTTTCCACTTTCTGAATCAATCTTCTTTACAACGTTCCTCACTTAAAGCAAAATATTATTTACCATGAGGAGAATAAGTTTAAAAATTATCTAATTAATAGAGAGTGAACCGATTTTCATACCCCCTGAAATTGTCACCTAGTTATGGGCACTCAATGCCCTAATAGCCCTAATGGACTATGAACATCGGGACGTGCTGGTATTGGAATAGACCTATTTAAAAGATTTGGATGCTACACTGTGTCAACTCCAGCAAACTGAAGAGTTGTAACCAAAATAGTTCACTGCTGTGGGTCCAGACAAATCACCATCGTTCATTGGCCAAAAGCCCATCAGTATCCCCACTCTGTTCCTCAGGCCCTAAACTCTTTGATGTGGGCAGCTGAGTTCATGCTATATGCTGATTCCACTCCGATCTTTTCTTCAACAAATAGGGGGATCTCTTTCTACCCCCCAGACCCCATCTGTAGCTACAAGACGCTGGGTCAGAGATAAACTTAACATTTCCTGACATGATATTCTCTTGTAAAGATGAAATAAAAACTGCTCAGGAAGTCATTATCCTGTTATTTGATAAATTGGCTTTTGATAAATTAGCCTTCTTCTGATACCTCTAAGATAGAAGAGAGTGAAATGGTCTACCGCAACTTCTATTCTGATCCAGAACTTGTGGAAAACTGGAGATGCGAGTTTTGACCAATGGTAAGCTGGTGTCAGGGAGGTATGTGGACCTGGATGGAGTGTCAGGTACATAATCTCTTATTGACACAGTCCAAATCTCTGGTGTAGGCTTCTTTTAGGCCACCAGAATAAGAAATTGTCTTTCCCACTTCAATGTAAGTATCCACATCTGATAGTGTAGATAATATGAAGGAACCAGTGTCATTCCCTACTTCTGTCAATATCCTGAGTAATTGATAAAATTCTCATACTTGTTAGTAAAGTAATTGGACAACAAAAAAATATTTAAACCCAAAGAACAACTATTTTGTTTTGCTTCCACAAAACAGTGAGGATTACATGTGCAGAAAATGGTACCTCAAACTCTCCAACCATGTATTTAAAATGTTATGTAACATGAAACTCTGGACTATGGAGGGCCAAGTCACCCACTCTAGAGTTCACCATTGTCTTTTCTGTACCCTGAAAAGTGTCCAGAACACAATAGACATGCAACAAATGTTTGCTGAATTAAAACCATGAATAAATAAAGGAAGATATTTTCTTAATGATGAAGACAGACCCCTTTTGAATAAAATATGGCTCATAGGCTGTCTGTTCAAATGACTCTAGGTCCCGAGTCCTTTTCATTTTGAATGCTCTGGAATATAATGAAGAAATGTCAAAAAGACATACACAAAGTTCCTATGTGCGTTAATCTGACTTATCCAAGTGATTAGAATAGATTTTGAATTTGAACTCCTTGGCAAAACCCAGCTTTACAAATTGCAGTGCAGTGCAGAAGAAGGTGTCTAAAAGAGTCATAGTGATGCACAAAACATTTAAGCACTGTATGCAAAGAAGATCCAGAGGACCCAGCGAAGGGCTAAACCCATCATGGACACACAATGCTTTGTCATGCCCTTCTTGCCAGTTCTTTGGTCTGAGTTCGTGTTTCTAAAGTTCAGTTCCACTTGCCCCAACCTTCATTCTCTACCACCCTCTCCAAGTAGTCTCTTCTTATTAATTATCTGGTGAGTAGGTACATATGAGACTTGCTTAGATGCTCAAAACTGGTGATGGGTTCCTAGTGATCCTGGTCACATTTGTGAAGGAGCCTTCATTCTGCAAGGACACAGATGGTAGAAGTGCCTCAGCCTTTTGTCTGGCTTAAGTGCTGAAGCAAACTTTTTTTTGGGGGGGGTATGAAGTCATTCACGTTGATCATGAGACCAGGACCTTTTATCAGCCCTGTACTTTCCCAGTGGCCAAAACGTCACAGCTGCATTTGATTTGAGAAGATGCTGCCATAGTTCTTCTGGTTCACCTACTCTTTATAGTTTGGGTTTTCCTGTAAAACTGATCTACCTACATAACCTGAGTCAGTACCCTCACAGAAATAGAAGACAATAGGAACTGGAAGAACGGATCCTTGTGACCATTAGAATGAACAAATGAACAAAAAAGAAGAGAATTCTAACTCTGTTAGAATTCTAACATCTGTTAGATGATTGGATCTCACAGTCATCTCAGAATGTCCAAGGACAGGGTTCAGAAAAACTTCTGTCATATGCCATATAAACTGGAATATGGGAGGTTCCACAGAGGTGCTTAATATTTTCCATTCAGTCTCTAAATAGTAATTTCTGCCATTTCCTGAACATTTCTTGCATGTTAAGCTCTGATTAGAATTTAATATGAAACCACTTCACTTAATCCTGACAACTCAGGACTTATTAACATGGTCTCCTTTTCATACATGAAGAAATCAAGCCTTAGTGACTTTAGGTAATTTGCCTAAGTGGCTCAGCTGAACCCATATGTGGGCTTCATAACTCCAGAAACTGCAATGTTACTTGTACATCATATTTTTAATTGTTTTTAGAATATTTTATTTATTTATTTGAGAGAGAAAGACAGCATGAGCTGGGGAAGGAGCAGAGGGAAAGGGACAAGCAAATTGTGCACTGAGCATGGAGCTGATGCAGAGCTCTCTCCCACAACTGTGAGATCACGACCTGAGCCCAAACGAAGAGCCAGAGGCTTAACCAGCTGAGCCATCCAGGTGGCCCCATATTTCTTAATTTTTTTAAACAATGAGATTACTTAAAATTCATACTCGTGGTTAATTTTCACCTAGTGAACGGATATGATGTAGTGGTTTGATACCTGGATTGAAGACTGTTTGGCCTGGCTTGAATCTTGGCTCTGTCACTTACTCGTTGTGTGTCATTTGGCGATAATTTTACCACTATGATTCCTTCCTTATCTTTAAAAGGTATAAATAAGAAGTAAAACTGTTTTTTAGATTCCACATATGAGTGAAATAATACAGTATTTGTCTTTCTCAGTCTAACTTATTTCCCTTAACAATATATGTTCTAGATCCACCCACATTGTTGCAAATGACATGATTCTATCCTTCTCTATAGCTGTGTAATATACATATGTGTACACACACACACACACACACACACACACAATGTTTTCTTCTTCCCACTCATCTATGAATGGACATTTGAGTTGCTTCTGTATTTTGGCTATTGTAAATAATGCTGCAGTAAATGTGAGGGTCACATATCTCTTCAAATTAGTGTTTTCATTTTCTTTGGGTAAATACCCAGTAGTAGAATGATTGGATCAAGAAAACAAATGAATAAACAAAAAGATAAAAAAGCAGAATCAGACCCTTAAGTACAGAGCACTCACTGATGGTTGTCCGATGGAAGGGGTTGGGGGGAGGGGAGGCAAAATGGGTGAAGGGGAATGGGAGACACAGACTTCCAGTTATGGAATGGGTAAGTCATGGAATAAAGGGCACAGCATAGGGAATACAGTTGATGATAGTGCAATAGCGTTGTATGATGGTAGATGGTGGCTACAGTTGTGAGCATAGAATAAAATAAAAAAAGTCAAATCACCATACTGTACATCTGAAACTAATGTAACATTGTGTATCCACTATACTCAAAAATTTTTCTAGAAAAAGAATATAACTTCAACCTGCTCCTTGGGAAAGAATTAATTGATTTAAATAGTATATTTCTAACAGATTTGTAATTTAGGGAGCTCAGTTTAGTTCTTTTTTTTTAAGATTTTATCTATTTATTTATCTAGAAAGAGAGAGAGAGAGTGAGTAGGGGGAGGAGCAGAAGGAGGTAATCTCCAGCAGACTCTGTGCTGAGCACAGAGCACCACATAAGACTCCGGACCAGGACCCTCAGATCATGACCTGAGCCAAAAGCAAGAGTTGGATGCTCAATTGACTGAGCCATCCAGGCATCCCAGCTCAGTTCAGTTCTAGAATTCAGTTCTTTCAAGGTAAACATGAATTTAATTAAACGATTTAGAACTTTCAATTAGCTTTGACAACTCCGCATATGTATGTCAATACAACTTCAAAATTGACATTCTGAAAATGATCTTCTCTTCCAGATCACTTCATATAGGGTTCCCTGTCTCAGTAAATGCCAAGATCACCCATGGAGTGCTGAGAAAGAAGAAAGCAAGAAGGAAGGAAGGAAGGAAGGAAGGAAGGAAGGAAAGAAAGAGAGAGAGAGAAAGAGAGAAGGAAGAAAGGAAAGAAGGAAGGAAGGAGGGAGGAAGGGAGGGATGAAGGAAGGAAGGAAAGGAGGGAGGGAGGGAAGAAGGAAGGAAGGAAGGAAGGAAGCAAAGAAGGAAGGGAGGGAGGGAAAAAGGAAGGAAGGAAGGAAGGAGGGAAAGAGGGGGTAAGAGAGAGAGAAGGAGAAAGAAACTTGGTATCTGTCCTCAAAGTCATGCTCTCTGTCACCCTTCAGGCTCACTTTCCCCAGTTTCTGGCAATGGCTTAGCTCTTGAACTTGTCCATCTTGTTCTATCCATAGGCGCCTTTCCCTGTCCAATGTGCCTTGATCTCTCCTGTGACTTACTGTAACATTAGCCTTCTAACTAGCCTCTTTATATGCCTTTTTGTTCCTTTTAATCTAGTTTCATCACCATAACCATGAATTTTAGTTAAAAAGTGTTACATCACTTCATGCCTTAAATCCATGTAATGGCTTCTGATTGCTCTCACATTAAAAGCTCTCTTGACCTGGGTGGGACCCACCTTCCTTACATTATAGTCCCTCACACTCTGTGCCTTCCTCGTCCTGTCATTCTGCCCTCTTCCTGCCAGCTGCAGGGCCCCTTGCAGGCTCCACTGTACCCCCTTCCTGGGGTTCTCACCTGTTCCCTTCCTTACTGCTTGCACTCACTAAGTAGGTGGCATTTGTTAGGCAGAGGTGAATATTTGTTGACTGAGATAATGAATTAATGAGGAGTGAGTGAAGAGGAGGATTGTCCTCTTACAAACATGAGACCACACATATTTTGAAAGCTATATACTTTATAAACCTACGGTAGAGCCATCTCTAGAAATGGGGGTAGAGAGGTTCTTAACTACCCATTATGTGCACATTTTTATTTTATTTCCTTTTCTTAAATTAGTTTCCCTTCTCCATTTTATTTCTCTTTTTTATTTTATTTTGTATTTCTCTTTTCCTCTACTTAGTATAATTCCAAACCAAAGCCATTTAAATTTCAATTAGTGTTAAACAGAATGGTGAATATTCAAGTATTTCTAGAAAACCCACAAAAGTTTTTTTTATACATATCACAACCTCTGTGTCATACAGCTCATCTAAAATGTTCAACGAGTCTGCTGAAGAATATGTGAACAGATTTCACATGAATTTGGCAGTCATAAGCTGTTCAGACCTTTACCTGGAGCATTGTAATGCACTTACACCAGAACATAAGTAGTTTTATTAATAAGCACATTGACTATGATATCTGTAAAGCCATACTGCTAAACTCATTTGTTATTTTTTGAGTTAGAAAGAAGCAATCATATTTGATTCTTTTTAATTTATATATATATATATATATTTTTCTTTCTTTTGGAGCTAGTTTAAGTTATAGACTCCATCCTTTTCACGACCCTTAAAATACTGTATTAGCTAAATGTTCACACTTGTCCTTTTTAGCTTTAAAAGAAATGTCACATCCTAGGTTTCTGTAAATGACCCACATTCAGATGTGAACCAAACATAATAGCTTCTGCCATTCACCAAGCAATGAATTGGTTCAAATGTAGGACACAGGGCAGAGGACTTTGTAAATTACTTTGTTTCATTGGCCATCATCAGAACCTGTGGCATAATATGTGACCTATTTCTATAAACAATAATGCCTACGGCTTTGGGGACAGGTGGAATACAGTTTCTCTTTTAATTACATTTTGAAGAAATAATTTAAAAATGTAAAATTTTCAGACACTTTGAATAATTGTATTGTTAAAAGAAATCCAAATTTGTAACCATCATCATGTAATGATATAGAATATCATAAAATATTAGATTTTTATTAAATAGGAACTAAAACCTATATAAATGCAAAAATAACACAATGAATTTGAATATTCTTCTCCTAATTTCATTAATTATTAAAATTTTTCCATGTTTGGTTTTCTCTTTCTCTTTCTCTTCTCTCATCTAGTTTGTCTAGTATCTAGTATCTCTCATCTAGTACGTCTAGTATCTTCAATTTTATTTTTTTATTTTTTTTAAAGATTTATTTATTTATTTGACAGAGAGAGAGATCACAAGTAGGCAGAGAGGCAGGCATACAGAGAGGGGGAAGCAGGCTCTCCACCTAGCAGAGAGCCCAATGCGGGGCTTGATCCCAGGACCCTGAGATCATGACCTGAGCTGAAGGCAGAGGCTTTAACCCACTGAGCCACCCAGGCGCCCCATATCTTCAATTTTATATAAGTCAATCTGATTTATATGTGTGTTATTTCTTACCTACTTGAAAATAATGAACTTTCATAACTAAATAGCATAGAAAGTTTAAGCTTAATATTTTATTAACTGGCTCTAATGTTGTTTTCACAGAGAAAATAGTCTTGCTCTCATTAATGTCTACCAATGTCCAGTTTATTTACGAAATAATTGTTTTCATTTTTTAAAAAATAAGTATAAGTTTAATATAAATAATACATTTTATAAATAAAATAACTTTAATTATGAAATTTATTTAAAGTGTTTTGACATCGTATGTATAGAAATTTACTTAACATTTAATTGGACTTTAACTTTCTAGAGAGAACCAGAAAAATGAAGTTCAGTAGATATGCACCAACTTTAATCAGTATGGTCTGCCTAACACTCTGAAAGGATGAAATAACTCACTTTTTGGTAAATGTTGTATTGTTTGACTGATTATATAATCAGATGAATTACATAATTATCAATACTCAATTTACTTTTAAAATTTTGCACATATAGCCATAGATTATTTTCTCCTTTTTTGTGTAAACTGGCTCTACAGGGTTGGAAAATATGCTAAAAACTAGTAATGGTTGGTAAGTTGACTCATTTACAACCCATCATTAAGCTTTTCACTGGAAAATGACACTCAAGGTGGCAAGAAAAAAAATGTAAAAGTAGGACTAAAATGCTGTTAATCTTTGTACAGCTTTCCATATTCCAATGTGCCATTTTGTTCTTTTAAACATTTGTGTACCATCCTGTAGATCTGGGCTTGGATGTTTACATAATTATTCTTTCACACAAAATGAAGAAGATATAAAGAGGAGACAGACATTTTCTGGGCAAAAGGAACAGAAGCTAGCAGAAACAGGACTGTGATTCCTAATTAATTCAAAGTTAATTGCATTGTTGATAACCCTGCACTTAAAATCTTCATATAGAAAATGTTTATGGCAGCAAATTGACAGTAATTTAACTACATTAAATCTTACTACCATTAAAAGAAAAAGATGGATGTTACATTAAACAAGCTTAAGAGAATGGTAAAGACTAGTTCTTGTTTAACAAGACAACTAGCAAATCATTCAAATGGCTGACCTAGCATCTCAAAGCACAATTAAGAGTAGTAGTTGAATTTCAAGAGGTACCAAACCATATGGCCTGTCTTGGGTTATCAGTGACACTGGCTGGCAGTTTTGCTTTTATTTCTTCTCTGTGATGAGAACAAAACAGTTAGGGGGAAACAAAGACACAGATATTATTTGGCAGGTAGGGTCAAAAAAGTCTATTTTACTATTTTGGAAGAAGTAAGATAAAAGTCCTTAAATGAAGGTATGTGTTACATTGATTATTTTTACTGAAGAGTCAAATGGTGAAATGAAATGAACTTTGGTGTTAGTTCTGAGTTTAAATTCTGTCTCTCTTACTAATAAACAGCAAGACTAATTTTTTTTTATTTTAATGTATCCATATGTAAAAGACAAGATTAAAGAAAGGTTAGATAACACAATGGATGTGAAAGACCACCATTATAATGGGAACTCAATAAATTTAGTTTACTCTATAAAGCAAAATGTAATTATCCTGATTGTTGAAATTAAATACTTACAATTCCCCCATTTTGTATAGAAAGACACTTCCATGTAATGCTCAACTATCTTGGTACTCCAATTCATAACTTGGGCATTTTGTAATAACTTTTCAAGTGGGTAGTTTATTGAGACTGTGTTGCATTAGGGTTCTTAACTATAAGTTTCCTTTAATAAATCTCTCACATTTGAATTAATGTGGTATTCATAATACAAATTAATGGCTAAATATTTCTTTTTTTTTATTTTGTTTAAAGATTTTATTTATTTATTTGACAGAGAGAGATCACAAGCAGGCAGAGAGGCAGGCAGAGAGAGAGAGGGGGAAGCAGGCTCCCCACTGAGCAGAGAGCCCAATGCGGGGCTTGATCCCAGGACCCTGAGATCATGACCCGAGCTGAAGCCAGAGGCTTTAATCCACTGAGCCACCCAGGCACCCTGTGGCTAAATATTTCTTAATTTTCTACTGCCTATTACTTAGACATCAAAACTCAAAAGTAGTAGGCTTATAGGAGATAATTGCAAAAAAAAAAACCCAGATTATTCTTTGATTATGATGTTTAATGGAGGATAGTATTTCTGGAATGTAAGTCAAATAATTTCTGAAAGATAAACAGGAACAATGAACTAGAATAGAATGAATAGAAATTGACAAAAGAAACAAGTTATTTAACATTTTTGGAGGACAAAAAGTAAATAATATTTGGGGAACAAAAATAACAGATGATTTTTTTCCTTAGATTGCACAGTGATTCTTGGATATTAGATGCATTTCAGCGCATCTATAGTGAAGAAACCAAGTTTTTCATACCATATGATTTGGAGATTTCCAATCAGGAGCTCAGTTACATAGTGAAAAGGTCTGTGCAATGGAGAGGAATCCATGGTGAAAGGAAGAAGGTGAGTTGGTTTGAAGTAGATTTGTTTTTTGATTGCACAAGAGAAACTCGTTCTGATAGCTTATCAGTTAAGTTGGTACTTTTTCTCACATTGTTCTTGAAGCCATTTATTATTGTATTTGACTGCCACCTCTATACAAATCTTGCAACTTGACTACATATTGATTATTTTTTATTAGTTGAAATATGGAAACATGGCCAGGTGGTTCTTAGAGTGTAGCACTGTGATTTTGTTGTGGAAATATTTATTGATACCTGCTGTATATATATTGGGCAAAATCACATGAGGTTTATGAAGAATATAAAAGAAGCCAATGGAGAACCTGGGTGGCTCAGTCAGTTAAACATCTGACTCTTGATTTTGGCTCTGGTCATGGACTCAGGGTCGTGAAATAGAGCCTTGCATTGGGCTCTGTGCTCCACAGAGATTCTGCTTAAAATTCTCTCCCTTTCCCTCTGCCCCTTCCCCCTTTGCTAGCTCTCTGTCTCAAATCAATCAATCAATCAATCAATCTTTAAGAAAAGAAAAAATAAAAGAAGCTAGTGACTTATTGACCACATGACATGATTGCTGACTTCAATGTCATCTTAGGAGGACAGGAGAAAAAAGATATTATTTCTGTTTTTCTCCTTTGATGCCTTCTCAGTCCCCTTGCTTCTCTTCCTCTTTCAGGAATCTCCTTTCCAGACTTCATTGGCTCCATCAGCCTCTTCTGTTAATGTCTTTCAGGGTCCTGTACTTGGTTTCTTTCTTTTCTTACTCTACACACTTTTTTTTTTTTTTTAGTTAACCTCCTTGCGAACCATATCTTCCACCTTGTAAAGATCATCAAATGTGTATCTCAGGGCTACACTTCTGTTCTAAATCCTAAACTAATATAATCCAGAAGCCTACTTGATATTTTCAGGTGTATGCCCCAAAGAGACTTAAACCCAGTACGTTCCAAATAAAGTTGGTTTGACCTATATTGTTAATTAACAAATGCATTTCTCCTGTGTCACAAAAACCACAGGATTTACACATCCCTACCCTCTCTGTACATGGCATTTCCATCTACTCTGAATCACAAAGATTCAAAACTCAAAGTTTTTCTAGACTTTGTCTTGTAGATTTTTTTCTAGTTGGATCAGCCAGTTAGTTCTATTGACTTTACTTTCTTAATATGTACTCTTCTCTATTCCATTTGCTACTGCACGTCTATGACCTCGATACCCAACTTCTGAAGAGCAGCAACACTCTGCTAACTGCTGTCTACCTGTAGTCTCACACTGCAGTTACCATGTCATCACACTGTCCAAGAATTCATTCTTTAGAATATTTTTACAGTGCGCATCTGACCCTCCAATTCCCTGTCCTAAACCCTTTGCCTGCAAAGTAAAAGCTAAAATTCAGACTAATGCATTTTTACCATTTGATGGGATTCTTGTCGACCTCTCCAGTGATGTCTCTTGTATCAGCATCCTACTCCTCCCTTCTCAGCCTTTCCTCTTGCCAAATGCTTCTCACTGAAACGTAATTAAATCATATAAAAGTAAGGATAGTTTGCTAAATATGATACATTGCTTTACATTACCATCCATTCCTCTGTTTGGAGGAGCATCTTCTCAGCTTCTCAGGTACTACCTGGCAAACTAATTCTTCATCCAGGCTGACCTTGGGTGTTGTTTTGATGTAGCCTGCCTGGAGAGGACCATCTTCTTTGTGTCAAGCTGCTTGTTTTATCTGACCTTTCCAACACACAATCTGAGAATTATGTTTCCCTCTTCCTTTTTAGACTAAGATCTTATGCAATAAATGAGTGGCTTCTCCATATTTTTGTTATCAATCTTTAATAGTATCTGCAGAACCTAGTACATTTTTACTGTCTATTCGTTCAGTACCTAAATGAATGCAAGCATGAATGATTGAATTGAATATATTTAATTTGCCAATATAATGAACATATAATCTACCTCATTCCATTCTCTACCTGATAGAAACCTAAACATTAGCTTTTAAAAAATCCCACATGTATTTACTGTTAATATATGCAAAATGTCTTGAGTTCTGTTAATTTGATAGGTAAATATAACATTACATCCGACATTTCCACAATCACTGTCCTTGACTTGAAGTAAAACACATTTCATTTTGTGATATATTCATCCTGGTTTCTTCTTCAAAAATCCTTGTCAACAGCATAATTTTTAAAAGACCCAAATTGTCTAAATCATTGAAAAATTAACCAAGAGTGCTTTCTCTTGAGGATAATGGCAAAGTGACTGGGGTAGGTAGAGTATATTTATTTCATTATTAAGCTTCACAACATGGAAGTTTAGGAATTTGGAAGCAATCCAAAGTTGAGTACAAAATGATCTGAGTTGAACAAAGGTATCTAACAAGAGAATACAAAGGAAAATAGGGAATTATCTTATTGTTTATGATTGTTTATTTTGTCTAGGAAAGTCAGAGAGAGTGAGAAGTAAGAGAAGGTGGGTTGGGGAGGGCCCTGGGAATATAAAGGGAAAGAGGTAAATGAATGTTTAGGTGCTAGAGGGAAAATTAAAGGAGATTGTGAAATTCTTTAATTCTTTAAAATTAATATTTATTCCCTCCTTTATAAAATAGTTAGCTGACCCATGATGGGCAAGAGTAGAACTCAGGAAAAGACCTTAAACCTTGTGTGTTCATAATTCTAACAATGAATACACATTTAAAGGGATCAAAGAAAAGACAGTTGGATTAAATGTAATTAAAGTAAATAATTTAATCAAAGACACTTGTGTCCTAAGTAAAATATTTTGGCTTAGATTCTTTTGGGCCATTAACAGACTTGAATATATCTAGATAAATTGCTGCTGTCTCTTCCCCAACATGTATAGACTCAGACTCCATCAGTAAGGAGATTCACAGAGATGTTTATGCAAATCATTTGAAAATCTGGAGAGCACCTGTTATTTCTCGTTGTTGGGGTTATGTTTATTAAGCATACACAAACATTCCTAAACTTAAATGAATAGACATACATATTTTATTTGTTATGTCTCTTCATGACCTGGTATTTATACCATGAGGACTTTCTCTTACTTATGATTAATTTTTAAATGTTCTTCTCAACCTTTTACATTTCCTTGTTTAGTTTATTTCAATAGGGAAGCAAGATAGTCCTGGTGAATAATTGAAATACTACTTTCAAGATGCAATGCCAGTTTAATTTAGAACACTCATCTATAATCTAAAACACTAAATTAAGAGTGGAAAAGACCCTTTAATATAAAAGTATTTCAAGTAAGTAGTCTAGAATTTTTGTACTTTAAAAATTTGATCTAGATCTTTGCCATAGTATTAGCTATTAAGCACATGCTCCTCGTTTTTATGTTCTGGATTAAAAATTGCCACATAAATGGATACTTTATAATATGCTTAATTTCCTTTTATTAAATTGATAAATGCAAAAGCACAGAACACATTTACGATATGATGAGAATTTAGTATTATTACATTTTGTAATTTTTATATTGTTCATACATATAATTTGTCATTTGTGCAAAGACAGCCCGATGATAATTTCAAAGTATTTTAACCATTTTTTTTAAAAGATAAAGGTCACTTTCAGTAGTCAGAAAAGACATCATTCTATTAAACTAATTTGCCTACATGCAAATTTTGTCATTTTTACCTCATTAACTATTTATCATGAGTAAAAATATATATATTCATGAAGGGGCAGCTCACAGCCTGATGGAACTGGAACTAATATTTTGCAACTCTAATGATTTTTTGCATCCTTAATTAGATAGCATAAGGTTGATATGATTAGGTCAGGATGTAGTGTTTTTCATTAAAATACATTTTAGAAGCTGTATTCATAATCTGCCCTTGCAATTAAATAATGAGCCTATGAATTTAATATTATCGACCCAATTATTATCCCATGCAAACGTATACCTTTAATAAATTTGTGCCGTAGGACCTTCATTAAAAACAGAAGAAATGATATTTCTAGGTGCATAGATTGAATGGCTATGGTTAAACTTATGTAATGGTTTTAAACATACCAGAAAGCAAAGCTTTGTTACTTAGGAATTTAGTTCCAAAATGTGCCTTACTATTTGTTGGAGACTAATTTACACTGTAATTATTTTCTTAAAGAAACTACCCCTTTAAAAGGGGCTATTGAAGCTCATAAAAATAGCAGGATGTTAAGCAGAAAGGAAGGGTTGGAGAAAGTCGTGCCTCGTGGGAGAGTGGACAGTAAAGTTAGAGATCCATTCAAGCGCATAATTGGAAGGCATAAAAACTAAAATGTCTATTTCGTGACTGGGAACTACCAGATCCAATTAATGAAGATTATCATTTTTGTTGTTATATGTTAGAATAGCTTTTATTAAGAGATGGCTATACAGTGGAATTATGTAAGGGTCTCTGTGAAGGAGTTACCCATCTCTTGTCATGAATGTGTTCAGGGAGACACAAGCACATGTAGACACACGCCCTGTTTTCTCTTCTTTGTATAAGAGTTACTGTTTATCTACTAGTCTTGTGCCCTAGGATGGCGACTGTAACAATACTCTGAGTTCTTTGATTATTGAAATTCTGTTCTGAAGGTTATACATAATCTATAATTCTTCATAAAATGAGATGATCAAGAAATATTGAATTTCCATTTAGTGATGAACCAATCGAGGTGAACCCTACGCATTGTTATTGACACAGTCAACTGCAGGCAGTGTGTCACAGAAAACAGCCTATGCTGTTTTCCTAGAAATACAACTCATTTTTATTGGGGGAATGTGGTTGGGGAGGAGAAAAAGCTTCGTTGAGGATCTTGAGGGGCAAGATGGTAGCAAACAGATACATGGAAGCATGTTGATGGGAATCTGGGATAAAGACACTGCTAGAATTTTCCATGCTGAAGGAGACAGTGAGTAGAGGTACAATGACAGGAAATGCCACGCAAGTTTGAAAACTGAAAGCAATTTGTTAGGGCTGGAATGAAGGACAGAGGGTGGAAGAGAGTGAAAGATCAGCCTGGAGAAGGAGTTTAGAAACTAGAAATGTGCACAGTAGTGGGACTATATATTTACATAGGAAACAGGAAGCCGTTGAAAGCTTTAGTAAAAAGAGGTAACTCATTCACTTAAGGATTTGGGTTGCCTTTGCATTGAATTCTATAAATTGCTTAGTTTATTATAAGATTTTATTTAATTATTTGAGAGACCAAAAAAGAACATGAGCTGAGGGGAGGAGCAGAAGCAAAGTCTCCACTGAGCAGGGAGCCCATCATCATTGTGGGGCTTCCAAATCATGACCCTAGCCGAAGGCAGACACTTAACTGTCTGAGCCACCCAGGCAACCCTAAATCGCTTATTTTATTTTATTTTTAATTTTTTTTAAAGATGTTATTTATTTATTTGAGACAGAGACAGTGAGAGAGACCATGAGGGGGAGAAGGTCAGAGGGAGAAGCAGACTCCCCGTGGAGCTGGGAGCCTGATGTGGGACTCGATCCCAGGACTCTGGGATCATGACCTGAGCCGAAGGCAGTTGCTTAACCAACTGAGCCACCCAGGCGCCCTAAATCGCTTATTTTAAAGTTCTAATGTTTTTAATACACTCTGTCTAATACATAGTTCAGTTTTCCATCAATTATTCAATCCAGTTCAATCCCAAAGCCCCTTACAGATTGTGCTTTACATATGACCAAGTATTTATCATCCCGATCCGTAGTGGGGGGTTAGGTTTTACAAGCTTGATGGGGACTTGAAAGTAGGTGAAGATAAATGACAAGCTAAATTGGACCTAGCCAAATTTGAAATTAGGAATGGAAGGTAGAAGCAAGTGGAAATGGAAACCATGAGTCAAACTGAATTCAAAATGGTGGGTGGCAGAATGGTGTCCATTTGAAGGATAAGCAGGCTGCTTTGATTATAGGAGGTGGGAAGCTGGGGCCTAATTCAGGAAGACCCAAGGCCCATTTTAACTCCCAACATCAAGAGAACAAAAGGTGAGCGCTCAAACCATCTGCTTGTAACACTTCTTGTTCCCCAATGTGATTCCAGTGAATTTCATACTTACAGGATTTACCTGTCCATGCTCCACTTCCAAAATGACTAAAAAGCTTTTTACACTGAGTGTCAGGCCCAAGAATAAGTACCCAAAATAATAAATGAACATCTTGGACGTCAGAACAGAATCCTTAGTAAAGGAGACATTAGCATCAACATAGGAATGTAAATAAACAGTTCTTTGATGGGAAGTTAGACTAGGTGCTAAAAACAACTTTATTGTGTTGAAAAAGAGCACTTTTTTTTTCTTAATCTAGTAAAGAACATATCTTAGGGACCTAGGTGAACACATCCTAAAAGTATGCTTAAATTATCTTAAATGTAGGGATTTCTGCTCAGTAATCAAATACATATTGTGAGCTCCATATTCAGTGTTATTTTCTTCTTGCGTTGAACAAATTCCCAATTCTCCAGAAGCATAAAGACACTTATCTTTTAAAGATTTTTTACATAAATAAGGACTGTATTTAAAGCTACTAACGTTATAGAAGTTCCCATTTTTGCACACTGAAAAGATTGATATTGATCCAACTAATTTGAAAATGCAAATCTTAGCTATAATTTAAAAAATACATATAAAAGAGGATGATTTAGAAAGGTATATGACCACTGGCATTTCTCTTTTGTCTTTCAAATCATGATGAGCAAAGAGTGGAGGAAAGTGTTCTACGTTGGCATGGTGGTTTTAGTTAATTGATATATATTTCTCCCTTGATCTTTTTTATCTCTGAACTTCTGGGATGTCCGTATATAACTGACTCAATACATTGTTAAACGTTTGAAGGGTCATTTGGCCTTGGAGAGATTGATCTTTTCTATAAAATGAAAATGATAGGTAACCACTAAGGAAAGGAATAACTGGGAGTTTTCTGAAGATACCATAAATCTTTGGGTTTCAAAGATTGACAAAGACTTACTTACATTTTGCTAAGTACTTTCCCCCTTGATTCTAAAATCATTTCTATTTGAAGTGAAGTGTAATCCATATGTTTTTGATTCATTAACACTTAATTTGTCAGCATCTCTTTACTGGAGTGCTGTATACCAGCCTTTTCATCTTTTTTATAAGCTTATTTTCCTCAGACACAGGAAATCAAGTTTTTGTAAGAGTAAACAAACTTAAACTCAAAGAGATGTGAGAGAGTTTTGTTTGTAACAAAGCACCTATTAGCTTTGAACTACTTCTGCGCTTGGTATGCAAATTTCTTCCTTAGCGTTCCCTAAGAATCAGATACATTTGTAATTAACTGAGGGACAATACACAGCTTTCTGTTTTATTATTTATTGAATTTTCCTACTATCTTACTCTAATTTCTCTTTATGATAAAACAGCCGACTACTAACATATTAATGAACAAGTCATTAATGATAGTTATTTAATTGCCATCTTATTATTTATTCTTATTAATAATGCAGAAGCTACTTATCTTTTAATAATTATGTGGTGGGAAATGGAATTTCATGTAAAGCATTAAATGGTGTTCTCCGCCCCCCCCCCCCCAAGTACAATGTTCTTTACTGGGAAGAATGAAAGTCAAACTCCTTTCCATATCTGACCGTAGAGAAATGCCAGTTCCCCAACATCACTTGCATTTGTATAGGTTTCAATGAGATGAAAATACAACTCTATTGAAATACTAGCTCCCCCATTACCCTTTGACCCTTTTAGCTTATCTAATTTCTATAGGGTGTTCTTTGGGCTTTTAACAGTCACAAAGCTTGAATAAATTAGAATTGCAAAAATGTCACCATAGTATTATTACCAGAAACCATTTGCTTGACTCTTAACACTCACGTTTTTGGTAGATAGGTCAAAGAGAAATTTTTTTTTTAAAGGGCTTAGAATTAAAGTAATATTTTCTTAGGGACAAAGGAAGAAAATAAATTGCTCTTACTGTGGGTCAGTCACTATGTCAAGTAGTTAATATGTTGGTTCATTTAATTCTCAAAGCCAATATATGTGATGGGTATTATTTCCATTTTACAGATGAGGAAGTGGGCTCAGAGAGATGAAATAACTTCACTCATCCATCTGTTCATTTATTCGCCACTTTATTATGGATCATCGAATACGAAGTAGGCGCTATTTTTAGATGCACATGAAAGTAAAACAAAAAATGGTATCTCTTCCTTTATAGAACAGTGAGGAAGTTAAATACTTGGGGCTATAATGCCAAAAAAGTAGATGGTGGAATAATAGAGCTTTGTGTTGGGCATATGGTGGAAGCTTGTAGGAAGATAGTATTGTTGAAAAACAAAATTTCACCAAGTAAATTTTTGGCTTTGTTAAGTAATTCAGGCATTGGGCAGCATCCCATCTAGCAAGTAGAGGGAGCTCAAGGAGTTGTACAAAATGGAAGGATTTTCTAGGAAGGAGGTGGGGCAACAAGTTAGCAAAATAAAAGAAAGGATTGTTTCAGGCAAGGTCGCTCCCCTTCAAGGAAAAAGCTGAGGGTTTTATCATGCAGATTACCTCCTATTCCTTTGGGACTGGGGGAGAGATGAAGAGAGACATGTGACAGATTACCTTCACTGGCGTTGCTGGAAAATTCTTGACTGACTGGTAAAGACTACATTTTTAGGGGAGTTTGGAACTGAAGGTAGGTTGGGTAACGAGCCCCAGTTTGGTGACTTGGCCCGATTAACTTCCTGTGGGGCCCATGGTTTTCTTTTTGACAGTTTTAACCAGTTTGCATGGGCCATTGAAAATCTCACAAAGGCGATTATTGAGATAAGTATTTTAGATGCAGAGCAGTTTAAGGACAAATTGGGCACCAAAAGAGTAGGCCTCCAACCAGAGGATAAAGTACCTTGGAGGCAAATCTTAAAAACAAACTGAGGGCTGCTGGAGGGGAGGTGGGTAGGAGGTGGGATAACAGGGTAATAGGCATTAGGGAGGGCACTTGATGTAATGAGCACTGCGTGTTATGTGCAACTGATGAATCACTAAAATCTACCCCCGAAACTAATAATACATTGTACGTTAACTAAACTGAACTTAAATAAAAAAAATTTTTTTTTAAATCTCATGGTATTTTGGAGAACAGAAAAAAATTTAGTATGGCTAGAACATAAGCATTAGGGAACACTAAGTTTGGATAAATAGGCAAGAAACGCTATGTATTAGTATGTCACTTTCTGTGTGCATTGCACAACCAGTTTCCAGTAATTCAATATGAATCAGTACAAAAATGACCCATGGAAGACTGCAAAGTAAAGTCAGAAGTTACAAAGACGTACATAAAATTTCCACATGATTCTATCTTCCTTTGATATAGGACTATGGAAAATGTATCTTGTTTTCTTTGTACTTTTCTAAATTCCCTAATTTTCAGGATGAACACATATTATTTTCGTAAGTTGAGAAAAGACGTATCAAAGTGTTCTTTGAAAGGAAAAAGTACCAAGCGTGATGTGAAATCCTTTGCAAGCCACTGTCCCGTGCCATTCGGGAGCAATTCATGTTATTCTCACAAGTAGGTGTTTGAGCTATGACAATCTGTCTCCTACGTAATGGCCCCACGATCTGTCTTCAGACAGGGAATAAAGAAAATCGCAGAGATCGTTAGTGTCGTAAGAACATACTAGCCAACATTGCCATGGTGTTTCGCCTTCTCCGTTCGGATTATCTTTCAGATTTGATGAAACATGCACCTTTCTTAACTTGGCAGCGGAGCCCCATCACATTTTATGTCTCCTGATGAGATTTGGTTGGTTGGTTCTCTTTGTTCACATTTCCTCCTTTCCAATTAGGCAGTTTGGTTGCCATTGTCGCCAGCAACAGCAGCAGTTGTGGTTTATGCCTCGATTAGGTCCTAAAACACAGCTAAGCTGCTGTATATTGGCAGGAACAGAGTCACCGCGCAGCGCTCCAAGTCACACGCGCCGCCATCTACATTTAGCTCCTGGTTTCCAGGCTGGTCCCTTGGCTTCTTCTCAGGCAAGCTGTTGGAAAAGCTCTCATTGTCACTCTACAGCCTGTCACCAGGTCAGGCGATGACTCATTTGTCCTCCTGCTTTAGACTCTTGCTTTTTTAAAAATCGGTTGACAGGAAAAGTTTCTTTATGGATTTTTTGGTACATTTTTATCAAATAAATCTTGCCCTAGCCCAAAGTTTGATCTTCTAGACTGTTTTCAAACCCTTGTTTTTTTCACATTTGGAGGCTAATCATTTCCTGGGTCTTTCCTGGTTGTCGTAGTCACACATAAAACTTAAAAATTGTAAGTAATAAGCCTAGTTTTGTCATTAGGATGGAATGAGCCATGCCAAGAATTTTTTTTAACAAAGCACAGTTCTTTAATTAGACTTTCAGTTTCTTTTAAAATGTGTATGATGCTTTTAGATATTGCAAAATCTAAAGGATATATCAAGAAAAATCTTAGGTAGAGGGAATTTATTACCCATGGTCAAGAGGTATTGACTTCAGGGGCGCCTGGGTGGCTCAGTGGGTTAAGCCTCTGCCTTCAGCTCAGGCCATGATCTCAGGGTCCTGGGATCGAGCCCCACATTGGGCTCTCTGTTTGGCAGGGAGCCTGCTTCTCCCTCTCTCTCTGCCTGCCTCTCTGCCTACCTGTGATCTTTCTGTCAAATAAATAAATAAAATCTTTTTTAAAAAAAAAGAGGTATTGACTTCAAACTCTGGGCCCTCTTTATGGGAAAATAGCCCAAACTAAAATACCTTTTAAAGGAATCCTTGAGCATCCCTTAAAATATAGTTAAGAAACTCAGAGCAGTCAGCAGGTCCTACTGAGACAAACATTGACTTAAGTAATAAAGGTCTTATTTTATTATTTTAAAATATATTTGCCTCTCTAAAATAGGTCAAATACTTTAACAACTTCATTAAGATAAAATTTACAACTATAGGGGCGCCTGGGTGGCTCAATGGGTTAAGCATTTGGCTTGGGTCCAGGTCATGATCTCAGGGTCCTGGGATAGAGCCCCACCCACATCAGGCTCCCTGAGGCTTCCCCTTATCACTCCGCCCCTCCCTACCACTCCTCTCTCACTGTCTCCCTCAAATAAATAAATAAAATCTGAAAAAAAAAGTAATTTACAACTATAATGCTTTTTAAAGTGCCCAGTTGAGTGGTCTTTATCATGTTTGCAGAGTTTTGCAGTCATCACCATAATTTAACTATGGACCATTTTCATCACCTCAACTGTTACCATGGAAATAAAAAAAAAAGAAAAAAGAAAAAAGAAACTTCATCTAAAAATAAATGTATAGAACCGTGCAGTTGTGGAGAACACATTGTTCCCAGTTTAAGGAAGGATGCTTCAGGTACCTGGGAGGTGACATACCAGACCAGGATTGAACCTAAAAAGTTCAAGGCTGAAGGGTCCAAGCAGTCTTTTTCTTTCTCCAAGATTTTTAAAAGGGATTTTAGAACAATAGAGCTCAGAGAATGTTGACCCAATGTTCAATAATAAATGCCAAGAAAAAGAGTTATTAATAGTGAGGTTTTTTTTCTCTTGAGCCTCATGATAGCTCTTATGATATTCTATTATTGCAAACCATACAATTACGTAAGAGGAAATGGTACCGAAGATCATCAGGATTAAAAGAGAATTGGCTCCGTTATGATAATAGTGCTTTTCTGAGGTTCTCATTTTATTGCCAGAACTTTAGGGTCATTGAAAATACCTACTACAGTTTTTACTGAAAACACCAAAATTTTCTATTGGTATTTTTTTTATTCTCTCCCAAAAAGAATATAGAACAATTCTATATTCTATAATTCTATATTTTCTATATTTATAATATAGTCATATATTATATATAATTAATTCTATATATCTATATTTCTAGAATCTTATCTTCTACATTTTTTTTTATTCTCTCCCAACAAGAATATAGAACAATTCTACAGGATTCTAGAATCCTGTATCAGACATGTTAATGATGTGTAAGCAGTGGTGATGGAAACTGACCCAATGAACAGTTTACTGTCACCCCTTTATTACTGTACCTGGAGAAGTAGGTTTTTATTTTCTACAATCTTTAAACAGGCAAATCTTTTCTCCTGAGTCCAGGAAGTGTCACATAGGAACAGTGCATTTTACTGAAATGTACCTCTCAGCTCAAGAAGAATTCACTGTCACAAATGAATGTATTGATGGCCCTCAAGATTTTAGGACAGTGCTCAGCAAAAGCTACATCTCTATTTGCCTTCCATTTTCTCAACTTCTCCAAGTCCATTCGTGTTCATCAGGCAAACTGCTAAAAATTCATTGAAGAAAAATCTGTCATCAAGGGGCTGGCATAAATAGGAGTATCTGTCCTATTTGCAGGTTTCTGTCCTATTTCTGGGGCCAAATATTTCCGGTGCTTTCTGGCAGGACATGCTGCATATGCTATCTTGCGTAACTTGAAATTTGATTCACTTTATCGCTTAATACATTTGCGTACTATTCACCAAGAATAATTAATATCAAATCTCAGCTCTACAAAAAAAATGTGACGTTTAGTTGTCCCAGAGAATGACATATCTACACCATGTACATCTTGAGTTTGGTGTCTTTTGTTTGGGGTAGGGATCTCACATCCAGGATAATTTTTGTTGTTGTTTGTTGACTTGTTTGTTTTTGATGTGTTGGACTCACAGAGAAGGCAAATTTCATGAATATTTCATGAAAATGTAATATGTTTGTAGATTTTAACTTAAAACACTGAAAGGAATAACAGTATCTTACATTAATATCGCACATTAGAGTCTTCAACATGTTGTCAGCATAAATCTATTTGTTCCCTAGAGAAACCTTGAGGTAATCAGGTCAGGAATTTCACAGGTGAGGGAAATTAGTGAGATTCAGAAAGATGAGTTGCCCATCATAATAAATGTCACAGCCAGGACTAAAATCTAGGACATTTGCCAGGCATGATCTTTGCACATGTCAGAATATTTCAGGAGAGGGATAAAAACCTCCCAAGTAAGAATATTTTTGCCTTATAATTTTGTGGGTTTTAGTAAATCATGTGCAAGTAGGTTATATGGCATTTTGCCCTCAATTTGAAACCTTGAAATGATCAATGGTGAAATGGCTTCTGTTAGATGTTCAACACTGGAATCTCAGCTTTCTGCCAAAACATCGAAAGTCAAACATGACAGAGTGGCTTTTCCAGTTTCTTTCTTTTTCTTTCTTTCTTTTTTTTTCTTTAAGATTTTATTTACTTATTTGACAGAGAGAGAGAGATCACAAGTAGGCAGAGAGGCAGGCAGAGAGAGAGGGAGAAGCAGGCTCCCTGCTGAGCAGAGAGCCCGATGTGGGGCTCGATCCCAGGACTCTGAGATCATGCCCTGAGCTGAAGGCAGAGGCTTTAATCCACTGAGCCACCCAGGTGCCCGGTTTTTCAGTTTCTTATTTGAGATTGACTTGGAATTTTATTACTGCTCCCAAAACTCTGATCAGGAGCTGAGCTTGTACCTGTGGCAAGGTCCAGTAAGGGGATACTTGGAAGACCTTGATGGGAGGGTCCTATGGGGAGGGAGGGATACTTTTCCAGATCTTGGAAGGCCACTTAAAGGACCAGGTACCATTTTACCTGAATCCTATCACATTAATGGAGGGAGATTTCAAAGTCATGTTAATATGTTGTGTGTCTCAACGTGGTTAGGTAAATAATAATGATGATGACGAGGACAGTAGTAGCAGTAGTAGTAGTAGTAGTAGTAGTAGTAGTAGTAAGTTATCTCCCGGAAACCAAAAGACCATAGAAAGTAGACTAACAACCATGTTATTTTATTCACACACACACACACACACACACACACACTAATTATAAGACTGAAACTCAATATTAAAAGAATGGCCAATTCTGTGCAAAGAAAACAAATCAACCAACAGTCCTTTGCCTTTACGGCTATCATTCAGATAGAGTCACTGTGTAATTGGAAGTCAAGACAGCTCATAAAATGGACTTGGGAATCTGGATAGTAGAACTTTATGGGCTTTCTCTCCTGGTCTCTGCTTTCAGCAATCTTATATCCTTGTGTCAATGAAGAAAACGTAGCATAAAAAGACAGTATGTTGGCTTTGGTGTCCTAAAAAAGTAATATTTATTTAAATGCATGAAATCAGCTGGTACGTCTGTCTTCATTCTCTTTACCTTTAAACACAGAAGAAGAGCCTTTAATGCAGTGGTAATGTGACCTCTTCCTGATAATCTCCATTAGCCTCTCACACCAAAAACCCCCAAAATAGGTACCTAACAAAACTGCTTGCAGATTCAAAAAACATACCCTAGCCCACTTCCAGGCTGAAGATGCCACTAATTCCCTCTTACGTATCACAAAAAATCTGCAGTTGCCACTCCCTAAGTGCTTTCTCTCATCCCGTACTGCTCTAGGGTTTTTAGCGTATTTACAGATACCATATGATTTTTTTTTTCCATAGTCAAATGATTTCCTGGCCAAATATCTCCAAGCCTCCTTCTTCTGAATCTCCCGATTCCTCTGAGTATCTCCTTTCTGTGATAACACATAACACACACACACACACACATACACACACACACACACACGCCCTTTTGAGTGTTCCTTCCTTCTCTCCTCCACTTTATACTGTTTCCATAATTCCACTAGATATAAATCACTGCATATACTGCAGATCTGAGGTCCTGGGAGCTCAAAACTCCTACCGTTTAGCACAGGTTTATAGACTTGTTCTTTTCATCAGGGCTTTATAAACGACCATGTGTGAAGCAATGTGTAGGTTAAGTAAAAGAACACTGAGGATTTCAATTCCTTGGATGTTTGGAAGCTTTGGTCTTGAAAAAATACGCTTGTACTTTTGTGTGTGGAGCAGCCAGACTTGAAACATTAGCACTACCCTCACGATTCAGTTTTAGTTTAAGCCAGGAAACTTCATTGCAAGCATAGATGGCTCTTTTTAAGAACTGAACCTCACTGAGTTTTGAACAACAGGCTGCATATCTAACATAGGATGTGGAATAGAGTCGACCCAGTGGAGGAGAAAAGACATTTCCAGTTTTAGTTTGAGAATTTTTTTTTCACTTTTATCCTTAGCTTTCTCGTGCTCATTTATCACTGACTAAATCACTGATACATTTTCTTTTACTAAATGGCAAGGTCCTCTTAAAGGAAGAAGGAAAGTACTTGATTTTGGTAATTTGTAATTTGTAGCGACCCCCATTTGCACATCCTTTTTAAACTCTTTGATATGATTAAATGTGACTATAAATATTCTGGTTCATATTATAAGGTCTATCTAGGATGTATTATATTACTTCCTTTTAAAAAGTTTAGTATTTGACCCGAAATGCTTGATTATCCTCCTATTAAAGAACATCTTCTCCAGCTAACCCTATAAATGTGCTTTTCTAGATCCTGTTGTAATTATTAATGCAAAGCTGCTGCTACTGTGTCTACTACTACCACAAATAATTTAATAAAGCATTTTCACGCATCTAATTTGATTAAAATGTCATACTTTTAAGGGAAAGATTTTATTTTTTTTATTTAACATGAAATGAAGACATCAGAGCAGCTCCAAGGCGTGGACAAAGTTTGTAGTAACAGGCAAAGCCTGGACCGAAAGCTTGGGATTTTTGACTCCACTACATGGGTTCTTTCTCTTTCCTCCACAACTATTGGAATTTATAAGTAATATAGCATGAAGGTCTATTTCACAAAAGAATTGAAAATAAAGGTCCCTAGTTTGTCGAATATGATGCAATTTGAACTATTACATTTAAGCTATTAAATAAGTTTTAAAAATCTAGGTTACAACACACTTTTTAAAAATGTTGACTATGGGGGGCGCCTGGGTGGCTCAGTTGGTTGGGTAACTGCCTTCGGCTCAGGTCATGATCCCGGAGTTCCAGGATCGAGTCCCATGTCGGGCTCCCAGCTCTGCGGGAAGTCTGCTTCTCCCTCTGACCTTCTCCCCTCTCATTCTCACTCTCAAATAAATAAATAAATAAATTTTAAAAATGTTGACTATGGGGGCACCTGGGTGGCTCAGTGGGTTAACCCTCTGCCTTCGGCTCAGGTCATGATCTCAGGGTCCTGGGACTGAGCCCCGAGCCCCTCATTGGGCTCTCTGCTCAGCAGGGAGCCTGCTTCCCCCTCCCTCTCTGCCTGCCTCTCTGCCTGCCTGCCTACTTGTGATATCTCTCTCTCTGTCAAATAAATATATAAAATCTTTAAAAAAATAAAAACGTTGACTATGTATATCTCACACCATGGTATGAGAAGATAGTAAATTTTAAGTCACATTTCTACCTTCAAAGAACGTGCCTTCTATTAGAGTAGATGGAAACTACAAGCATTTTAAGAAACGGAAAACAATTCGAGGAAATTATTAATGTGATGATGAGTCAGTTTTATAGGAGTTGAAGCTTTAGGGACCACATTGGATAAAGGTGTATAAGATAAATTGTTTCTTTCTTAAAAGTCACACAGAAAACACAGAAGACTTTACCATAGAAACACTAATCCCTGCACAGGGACGGCGGTTGAATCATGTGACTCCAGAAACATCCTCCTTGGTGTCATTTCCCCTTTGGGAATCTCACCAGCATCACTGCTGTGCCTACTGGCTGATAAGAGTTGTCTTCCTACCATTCCTAAATTCCAACAGAAGTGTGGATAAGCTTTCCCCTCCTTGGATCTTTCCACATAGCCCAAGTACCCTCAACTTACAAAAGAATGGGATAAATACTTGGAACAACAGGGAAACAAGAAGAAATGTAAAAAAATTCCAGCTTACAAACCAGTTTATGACACCCCACCCCCACCCCGCCCCAGCTAATTTACTCATCGGGAAGACCTTGCCCTATTAAACATCACTTCGGAAACACAGTATCACACCTTTACTCTGAAGAACCTGTATAAATTTTTAGGAACTTCCTATTTCCTTGTTTTTTAACTCCCAGTTTGGTGCTAAACAAAGGAAACCCTTTACAACCGGTAAGATTGGAAATGATCTCCTAAGGCCCTTCATGGTGGCAGACTAGGATCTTTATTGAGTTCTGTTTTCTGGTCTGAAGACACATGTCTCCCCACCATGCCCCTCCCCCCACCCCAGGGTGATTTGCAAAGCTGTGGTGACTGACAGGGTGAATAATCTGAATTAAGGAAGGAATGTAGCTTTCTTTTTCTTTCTGGGAACAGAATCGTCCCATGACAAGCTCAGTGAAATAGCAGTATCATCCAAGTAATTATGACATTCCTACAATAGGAATGATTTATTTATATTACTAGGAAACCAGGGGAGTGGAATGACCGCTCTGTTGGACCTTCGTGAGGGAACAACTTGAAGAAACAAAAGGTTTCAATACGCTACTAGAAGGGTGAGACACAAAGAAGGAGAGAAGGAGGTTCGCATGTTTAACATGACTTGCTGAGCCTGTTAGATTTCTTAAAATACCCTTATTTTCCCAATAAGAAATGTGCCTGCTAATGAACCTTTCATCGGCAGGCTTCTTAATTAAAAGAATGTGAAGAGAGGAAGGGAAGCAGCGAGGTGCTTTTACACAGGTCATCCTTCCTCTCAAGAGGCATTGCGTTGCTTACGACGTCAATAAACTTTCTTCTTTAAAAGAATTATTTAGTCTGCAAGCAGCAAATAAAATTTTATTTGTTCCTCACACATAAAGTTTATTTCAGACAGACCACCAGCCTGTAGTTAAAAAAATTAAATAAGTAAATAAATAACCCCCCTCCCCAAACCTCAGGGTTTATTTGATGTTAGAGATCAGAATATTAAAAGTCCCATGTGGGAATCAGGTTATAAGTGTGTCAACTTCCTTTCATAAAAGTCACTCCAGAAATAAGAGACCCATATATGCCCATTATTTGTATTTGTTATTTGGAAATTCTAAGAAGTATGTAATGTTTATTAAGGAATCTTTACAGATATGAGAGGTTTGATGAAATCCTTCAAAGGATCAAACATACATAGAGTTAACTGAAAGCAGAGGCCATATAATTAAGAAATGGAAGAGGAAATTTGAACCATTGTTGTACAGAATTTAGAAATCAAAAGCTTTACATACAGTGCAGATTAGCCAGTAAAACCATCTTCAACCGATTGGCCAATTAGTAAATATTTATTAAATGCACTAAGTTCTCAGAATGAATATTAATCGAAGCTAACAGTGACTGTTTACTCTGTTTGAGGCAATGTACAAGTGCTTTGCTTGGATTGTTTATTTAGTTCTCAAGTTGTACTGTTAGATAAATGCCATTGTAGATGAGGAACCGGAAGCACAGAGAGCCTTGATGATGTGTCAATGTCACACAGTTGGTAAGAATAGAGCTAAGATATGAGTACAGAGATCTTTGGTCTTACCTTTGCTAAGATATGTCTCTTTTTAGATTTATTATACAGCCCAGAAGTTCTACTTCTGTATGTCTGCCTCGAATAATAACAAACAAACAAAAAATCTTTGTACCTGAATCTTTATAGCTCTGCCATGTATTTCATAATAGCCAACAATAAAAATAATTCAAATTTCTGTCGACTAGTGGTGGGTAAGCAAAATTTGGTATATTCAAACAATAAGATACTCTTCACCAATTAAGTACGAATACCTACTGTAACACAGATGAACCTCAAACCATTATGCCCAGTGAAAGAAGTCCTTTGCAAATATCCTGTAGGCCGAATTCTCAATGGCTCTCCAGATTCTACCCACTCTGTGATTCCCTACCATTGAGTTCAGGACAGGCTTATGAATATACTGAGCCAGTCACTCCCATGATTAGGTTAATTACATGGCAAAGGTAAAGGGATTATGCAGATATAACTAAATTCCAAATAACAGGACTCTGAATTAATTGAGAGGGAGATTATTCTGGGTGGGCCTGACCTAATTGGATGAGTGCTTTAAAATTGAGTCCAGAACTTCCATGAAAGGAGATATTCAAAGTGATGGAGTTTCTTTTATCAGCCTTAAAGAAACGTATTGTGAACTACCTATGGAGGGTGCCATGTGTCAAAGATTTGAGTTGCTGAAAGTAGTCCCTCATTGAACGCCAGCTAGAACACAGGGACTTCAGTCTTATAACCATAAGTAACCAAATTCTGCCATAAACATGAATGGGCATGAAAATGGAGTCTTCCTACTCAAGCCCTTGATGAGACCACAGCCTGACATCTTCATGGCAGCCTGGTGTGACCTTGACCAAGAGGACCCAACTAGCCTGCACTTCTGACCTACTGAAACTGTGAAATCAAAACGGATAATGTTTTAAGATACTAAGTTTGTAGTAATTTGTTACACAGCAATAAAAAAAAAAACATGCCATGTATCATTATATTTATATGAAATATCCAAAGCAGGCACCTAAAACCTTGACGTGTGATCTCAACAATGCAAGATGTTTGAAATGATCGCTAATTAGGCCTCCTCAATG
>CM052802.1:115072025-115207019 GCA_028533885.1 Nasua narica | reverse complement strand
TTTTTTTTTTTTTAGATTCTGTGGCTCAGGCACACGCCAAGCAGGAGATTTGTGATGAATAGCGCCCATATTGATTTTTCCATAATGGAGTGTAAAAGAAAAATGGACAGGTTTTGTTGCAGGTATTTTCATGGGGTACTAAATTGGAGGATTAGTTGCAAACAGCAGTACTGATAAAGTCTGCTGTCCATCTTGATGGTTGGGTCTTTCTATTAAAATGACACATAAATAACCTATTATATCCCCCACCCATGGAAATTCAAATGTACCTGTCAACTTGATAAAGCACTTGCCTGGAGGGAAGCATTGTTTACATTTTTACTCTATTCTTCAGAAAAAGTGAGATTCTAATTATTTCTCCCACTGTAAATTAATGCTGACTATGATGGTTAGCATATCTCTGTATTGTTACATCTTTTAGAAAGTTAAATAATAGAACTGATCCATCATGTATTATGCAATGTGTATTTTATGACAGCCTTCCCTAAGCTCTTCCATCTCCTCTCTATAAATGCTTATTTCTTCTCTAACTTGTGTGCTTTCTGCGTCTTTCTTTTTTCTATCCCATGAGAAACCTTTGTTGATACCTAGTTAATTCCGAAACTCTGAACTTCTACCCTTTGTAGGCTGCCTTGTTTCTTTCCCTTATGTAAAAACATACACAGTGTTCAACCCACAACTACTTGTTTTTAATCATCCAGTGTCATTCTGAGCCTCCTCCTGGGATATTTTTCCCATTAGATATATCATGTTTGAAGACGTATCATTTGGTTATATTCAGCATTTCCACCTATAAGCAATTGGGTTGATTTTTCTTCAGAATAACTTCACTTTTTCCTTGTTCTTCTTGTTGTTATCTTTTGGTTGGTACTTGTGATAATAATTACTTTAAATAATGTCTATATAATAATAAGCTCTTACCACCTTCCCCAACTTATTCCATCTATTTCTCCTTCAACTACTTCTTCCTCATCCTCCCCCCCCCCCAAAATGTTTCTTCATGGCAGGGAATGCATGGGAATGCATGGTGTCTATGAATTTTTGTAACAACCCATTAATAGTTACCTAAAGTGACTTTAGGGATAAGGATATAAAGTACCTTATAATCCCAAATCGAGTGTTTTTGACTGTTTCTTATACATGGACGATCACTGATATATTCATCTGTTAAGTGCTGTGTTTATTAAACTCTATGCATCCATGAGGTGACCTTGGAATTAAAAGCACCTGAAAGATAAAGATTCAAAAGAGTAAGTACCTCTGCCTATTTGAAGGTCTTTGCACAGTCATCGCTGGAAGTGTGGCAGAGATAGAAGGTCATGCCTCATGCACTCTGTGCCCAGCCTTCCCAGCTATTCTCTTAAAGGATCTCCAGGAGTGAATTGATTTCCCAGTTGATTTTTTCCCCCAGTTTGTAAATCTCAAGCTACTCTTTAGCATAATCTTCTCTAATACCTGTTTCTTCCACAAGTCAATTCCTGCCTGAATTCAAGGTAGTATACTGCAAAACCACTGGCAAATTTCATTTGGGCATTTGTAGCATAACCAGTTAAAAAAATCTATAAATATCCTTACATTGAACTAATTTAACAAAAGCTAAATTAATGACAATGCTTTTTAGCTAAAATAGTAAGGCAATTTAATAATTCCATTCATTTTAACCTATTTGTTTTATAATCAGTTTTTAATAATCAACTTATATGTCTCTAAAAAATTCAATTTCCCCATTGCTCAAGAGATATTAATATATTCTCATGGCTTCTAAGGAATTATAACAAATGTTTTAGAACAAAAAAGGCAATATACTGTCATTTATCATTTTATTTACAATTCTTTTACATTACCTTGAAAATTATATGTTGTAGTGAGAATTAGAACATGAATTTTATTTCTTCTATCTCTCATTTTTCAGAAAGGAAATGGGTAGACTAAATGTCTTATTTGATTGGTTCTCTTAGCAGACTTAAGAGAAAAATAAAAGATGTTAAGAGAATAGATAATCTGAAAGCTGGACAGTCAGCTGTGATCAGTTGTGGGTAAAAACTAAAGCTGTAGTTTTGACACAGGTAGTTTTACGTTGTTATTAAAAGATAACTAAATAAATCTTAAAAAACACACAAACACACAGGTGGCTCAGTTGGCTTGATATCACAACCCTGAGATCACAACCTGAGCAAAATCAAGAGTTGGACACCCTTAACTGACTGAGCCACCCAGCGACCCCCAGATTCCCCATTTTAACAAAGACACAGTTAAATTGGATTAGGACCCACCCTACTGATTTCATTTTGATGGACTGCAAAGACTCCATTCCCACATAAGTTCATATTCATAGATACCGGGATTTAAGACTTAAATATCATGTAAACACTCTTTGATCCACAGCATGGTCCCCATCCTCAGTTTAACCAGTGATTCTTAACCTCAAGGTTAGCCAGAGTGATTCTTTCTATGACACCGTAGATGTTACTCCTCTATTCACAAATGCACAATGGTTTCTCAGTCCAGTCAGCATAAAAGCCATCATTCTTCAGTGGTCTTCATACCCCCGAATGCTTGGCTTCCTGCCCCAGACCCCTACCACTCTGATCTTACCTTTTTTTTCTCCCCTTGCTCACATTACTCCAGTTCTTTTGGACTCTTTGCTTTTCCCTGAACATAAGGCAAATGTATGCCCCTCATAGCCATTGTACTTGCTGTTCCTTCTTCTGACATTATTCTCTCACTTATATACATGATTGATACCCTTCACTTGATTCAGACTTAGTCCACTGTCTCCTTCCCAGAGAGGCTTTCCCTGAATAAAATAGAAGCTCTGAAGAAAAAATAGCAACAAAGTAGCCCTTTATCATCCCCTCTCCACCCAGTGCCTCATCCCTTACACTGTCTCCTTTTTCTCCATAACACTTTTGATATATTCAGTTACATATCATATGTTTTCCTCCCTTGGAATGTCATCTGAGTTAGAACAAGGGCTTTGTCTTACTGGTTCAGTTCTGTGTCTCCACATTCCCCTGGTCCAAGGTAGGATTTCAGTGAATGGTTGAAATGAGTGAATGTGCTTTGACCAGAGCCTTTTAAATAATGAGTCTTAAATAAGTATTATTTATAATTCTTATTCTTAATTAATCTTTCCCCAAATAGCTACTACTGTGATCAATCTTCTATATGCTGTTTTCCTTCTTTTTTTATTCTGCCCCGGAAATTTCATTTCTCTTGAATTAAAACTTCAATTCTTTCTCAAAGAGAGAACTGTATTCAGAACAAAAGGGTAAGTGTGATGACAAAATCAGGAAACTAACAAAATCTTATGAAATCTCAAAAGGTGTTAACACTCTGGAAATTTAGACTCACTGAAAGTCACTAAACTAGAAGTCTGGTTAAAAAATGAATGTCGAGGGATGCCTGGGTGGCTCAGTTGGTTAAGCAGCTGCCTTTGGCTCAGGTCATGATCCCAGCATCCTGCGATCGAGTCCCGCATCGGGCTCCTTGCTCTGCGGAAGCCTGCTCCTCTCTCTGCCTCTGCCTGCCTCTCTGCCTGCTTGTGTTCTCTCTCTGTTAAATAAATAAATAAAAAAAATCTTAAAAAAAAAAATGAATGTCGATTTCTCCCATTCTTTTGTTTTTCAAGACAAAATCCTGTATCTTTCTATGTAGAGCCTTTTTGTTAGTTCCAAATCTCAGCTGAGGGGAAATTTCCAGCATGAGCCCCTTTTGTCATTATTTGCACACATGATTTATCCCTCCTCAAATCTTTTAGAATTTTTAGTCTCTCGTAGGGCATTTAAAACTTCTTCGTTGAAAATGAAAGGTATCGGGGTGCCTGGGTGGCTCGGTGGGTTAAAGCCTCTGCCTTTGGTTCAGGTCATGATCTCAGGGTCCTGGGACCGAGCCCCGCATTGGGCTTTCTGCTCAGTGGGGAGCCTGCTTCCCCCTCTCTCTCTGCCTGCGTCTCTGCCTACTTGTGATCTCTTTCTTTCTGTAAAATAAATAAAATCTTAAAAAAAAAAAAAAAGAAAATAAGAGGTATCTACCTTTGTGTCCACTTCCCATGCTAAATTGTGAGTGTCATGGAGGCCAAGATTCTAGAATTTGACCTGTATATCTCATGACATCTGGCATGAATGCCTGACTCAAGAATGTCTGAATAATGAAAAAGGACCAAGGTTTATTTTTAATGATTTATTTATTTATTTCAGAAGGAGAGAGAGAGCTCAAGCAGGGATAGGAGGAGAGACAGGGAGACAAGCAGACTCCCCGCTGTGCAGGGAGCCCAACATGGGGCTCCATCCCAGGACCCTGAGATCACAACCCGAACAGAAACCGAGAGAGTGGGACGCTCAACTGACTGAGCCTCCCGGGCGCCCTGAAAATAGGCCTAGTTTTATTATTTTAATTTTTTTTTAATTTTTTTTTAAAGATTTACTTATTTATTTGATAGACAGCGAGATCACAAGTAGGCAGAGAGTCAGGCAGAGAGAGAGGGGGAAGCAAGCTCCCTGCCAAGCAGAGAGCCCGATGCGGGGCTCAATCCCAGGACCCTGAGATCATGACCTAAGCCGAAGGCAGAAGCTTTAACCCACCGAGCCACCCAGGCGCCCCCAAAAAGACCTAGTTTTAAAGCACAAATGACACATTCTGAATTCTTTTATAGCTGTGAAACCAACCAGGAAACATTCCCTGGTCCTGTAAGAGGAAGGTATTAGATTAAATACACTACTCTTTTTTTCTTTTTTTCCATTGAATCACTACCATTCCAATCAAAATAATATTTCTTTACTTTTTGGGCTGTTAATAAGGCAATTAATTATCATATAATGCATTGTAGCTTTGGAGCAAAGGTTTCTATGCGTGCAAAGGGGTATTATTCCCGGAGAGTTATGACAGAGGCGATCTTGGGCGTGTGGTTGGAGTAGGAGGATGACGTGATAAGATAGCAGCTGAACAAACTTCACTAAATTAAGAAATAAGGAGTTACAACTTGCACTGGGGGAAGTTGGTGGAGAGTTCACTTCACCCATACCTCTGAAGTCTTGGCCTTAGTATTTTTTTTTAAATGACATAAAAGAACAGTTGTTTTGCATATCCATTTTGGAGCTGGCAAAAATGAATCCATTGCAGCAGCTTTGAGGATAGGCATGCAGAAAACAAAACAGAACAAAAAGAGGCTGCCTTCAATACTGAATCCATTCGAATCACTTAATTCATTTACGTATTCCTTCAACAAACAGAAATTGAGTGTCCCTTATGAGCCAAGCTCTCTTCCCTTTTCTCACGAGGCTTACGTTTGTGTGTGGGAAGACAGACAATGAACAAGTAAATCTATAGTATGGTTGCTGGTAACACTTTCAGTAACTGTTATGATGAAAAGAAGGCATAGGGTATGGTTGAGGGTGGAAATGTTGTTTCATACGGGGTGGGGGCAGTCAGAAGAGATGCACTGATACGGTGACATTTGAGTAGCATTTTAAAGCAAGAGAGTGAGCAGGTAGGTTTCTGGGGAAGAGTCATGCAATAGCCATTGCAAAAGCTTGGGTAGGCGCCTACTCAGTGTTTGGTAAATTCATCCTTACGGCTGCCAAATCTCTCTCCCAGATTTTCAGCCAATGTATACTACGAAAGGTTTAGGAAAAAAAAATTGATTAGGGTATAAAGATATTATAATTTATATAGTTTTGTTCATTGTAGCTGATGCAAAAATATTTGGGCAACTACCTTTTGGGAGTAATTGATCCTGAATAGAAAATAAAGCACTCACACATACACACATATACATAGCAACAACTTCTCCCTCCATCTTTTGCTTGTCTTACGCTTTGGTATTTTTCTGCCAATAGAGAAAATTAAACTAAAGATGTGGGATAAGAACCAAGAGATTAGCCACCAGTTTGGTGGTGGCAACCCTTTTCGATGAGTAATTTCCTGCAAGAGAGCTCACGGTACATCAAAGCAAAGGTAGAGGTGTTGGTTGAATAAATATTTTAAAAAGAACAAGTAACCTCCATATGTATAGATACCTGAAGCTCATTTTATCGATGATTTAGTGGCTTAGTTGGGTTGATGGGTTTAAGTAAATTCTAGCTGGGTCTATGGAGCATATTGCCAGGCTGCTATCTGGAAAGGAAAAGAAAGAAATTATAGTCCGATTTCTTTCCTTCTGATAATTGGACTAAAACTGGCTGTCTTAACTGAGTCAGTCCAATTATTTGTCTTCAGTTCTTTTGGATCAGAAACTAAAATATTAGACCGCAGATAATTTCATGTTTTTTTTTTTTTCTCTTCTTTCTGGAATTCAGGGGAAGAAAGAGGCTTCTTTTAAATTTGAAGATTTGAGTATATGGTGCAATTCTTTGGCCATGGTTTATATGCAACCTGACCGTAAAATTAAACATTTTGTTCTTTCTGTATCTATAGAGAGTGGAGTGTATGAATGGAAGATACCGATAGACACGTCAATATGACTGCTTTCCGTTTAAACAAATGCATTTGCCGTCGGTGGGATTTATCTTCAAAGGCAGTGGGTGGCTGGAGCAAAGTTGTTTCTTTTTCCCCCCTACCTTTCTCCTTTCTGTCATCTCTTGAATCCCCTCTCTGCTCCTAAGCTCAGATTTGTAGCGGAATGTTTTCCCCTTAGAGTCCTCTCTTCCTATTGGTCCCCAGTGCTCCCCAGGCACAAGGAAAAGTCAGAAGTGGGGTGATGGGGTTGCTCTATGCTCGTGTTCTCTTAGAAACAAATCTATAGTTGCTCATTTTTAGTTGTATTGGTGCTATTATTAATGTTTGCATACATATGTACAAGCAAAAGCCTTGGGAATACTGCTAAGACCTGTGACTTTCTACTTGCATGAAATAACCTGTAACTTTTTCTTTCATTTACTTCTATCCCCAAGAGCTTGGAAAAATGTCATAACCAGAAGTCAAGTTCTTAGTGAAGGCAAGTTTCCTAATGTGTTTCTTAAGAATTTTGCAGTAGTGCTATGAAAAAGCATATATTTCTGCTAACAGATGCAAGATGTAAAATCTGGGGGTTCTTAAAATTAGAGATATTCACAATAGCAAAACTCACTATATAGTGTGTACACACCCACATACAGAGATACATTAGCTTTCCCAAATTGCATAATTTCTACCTAAATTAAGCACAGGTAATTTTGTTTAGAAGTATGGCTTTCTGGCAATGCAACATAGTTTATTACCTTTCTCTAAATTGATTCAAATTTACTTAAGTGCTTGTTCTATACTCCTAATGGTTATGTTAAAGAAAGAAACAACAAAGGCATAATTATCTTAGTTACCTAATTTATTTGTAGGTAATCTTATTAATTTTTTGCTGCTTTATTTCAAAGCAACACATAAAATGAAGAAATGTGCAAAATTGCTGATATATCTATAAATATAGACGTAGTCTGGATGGAAATAAAAATGTCTCAGTAAAAATTGAAAACATTATCAAATATGTAGTCTATGCTTCCCAAACTTCTGATATTATCTCAAGTTTTAGTGTTTAGGCCAAGGTCATAGGTTACATTCTTGTGTGAGCCAAGTATATCTTCGTCCAAAAAGTGGAAGCTATGGATGAGTGAAGGAAGAGCATCCATTTTTATATTGGGAAAACCAAACCAACTCCTATGTCTTTTCCATTCTGTGAACAGGAATTGCCATCTTTTACTAGACCCAAATCTTTGAAATGTTGACATTTTAAATTTTTTATTTATTTTTTATTTTTAAAGATTTTATTTATTTATTTATTTGACAGAGAGAGAGCAAGAGAGGGAACACAAGCAGGGGCAATGGGAGAGGGGGAAGCAGGCTCCCTGTCGAGCAGGGAGCCCGATGTGGGGTTCGATCCCAGGACCCTGGGATCATGACCTGAGCTGAAGGTAGATGATTAATGACTGAGCCACCCAGGCGCCCCAACATTTTTTTTTATTTACTTCTGGATATATGGCACTGGGGAACTATAGACATAAGATTAACCATAGATTTGCATTCGCTGATTCTAAGGGAAGACATTGCTTTCTAAGCCTAAATAAAGCACTTTTGGATAAGTCACCCACTTTCCTGAGACCCAGTTGTTTTAAATGACACATGCTCTCCCAAAGAAATGGTGAATACAATCACCATCATCGAGGCACAACTTCTTTGGAGTTCTAAGCTTTAAATACATAGGAGACCGAGTGGATCATCCAGTATTAACTAATCTCCTGACCCTCGGTCTCTCTTGCCAACTTTCCACACTTGTAAATAGAGTGCAAATTCCAGTGAGAAAAGAAAAGAAATCTGCCCAAGATTTGGCCTTTTAAAAATGTATCTATGCAGCAAATCTATGTACCACTGTGTAATTATAACAACATAAACAAATCCACTATAAGGACATTCACATCAGACCTAATTTCATGCTGAACTATTATAATGCAATTAACAGTCTCATAGACCTGTTTTAATTAAGCTCTGTTGTGAAATCTGTAGCATTTGAACCTGTTCCGGCCTGTTTTGTCTACCATTGAATTACTGCTCTCGACTTGTTTTTCTGCTGAACGACGAACTTCATTTAGGGATTATTGTTCTCGAGTCAAGCATTTTGTGGGTTCTTCTCAGCTTTTGTGCCTCCAGATTGAGCTCCTCAGGTGTCTCCTATACGTGTAGTCTCTACTCACTTGTTTCAATCGATCTATTAACTCGCTCTGGGCTCTCTTGGGAATGAAGAGACAGAGTTGATGGGTTTAATGAAAGAGATTTCCGATGGCAGGAGAGTTCATTGGTGGAGTTACCTTCAGGTTCTGAAAGACACAGTAGCTGTCTTCTGGCCTATTGTGTTGCAGAAAAACTGAGTGAGCTCCAATTTTCCATGGATATTATCCCGACTACCAAATAGCTTAACCATTCCTCACTAGGAAATGGAAAACAAAGGCATCTGGAGAAAATGCAGTTTTTAGAAAAATCATATCCTGTTTCCTTCCTTTTATCCCTCACCAGCCCTAGGCAAGAATGTCTTAGGTTGTCTGGTATTTGCCTTAACAGATCTTTCCCTTCCTCTATTGGAATTGCCTTCATGGCCTGAAATAAAATTAAATGAGAAATATTACATGGGAATAGTTATCAACAATCACAGGTCAGTTTGCCAAGAAGCTTGTTGCTCAACAGTTAGCTTTAAAGAAATAGAGCTAAACGTCAAGAGGGCACAGTTGCCGAGAATCATAGATTATCAGACATGAGCCAAAGGACGTAAGAAAAATCGAATGGTGATTTCCTCATCACTTCTCACCTCTGTGTCCACCCTCTGATCTGCCTTTCTTCAGATTTAGTTCCTGTTATAAAAATCCATGTTCTTCTTTTTCTTACCTTGCCCTACTTTCTCAACCCTAGGGAGGATTTTAAGAAGGTTTCAAAGCTAAGCATCCCCAATTGCTTCAGGCTGTCTTCGGTTGTAAGTCAGAATATAAAGCAATTACCCGTAGGGTAGGATGTGTTCATGGCCAATGGGAGAATGTTCAATATATCAGCAGGTAACCGAAAATATTCTCTTCTGCGTGAACATCTGGTTCAGATTCTTAACCATTTCTAGTGAGGTTTTATGGGTCTCTCTCCCTCACTTCTGCTCTACTCTGCCTTCTTTTCTATGAAGCGGTGTGTGCCCATACAGCAAAATAATGGGGTTTCCCTTGATCCACATGCTTTGTTGTTGATAGGTGTTCAATTATCCTATCTTAAGAACTACGAGCTAGAAATCCTGCAAATGACCCCAATTGCTTTTGTATTACAACTTTATGGTCCAAAAGAGGGGAGAAAAACGCATTCCAGGATTTTTTCTTCCATCTCATCTTCAATTTAAAGAACCTCGAGAAACTTCCATGGGTATCGTAGCCTTAATGTCGGCAGAAATTTGGACACTGCCTCTAATCCTGTTTTTCATGACGTACTTCGCAACACCCCTTTTGAGTCAAGAAGGGTGTTTACAAAGTTCCCACCCTGACCAGGGATAAAAAAAATCTTCCCTTGGCTTCTTCCATAGGAGCACTTCACTGCAAGGAGAATTCAGCATCCAGAATCACGTTCAGACACATCCCCGTTCTGCAGCCGTTCACTAATGCACAAAGCTAATAGTGTCCTACGTGATCAAACGTTTTAGCCACGGTAGATCCGAAGTGCCTGGGCTTTTGAGTCAGCCCAACCTGGGTTCAAATATCAGAGCTGCCTGATTATTGTTGGGGTCTCAGGGGCCTACTGCGTTATACACCTCCTTTCCCCATCTGAGCTACTTGAGAAAATTAAGGAAACACAGGAACCAGACCAAAGGCAATAAAAATGTCAGCCCATTACTGATAAAGCTGTTTGGAAGATATGGCTCTAGATCAGCTGCCAAGTGGGATCGTTATTCATCACCCCATAAGGAATGAGAGTTGACACAGACAGAGCTGGAATGCAAGGTCATGCTCAGAAGAGGCTGCTCTTGTTAGCACTAGACTATGGACCGGCAGAGAATATGGGTACTTCCTAGAGGCAGCTTGGGTGGAACAGAGTGAGACGGCAGGGCAAGGAGGCTTCTCTGATTTCTTGTTCCGAATTCACCAGAGAATATAACAAGTAAAGTCGTGGAGAGGAGCAAGGAGTGTAGGGCTCTCTGAGGTGAAGGAATAGGAAGGATCTCTTAGTAAATATCATCACATCACGTAATACTAATCACATAACTCGCTGGACGATTTGCTTAACATTTCTGAGCTTCAGTTTCCTTACCTACAAAATGGGAATAATATACCAACCTGGCAGACTGGCAGCATTAAATTAAAATACACATATATTTTATGCATGTGTGTGTTAATTGCCCATGTTAAGACCTGCCACTAAATATTGCTGACTTCCTTTCAAGTCTACCTACCCCTTTCTTCCGAGGCACTTAGATGAAAGGTGTCTCTGGGCAGAAGGCAAGTTATGCTCTCTTCCCTAGGATCAGAGATGGTTAAAAAGGAGAGGAAGAAGGAAGTGCGTATCCCTTTGGATAAAAATCATTTTAAGAATCTACTCTGCACGTTTTACTGCCCACAATTTCAAGGTCACTTACCTTTCAAAATGTGTCAACTTCTGAAGGCTGGGTCGCCGCTTTTCAGACAAATGTGCGCATCTTCACAGACATTTCAACAGACCCACGGCGTCTAGGGGTGCAACGCAGAGGTGTTTCACTGCACTTCCCCGGCGGAGAGGCTCTGATCTATCAGGGCTCCAATCTAAGTCCTTGTTCACCAGTACTTCGTGAAATGACCTGCTTGTTCCCATCCCATTTGTTTTCTTCTGCTTTTCCTGAAGCTTAATCTTTTATATCCAGAGGCTGGGAAGCATCAGTGAATGGGCTGCCTCTAAAGAAGAGAGGGAGAGACATATGTAATACCTGGTACCTGGCCTGGGGCTGTGTGTACAGGGTGGAGAGCTACGAGGCCTCGGTTCTGATCCCACACACGCTTCCGGAAGGGCCTGAAGAGTTGCCTGTCATCACTCATCTCCTGATTTTTACCTGGGGATGTGTGGTGTTGCTTCATATCCTTATCAGGCTACCATGCCGATGAAGGATTAATGATATAAATTGATTTCTATTTGCACAGTTGCTGCCATAGTTATGCCACAGTTTAATGGATTTCTCCTTCAGATATGTTCAATGAATTATTGTCCCTCCTCGAACGTGCACTGCCGGCTCGCTATCTGTAGTGCATTTCTGTGGGCTCACTGGTCCGTGGGGTCTCACCCTTGTTATGACCTTTGAGGTGTTACCTTCGTTCATGGCTCATATCTACCTGGTTGACCAAACTCTGATGAATCTGCCTCAGGAAAAGAAATCATGCACTCTGTTTCCAACCCACCTGTCACAGCCCAAGCGCCAGACCTCATCATCTAATCTTGGGTAGGATGATCTCCAGTCTCTCATCCTTCTGGTCTATCCTCCACTTTGCTTTCGGTTCTCTTACTTTAGAATACAAATCACGCCTCTCCTCTGCTCAAACCACCCCACTCCCCCTTTACAAATTATACTCAAAGTATCTTAGCACAGAAGGCGACAGTTTTGCAATCCCAGATGATGTTTCCAGCCTCACATCTTGGTCCTCATACCCCTGCTACGATCCAGTCCACGGGACCATTCAACGGCTCCTGAACCCCAGCTGCATTTGCATATCAGCGCCATTAGGATTCCTGCTCATTTGCCAGAAACACCTTTGGTGCTTTTCAACTCTACTGTAATCCTATGAAGAGGGTCTTAAGACCCAACTCAAGGCTCATCTCCTTGGGAAGGTTCCTTCTGTGGACTCACTCATCACAGAGTACAGTTTTCCATTAAATGTATGTTTATTGTGAATTCCTGCAAGCATGTTTCGATTTTCTTAGAAACCTAAGATAGAATGGATCCTCAGGAAACTTCTGTTTTTAATTATAATAGACCTTGATCTTTTCTCTCATGCAAGCCATTTCAAGACATTTACCACTTCTTTACCTGTTCATCCAGATTTCAATCTTGCCTTTTTATTTTCTTTCTTCTGTTCTTTCTTTTATCTATTCTTTCTTTCTTTCTATTCTTTCTTTCTTTCTTTCTTTTCTTTCTTTCTTTCTTTCTTTCTTTCTTTCTTTCTTTCTTTCTTTCTTTCTTTCTTTCTTTCTTTCTTTCTTTCTTTCTTTCCCTTTTTATTTTCAAAGAAAAAAGTCATTAGCTGGAATCTTGGGAGTTTATTGTCAATTATGGACTTGAAGTAAATAGTAATTAGCCAGAACTTTCTTTCACATTGTTAAAATCTTTTTGTATTTCTCAGGGCTTAAAGTATTTGTAAATCATCTTAGAAGGAGTTAACTTTGGAGCACATGTTTGATCTGGACTCTGCAACAACAGATAAATGTCTCCTGCCTCAGAAAAGGCCAGTGAGGAAAGAAATCCATTGACTCTTTTCCTCTGTCTGCTTCTAAAATTACTGGCATCTGCAGATATGGAAATTGGAAATTATAGAAAGCATCTGTATAACTCAGTGGTTGTAGGAAATGTTAACAAAGATATCGGGAGACCAGAAGGTTTATCAGCCACAAACAAATTTTAGGATGCTATAGTCTAATAGTCATCACTAGTATTTCGTTTTATTTTTTCTGAAGATTTTATTTATTTGAGAGAGAGAAAGCACGAGTAGGAAGGAGGAGCAAAGGGAGAAGGAGAAGCAGACTCCCTGTGGAGTAAGGACCCCTGATGTGTGGCTTGATCCTGGGACTCCCGTATTATGACCTGAGCCCAAAGGCAGATGCTTAACTGAGTCACCCAGGTGGCCACGGCCTACTAATATTTTAAACAAGCAATAAAACAGTGTCTTTCCCACTCACTCATAATTCAGTTAATATTAATGAAGGCCCCACAGGTACATTGTATCAGAAAATGGAATTATTGCCTGAGAAATCCTACCAGAAATAAAGTCCAGGAAGTATAAAAGTCTGGGATGTTATGAAGGAAGAATAGCAGGTAAATGTATAAAGTATGCAAAAGTCCTGCCCTGTGCATTTCAGCAAAACACATCTTTAATTTATCTCATCACTTTCTTGATGATGCAAGAGACTTTGCACACTAAGAACAAGGAAAAACGAGCAGGGACTTCTTTTGGATGAGAAAGCACAAACACCCACTCATAACACCATTCATGAGCATTTTTTTTTAATCAGCATTGTCATTGTCACATCCTGCTTGATCTTCCTACTTTGGGTTAATATGGGAGCCAATTACAGCTTCGTCTGTGTAGAATTAACTTTATGGAGCACACACGGGGGATTTGTCTATCTTCACTACTTAGATATATGTCATAAAAATATGCATGGAATGGAGTGCAGGCATTGCAGATGGCAGGGACTTTCAGATTTATTGTAAAATCATTTAAAATTGGTTATGCTCTTGCCAGAAGTTAATTAATTTTTTTCTCTTCTTTTCTGGGGCTGGGGGGCTTGTGGTGGGGGTGGGGGGTTTGTGTCTCACTAGGTGGCAGTGTCTGATTATATCTGGAAAAACCATGGCGTCAGGTCCAGAATCTCCAGCTGTGACCTCCAACAACGAAATGAAATGTCTGTGTCTGCACTTGGTCCAGGAGACATTACATCTCATGTATCTATATACACTGTTTATCCCAGTGGGTTCCAAGAGCTATACCGCCATTTTCTCCGACTCCCCAATGGCGCCATTGTTGAGGTACGTGCATATGCAAATGTTTTAATGCAAGTGCTGTATCTGTTCTAGTGCATGAATGTATATGTTTGTGTGTGTGTGTGTGTTTGTACTTGATTTCAAAGGCTTCAAAATCACTTTGCAAGCATGTTGTATAATTAATGTTTCTAATACCATAATAGCCTTAAAGATATATTTTAGTGTTTTCTAAAGAAATAAAGGTACAATGTAAGAAATAAATTGTTTCTGCAGATATATCTGTGGGAGAGAGACAGGAAACAAATCAAGTGAAATAATGCAAGATTCAGCCTATGAGAACTTTGACTCAGGTAGCATTTGTAAACATCAATAGATTGATGAAGAAAGGTTCTCAGAGTCCATGGACACACTTCAATGCCTCAGGAAAGTATACAGCCCCTTGCTTAAATGATCTCACACAAAATGAGTGAGATGGTCGCTGTTTCATACTTTTTCTCTAAGAAAAATTCTAAAAAATAAATCCCCATCCCTAAATCTTTAAAAATGTTAAAGAAGCACTTAGCCAACATCTTCGGGCCATGCTTTCCCTTAAAAAGTCAGAGTCCTCGGGTGAGTTGAGTTGCATTTAAAAAGGAATCTCTCCCATTGCACCATATTCTTAAAATTCACATTTCATGGCATGGTGAAACCCGAGGATCGGTCCTATCTGCACCAGTGTTGTTGAATTCTAAAGTCTGAAAGAAGGTTATTTCCCATTAGATGGTGGAAATAAAGCATAGAGGAGGATGTAAGTTTAGATACATTTCATTCGGCTTCCCTGGTCATGTTGGCATGAGATCACTTAACAGTGGCACACTATTAATTAGTAAGAATTTGCAGAATACTTCACCCTTTCCCTATGGACTTTTACCATTGTCATTTTTGTTATAAAATTGATAAAAATCTGTCCTCTTAAAATTGCTTTGAATAGAACCTTGAGGAAATTTCAAGTGGCTTAGAGATCAGTATTGCAATTAGGGAGCTTCTCCTTCCTACGATCCCAATCCCGTGACAGCGTTTGGGTACTTGAGTGACTCACAGAGAAAAGCACAGATGTGCCAGGCAGGATTTTCCATCACTTCACCTCCCCGCTCCCTTACTGAGGGGTGAAAATGACAAAACTGTGTATATTGCAGCAAAGCAACAGGTAGGGGAATTGTGACTGTAACTGATGGAATTCTTTGAGGGTTTGGGTCAAGTAGCTGCTATATGTACTTTGGCATATGATCCTTTTTAGGCTTCTGAAACCTTTGCTTTAAGAATCTCCTTAAGGAACAAAACTGCCATGGCTTCATTGTTTTTTGTTTTTTGATATTTTGTTGTTGTTGTTGTTGTTTTTGTTTTTGTTTTTTCTTTAAGATTTTATTTATTTATTTGGCGGAGAGAAAGAGATCACAAGTAGGCAGAGAGGCAGCCAGAGGGAGAGGGGGAAGCAGGCTCCCTGCTGAGCAGAGAGCCCGATGTGGGGCTCGATCCCAGGACCCTGAGATCATGACCTGAGTCGAAGGCAGATGCTTAACCCATTGAGCCACCCAGGCACGCTTTTGTTTTTGTTTTTAATTTGCACAGGCATCTGTTTAAATATGTGTACACACCATGCACTAAAGACCTGAAGAAACTGGGACACCAGGGATGTCTGTGCTTCTGCTACAAAACATCTTGTGGCAGCTTGCCGACCTTGACCCCTGAACGGGAAGCCCTGGCCTGAGGTGGCTTCTTCCCAGGAGCAGAGCGGTCCCAGGGCCTTCGGATTCCCTCACTTCTGCATTTGCTCCAGAACCTTGCCTTACTCACTTCCCATACTCTCTGCCTACATTCTTATCTGTAAAACTGGGTTATGGAGACTTAAACTGCCTGCCTCATAGAGATTTGGGGCAGATTAATGGGATCATATCTGCAAAGCACTTTTAGTTCTTTTTACTAAAAAAAAAGGTGCAATAAAGATGACAGAGCATTATGGATCATGCAACATTAAATTCATTCAACTTGTAAACATCTTTTTTTCCAAGTACTAATAGTAACATTAGGCTAAAAAATAAAATCACTTCTGGGAGGTTTGAATGGTGAGGCAATCAGACTCCTGGGCCCCTCTGACTCTCTGTCTGTGTTTTCACCACCACTGCCTTACGTGATGGTAAGGATACAGTGATGAAGTGCCCCTCCGCCCTCTGAACCTGTGCCCGATAGAGATTCTAGCAAATTCTAAACACAGCTTTTCCCCTTTCGCGGACCCCAGCAAATGCTTGCACGCCATCCTGCTTACTTATGGGTCTGCAGTCTAGGCTCTACTGACTGATTTCTTCACGCTTTACGTTACATGCTTTTTGCTCCGTGAAATTTATCGAAACCCATTTCAAACAGACCTGTCCCCTTGCACCTTCTCTAATGCTGATCACAAGCATGAGATTTTATTTAGCTTCTCTAAACATGTTGCCAGTATGAAGTTCTGTCTCCTAGAGGACAGGTCTCCTAGGAACAAGTTCTAGAGCAACTTGAAGATCAGACAGATTTTCTTTCAGCCACATGTCTGGCTACTAGACAATCATCTTAGTCTCCTCTCTATCTCTCCTGACCCTTACCAGGTACTTCCAGGTGTATTATTGGCCATTTGAACTATAAAACATGAACCTGGAGGGCATTCAGAGACTGGAGTTGTCTTTTGCAACCTCAGTGAGAAATGAAATGAGTGTATTTCTTCCCCAAAGATGTAAGCATTGAAAAGAAATTTCAAATATCCACACTTAGGTAGGTTATAGTTTCTGGATTAAAGATAAATCTATTTGACTTTTAAAATTATTGTTCATAAGCAGTCTCCCACTTGGATTAAAGTTAACTTCTATGGTGGAGCTCCGTATCTCTGTACTAAGTACGTTATTGATGCTCTAGGAAATCTATTAAATTGCATTGACATTCTGGATGTCAAATTGTTCTACATGGTTGGTAATCCGGCACCGTGATATCCTTTCGATTAAGGATGGAGATTTCTCACAATTAATACTGTGCCGCTGTTAAGTGATTTCATGGCACCATGACCAGGGAACCAGACATGAAATGTATCACATTATGTGAATTGAGGGAACTTATACTTGGGAAATCACTTAGACCCACTTAGACATACCTGTGAGATCTGAGCCACATTTTGAATAGATATTCTGACGTGGGAAGAAACAGGTTGCTGTGTCCAAGCCCAATTTATTAACAAATTACATGTGGCAAAACCCACAAAATAAAAATGGGTGAAATTTTGCTTCAGCCTTATAGCCTGAACACTATTCTCAAAGGTTTTCTTGGGGGGGGGGGAGGCTTAAATAGGATATCCAGTTATCTAAATTCCTTTTGCATTTAACACAGCCCCAACCTGTGACAAGAGTGATCTTGAAGTCTCTCCTTATCCTGATCTGAAATATAGGTCATACATTAACCTTTTTTTTGGTCTCAATAAAACCCTACCGATTTGGGTATGAAAAATTATCTTTAAGTTTTTATTTTCATGGAAAGCCATGTTTTTGGAACAGAACGAGTTCTACTCTAAAGAGGTCAGGTTTTGCGGGTCTGATACAGAAGTCATAGTCCAAAGGATCTTTCCTTTTGATTTGTGTTTACGATTTTTTTTTTCAACCAGGTCTGTCACCCTTGATGACATAGCTCTTACTTTTTTCTGCATATTTTGCTTTAAAAAGTAAGGTTCCGGGGTACCTGGGTGGCTCAGTCGATTAAGCATCTGGCTTTGGCTCAGGTCATGATCCCAGGGTCCTGGGATCGAGCCCATCCTCCCCTGGGGGAGCCTGCTCCTCCCTCCCACTTGTGCTCTCTCTCAAATAAATAAATAAAATCTTAAAAAGGAATAAAAATAAAAAATGAGGTCCCCTCCATACTTGTCGAGATCATCATTGGTCTGTCTGGCCCTGACCACCTCTCTTTAATTCTATTTTTATCAGCCCCTCTGAGCTCAGTGTTGCCATAGACTTTCGGAGAGCAATGCTTCATGTCTGCTCCTTGGTAGGATATCGTGTGTGTGTGTGTGTGTGTGTGTGTGTGTGTGTATTTTTTTTCCTGAACAAAGTTACTTTAAAGTTTTTAGTGCTTCAAAACCTAGAAACTCAGGCAAGACTAGAGCAGATTCATCAAGTCACAAATAAGCTTCTCAATCCCTGGGTATCTGTCGCAATTAAGAAAGTCCTTGGAGCATTGGTTGGGGTGGAATGGGAAAAGAGTTTTTTGTCATTAGAGGCAGTGTCGCCCGGTGGTCTGAGCAGAGAAGTGGGAGTCAGGAACTCAGCGATCTCACAGAGGCTCTGTGAGACCCAGATGAGAGGCTCCGGGCAAGTCTCTGGGCCCCAAGAGGACGGGCTCACCTACTTTGAATCTCCCGTCTGAAGAACTCCTTACCCAGGGCCAGAAGATACACAGCAGGAAGCCTCATTCCTTGTCTGCAAAATGAGAATATTAATACTTGCCTAAATAACACATTAACCAATTAGTGATTGTTAAGTGCTCTGCTGATAGAAAGCAGCAGGAGAAGAAAGGCAAAAAAGATAAATGAAAACACAATTTCGTTATTAAGTGGTTTTTACTCGGCTCCGGACTTTCCTTCCGCTCACAGAGTCCAGTGACCACACAGTGCAAAGAGCGGGTGTTGAGAGAGAGGGGACCTCACCTTTTTGGGTCTCAGTGAGAAGATAGCAGATGAAGCTGAATGTCCCCCAATTGACAGGACGCTTGGAATAAACCGAGTTGGGGGGAAACCACATTTGGTCCATGAGTCAGTGAGTTGCAGGGGAATATCATACAAATAACAGAGGCTTTTCAGTTTTAACGCTTGTATTTTCATACCTTTCCGGAAGATTCTTCCGTGAGTTTCGAAATCCTCCCCCATTCATCTACTACAATGACCAACTGGTAGTGTGTGTATGAGAGTGAAATGTATGCACTGATGCGGAAGAGAAATCAATAGGAAAATAAAGGAAATTGGGGCTCTCTGGAATATATTCATTAAATGTATAAGTCGTTGATGATAATCAGCTTTCATTTTTGGGGGAGAATTTCTTCCATCCAAGTTTTTCTTTTGTTGAAAGACATTGCATATGGGAAAGAAAAAAAATACATATGCTTTTTTTATTGTATAGATTTGCCTAAAGAAGGTACTAAAATTAATTTACTCATGCAAATCAGAGAAAGTCATATTTTCATTCCCTACATTTGGACCACTTTACATTTCTTGCACAACACCTGTGTAAAAAGATGCAGTGAGTCCTTTGGACACATTTACTTGTGACATAATTGAAAATATACATTAAATGAAATAATAATAGGAACAGTTATGGCTTTGCATAAAATACTGTTAAAAAATGTCAAGTACACGAATGTCTTTTATTTTTGGTTTTCCAAATTCAAACTTAACATTTACTACTTCTTTTAAATTTCTTAAAAATAGGATCCTGATACTATTTTGCCTTTATTTTTCACTAAGAATGATTGGTTATTTTAGTAAACTGTAGAGGGTCATTATTTTGTCTATCTAAAACTTAGACCCTATTATAAGAAACATTTTTAAAAAGAATCAGAATACAAGAGAAAAGAGGAATTCAACAATCAGACTAGTATTAGACTATAATGTTACTTATAAGACATTTTCCTGTCCTACTATCATAAAAGTCTAACATAGGCACATTTACTAATCTTTTAAATATATATATATATGAATTACATATATATATGAAAAATTTTTGATTTTTCAAAATTTTGAAAACATAATTTGAAAAATTATGTGACAAAATTATTATTCACATATATGTGTGTCAAAATAAGTGATTTTATTTGTCCATAATAATTAGGTCAGTATAACTTGCTATGAGATGTTTTGCTTTTCACAAAACTAAGCTAGACAATTCTTACCTCAAGTTTAATTTATCATATAAAAATGTATGTATATGTTATTATATCATATATAATGTATGTGTGTATATATATCATATATAAATATATGTGTGTGTGTAGGTATAGATAACCTATAAGAGAAAAATAGCAATTTTTTCATAATTAGCACACTATAATTTTTAGATAAATACAGCAAATTCCAGGCACATTTTCAGGAATGTGTAAGAAACTTATAAGAAACTATTTCAATAATAAGGTCAAAATATTAACTTTTAGTGACTAAATTAATGTTAGCGTAACTATGTTTGGTTTCTGTAGAAAACCATGAAGAATTGTTTTGGTTCTATTTATTGTATATTGAGATATGACATTTAGAGACATTTAGAGATTCTATAGGTCTTTTCTGAATCTACTACACTTGCCCTGTCTTATAAAATATTAAATTTATCTGTACTTTATTTATACTGATAATTTGAGACAATCATGTGTTAATAATCTCTGGTTTTTATAAACCTCTTGTTTTTTATTTGTGTCTATAAGAAAAAGAGTAATCAGATACATAATTTTGAAAATATTTACATGTAAATTATTTTCAGCATCTTAGATTCTCTTTGAATCTTCAAACAAATAGAACTTATGAAAGCTATAGAAAAGATTTATTATATTATTATATTCATACATCTATCAGAAATAATACATACACATCTGACAAATCAGAGGAAAATACTTCCCAGGATTTTAAGTCATAGAAATGTTTTAAAACATATATTAAGTATAAAGAAGCAGTGTTAAAAATAGACCTTGACATATTAACTAAATATATTGCTTAAATGCCTACCACAAACATTATAGAGGGGAAGAATTAAATCTTTATTGCACAGTTGATAAAGATTGAATGTTTTACCTTTAATAAAAATGTATTTACTTTTACTTCTGAATATTTTTCTCCCCTATACCATTGGATTTTAGAAACCAGATCTTAAAGGGTAAAATGTGAAATGTGAAAAATCTGAAAAAACATGCTTCTCTGTATCTTAAGTTACAGTAAATTTGGAATATTTTGAATTTTTGCATTAAAAATATGTTTTAAATCCATACAAACAAAAAGTCAGTGCTTGAGAGAAGCATTTTCAGAATATGCCATGATTTAATCAGTGATTTTTATCTTGGCTCCATTTGATAAGGCTAATACTCATTTCCTAAAAAGTCCAAGATAATTCATTTATTAAAAAAAAGTCAACATAATTATTTTTCCTTATATCTATATACAGAAATATCATGAAAATACTTGGGTACATTTTGTAATTGTATCCTTTTAACCTAAGAACTGTCTGCAAATACACTGATTCTTTATCTTTAAGAATGCATGAATATAGAAGTATTATGATTTCTCCTATATAGCTTATGGAACAAATTCTTCTATAATTCCCTGAAGCAATTATTTAAAGGTAATATGCTAAAACAATGTAAAAAAACCAGTTCACAGTGTCAGTTATTTTTACATATTTGTACCCAATAAATTATTTTTAATCCCACATTTTCCAAACACTGATATGAAATCATATAAGCTTATTTTATGTGCAAAATCACATATAGTATGCTGAATGACACTTCAAAGAAATGAAACAGTAACAGTAGCTTATTTTCTGAAACAATTTTGACACTAATGCTAAATTACAACTTGGAAACATCTAGCATTTTTACCTTTATGAGAAAAGGCTTTTTACATATTTAACATAATTCCAGGGAAAATAAACTGGAATTATGTATAAAGGTATGTACACTGTAACCAAAGGGCATTTATATTCCCCTGTAGAATACTTACAATGATTTTATTGCCATTTTGTGTCATCTTCTAAAGGATATAAAATACAGCCAGTAAACAAACTAGACTTTAGATTTAAGGTGACACATGCTACTTCAGAGGCAATATTCAGATATTTAATCCAAAGAACATTGACTATTTTACAACCAAGTGAAGTAGACTTTTGCAAAAATGAAAGGACTGTGTGCTTTGGCTTGTAATTTTCATAGCTATGATGACCCATAGGGTCACCATGCCCAGCGCCCCATCGTCACTAAACCCCAGAGAATAAATCCCACAGTCAGCCCTTAACTGCTTGAGGAAATTCACATCAACGCTCTATTCCTTCAAAATGCAAAACACTCTCTCTCTAAAACAATGTTGATTCAATCTATTACTTACATAGAATGTCGTATTATTTCCGGTCCTATTTTTGAAGTCTACGGTTGTAATAGAATTTTAATAGACTCTTTACCCCTGGTTCAGATTGCTGTACTTTAGGTGTAGCAATCTGACTTCCGCTGAGAAAAAAAAATTCTATTTTATTACAGAACTGTAATGGGTGTAACTAAGCCTCCCAATATTGCTGTGTTGCCGTGGTCAGTGAATTAGTGCTATGTATACATAAGTCCCATGGCAAGGGGACAGATTAAATCAAAATCTATCTGGAATGCCATATCTGATTTATCATTCTTCATCTTCCTTGCTATATCTATGATGGGCTCTCACTGAAGCTTTATTGGTGTGTTTTTTTGGCAGCTAAGTATGACCCATTCTACCAGCTAAATTGTCAATAAACTTGACTTAATCTTTCCAGTTAGACTCTTGAAGATATAGCTGCCCTTATTAGCAGATAATTCACTATCTCTTTCTTAAGGCCTTTATTCCAAAGAGCATCAGTCCTGTTTCAAACACAAGACAAAAGGAAGTCACGTGGGCCGTCGCCTACACAGCTATGGGCATCCCTGTGGAGCACTATCTCTATGAGGCCTGGGAGATCCTTGTCGGCCTCTGTGGAAATCCTCTGCCAGTCATGCTGCCTGGAAATGGCACTGAGATGTCCCATGCTTGAAGTCCACTTGTTCATGTCATAAATTTCTGGCACCAGGGGGTGGGCTTCTGAGGGGCTAGTCAACTCCCCAAAGGCTTCCACCTCAGCTATATGGTTTGATGGAACTCATTTTCACTTAAAAGAGTTGATTGTGAGAGTTTTTGCTCATTTGTTGTTGTTGTTGTTGTTTTATGAAGGGGTTGAATTTGAAGTTCCTTATTTGGCTATTTTCATTGATGTTTTGTATTATTTCTTAAAGCTTGTTGCTGACAGGGGAATCAATAGGCCAAAGAATATGACTATTTAAAGGATAGACATTTATGTGTATATTTGCTATATATTTATGCACATATTATATATATGTAGACATATGGATATACGTGTGTGTGTATATATATGTGTGTATGTGTGTGTGTATATATATATATATATATATATATATCCCAATTGCCCTCCAGAAAAGATGAAAAAATACATAGTCACAACTGCAGTGAATGAGAAGTTTGTCCAACAAAACCACGTGGATTTCACAGCTCAGGGTCACTTTCTGCCTTTGAAAAATGCTACACAACTAAGTAGTTTTTAAATTTATTTTCAAAGTGTGGCCCATTTTCATACAAGTTGTCATGAGATTGTACTTATTTGTAATATCTATTTTCTAGCAGCAGTTCTTCCCAGCAATCAATGAAACTCATAAAATAAAATGTGTGCTTATATTATCAGCTTACTTTTCTAGCACAAACACTTGAGATAAATGACTCTACCCAGATTGATAAAAATTAAAAAAATTCTAACATTATTTTCTTTTTTTTTAAAGATTTTATTTGACAGATAGAGAGAGCATGAGCAGAAAGGGGGTTAGAGGAACAAACAGGCTCTCTGCTCAGATCAATCCCAGGACCCCAGAATCATGACCTAAACTGAGGGCAGATGCTTAACTGACCGAGCCATCCAGGTGTCCATAAGGTTATTTTTTATAATCACATTACAGTAATTGGAAAGAGACCTGTCCTGCACAGTTAACTCAGAAGTGACAATAAACACATTTCTGTAGCAATAGATTTAAGAATAGTTATCTTCTTACTTTCTTTTCCCCAAACCTCTCAGGCTAAAGCATATTTGTTAATTTGTTGTATATTCATATGTACATATACACATAAATCATTTATACACACACACACACACAATGTGTATATATATATATATATATGTACACACACACACACAAATCACTTTAGAGAAGTAAATTTGGATGCTTTACAGTGGCAGCCTTGATGAGTACAAAGAGGATTATTAAAATTGTAGGAGCACATGAGAAAGACCAGTGTGAGCTAGAAGGCTGCCTGCTACCGGTCAATGGCCCTGCCACTGTGCAGCAGGAGAAAGAGATTCTTCTAGGTAATCGAGTGGTCCAGATGATAACTGGAGGAGTTCCTCAAATCTCCAGCCAACAAAACCACTCCCATACACATGTTCCTTCTTACCCCACACTCTGGACTCTTGGTAGAATCCTTCTTCTTCTTCTTCTTCTTCTTCTTCTTCTTCTTCTTCTTCTTCTTCTTCTTCTTCTTCTTCTAGTTATTTTGGCAAAGGTTTTATTTATTTTTTTGATAGAGAAAGAGAGGGCGAGAAAGAGGTAGGGAGAGAAAGGACAAGCAATGGGGAGAAGGAGAAGCAGGCTCATAGCTGAATAGGGAGCCTGATGTGGGACTCAATCCCAGGACCTGGGAACCATCACCTGAGCTGAAGGCAGACGCTCAACAAACTGAGCCACCCAGGTGCCCCTCTTTGTGGAATTCTTATGAATGGAGATATACTACTGAATAAGGAGAAGTCCCAATAATTCATTTCTCAAAAGACAAAGTGATAATTGAGGTTGTTTCTTTGAATCTAATTCTCAACCACAAAGAAAAGATTGTAAATGACAGGAAACTTAGGGAAAGTGACTTTGTTATTCTGTTATTCCTAATTCTGGTAGAGGCTGAGTGCCACCCAGTTTGATTAGGAATGAGCATTTCAGAAGTTCTGAGAACAACTGGCATGATCCACCATATGAAGATCTAAAAGGGAAGATATCTCAAGACACATGGACAAAACTCTCACACAGTGATTCTGACTTACATTTTAAATAGTCTTGAAAAGAAAGAAAATACAGAGTCTAAATAGGTGCTGTTATGCCCCAAATTATTTCCCAAGAAATTCAGGTTTTTTAAAGATCATATATAAAAAAGTAGAAAAAAAAGGAAGAAAAAATAAAAAAGTAGAAAGAAAAATGTATAATAAAGAATAAATGTATGAGATGGTTAGGAAGAGTGACAAAGAAGCAAATAATGGAAAAGGACCACAAAATTTTAGGGGAAGTATACTCTCAGAAGTTCTGCAAGAGAGATTCAACAAGACAGGAAAAATCAAGGTGCCCAAAGATATCTACTTTTCTTAACTGATGTAGTTGTATATGTCAAACATCTAACTATTTCTGCTTAATCACAAAAAATGTGATTTTGCTTAATCACAAAAAGTATTTATTAAGTCACTTAAGTGTGAATTACAGTAGATATTCTAATGGGATGGCTGAATTCAGGAGTTAAAAGGATGTTATCAAATGTCTCTTCTCTCCCTTATTTTCATCTATGTTGGTTTCATTCTTGATACTGTCTTTTTCATATGGTAGTCAAGGATTTTATCTTTCCAAGTACTTGTTGGAAGTACTTGGAAGTTTTAAGTATCTTGGAAGGTAATTTTCTTTCCTTCGTATCCTATCTGTACCTATTTATTTGTCCATTTCTGGAAAAAGGCTTTCTGATTAGCTTGCTCTATGATTTATAGCCCCATTAGGAGATGGAACTACTTTCTAGTACTTCTAGAAAGAAAAAAAAATGGCTTCTGTAACCAGAGGAGGAACTTGTTAAATAAGCAGATGTCCTTCCTCTTTGCTATCCAGAGAAATGCATTCATTCAGCCAATGTAGATATAGATGTGCCTCCCTACCTTTCTAACTAGGGCAGCCTTCAGTTCAAGGGCCATAAGTTCTAGGGAAAACAGTCATTCAGCAGAATACTTGGAAACGCTAGATACCTTCAAGATGTAGGAGAGACATATGAAGTCAGTGAAATTGATGAGTATTATAAACAACCCAGGAATAAACCCAAACTGTGCATGACAAGTGAAACCCGATGTTGGCATGCTTGCTAGTTGTGCTCAAAGATCATTAGTCTCGTATATACAGAAAGTTTCTCTAGGGACAATGAGTTCCTACTAAAAGGAATGCTGTCCTGTGTCTTGCCCATATGAAAACAGTTTTGTTTTTGATCCATTTCATCACACAATAGTTATTAAAGGTTAAAAAAAAAAAAAAAACAAAAGAAAGAAAAAAAGCCAAAAAAAAAAAAAAAAGAATCCTAGTCTTGTATTTGATTTTGACATTTTTGGTTTCCATAGAATTAGAAAAATTCACTTTCCAAATGTAGTTTAATTGGTGATTATGACCCCGTGTTCTGTATTAGTAAATGTTATGCAGATTTTAATTTATATTTTTGGTGTGTTATACAATGCCTGCTAAAGTCAGAAGTGAAACCGAACCATAAAAGCTAAATTGTAAGCTTCTGTTAAACTGTAGGGTTAGGCCAACAATATAGCATTTCAGGGGATTTCCAAACTGTGATCTTGGGGCGGAGGTAAGGACAAAGTCACAGCATTTTTTCATTCCACCTAAATATTTCTTTGAAACATGGTAGGTTAATACGGGCCATTTAATCACCACTTTTCAGGTGTTTGGTGATATCAGTGGTGTAAGGTTTATCCCCACGGAAGTGATCACAGTGATTCAGGAGCATATCAATGAACTGGATGGGACAACAGAAGACTTTTTTGATATTAAATCAAGAGAAATGAAAAGAATCCATTAAAATAAAAAGGTAGTCTTTTCTACTGATTAAATATTTAACTGGGCTGTATGTGACTGTATCAGCTAAGTAGGAGCCATGCAGTGCTACCTTGTTCTCTTCCTTCTTCCTTCCTTCCTTCCTTTCCTTCCTTCCTTTTCCTTCCTTCCTTTACTTCCTTTTCCTTCCTTCCTTCCTTTTCCTTCCTTCCTTCCTTCCTTCCTTCCTTCCTTCCTTCCTTCCTTCCTTCCTTCTTTTTCCTTCCTTCCTTCCTTCCTTTCCTTCCTTTTCCTTCCTTCCTTTCCTTCCTTTTCCTTCCTTCCTTTTCCTTCCTTCCTTCCTTCCTTCCTTCCTTCCTTCCTTCTTTTTCCTTCCTTCCTTCCTTCCTTCCTTCCTTCCTTCCTTCCTTCTCTCTCTTTCTCTCTTTCTTTCAATTTTTATTTGTTTCTTTTGACAGAGAGAATGAGAGAGACAGCACAAGCAGGGCGAGTGGCAGAGGGAGAGGGAGAAGCAGGCTCCCTGCGGAGCAGAGAGCTGATGTGGGACTCCATTGATCCCAGAACGGGAAATCATGACCTGAGTCGAAGGCAGATGCTTAACCGACTGAGCCACCCAGGCACCCTTATTCTTTTTTTCTTAAAGCTGCACAATGGCATGCAAGTCATATGAGAGTAGTGTAACTTTTTCTTCCACCTACAGTCTTATAATATACACTTTATCGGTAGTTAATAACCAGTATTGGAAACAACAGTTAGAAGTCATGATCATCCCAATTACGGTTTTCAGAGAGCACAGAATCCTGTCAATCTTTGTTACTTTAGAATGATACTTGGCTACTGTGGAATTTAAAGAGTGGTAGGATACCATTTTTCGCTTTCTTTTATAAGAGATACTCTTTCATTTGGAGGGACTAAGGGGAATGGCCAGAGCATAATAGAACTAACTCTAAATAAATCTCTTTTCCTTTTTATTTGGCTGAAAAATTTCACATTTTTTAAAGAAGGAACTTCAAGAAAAAAATGGAAATTTAAATAATAAAAATTAAGTTCCCCTGAATGAGTTGGCTTGTGTTCTAAGATAACAACCAACACCCAAATGCCTGGCTCAGATATGGTCTCCCTGTGTATACCTCAACTCTGTCTAAGTGGATCAAATTAGCATACTTTCCTTTTTGGTTCTTATGTTATCTCTTTCCTTTTTTACTCCCTTGCTTTTCTGTCTTTCATTAGTAGGTTTAGAATATGATTTATGGTCACAAATGGACAAGGAACCATTAGAGAGTAGACAGGTCAAAAAAAATCCTGAATCATGAAGAATCCTTTGCCTCACTACCAAGCAATAAATACAGTGGAGAGCTAGGCCCTCTGACCTTTCTCTGCACCTTTCATGAAGGGTGAGCAGATATTTAAAATCTACTTCTCATAAACAGAAAGCTCTAGTAGGGTAAAATTGATAAATTGATTCTTTTAATTAGGAAACATGAACACATCTGATCCTGATGATTTTCCATTCTGGGCTTTAAGCATTGTCTGATTATGATGGTATCTTCAGTCTCACATAAGATGATTGCATTGAAAATTACACTAGGTGTTCCCTCTATTGGCCAAAATTAGCATATGCATATTCTGTCTGTGTTTTTCATCCTCTATAGCTATTACTGAAGGTAGATCAACACACACTAATATCCCTGTCAATAGAACTCAACCTTACAGAAATGAATAAATACTCCTGACACCTTCTAATAGCTTAAATTAACACACATGCCCACTTCAGGCAGTTCAACTCTTCTTTCAAGATGAGACTTGTGGGGCACCTGAGTGGCTCAGTTGTTAAGCATCTGCCTTTGGCTCAGGTCATGGTCCCAGGGTCCTGGGATCGAGCCCCATTCCATCAGGCTCCCTGCTCAGTGGAGAGTCTGCTTCTCTCTCTCCTCTCTGCTTCTGCTCTCTCACTATCTCTGTCTCTGTCTTTGTCTCTCTCTCTCTCTCAAATAAATAAGTAAAATCTTTAAAAAAAGAGAGAGACTTGAATGTCATTATCATTGATTTTTTTCCTTCCTCGCCTCCATTCTTGCAAGTATAATTAGTTATAGTTTTGATCACTAGGCACTTCCACTTTCACTTAAGGGTTTTGTATTCTAATTACATTCTTCTGCCTTCCCCATTTCAACATGGCTACCTGTGGATAGAGAATTTCTCAAATGTATCTTCTTATTGACAGAACTTAGAAGAGTGTTAGATACAATTCAGGGGCTAATAAATATTTCTTGTTGAAAATATGATGTGAAACAGAGTGGGGGTGGAGTGGTGATTAAGGTTAGGTCTTCATGGTGTTCTCATTTATAGTACAAAGAAGGCGAGACAAAATAAAGGGGGAGCCAATGCAGTAAAACAGATTCTATGAAAGACTTGTATCAGTACAAAATAATACTGAGGAGGAATAGATGTATACAAATCAGATTTCTGCATCTTAAGCTACATTTCATTAGATCTTTAGTTCAAGATGATCACTGACCCTTAGATCAATATGGTCATTTTTTTTTTTTTTTTACTGAGTTGTCATTCACTTCACTGAATTAATAAAAATGCCTACTGATTTTTTAAATTTGCCACTTTTATTTACACTCTCTTCACTAAATCTTAAGATTTATGAGGGCAGGAATCACCATTTCCTTTATTTACTTTTGCTCTCCCCAGTCCTTAACACTGACTTTGAACCAGTAAGTGCTCAATCAGTTTTTGTTACATGAAAGAATAAAGTCATTAGGTCAGGTCTCACTTAACTTTATATTTAATGTACTGTGTAACAGTGAACTGAACAAACAATACAGAGAACAGCAACACCACCACAAAACACTTTCCTTTGTTGTGTGTTTCCTTTAGGAATTGGTGGCCCCAATGGAAGGACTAGTATAATTAAGGAAAGCAGTATTTTCTGACTCCTGGAGAAAGCCCATGGCCACAGCATATTTCGTAATCCAAGGAGTCTCTCACTACGTTATTGCAACACATGAGTTCTTCAGTGTTTTACAATGGAAGTCTGTAGTGCTTTGTTGCTTTATATTTGTTTTCCTTGCCATTGAACTTATCTTACTGAATGTTAAGCATTAAGTAATAGATTCAATATATGAGTCATTCTAACACTTTTATAACATGACGTGTATGTGTGTGAGTGTGCGTGTGTGTGTTGGGTAGAGATTGACTAACATGTTTTTTCAAGATTCTCTCTTCTCATTGAATATTCATAGACACACTGCTATAATTCAGCCCAACACTGAAAGAAGAATTTGGCACTATCTTGCTTCTGAAGTAATAGTTGCCTTTGAATTGTCATTGAGATAACCTATTTAATTCAGTTTTTTGTTTTTTGGGGGTTTTTTTGGATGTTCATGTATGATTAGGTTCTTAACAGAAAAATAAAAAAAAAAGAAAAAAAGGAACTTTTTATTCTTATAGTCAATTCCTTTCATTTTCTTTGGGCCTTTATAAACTGCAAATAAGAATTCCAAGGATCATGAGAGATAGAAAGGTCATTTTAAATAGATGGTCTACAAAAACAGAGTTCTAACATGTGGGATCCTAGTATAATATCCCCTTAAGAGTGTACACAGTTTTATATGCCATTCAAAGTGTTATGTTAAAATTCAAGATAGATTTCTGGGGGACTGTGATATATAAACATAAATATATAACACAGATATATATATCTGGGGGATGGTGGAGATATATATATATATATATATATATATATATATTCACAGATATATATATCTGTGAATCCAGTCATCAGTTTTCCTCAATATATTGAGGATAATTTATAGTGCTCATTATTATTTTTCAAGAATCTGTTGGAAAAAAAGCTTTGCTTTATCTATAAACCCATGCATGTTTATTTAATAATTTCATTGGTAACTTTATTCATTTTTTGGTAAATTTATTTATTTCTAGCATTATAGCTACTAATTGATGTGTGTCATACACACTGATATTTTCTTACATAGGAAAGAATATACAATGCAACATTTGGCTATAATTGAGAGTTATAAGTTAAAAAAATCCTTTTTGTATATTGTTTTTGCTCTTACCTACTGTGTTCTTATTACTTAAATAGATTTTCCATTTGAAATTAAATTCTTTAAAGGAATAAAAATATAAATAAGAGGGAATTAAAAATTTAAGTGATTGCTGTAAATTTGAAAGTGAGATCTATTAAATATTCCTTGTATTAAGCTCAGTGACGATAGATAGATTACACTAAGTGTCAGTTCAGCAAGTGGATAAAAAATGAGTGATTTTCATCCTTCAGTTAAATATGGTGCTAAGTGGTATGTGCTAGCATTAAAAGCAAATTACTTATCACTTCAACAATCACAGCATGAGAACATTCTATTGGAAGCTGTATTTCCAGTCTTTCGTGGTCTTCAGTTTTATTATATAAATCAACTGATAATGCTTGGATAAGCAGAGGGGAAAAAAGCCTTGATGACATTATGGCATTTCCATTTTAAAAGTTCTTATTCAAAATGTCTCCAAAATGGTCTTTTCTATATATTTTAGACAGTAAGAATTCACACACGCACACACACACACACACACACACACACACTGTCATCCGGTCCAGCCATCTATGTGAAACACAAATCCCTCTACTCTATCACTTCCATTTAGCCATCTAGCTTAATCTTAACCACTTCAAGGAATGGGAAAATCACCACTTTAAATGAGAATGCTTACTACCAGGAATACCTTCCAAGACCTTGAAAATAGCTCTTACTGGGTCCGAGATCTTTGTGAGAAGCTGCTAAACATAGTAGATCAGAGCCTTGACAAATGGTAAGTCCCAACTAACTAGTTATTGGCTCAGGTAAAGTAAACCTTATTGCTTTTTAAAATTCAAAACATTTTCCTTTAAAAACAGTGCATTTACATAGATTTTTATTTTTGTGACTGATAAGGAGTGGAAGTGGGAAGGGATAAGATATACTCAAAGGTGTAGGAGATAATCATGGGTACTCCCTCCAGGGATCCAGGAAAAGTTCAACTCCTCTCCCCCCCACCCCACAACTTCTTACCTATTCCACCAATACCTCCAATGTTTTAAATAGGGCCAAATATTTGTATTATACAGTGAGATGTTGGCCTTGGGGCATTGAAGAGCAGAGTTCTGTGGGCTATAGGGTCTGCTTGATTTTGGACAATGAGGGCAGTTGCAGCACCAGGATAGATCAGAATTTGGAGGCCTTTCTCTTACTGATTTTCTTAATCTGTTGAGACCCTGGAAGGAGCAGAAGTTCATTCTTTTTTATTATTATTATTATTTTTAAAGATTTTTATTTATTCATTTGAGAGAGAGAGAATGAGAGAGAGGAAGTAGAGTTCAGAGGAAGAAGCAGACCCCCCGCTGAACAGGGAGCCCGATGTGGGACTCGATCCCGGAACTCCAGGATCATGACCTGAGCTGAAGGCAGTTGCCCAACCAACTGCGCCACCCAGGCGCCCCACAGAAGTTCATTCTTAACGTAGTGTAAATTCTTCAAGAATAGCCTCTCCAACAAATAGTTCATAATAGGAATTAAGTAATTATATAATAAATAAGTGGGTTGATGAATGATATAGTATAGCATAGTGGTTAAGAGGCTCTGAGTTAGATCTGGGTCAAAATCCTCCCCTATAACTTACTGTCTATGCAACATTGAATGAGTGACTTGACCTGAGACACATCAAAGAGTATCTGCTAATCCAGTGGCATAATCCATATATATGATTTTCAGGTTGCATGATTAGAGACAATATGTGAATATCTGATGCATCTTGTCCACCTGAGTCCTGGAGAAAGGGTACTTCAAAGTAGAGGTCGCCAAGTCCTAAACTGACCACATGGGATGTGGGAGCTTGGTCAGGAAGAGAGCTTCAATGAGTATCAACTGAGGCTCCAAGAGACAGATTATTATTTTTTATAAGATTTTTATTTATTTATTTGACACAGAGAGAGAGATCACAAGTAGGCAGAGAGGCAGGCAGAGAGAAAGGGGGAAGCAGGCTCCCCGCTGAGCAGAGAGCCCAATGTGGGGCTTGATCCCAGGACCCCGAGATCATGACCTGAGCCAAAGGTGGAAGATTTAACCCACTGAGCCAGCCAGGTGCCCCTAAGAGACAGATTATTAACTAATGCACCAAAGGTCTTTTTCTTCTGAAGCTGAATATATACTTTCAGTTCTGCCTCTCCTTCAATGGCCTTGATTGTTCTCCTTCAGCTTAACTCATTCTATGTTCAATGTGAGTATGTAGCATGATTTTCTTATTTTTGTTTATTTGCTTTTTAGTTTTTATTTATTCATTTAAAGTAATCTTTACACCCAACATGGGGCTCAAACTCACAACCCTGAGAACAAGAGTTGCATGCTTTTCCAACTGAGCTAGCCAGGTGCTTCAGTATGATTTTCTTAATAGTTCTCTTCATAAAGGCACTAAAGTTGTTCCAACCAATCTCTCATGTGGGGCTTTATCAATGTCCACTTCATAGAGCTATTGTGAGGAATAATAGGGATGATGAAGGAAATGTATTAGCTATGATACTGGCTAAGCAAATTAATGAGAGAAGGATTTTATTAATTAAATTAACTAATGAGAGAATGCCATTTACTTTACATGATGAATGAAAATGTACAGTTTTACCATTAGAACTCATTTATTCTTATTGATTTATAATAGCTCTTTATATATTAAGTTCAGTAAAACTTTGCATATAGGATACGTCACCAAAATATACTGAGGTTGTAAGTTGTTTAGTTTAGTTTAATATATATGTTGGCATATAGAAATTCTATATTTCTATGTAGTTTAATCTGTAAATTTCTTTCTTTTTTAATGTGGTATATTAAATAGTTTATCATTTTCCTTATGTTTTGAAATGTCACTTTTATTCTATAATAAGCACATACAAGTTATATATTTTTTACCTGCAGAGTGTTGTTCAATTGATTTATTGCCTATCTCATGCTAGTATCAGACTCCATTGATTAAGGTAGCTCAGATAGCTCAGATATGAATCAGGGGCATCCTATAACTAATGTAATGCATAATGTAATTTGACATATCCATTAAAGTACATTTCCAAATAATAAAATAATATGAGGAAAATGTTCAAAATATAATGGGAGCATAAACAATACTATGATCCAGTTATAGAAAACACACATTGCATAGGAAGAATCTGAAAACTCACACAAAGATATGTTGATAATGGCTATCTGTGGGTGGTAATAAATTTCATAATTTACATTTTTCTAATATTACTCTAAACTTACCACATTTTTTTAAAAGATTTTTTTTATTTATTCATTTAACAGAGAGAGAACACAAGCAGGCAGAGAGGCAGGCAGAGGCAGAGAGAGGAGGAGTCTCCCTGTGGAGCAAAGAGCCCGATGCGGGACTCGATCCCAAGACCCTGGGATCATGACCTGAGCCACAGGCAGTTGCTCAGCCAACTGAGCCACCCAGGCGTCCCAACTTACCACATTTTTTCCTATGAGCTCAGGTTGCTCTTACAATCAATGCTGAAACAACAAACATAATTTTAACCACTAAAATCACTGAAGAAATAATAAAAAAAAGTGATATCACCTAAAAAACTAAAAGTCAACTATATGAGCATTATTTGCCCAAGAAAGATGCCCAAAAGTTACATTCTGAAAACATTTTAGAGGAGAAGCTTCTATGAAATAGGAAAAAAACCTACAACGTATTCTTCCTTAGCCTCAGTCTCAATTGATAAATTGGTTTTCTGCCTCACTAGAGAAACTGAAGCAATCAGAAGAGAACCACCACCAAAATTTCTTGCACCCTATCTACTGACCTCCTAACACCTTCCCCCAGATATTCTTCCTTTCAGCCTTTACCAAAGATGAAGTCACCATGTTCTTCTCAAGTTGATCTCCCTACTTATGCACTAGGTCACATCCTCTGTCAAGGATATCACTCCCAACAGCATTTTCCTCTTTTCTAAATTGCCATTTTTAACTCCCTACTTAATAATACAAATCTGCTATTGTTTCTCCATCTTGGAAAATAATTACTCCAGATTCCACTCTCCTTGTCATCCACAACCTCGCATCTTTGCTACCCTTTATTACAGGGCTCCTTGGAAGAAATTTCTCTTCTTGTTATCACTAATTCCTCCAGTGTTTACTGATACCCACTCTACACGTGATTTCACACCTGTACTTCATGGAACTACTCTCAACAATAAACCAACAATAACCCCACCTCCATATTCTTAAATGCAGTGGTCCATTCTCAATCCTCATCTTATCTCATTCAGTAGAAATGTTTCTCATAATTGAGCACTATCTCATTTTTTGTACACTTTCTTTACTTGGTTGTCAGGACACTACTCGTTTTCTTCCTATATCTACGGTGACGGTTTTGTTTCCCTTTACTTTGGCCTCTTATTTTCTCTTACTTCTCAATGGTGAAGTGCTCCAGAACTCAGTCCTTTTTGTCTCTTTGCTTTCACCTTTCAGTATTGATCTTAGTTAAAAGAGGAGATAATTCCCAAATTTATAGCTCTAGTGCAAATCTATCTTACAAACATCAGATATACATATCCAAATACTTACTATACCTCTCCACTTGAGGGAACACCTACCTATGGTTTTCCTCTCTGAACCTGATTCTCCACATCTTATGTATTTCAGTTGATGGCAAGATCAACCTTCAATTTTCTCAAGCCAAATGTTTAAAGTTATTCTTGACTCTTATATTATTTAGGATATTGTAACGCAGTAACAAGCACTACTCAAATCTCTGTGGCTTATAAAAACAAAGTTTCCCTGTTATGCTGCATTTCCATTTGGGTTGCCAGAGTTGGGACCAGAAGGATTTGTTCTGCGTCATTGTCATCCTCCTTCTGGACCCAGGCTAATGGAGAAGCCATTGTAAGGAAAAATTCCCAGTTATTAAGGCACAGGAGAAAATATATATTGGTTTGCAAATCTCTACCTGGATACTATACATATCAGGGATATTTATATATTATTGGCCAAAGCAGATCATCAAATTATTCCCAGTTTCAGTTGGGAGTGGAGAAGGTGGAGGTGGAGGGTGGAGAAGCAAAATCCTCCCACACCAATAGAGAAAGAAAAATTGTGAACACCACTAATGACTATAACAGTTGGCCATTTTAGTCAACTAAACTAGTAAACCCCATGTTTGGGTCACTCATCATTCAGTATGTAAAATACAATTAGCCCCCTCTCAATGTCATATCATTCATAGTTCAGTTCTCTGGATGATGTACAGTGGTGTGTACAGTAAGTACAGATGATGCTGGGTAACCACTATATTAGATGTGAATATAGCTCTACTTGATTGAAAAGCCTATTAACACAAAATTGAAGTTACTAACTCCCCCACATACCCAATATATGATGGAGAAAAGGAGATTGAAGCATAGTGGATACTTTCATTCAAAAAGAGAGATGGCAACCATTCTAAAACTCCTCAGGCAGTTGAAAAGGTCTATTCCTTTGGTTGTAGAGGAAAATTTGTGATTAGACTTTATTTCTGCATAATGGGATGAGTTCCCCATGTTCGTTGTTCTCCATGACTCTTGGCTCCACTTTCTGGGAGTTCCTTTCTGTGTCATTACCCTGTTTAGTCATATCTGAAGTGAGCTTTAGAGAATATGCCCTCCTTGGAGATTAAGCAGCTTTGTCAAACCGCTTCCTGATCTTCGGGGCTTCAGGGTTATTTCAGGTCTGAAATGATTAGTCTTTTTTAGTTTAGGTTAGCAGCTCTTTTTGGCAATACAACTGTCTCAGAAATTTAGGCAGCTTTGTATTTATTTGATTCCAGTCAGTTTCATGTGCCAATAACCATACTTACAGTTCTTTTTGAGACAGGACTTAATTGCAGGTGCCTTGAGCTCATTAAGCATTGATGGGAAAGCGACATCTTTTTCCTAAGCCATTTTCTGCTACATTAACTAAACATTACCATAATCTACCCAGAGGTAGTAACAATGGGAATGAGGGGCTTCCATTGATTTGATCCTTGCCAAAAGGCTTTCTTTGCTCAAAGATCTTCTCAAGTTCCCTTTGTCCTACTGGGTAGTGAAAAAGTTACCTATTCCAAATTTAGACATCTCCACATTTTCTCACTGTCTTCATCCCCTTTTATTTTTTGTTTGCTGTTCTTCTTAAGCTCATGTCTTTTTGTAGTACATTGTCAAATGCAGCCAGTTACATCCAACACATGCTACTATCTATATTTTCTCATTTTTTCATATCCTAGACTACTCATTAGATATGCTATACACTTTCCAAGTGATTGCTGGTTAACAATTGCTAGTTTAAAAAAGAAAGGTGATTTCTTGCGCCAGTTATACATTCATCGCAAATCCCCTAAGAAATCTACACAGTATTGTCATCATTCTCACTCTGGGCCCACACTGATCAAATGCCCGCTCTCCAGAACACTGCTGATTGTCAAAGCAGAGGGAAAAAGGAATATGAGGCAGCATGACAGGTTCTTAAGGTCTCGGGAAGACATGAAATATGTCCGCTCACAGGATTAAAGCAAGTCATATGGTCACAGAAAGGTGGGAGTGCAGTCTTGACAGGCTTGTTCATCCGTAAAGGTCTGTACTGCCTCTAACAGCTCCTCTTGATTCCATGTCAACTATTCAGAAACTCTATTGGATATACTTAAACCCAGAATCTGACTACTGATCACATAATTCTCTGCCACGGTCCCAATCTGAGCCACTATTATTGATCTCCTGGATTTCTCAGTAGTCTTCTTACTCATTTCCCTATCTTTAATCTCACTCCACTTTGATCCATTCCTAACACATTAACTAACATGATCCTTTTAAAATAAGTGGGATCACATGACTGCTTTGCTCAAACTTTCCATTAGGTTGGTATAAAGCGAAGTTCTCATGAGAACCTCAAGTGACCCTCAATCAACTGAATCATTACCTTTCCTTATCTCACACCTACACTTGCCTTTATTCACTATGTTCTATCATCCTGGCTTTTTCCTATATCCTGAACATACTTGTTCTTTCAGCCTGGAAGATAATCTTGATTATCTGTTAATCTGATATCCACACTGCTCAATTCCCCCAGAGGTCCACAAGGCTAACTCTTTCACTCCTTTCATTTCTCAATGCTCAATGTTTTTAATAGACAAATCCAGTATGAATTCTTAGATAATTTGGATTAGGAAAGCATGGGTGGTTCCTGGAAATCTATATTTTAAAAAAGCATTGAATGTAACTACAACACATTTCCAGATATTCACTAATATAGATAGCATCTATATTATTATATTAGCATCTATATTATTGATGTTATCAATAATACAATAAATCAATATATTTTGTATAGATGGATGTTAATGTTTTATAATGTCAGTATAAAATCACATTTATAAGAATATAACATATATCAAGATTCTCCAACAAAAAAAAGAAAAAAAATTACTAAATTACATGCAACAGAAGTTGTACAATACATATTCAGGCAAGAATGCACAGAAATAATTATAAAATTTTAGAAGCTGATATTAAAAGGGTACATGTTGAGGACCTTTTAAAAGTACTTGTGCACTCCTCCCTCCCCAAAAAAGTATTTGTGGGCCAAGAGGAAATAAAATCTGCAATAATAAATTATTTAAAAAATAATATTTATGAACCAATTAGAACACTATATATGAAAACTTATGAAATATGAACAGAGTTGTGGTTGTATCTAGATAGAAATACTTTTACTATTAAAACAATAAAAATAAAGAAGCTAGAAAAAATATATATAAAATAAACTTTGCAAAGCTGAAGATCATTCAGAAAAGGGGACATAAATTAAAGTAGTAATTTTTTTGATGATAAAGCTCATTATTATTCTCTTTTCTGTTAAGATTGGGAAAGAAGAGAAAAAAATGCAAATATACAACATTAAGTACCAGAGAAATGTGATATAACCACAGATAAAGAAGAGGTTAAAGATCAAAGTTTAATATACATTATCACTGTGGCAATAAATAAAAACGTTTCACTGAGACAAGTAATTTTTTAGGTATCATTTTAGAAGAATTGAATTCCTAAAGTAATAAACATCGACAGCATTTTAAAAGTATTTTGGAAACTATCTTTCAGAAAACCATTTAGGCTGCATGGATTTCCGGTTAATTTTGGGGGGAATGATTTAAACAAAATCATCAAGGAACTGATAAATTCCCTGCCATTTAAGTTATTTTAAATAACTGAAAAAATATGAGTTTCTAACCATTTTAAGTCTATGTCATCTGCACGCGTGTGTATTAACATCTGTTGAGATGTTGGATATATATACCTAGCCACACACACGGACACACACACACACACACACACACACACAAGAATTACAGACCTGAGGAAAATGTTAGCAAGTTTTGTATAGTACTAAATTAAGAAAAACTTCTGTTCCTAAATAAGTTATACTTAGTTACTGAGCAATGATTCATCAATAAAAAGTTTATTAGTACAATGTATAACATTAGTAAGGGAAAGAAAAATAAAAATGATCTTATTGACAGAATTTATTATCCACTCAAATTTTTCAGTAAGGGAAGAAGAATCCAGTAAATTGTGTTGGGAGGATTTAGAGTAGTGACATCATCAGAAAGGTAGAATAGAACTTTTTACCATCTTTGCCCTAAAGAACACCAATTTTTGTAACCATCCTCAGATCAGAATGTTTCTGTGGAAGTCCCAGAGTTCAGGAGAGAAGTTGTAGCACACTACTGGATTAAAAAAATTTTTTTCCTTTAAGATCAGGTACAAGAAAAAGATGTCCATTCTTGTTACTTTTATTCAACATAGTACTGGAAGTCCTAGCCAGATCAGTTAGGCAAGAAAAAGAAATGAGTCATCCAAATAAGAAAGGAAGAAGCAAAATTTTCTGTTTGTGGATGACATGATGGTATATATAGAAAACTCTAAAAATTCTACCAAAAATTATTATAACTAATAAATTCGTAAGGTTGTGGTATAAAACCAATGTACACAAGTAAGTTGTATTTCCATACAGTAACAACAGGCTATATGAAAGAGAAATTAAGAAAATAATCCCATTTACAATATCATCAAAAACAATGCATATTTAGGAATAAATTTAACCAAAGAGGTAATACACCTATCCATTGAATACCATAAGACACTGATAAAAGATATGGAAAAAGACACAAATAAATAGAGAAATACCTTATGTTCATGAATTAGAAGAATTAATATTATTAAAATGTTAATTCTACCCAAAAAGATCTATAGAATTAATGCAATCCCTATTGAATTTCCATTGGTATTTTTGACAGAAATAGAAAAACCAGTTCTAAAATTCGTATGGAACTGTAAAGAACTTCAAATAGCCAAAGTGATCTTGAGAAAGAAAAGCAAAGCCAGAGGTTTCACACTTCCTACTTTCAAACTATACCATGAAGTATAGAAATTAAGACAGTATGAGAATAGCATAAAATAGACATATAGACTAATGGAATAAAATAGAAAGCCAAGAATCAAATCCCTGTGTATATAGTCAACTAATATTTGGCAGAGGAGCCAGGAATACCTAAAGGGGAAAGGATTGTCTCTCAGCAAATTGTGTTGGGAAACTGGATAAACGCATTCAGGAAAAGAAATTCGACCCCTATCTTATACCACTCACAAAAATTAACTCAAAGTAAATCAGAGTCATAAACATGGGATTTGATCCCAGGACCCTGGGATCATGACATGAGCCAAAGGCAGACACTTAACTGACCAAACCTGTCAGGAGCCCCCTGTAATATACATATATATATTTTAAAGATTTTATTTTTAAATAATCTCTACACCCAATGTGGGGTTCGAACTCACAACCCTAACATCAAGAGTTGCATGTTCTACCAACTGAGTCAGCCAGGCACCCCTGTAATATAGTTTACCGAAAGTGCAAAGATTGTTATTTGTAACCTAAATATATTTTTTATAAAAATCTCTCTCTACACAAATTCAGATATATGTGTATATTTGTATTAAAATTACAGAAGAACTGTTAAGACTGTTGTTGGTGTTTTAGGTGATTTTCTTTTCTGCGTATCTACATTTTTCAATGTTTATTTTTCAATAAACATGCAGCACGTGTGTAATAAATAGAGAGGAAAAAAGGGTGAAGGAGACCTGGAAAAACAAAACTTAAAATGTATTTTAAAAACTTCATCAATTATCAAAATAAACAGGCACCAATACAAGCAGACAAATATGTTGAATTGAATAGCAAGGCTAAAATAGGCATAAGAAAAGGATAAGGATTTTATTCTTGGTAAAGAGCTTTTGCCTGGGTATGTATATGAATGAATATAGGTATACATGTAGACAATCCTCGTATGTGAAAGATTTTATCAGATTTTTATCTGATACATATAAGATCAGATACATATTTTAGGTATATTTCTGATATAATTACTGGTATATAATGAGTGTTGAATAAATGTTTATTCAATGAATAAATTGAGTTATTAAATAAATGATCAACTCAACCATTTATACATTAATTCAATCAGACATCATTTTTTAAAAGTATTGATGATTATATTTTATGTAGAGAGTTTTTATGATCTATGCCATCAAATATAGTAGTTTTTCCCTTTATCTGGTCCCCTTCTCTACACTAAAAATGTTTTCAATAGTGAGATCATATTTTCCCCTCCTTGTTCTATGGTTTTATTTTTTAGCATTAACACTTTAATTCCTGGAGAATTTATTAATGGAGGAAAAATTGGGGCTCATTTTCTTTTCACTTAACCAATTCTCCCCAGACCATTAATTCCTTTAACACTTCCTTTCCCAACAAAACTGAAATGAAGGCAAATTTAATCTTGCTCCCAACTATTCAAACCAACTACCAGGACTGCCCTCTAAGGGTTTATGACAATAAAAACTCTAACCCCTCAGGTCAGATAATCAGATGTATGATAATTAACTGTATGAGTAATTATTGTGTTATGCAAATAAACAATGCAGATGAGTCATTTCATTAAACAAGCACCATGGGGTCATTAGGTTTTGATCTCTGTCCTAGTCTTTTGGGGGAAAATAGTTTCTATGAACCGCTCTCCTGAACCAGCAATAAAACATCACTGGTCGGCTCACATTAAGCTGGATAATATGCAGACTGCTTGATTTGTATTGAATATGTGTCTGGTGGTTGGGGCCCACTGTAATGAACTAGCCCACAAATCACAGCTTAATGGGAATCTACTTTTACATATTGCTTAATTAAAAGTTGTGAGCTTATTAACATGTGTCTTTGGCACTGAGCTTTGGGGATATAATCTCTGTGCAAATAAGACTAGGTTGTAAAAGTTTTATAGATTGACGATGATATTATAGTCCATACCTTAATAACCCATCCTTTCCCCAAAGAATTTTTCATATCCTACATTCCTCTATCTAGTTATAACAGATTCTTCTGTTTCTGTTCTTCAATGTGTAGGGCCTACTGCAATATGTACTAGTACCAAAAAAGGGTGATGTCTTAAATATTTCATCTGAACACCCTTTCATCATTTAATCTTATTAGCAAAGTTACCTGGAAGAAAGTCTCAGAGCCTGCCTTTCATAAGAGGGGCTCCAGGTAGCACAGATCTATTAGGTATGGGTTTCAAGAATTTCCATTATAAATCTCTATTTTCAGGGATTTATAATTCAGCTATAAAAATTTTGCCCTAGGCTTCAACTTGGAATACAAGGTCTTAGCCTGAGAGAGTACATTGTTAACACATAAAAAAAGAAAAAAAAAATCATGTTGTTGTTTTCATCTTACCAAAGTGAAAAAAGTAATGGCATGTAACCATTTTCAAATACTTTCTGATATGCCACCGTAAGATGGTGTTTGGAGCTTTTGTTTTCTTTTGCTTTGACATGACGTTTTACAGTATGTTTGTAATTTTAACCAAGCCACTGGTGGCTTTTTCTAAATGTCACAATGAAAGATGTCTTCCTCGTGCTTGGCACTACTGTCCTTAGACTAGACACCTCTGATCTTCTTTGGTGGATCCTTTGATGGAGAGTATTTCTGGCCTGTTTGCAATTGAATTATATCAGTTTATTAACTCTAATAAATATTTAGAGGAAAAAAGTTGTATTATTCTAAACAAACGAATCTTATTATTACTGCTTTGGACAATTATAGGCCTTATTTAATTAAAAATTCAAATTGATGAACCAGGAAAAGAAAATATCAGTGACCATGGTATAATGAAAAGAGCTATGTGACCTTGGGAGATTTACTTGAATGCCCTGAACCTGTTCTTTCATCTGTCAAAAGAATCTGAGGTCAAAATGATCAATGGTATTCTTTCAGGATTCAAAATTATCATAGGGCTGCTAATTAATTACACATAACTTGTCTAATTCACCAACGACTTCCATGGCACTGAATGCAATGGACATTTTTTAGTCTTCCTTGATCTCTCCATTACATTATAAACAAATGACCACTCACTGCTTATGGACATGTTGGCTTCTAAATTATCCTAATGTCAGATATAGGTGGTTCTTTATCTTTGTTCTTAATATCGCTCCATTATTTCCCTCCCAGGTCAATTCAGTCATTGAACATTGACTTTGTGGACGTGGTTTGATGAACTCTTCTTTCCCTTCTTCGTCTCATACCTTAGGGGGATGTGTCCTTTCCAGTGGTTTCAAATGCCGTCCAGGTTCTTTCACCCAAATGTTGTTTTGAGGTCCAGATCTCTCTTCTAAACTAAGAGCTCCTAAATCCAAAATGTCCACACAACACTTCGTCTTGAATGAATGTCCATTGTTACTCATAGATTTCCCTACCTCCTGGTTTAAAACTGTTCCTTCTCGTCCCTGTTAAATGTATGGCTCCACCACTTGCCCAGGATTTAAAATCCAAGGCGTCATCTTCAAATTATTTATTATTATCCCTCTCCACAGCATAAGCCATCTGTCTTTTCAATTGCTCAAATGCACAAATATTGATTTTTATTCCTAATGTTCCTTCTTTAGTTTAGTCCCCTAATATTCTCTTGTGTGATTAATCCGGCTGCTTCCTTTCTTCACCTGTCTTGCACTATTTAATTCAGTTTGGAACTTGCAGCTAGATTGACACTTAAGAAAAAAAAAAAAAGAAAGTAATTCTAATCTTGTCATTGGCTAGTTTAATGTCATTCAAGAGCTACATAGTATGCTTAAACAAAGATCTCAAATCCCAGCTACACAAAGCCCTCCATGATCTGGTCTCCAGCTTCATCCCTCATGACACTTTGAGCTACTCTCTCTGTTCTAGGCCTCCTGGAATTTCTTCTATTTCCTTAAAAGTATCTTTGTCTTTTCTGCTTTAGGCATGGCAAGCTGTTGCTTTTGCCTGGAACACCCATTCCTGTGACTCTCCTGTCTTTCTCCCAGGTAACCCTCCTTCACATTTGTGTTGGTGGCTGGTTTGTAATAACCAAGGAATGTGTGAAGGACTTGCTCAAGGCTCTGAGGCAGTTCAGAGTGGATATAGACTAGGCTAACTGAAATGCTAAAGTTTCCATCTACTATTCACTGTGTTTCTGGTAGGCAACTTCTTTCCCTAGGTTTATCCTCTCCCCTTTTGCTATTTATTGAGTTAATAATTGATAGACAATATTATGTTGATTTCAAGTATACAACATAGTGATTCAACATTTTTATACATTGCAAAATAATCACCACTATAAGTCTACTTATTATCTGTCACCTTACAAAGTTAGTACAGTATCATTGACTATATTCTCCATGTACATTACACCCCCATGACATATTCATTTTATAACGAAGTTTGTGCTTCTTAAACCCCCCTTTTACTTACTTTTGTTGTAATAATTTGCACATTGCTGAGACCAGTTATTTCTTTAAGGGAGAAATTCTTTTCAAAAAGTATAAGTATCAAACTTTAGTAATTTTATGATTACACATTTCCAAGATATTGCCTTTTGTAAAGAAAAAATTAGAGGCTAAAGCTGGAAAAAATAAAAAATTCTCTAATGGTGGACATTTGAACCTTGCAGTTGGAATGGAATGGAGCTTCTGAGTCCATAATAGTCTTCTCTGAATTGTTCAATTCACAACTAGATAAGACAGAAATTATGCCAATTCCTACTTCCTTTTTTTAAGTTCCTATTTATTTATTTATTTATTTGAGTGGTGGGGTGGGGCAGAGAGAGAGGAAGAGAGAATCTTAAGTAGACTCCCTGCTGAGCACAGAGCCCTAAGTGGGGCTTGATCTCACAACCCTGAGATTATGATCCGAGCCAAAACCAAAGGTGAACACAACTGAGCCTCCCTCTACTTCCTAATAGAGAAATTCTCCACCTTTAGAAAATCAGATGTGCTCAAAGCCTTGTAGGGAGCAAGGCTCTCCAGTTTCTTGGCTCTGTCTAGGCTTTCTTCCATGGTTTAAGAGTTGAGTTTAAATCGAGGCAGATTTCATGGACCATGGCATGGAAAATGTCATAGACCATGCGAATGGAAAAATACATTTCTTTTCTACATATGAACATAAATGATGTCATTAAAAGTTTTCCTACCTCATGAGGACTTGGCAAATATTACAGGGGAGACTTCACAGCTAAAATGTGGACTAAAGTAAATGACCCTTGAGTTTCTTTCTAACTCTTGGATTCTGTTACTCTACCATTTCTTTTCACAGCACATAGATAACACTTCTCCTTCAAGAGGGGATTCATTTACCACCTACATCATTGCAAGGAGTTAATATGATTCTGTTTACCTGAATGAGGAAAATCCTGCGGAATAGCCTGGAAGGCCATGACCACTGAAGCATGGTGCCTTAGCGACGTTAAAGAGATTAAAGAAAGTGTGACCGGTCCCTAGACCAGGTGACTACCTGGGAACCCATTCACATCTGAAAATCATTTGAGTCCATTTTCTTGCTCAACAAATTCCCTTTAAATGAGGCACGAAATGCTGGTTTATGGCAAAATGAACAGAAAAAAGTTTATTGCAACGTCTCAGGCCAGGTTTTTTTTTTTTTCTTCCAGTTGTATGCATAGAGTTTTAACAGCTATAATTTTCATGATGGTAAAAGAAAATACCTTCTGTTTTGGTAAAAAGACTGGGCAAAATGACAGCCAGTCACTTTGCTGCCCTCTTTGGCAGTTAGCTTGTCACAATTTCTATTTATGTTGATCTCAATTTCTTTGAAGAAAAGTTTTTTAGGGTAGAAAAATTGTTTCAAATCTATTAGTAGTGTGGAATAGCTGGGGATACTGAACAGATTTAATCTTCATTGCATTAACTTCATTTAATAATCCTGGCCTAATACTGGTTGGATCCTTCTGTAATTACTCCATAGAGAGATGTCAACCAATACTATTACTGTGGTTATTTTGAACTATTTAAATACACAATATTTGTAGACCACATATTACACCCCAGAAATTGTGGTGTGGAATTACAAATCTGTATAAGCCAAGATTTCTATTTTCAAGCAGTTATAATCTATTTGAGGAGTCAAGATACATGAAAAATACAGTATATATCAATATATACCTGCTAAATGGCATTTGTAAATGAGCAGCTAAAATTTAATGGTTGTCAATTGATCAGCGAAGCATAACTTTTTCTTTGAGGCTGATCTCCTGAATATACACCAAAACAGAAAGCAACTTAGGCCAATTATCTAATAAATTTGGCATTAGATATCAAGATTAATCAAATAATGGAGCATTTTCTTCCCTTGTCTTTTTCAACTCACAGCATGGTCAAATTCAGATCAATTTTGAGTAGAATCAAATCTACAGAACAATTGCTAAACTGCCAATCATAGTTTAGGCACAGGGACAAGCACTCAGATTTTGAATTGGAATGTGGCCTGATCTTAGAGAGTCAAGCTCGATCTTTAGCTGACCTAGAAGCAGAAGTAGAAGGTAGAAGTTAGACAGGAATCTACTACCTGTAGGTAGTAGAGTAGCTGGCATTTTATTAGTGGTAGGGCAAGAGACCACAGAGGAGCCATAGCTGCTGTTGTAGGAGCTCTTGGATTAGGGATCTAGGGAGGGAAGATCCATCAGATATTACATTACATAAATCCTTCTCACTATTTACTTGCTCATTTACTTGTGTGAATGTGTAATGTAAATCAGGTCTGAAATTTATCTGAAAATTTCCCTGAAGGTCCATCCCCAAAAGGATGCTATTGTTGAAACATATATATATGCCAAGGTGTGCTTAGACTGTTTATTAAGAACATGTCTCTAGCCTGTTGACTTGAACACCGAGAAGCATGTATTCCAATTTCTATCACTTTATACTACATTTCTTTCTCTTTTACCCTCTTTGCTTTCCATTCTGTCTTCTTATCCAATCTCCCTTTAAAAATATTCTGAATCTTAACCATTTCCCCAGTGACCTAGAATACATGTATCTGATTATAATACAAAAAAAATTTTCTAAGACTGTAACAAGAGAAAATAAAAAAAAATTTTATTTAATGAAACTGTTTCACTGAGATTTGACAATTTGATTGTTTTGATGCATGATATCAATATTAATTCATCTGACTTTTGAATATGTGTAAGATTGTATATGCTTTTTATTCGAGGCAGGGACATCATATAAACATATTTTTTGATTAATTGATATTCATATGAAATGTTCCCATTTTAATGGAGTCTGTAGTTGTTCTTCAGGGAGAAATCAGCATTTTTATGTGAAATTAGGTGTATATTGCTTAATCAAGGCTTTTTCAATTTAATTTACTCACAATAAGTATTCATGAGGGTTCACTTTCCGGAGACCCTTTGTTTCATTATAGCTAATAATTTTTGATGCAGTTATAGCTAATTATCAAAGAAAAACTAATGAGGCTTCTCATGACATAGTAAGATAACTACTTTTATTAAGTAAAAACTCTAATTGGTATAGTATTTTTAGGAAGTATTGCTAAATGTTTAACATGTTTAAAAATATCAGAAGCATATACCTGTTTGATAGGGTAAACTCAAAACTGTATTTGATGTCATTTTCTGAATTTTATTATTTACTACGTACAACTTTTCCTCCTATTAAATATGCAGTGGAAAAATTATAAATATTAATCTTGTTATTCTGTTACTTTGAAGCAATTGTGATCTTTCAATGTATATCAGAGATGAAATTTTACTAGTGAATTACTAAGATCATAAAGATTTATGAGCATATTCAGAATGCTTTTGAAAAAAGAAACTGGACATTAAGACTTGGTTAGTAGTATTCTCTTTGTTTTTAAGTTTTCACATATTTTTCTGTGTAGATAAAAGTTAAGATTAAATCAAACTTGCAACAAGGTGGAAATAAAATTATAAGCAAAATATGCTATACTACTATGAATAACTGAAATGTGATTCAATGTCTTATGTGTTGTATGGCCTAGTTAAATCCTTAAATATGCCAATGAGTTGGGTACTATTAGTTTTACCATATTTACTGATAAGGAAACTGAGACAAAGAATGAAGTAACCTGCCCAAGTTCACAGGGTTAGAGAGTTGAGGGGGTAGAGTTAGAAGTTGAATTATCTTTCCCAAATTCATATGCTAGAGTTATATAACTTCCAGTACTTTAGAATATGGCCTTATTTGGAAATACAGTCATTGTAGAAGTAATGAGGTAAGGTGGAGTAATACTTTACTGAGGTGGTCCCCTATTTTAATAGAACTGAGAACCTTGAAAAAGGGGAAATTTGGAGATACACTCACATGGAGAATGCCATGTGAAGATAAACACAGACGTCAGGATGATGCTTCCATAAGCCAGGCATTACCCACAAACCACCAGAAAGGTAGGAGAGAAGGATGGGGCAGATTATCTCTCAGGGCCTTTAGTTGGGACCAACAATGCCACCACCTTAATCTTAGTTTTGGCCTTCTGGACTGTGGAATAATGCACTTCTGTTGTTTAAGCACTCAGATTGTGTACTTTGTTATGATAGTGGTAGTAAATAGGTAGTCAAGACAACAGGAATTGTGTGGATGCTAGGACATTTACTGCTTCTTTCATATTCTACCATCTACTGATAGCTGAGCCATTCCCCCTCTTACCAACCCCTATTCTAAAAGAGAGTTGGTTCAATATCTAAGTCATTGGACGAAAAGGCCACTGTTGAACTGCAAATGAGTTTCACCCAAAGGAAATATATAAATTTTATGTATGTGAAGAATGAATGTATAATTTTTACTTTAAGCTTTTATTTAGAATGTATGTTTCATTATAAATGTTTGAACATATAAAATCACATTTTTCCTCAATACTTTAAACCTTCTCTGAAGCTTTCTCTGAAACACTGAATAAAATCTGTTGACTAGAAAACAGAATACATATCTTACCTTAGCAGATAATTGGTCATTTAGCATAAATACAGGTAACATTTTATGAATGGTTAACTACTGCTAAAAATGTGAAACAAGACAAAACAAAACTTTCTTAAGTTTGCATGCCAAAATGAAAATGAATCATATTATCCTATTGAAATTTAAAACATTTCAAATTTTGAAAGACTCCCTGAGCTTGGTTACTAGAAACGTCAATAGTGGGGGATTTATTTTGCACGGTATGACTTTGGTAAGGGTTTTCTGAAGCAGGTTCCAGGTGATGGTGAAGTCTAATTCTCTTAGATTTATAGCACCGCAAGCACCAAGTCAACTATGACAGGTCTTAGAACTCTACTAAGAGTCAGGAACTTAATTCTTCCTCAAAAAAGTCACCTGATTAAACATCTCAACTGTTTTGCTATAAAAACCATTTGGAGCCTGTTATGATTCATGGGCTACATTTCTTGCCGAATGTTGATTTCAAACAACTTCTCAATATAATTTTTTATCAATTGAAAATATAATCTACCAATTGCAATACTGCAGTGATTTTTTTCAACATTTTAGAAAATAGTTTCTGGGATAACTACTGAAAGTTTATGTCTGCTAATGGCTTAAATAATTTACACATTTCAGGTCATTTTAAGGATTCCATTATCAATCACTAAAACTCCCTCTAGCTCCTTATAAAAACTAGTTAAGCCCCTTTTAGATGTTCATTGCCTTTTTTGCTGATTTTGGTTTTGTGAAGTAGAAACCTGCCATGGACCATGCTATTTAGGCTCAAGAGAGATGCATTCCCATACTGTGAATCATGCAGATTTTGCATTTTTAGTCTTTCTTGTTCGCCCAGATGGACAGAACTGCTTCCTTAAAAATCAGACAACAATCTCAACCATTTTAAACTTGTGATATATATCCCTTTTCCTTTAAACTTATTTGCTAACTACCTGGACCCACTTTAGATAAACTTAATAGTTTCTAGGCAAATAATTTATTTTAGGTTTTCTTTAGAAATGGGTATCAAGATACCTAAGTCCATACATCTAAATTTTCCTCCCCCAACTCTCTACAAAAATAATAGCTTAGATTTAAAAGTATAAAACAATGGCTCTGTCAATACTGACACTTGATAAATAATAGCACATTTCTTGACAGTATAATGGGAATAAAGCAGGAAGAAGTAAAGGATACAAAAAACTCAGTCTCAGTGGTTGAGGGGAAATGGGTCCAAGGTCATGTTTGATTTCCTTCTCCATTTCATGGAAGTGCCCATGGAAACAATAGCCACACCAAATAGGGATCTCACAATATCAATGTGGAGGAAATGCCATGCTAACAAGAAGTGGAACCATAACATACAGCTGTTTCATAAAGGAACAGTTATATCAGAGAAAGAACATGGGCCATATCCTGGGTAATTTCTGTCTGTCACAGCATATATGACAAAGAAATGGATCTTATAAGTACAATACCCCCTTGGACTGCAGAGGACTATGGATCCTGCCTACTTCCATCAGGTTCTTGAATTTGCGATGAGGTCAAGATCAAATACAGGGAAAACTTGGTTTATGTAGTTTAAATTTTTCCTGAAAGGGTAAAGACCTACTAACTCTTTGAGATAATCTGTTTTATCTTCCATGAACTATGTAACACAGGTCTTCCTATACATGAACAGCAATTTGAGACATAAGGTCAATCATCTGAAAAATACTACAGTTCCAATAAAGAGGACTTACCTGACAAATAAAAGAATTTGTAAGAATAAAGTTACTGCCAGTAATAAACAAAAAATAAGGAATTTGATATAATAATTTCCTATATGGAAAACAAAGCAAAACAACAACAATAAAAACAAGAAGCCATGACGACAGACAAAATTGAGAAGAAAATGTAATTTCCAATTCAAATAACTTTAATGGAGACGAACAAGATTTTGACTACTGTCAAAATTTAAAATGGTAAATTAAAAGACAAAGTGAAAGATGTATCCCCAAAAATACAGAATAAAAAGAAAACAGAAAGATGAATTGATTAGAGAAAAGTTAAGAAACATAAAGGACAATCTATTCTTATCATGTGTAGGAATCCTACAAATTGTAGAAACAGAGAACATAATAGATAAAAGGGAATAAATAATTTTTAGAATAATGATAATAATAATAATAATAATTTAGGAAAAAAATTGGGGGGCTAGCCATATCTCACATTTGCATATTCTAAGGTCTTGTACAATATTCCATATAATGGAAGTCAAGACCTAGCCATATCCTGGAAATATTTCAGGGGACAAAATTTCTATGTGCAATAAAGAAGAAAAATCAGATTGCCAAAGAGAGGAGAAAATTCAAGTTGGCCAAAGGGTTCTCCTCTATAACATTAAACATGATATAGTGAAATATGTCTTACTAGTTCTATGGTAAAGCATTAGACTTAGAAATTGCTACACCCAGATAAGGGGTCATCTAAAGGTCTCACGTAAAGGTGACAGAAAGATACTCTTTTATGGGCAAGGGTACATCCCTGCCCCAAAATGATTACTCAGAAAAGTGAAAGATTGATCAAAATATTGAACAACAAATGAAGAAGCTACTATATCAAATAATTATGATAACTAGTGGACACAGTAGATATAATCAAAATAAATGATATACATGTCAAAATAATTCCTAGCTCTGAAGGTGCATAAGATAAACAATAAGTTAGTAGTAATTAGATCTAAAATATGAGATTATAACAATAAATCTTAAAAGCAAACGATGACAGAAGGTTTCTGGATAAATGTGGAGGAGTTAGATGAAAATACCACAGCTATCAATAACCATCTTACTAAATGAAAGTAAATATCCATTTAAAGGTATAAACACACAAAATAAAACAGGAGAATAAATAAAAATAACAAAATTAGGGTGCCTGGGTGGCTCAGCGGATTAAAGCCTCTGCCTTCAGCTCAGGTCATGATCTCAGGGTCCTGGGATCGAGCCCCACAACAGGCTCTCTGCTCAGAGGGGAGCCTGCTTCCCCCTCTCTCTGTCTGCCTCTCTGCCTACTTGTGATCTCTCTCTCTCTGTCAAATAAATAAAATCTTTAAAAAATTAATATGTAATAATATATGTAATAATAAAATATAATATTAATAACAAAACAATTAGATGGATTCATGTTGAAGTCCTGGAATTATATATACTAGAGACACCTTTGAAAGTGGAGGCTGAAAGTCTTTATAGGAGGCAGTTATAACTCCAGATGCCTAACCTTACTGTAGGTAATTAACAGAACGTCTCTGAGATGAATGATTTTGAACCAGAGACTCTGGATTCAAGAATACCATACAAAACAAGTGTAGTCAGGAGCATTTAACAGACAGGTAAATAAAAGGGACTTAATTTGGAAAAGTGAAAACTATGGGACTGCTTCTAATATCTGGCTCCGAGAATACTACCAGCCAAGCATATTTCAGATATAAAATAGTAAAGTGAAAAAAGACAAAAAAATATAAGCATTGGGGTTTCCACAGTCAAATGACTGAAGCAGATTTTTCTGTAGAAAAGGCTACCATTTTGAAGGCTCTGTTAATACATACAATGCTCTCATGTCTCCATGAGACTTGTACTTATTCTGTTTGGAGTTCTCTGAGCATCTTGATTTCTGTAGTTTTATGTCTTTATTATTTTGGAAGTTCCTGACCATTATCTCTTCAAACATTTCTTTTTTGTTCTTGCTCTGTTTTTCTTATAGATTTCAAATTACACACATGTTAGAGCATGGTATTGTCTCACAGATCTTGGGTTCTCTGTTCTCTTTTCTTTTTCTACAGGTCTTTTATCTTATTGTGTCTCAGTTTGAGTAATTTTTGTGAACTTAAGTTCAAGCTCATTGATTCTCTCTTCAGTTGTGTCAAGTATATTGATGAGCCTTATTAAATCAGAAACTGTGACATTAGGAGAAGGAAGGAAACGATGAAGGGAGGGAAATCAGAGGGGGAGATGAACCATGAAAGACTATGAACTATGGGAAACAAACTGAAGTATTAGAGGGGGGTAGGTGGGGGAATGGGTTAGCCTGGTGATGGGTATTAAAGAGGGCAGGTATTTCATGGCGAACTGGGTGTTATGCACAAACAATGAATCATGGAACACTACATCATAAACTAATGATGTATATGGTGACTAACATAACATAATACAATAAAACTTATTAAAAAAAATCATGGGCTCTTGGGTGGCTCAGTGGGTTAAAGCCTCTGCCTTCGGCTCAGGTCATGATCTCAGGGTCCTGGGATTGAGCCCCACATCAGGCTCTCTGCTCAGAGGGGAGCCTGCTTCCCCTCTCTCTCTGCCTGCCTCTCTGCCTACTTGTGATCTATCTGTCTCTGTCAAATAAATAAATAAAATCTTAAAAAAAATCAGAAACTGTGAAGGTTTTGAGATTTTATCCTACCTGCAATCTAACAAGTTAGTTTACCACTGTGGTATATGCATATACTGACAAAACACAAAATCTTTGGGTCAGAGAAACATTCTATTTGTTACTTTCAGCAAAAATGGCAGTCAGAGAAATATTTTATGTTGTTGGTCAATGCCTCAATTCCCATACAGTGATCTGATAGGGGCCAGGCATTTACCTGCATAGTGAGATGCACCACAGGTAAAGAATTTTGAAATTAGATGATGTTAAGCTTTTAGGAAGCTGCTGGCACAATTGTATATCCTCCCTTCCCAAGAAAGGGATTACTTATGACCCTGAAATACAAACAGATTTTTTTTTCTGGGGACAAGTCAAAGTCTTACCTCTACTACCATGGGACATCTCCAGGTAGGTAAGTCTCCAAATCTTTCTGGAGTGAAACACTATCTCTAGTATCTCTAGTTTCCAAAACTGTTTTCTGTTCAAATAAACCATTTCTCAGAAGGCCAAAGCCATGCAAGAAGTCAAGAAATCCATGGAGAATTATCTTCCAACAAGTTTATGGAAGACATTCTTGATCTCTGTTACTGTGTTCTCTATTTCTAGCAATGTTTCTTGAATTTTTCTTATAGTTCTCTTCTTTCTTCTGAAATTCCCCATTTTAACAAGAATGCTGTCCAGATTTCCACTGCAGTCTTTAACAAATTAATCATATAGACTTAAGTTCTCTGTCTAATAGTTCCAACAACTGGGTCATTTCTCAGTGTGGTTCTGTTGGCTACTTTGTCTTTTGAAAGTGTATTATTTTTATTGGCTTTATTGTATGTCTTAAAATATTTTACCGCATGCACGACTTTACTTATAGAACAATATAGCTGAGGTTGATGGTATTTATGCCTGGAAATAGGCACAATATTTTTGTGCTCTTGATGTGGAGTGTTGAATCCAAGTGGTGCAACAACTGAGTAATAAAATATTTATAAATAAAACAAAAGAAAAACAGAGTGTGGGAGGAGAAAATTATATAAGAAATAATTTAAGGACAATTCCCAAAATTGAAAGATGTGAGTTTCTAAATAGTGAAGACCCATTGAGAGCCTATATCAATAGATAACAGAGACTTAAACATGACACAGTTTATGATATAAGAGACAAAGAATTCTAAACATATTCTAGAAAAAAATTAAAAAATAGATCATATATGAAAGAGCAGGAGTCAAATGACATCAGATTTTCAGTAGCCATACCTGAAGCTTAAAGTTAATAAAACAATAATGAAATGATCCAAAATTCTGAAAAAAAAAATTTAAGTAATGATTTTTGAAAAATTATGTTCAAATAAAATTCTTTATCCCAACAAACTATGAATCAAGGAGAAGGGTAAATAGAGACTTTTGAAACATGGAAATTGTAAAAATTACCTCCCATGCATACTTTCTCAGGAACTAAGCTGAGAAACAATCAAATACGGTGGAGAGCCAATACTACAGAGAGGTGAAAAGAAAGCTTGATGAAAATTCTATCACAGACTTGGCAAATAGACAACCCAGGGATGAACTTCAGGAGCATGGAGATTCTGGAGAGAAGTTCCCAATTAAAAAAAGGTGGGGGGGGAACTGAAAGACTTTCCAATCTTATTATATATATATATATATATATCAAAGAGAATGAGAGAGCAAGAACTCAGGGAGAGGCAGGGGAAAGGGAGAAAGAGAGAGAATCCCAAGCAGACTCCCAACTGAGCACAGAGCCCTACCCAATACTGGATACCATGACCCTGAAATCATGACCTAAGCCAAAACCAAGAGTTGGAAGCTTAACTGATTGAGTCACTCAGGTGCTCTAAGAATTTCCAATCTTCAAGAGTACCTGAAGGAAATTTATTAACTCTGAGAGTTTGGGACTGAATAGACTCATAGAAACCTAAATAAATGAAAAAAAAAAAGTGAGATTACTATCTCTCTTTAAATGAAAAGTTTTATACCAAAGCAGTAATTACATGGGCTCCTGGGTGGCTTAGCTGACTAAGTGTCTGCCTTTGGTTCAGGCCATGATTCCAGGGTCCTGGGATCAAGCCCTATGTTGGGCTCCCTGCTCAGCTGGGGAATCTGTTTCTCCTATGGCTGGTCCCCCTGCTGTGTGTGCTTTTGCTCATAAACAAACAAACAAACAAATAAATAAAACTTTAAAAATAAAACAGTGATTGCAGTTCATTACCTGGTTCAGCTGTCTGTGATATTTGCAAAGTCATAATAAAATAAGCAATGGGTATTGATTTAATTATATTTAAACTACTTAATGAAGGTCAGAGGGAGAGGGGACAGGTACATGTTCATGGGGATGAGGGATGAATGGAAAAAGCTTAATCTTTTTTTCCATGTTAGGAAATAATAGCTAAACTAAAAAATGATGGAACAAAAGTGAAGAATACTAACTGAAAGAGTTAAATAAAAATGATTGTTTCTGAGGAGTTGAAACTAAAGACTGTGACAGAGGTATTATTTGTATATTTTTTAGTGCATAATTGAAGATGTATTATATATGTCAAAATAGATATGTGTGTGTATATATGCATAAATGCACACACAAATATGTGTGTATGTATATTTAAGGAAGATATATATTAATGTATCTTAAACACATAAACACACTTCACAGATGATAAATATAGTTCATCATTTTTTTTATAGTTCATCATTTTAAAAGAAAAAGTTGTGTGTGTCATGGAAGAAAAGAATTTAAAGAGTTATGGATATCTTGTCCCCAAAATAGATATTTATTCTATTAAAAAATTAAAGTGTGGGGGTTCTGGATGACTCAGTGGGTTAAGCAGCTGCCTTCAGCTTGGGTCATGATCCCAGAGTCCTGGGATTGAGCCCGGCATTGGGCTCCCTGCTTGGTAGGAAGCCTGTTTCTTCCTCTTCCACTGCCTCTGTGTGTGTTCCCTCTCTCGCTGTGTCTTTCTCTCTGTCAAATAAATAAGTAAAATCTTAAAAAAAAATAAAATGTACACAAACATTTGAATTTACTAGAGAAAATAAAGTGCTTCAGAAAATATAGTTCTCAGAGCAAAATATGGAAATAAATGAAAAGTAGGATAATACCTAAAAAAATATGGCAAAATATCAGATAGTTGGCATAAGACCACTGATACTAGTTACCAATAAGACATTAAACTCAGCATCTTAAGTTATATTTAAAGAAGTAGGAAATATTGACATTGCTTAAAAAAAATCTTTTTAATTAATGTTTTTTAATTGAAACAAGGAAGAATTCAAATATTATAATATAGAACCATAGGCATTCAGGAACACTTTCTTCAATATTTAGTAAAATACCTGGAAAAGTTAATTCTATAACCATAACCAATTGGTAGTACAAGTCTAAAATTTTATTGTTAAAAAGTCTATATTTGGTAAAATTAGTAAAACAATTTAGACTGATGACCTTAGAGATTATTTCCACTTAAGAAAATGAGTTACTATTTTAGACTTTAATAAGCTCAAATAGTTGGAGAGATGAGGTTTGGTGTGAATATTTTAAAGGACCTTAAGTTTCTGAATTCTCTTATCTTAGTTGCAGTTGTAAAGTTTTGCATTTAAATTAGTTTTTTTTCACATAATTTTCCTTTCCATCTTGTGACATGTGCCCTCAACATGGAAGCATCTATTGTCCCTTGTAAACCATAATGGTCACTCTTCTAATCTCCATTATTGGTGGAGGATTTACATGTGTTTGGATGTCTATATAAAACACTGAAATAGTTTCTGAAATGGTATGTCTTGCCTTTCCTTGATATTTTTACTTACAGGAAAGAAAATACTTTGGAAAAGTTGGCCTTTATTTAAACTCTCTGAGACTGGAAGGATTATGATCACGTTCTACAAACGATCTCTCAAATCACAAACTGGACAAGTAGGGCTTTGGAATTTGGGATTTAGACCTGCTTATGATCTCAGACAGGTTACTTCATTTTCCTGAATGTGAGATTTTTCTTCTAGAAAAGGAATACAACACCAATAATAATACCAATCTGAGTTAATGTGTGTAAGTGTATTTAAAGATTGTAACACTTCAATATTATCAATATTTCACTTTTTAATTTCAATATTATCACTTTTGAAGAAAAGCTTAAATTTGGACACAATGTGTTATCTATGCCATTCCAAAGATAGCAACAAATCTTCAAATAAATAGAATTTGGTAGTGAAAGAACATATCTGTAAAAAATAAGCAAATTCGTTTAAAGAGAGGCATTAACAACAATGGATTACAAGAGGTAGACACTGGTGTGAACAGGTGGAAGCATGATGGAAAGCAGCAAGGAATTAGATATCTTTTGTGGACCAATTCAACATCCTTTCAGTCTTTCAACACCACCTCTTACTCTGCCACTGCAGTGGCACCTGGTTTTGTACGAGATACAAACGACTTCATGCAGTCCTAACAAGTGCCTTGTGTTAGGGCCATGATACAGAGTTTTGCTTCCTGACCTGAGACATCTCAAATGCCATTGCGGAGGATGCTTGCAGGGAACTTTTTACAGTAACCGATGGTAAACCCAGAGTAGGGGGAAGATAATGTTCTCAAAGCCACTCTTGACCTAGGAAGGAATGGGAGTTGGTGGTTAAATGAGTGTGTTTGAACCCCAGTAGACAGTTCTGCCATATACTTTGTAAGCCCCTTCAGAAGGTTCTAGTGGGATGAAGAATAATTGCCATGAATGGGGGCCAACTTAATCATGATTCGTATGTTAGTTTTCATTAATTTTCTGTTTTGTCCCTCATGCCCTATGCTCCTGCTCACTGGAATCCTGTTACTCCCCAAACTGCCTGTGCCTTTATTTTCAGACTCATCTTTTGGGGAAACTTAGGATAAAAGAATGGGTATCTATAGGATAGAATTGTGGGGCTGAGTGATTTCACCAGTCAGATGTGAAAAGTTAATTCTTTATTGATGGTAAGCAAATGCTGGTAACTCCTGACATGCAAGCCTTTTTTAAATACCAAGACTTTCATATATGTCAATTGGGATGAGGTATAGGTAGAAGGTAAAACACTGGGTTATGAAGACATTGTGACATTTAAAATATATGAGGGCAGTTATGACTTAAAAGATTATAGCATTGATGAGTTTTTCTTAACTACTTTGGAATCTTTGAAAAAGAAAGGAAGATAAGCCAGTGGGAACTAAGGAGTAGAAGACCCTCTCATTACTACTTCCAATTGATTCCTTTATGGAATTTGTCCTTTCCCTCTCTATGACCTTAGGATTGTTATAAAAGAATTTGGTTTTTAGGAATAGAATGACTTCATCAGGGGATAGATCCTAACTGCTGAATGTCTGGGTCATCCCAGTAATAAAAATGTAGACCAGTTAAAATGCGACTGATGGTGAAAGGAAATTGGTAGGAAAAAATGAAAAAGGAAGATAGTGAATATTATGAAAACAGGAAGAGCTGCAGTGGCTGGGACTAGAGTTATTTCTTTGTACTAAGACTTGCAGAGGTTATAGAAAACCTCGGCTTAAAAGGGAATCTGTGACTGATTAGACTTCATGGAAGGTTATGATTTGATCTTAGTGAACAAGGGCTGGACTACACCTGATAGTTTTCATGTACCATTTCAATATTTTCTTAACCTCAGCTCTTACTTTAGCTACTGTGTAGGGTGACATGTTTCACCTTGGTTTCAACCAAACTTATTCAGGGGCAACAGGATAGGGTCTTACTATCCACCAGTATCACATTATCTCTCATTCCTTTCTTCCGATCTTCTTTGTCCCATGGTGAGGGACCTCCACAAAACCCGGCCAGACACTCCTGCAAGTAAGACCTAAGGATGTAGAGAATTGCTATCTAGGAGCCACTCTTGAACAATAGCAGATGAGGCATGCAAAATAAATGCTTCCTTTTTTCATCTCTGAGATAGGCAGTTTTGAGACACATTTCAAGTGTCTTCAGTAGGTACTGATAGTATTAAGCATCAGTCTTTTATAACAGTGGTAAACTTTTTGCAGCATCTCCATAGTGGTCTTTCCCTATGTTCCTATTGCATTCCCCTGTTTTGCATGTCTGCTTACTGAGATTACATTATAGACTTATCAAAAGGTCAGCATTCAGGTGAATGGAACCTCTGATCTTTGAAATGACACTAAAATGGGAGGAAAGAATAGAACTGATGACATGACTGCATCATGATTAATCATGCATGCAGAAGGAGGATCTAAGATCCACTTTCTAATTACAGAACTGGCCAAAAATGTGCTTACACTTCAGGCCTAATTCAAGATTTCTAAATCGACTAGTATCTAATAAATTCCTGATTGCCTTTACTATACTCTGATGTTTCTATTAATTTGAAAAAATATTAAAACTGACTTGTTTAAATTTCTTCATGAGGCACAACTGTAAGTGAAACAAAGAAATTGGGAATCAGGAAGTGATTATTCCCCTGGAGAGGAAAAACTAATAAAGGGATTTGAGGGTGGGTGGGATCAAACATGTTTCCAATTATTTTGAAAGTAGATTTCAAAATCTGGGGTTACGAATAAGTATAATCCTGCTTATAGAAACCTTGAAAGGGATGATGTTTAAAAAATAATAGAAACCTTATAAGGCATTGGTGAAAGAAATTGAAAAACATTCAAATAAATGGAAAGATACTTTGTTCTCATGGATGGGAAGAACTAAAATTGTTAAAATGTCCACACTACTCAAAGAAATCTATAGATTTAATGCAATCCCTATCAAAATTCCAGTGGCATTTTTCACAGAAATAGATCAAATAATCCTAAAATCTTGATGGAACCATAAAAAGCCTTAAATGGCCAAGGCAATCTTGAGAAGGAAGAACAAAACTAGAGACATTATGCTCCTTGATTCCAAACTATATTACAAAGTTATAATAATCAAAACAGTATAGTATTGGCATAGAACAGACACCTGGATCAATGGAACAAAATACATAGCCCAGAAATAAACCCATATGTATATGGTCAATAAATTTACAACTAAGGAGCCACACATATACAATGGGGAAAGGATAGTCTCTTCAATAAATGCTCTTGGGAAAACCAGACACATGCAAAAGAATGAAAATGGACCACTATCTTACACCATACATAAAATGGATTAAAGACTTATGAATATAAGACCTGAAATAATAAAACTCCTAGAACAAAACATAGGCAATCAGATTCTTAACATTGGTCTTGGTGATGATTTTTCAGATTTGATACCAAAACCAATGGCAGGGGTGCCTGGGTGACTCAGTTGGTTAAGCGTCTGTCTTCAGCTCAGGTCATGATCCCAGGGTTCTGAGATTAAGCCCCACGTCAGGCTCCCTGCTCATTGGGGAACCTGCTTCTCCTTCTCCCTCTGCCACTCCCCCTGCTTGTGTTCTCTGACTCTATCTCTCTGTCAAATACATAAATAAAAATCTTAAAAACAAAACAAAACAAAACCAATGGCAACAAAAGCAAAAATAAACAAGTGGGACTATATCAAATTAAAAAGCTTCTGCATAGCAAAGGAAGCCATCAACAAAATGAAAAGGCAACCTACTGAATGATAGAAAATTTACAAATCATATATCTGATAAGGGGTTAATATCCAAAATATATAAAGAACTCGTACAATTCAATAACAACAACAACAAAAAAGAAAAACCCAAACAAACTGATTAAAAAATGGGCAGTGGATCTGATTAGACCTTTTTCCAAAGAAGGGATATAGATAGCCAGCAGGTGTATTAAAAGACGCTCAATGTCACTAATCATAGGGAAATGTAAATTAGAGCCATATTGCCATGTCACCTCATACCTGTTAGAATGTTTATTAACAAAAGTATAAGAAACAAAAGTTGGTGAGGATGTGGAGCAAAGGGAACCCTTGTGCACTTTAGTGAGAGCATGAATGGTGCAGCCACTGCAGAAACAGTATGGGGGTTCCTTACAAAGTTAAAAATAGGGCTCTCATATGATCCAACAATTCTGCTTGTTGGTATTTATCCTAAGAAGACAAAAGCACTAATTTGAAAAGTTAAATACACCTTCATGTTCATTGCAGCATTATTTACAATAGTCAAGATATGGAAACAACCTAAGTGTCTATAGATGGATGAATAGATAAAGGAAATGTGGTATATATATCATATATAGATATATACAATATACCACATATTATACATACCTATACTTACAATGGAATATTACTCAACCATAAAATAATAAATATATTTATAAATAATAAATATATTTATAAATAAAATATTTATCATTATTAATAAATAAATGAACATAGAAATAATAAAATTTTGCCATTTGAAGTAAAATGAATGGACCTTGAGGGCATTATGTTAAGTGAAGTAAGTCAGACAAAACAATTACTGTATGATGTCACTTATATGCAAAATCTTAAACAAAAAAACCAAAACCAAATGAAAATAAAAAAACAAGCTCATAGAAACAGAAGAAAGTGGTAGTTGCTAGGAGTGGAGACTGTGATATGGGCCAAATGGGCCAAGGAGTCAAAAGGTACGAACTTCCAGTTCTAAAATAAGTAAGTCATGGAGAGGTAATGTACAACTGACTATTGTTATTAGTATTATATTGCAAATTTGAAAGATGCCAAGAAAGTAAGTCCCCATCACAAGAAGAGACTTTTTTTTTTTTTTAGCTTTTATGGTAACATATGGTAACTTGACTTATTGTGGTAATCCCAATGTATACAAATGTCAAATCATTATGTTGTACACCTAAACCATAGAATGTCAATCATACCATGATTTAAAAAAAGAAAAGAAAGATGGAAATCTCTAAAGAATACAGTCTTTCTACAATTTGAAGTATGTCTCATGACACAGAATAAGGAAGAGTATTAAAATCAGTCTACATGTAAAAAGAGTTTTTTAGTGAGTTTACAAGTTGAAGGATATTTATAGAAAATATCAAGGAAGTCACAACATCAAGAGCTATAAACCAAGAGTATGATGCAGGCTTCTAAGAATTATGTCAACATTACTAAAGCCCAGAGTAAGCAAACTTGTGTAAACAATGTTAAAAACAGAAAAACAGAATTACTTATAATCTACAGTTGGAGAAAAAAAACGAGGAAGGAAATGGGGTTTCTGTCTGCAAAATATAAGCAAGATAAATAGATGACACCAAGCTAGGAATGAAATAGTAACATATTCAGAGACTAAAGGAGGCCAAATTTAACCAATATGGCAGGGGGAAAAAACTTGCAAAATCACTTTTGGATATACTTCATTTCCAAAGATTGATTATGTTATTAGCTTCTTCTGGATGATGAAAACTGTTTCTCTGTAAAAATATTTGATTGTGTGTGTGAAATGCCAAGACTTAGGGAATTCAAACACATTTATAAAATAAAATGTCTTTCATTTTCCAAAATTCTGGGATTGAGAAGCAACATTTTATTTAACTCACAGAGGTAAACAGGGTCCTTAGAGCTAGCTAACATAGAAATATGGGTACTATATGTGTAGGCATATAGAAAACACCCACACATGCCTATATTACCACAAGTTACTATACTTTAGGTCATAAGAAAATATGGTTTATATGTAAGAGAGTAGGAGAGGCCATTTATTGGGGGCAGACAGAAATAGAGCCATGGGATTTCCAAGCCCAGACAGAGGGGTGTGGGAAAAGGTGTCGGGCTTCTCTGGACCATCCAGGAAGTCTTTGGGAGCAGACAACTTAAAGGATGTTAAAATGTCTACAGATGTGTAAACCTAGTCATTTCAAGCATGTATTTATCCCTGAAATTGAACCCATGTGTGTCAAGTCACTGACTATAGATTTCAAAGGGAAACAGGACCGAACATTTCTGTTCCAAGCACGTTTTTTTGTAGTAGCAGCTGCATTGATTTTAAGATAAGGGCTTCTTTATCCAGGCAGATGCAGCAGTCATCAGAAGCTAATTTGCTGGGATATTCACATATGCAAATCATGTCACGATGCTGAAATGCAACCACGTAATGACTGGAAAATGTTATACTCATAAATCATACCACCACGATCATCAAAATTTCCACTCAGCCAGGACAAATTCAACAGCATTTATGTCTTTCCAGCTTTTAGCTCATAAAAACTCTGTGTTTTTGGAGAGTGTGTTACACTAGTGATCTTAAAACTCCCAAGTCTGGTATAATGAGTCCTCAAGTGCGTTATAACTTACCAGTAATTACATTTCAACATATCTGCTTTCAGCAGTTAGTGTTTTATTCATAAACATTTAAACACTGAATTAGGCATAAAATAAGAATGTTGGCAACAACCCGGCTTAATTTCATTAACTATTAGGTAAACTTAGTATTCCTTCTTCAAATAATCCTTGGTTTTGAATGCTAAAGATGTAATGAACTTCATGGTTCATAGCATCTGACATTGGTTAATTAATGGGTGCATTTATAGTACATAGGCCTTGGTAATTGATTTATATGCATGATTTGCACATACAGCTGTTAGTTCCTGTAGGAAAGTCATAATTCAAATGTGTGCATATTTTGCAGATATGGGAAAAAGAAAAAAAAATTGAACTTGACAAGTTCCCCCAAAACATGATAGCAAATTAATAGCTCAGAAACAAACCTACAAGATGAAGCATTAAAGTTATAGTCTTGAATTTTAACAACATATGCATTTCAAAAATATTGAGAAAAGGCTTTTGTTTCTTTTAAAATATTTAGTTCAGAAGAACTAGGAATTTGTTCGCATATCCTTCTGTTCAAATCTGCATGTTGGAAGGAAATGTGATTAGATTATCTATTGACTGAGACAACTTCATTAAAATGTATCAAAACCTAAAGAGATATTCACCGACATCATAATGGGTCCCTTCACTGGTTTGGCGGTCAATTGGCTACATAAGCATTTAAATGTGTTATTCTCTAGATAGGAAAGGTCTACACCACTCATAACATTTGACGTTCGAGGAACATGCCCCCCTAGAAGTAATGATAGATTTCCATTTCCATTCTCTTAGCTAGTTCTCTAAGTTAACAACGAAGCTAATTTCCAAATAAACTGCCCTTCAGGGAGGGCATGGTTGGAGATGATGAACAGGGGAAACTCACAGGTCTCGAGAGTAGAAGTGGCTGCTTTCTTCTGTAAGGAATGATGTGTGAGATATCGTGAGTACTGTATCTGTATTTTCTCCATGGCACCCGGGGACCTATACTATCAAGAGTAAACGATGATTTCTCTCTACTCGGGGTCTTGGGTTAAGTCTTCTCTAAATGTAAGACAAACATTTTATGGGCACGCCTGGGAATTCCATTTTTCTACATGGTACAACAGATGACTCGTGAAAGCCAAAGTTGCAAATTGAGGGGTCAGAACTCAAGACTAACCAAGCTCGGAGGACAAAAGTCTTCTGCAGCTGGTAAGAGGGTTGAGGGAGAGAAACGGTTGCTTCTGGATTCCTCATTCTCCCAAGGGAAGGGCAGTGCACTCCAGCTCCACTCCAGCTATGTTCGTGTTCTGTATTCGTGGCCCCACGCTGTACCCCATGCCTCCCACTAACTGTGCCATTTGCCAGAATCATTTAGCACCTTTCTCCACATCATTGATGACGACTAACCCTTTCCCCTTCGTTAGCTGCTGGAGGTATTTCAGTGAGGCTTTCAGGAAACGCTTGCAAACATTACCAGGTTTTTTTTTTTTTTTAAAGCAACTATCAAAGTGCTTTATTGTACATTAAAACATTCACAGCCCAGGCAACTTGATGGTTTTCACCATGCTGGCCCCATTTCCTGGCGCTCCAAGGCAACGCTTTAGCTGCTCACTTTCTAGCTTCGTGCTCTACATCTGCTATTCTAATGCCTTCATTCATCAGAAGACCGGCAGTTGTAAATTGTTCCAAAGCCCTTCCTACACATGTGCATACACGCGCACATGCACTCACACTTACACACAGACACACACACACACACCAGCATGCCCGTGTAAGTAAAGGGTTGCAGTCTTTGTAGCACCCGTCTGCACCGGATGGAGAAGAGGCTGTGAACAGCAAATCTATTTGATTTGCCCATTTGTTGATGCCCTTTTAAATCTTTCAGTGGTTACTTGATGCTTTAACTACTCTTTGAAAAACTGGAAAGTATAGTAAATATACAGTCTCCTTGCTGAGAATAATTGGTTTACTCTACCAAGGCACTCCATTTGAGAGAACGTATGTACTCGTCTGGGGGTTGTAACAATTTATAACCTACGTAAGAATCAACTTCTACCAGCTGACTAGCATGATGGAAGTTGGAAGCTACACTGAGCTGTTTTGGCTTCTTCTGATAAAGTAGTCTGTAAGGTGCTGGAATTTATGGACAATCTTTATCTGCACACCTTGCCCTGTGTGTATACATATGCATATATATATTTTTTGTTTATGTCGAGAATCCTGCATTGTCAGGACTAGGGATGACCAAGTCATATGTGAAATCCATCCAGCCTTTCTTTGAAGGAAATCCTTGGTTTGCAATTCACTATTCTCACATGTTGAAATTTTGCGTTTGGTCCAAGTTTTTGAATTTCAGAATAATTCCAAGCTTTTTTTTCTTGCCATCATTAATACTTTCCATTTGGTGCTTAATCAAAGGAACAGAAGGGTAACTTGGGTGATACTGTTAAGTCCCTACTAGAGAACAATACAAATAATTAATATTAGGTCAGTGTCCTCTCATCTGATGAATGACAATTATTTATGTAATTCTGTCAGATACAAGGTTAATCCTTATGCATAGCCTAGGATCATTATTTTGTGCCATGGGAACTTATGAATAGCAGTAACAACAACTATTTTTCTTATGTATAGCACATTGCATTTTAAGAACTCTTTCCCCAAGCATTAGCTCGTTTGAGCTTCAAAATAATCCTATGGCACAGGTAGTAATATATTAGCATTATCCCTTTGCTATAAGGACAGACCTGCAGTTGAAAGAGGGAAAATAAATGGAGCTAGTAGTATATACATTGAAGTTATTTAAATTCCAGATTACATGACCTTTCTCTTATAACCAACTGCTATCCATTATCATCCCTGCATCTCACACCTTAATTATAAAAAGTGTTCTGTTATGGAAATTTATAAATTTGAACTTGTAACCACTTACATCTCAGAAATGAAATATAATTCTCTTCTTTATAAAGTAACATGAGATGAAAACTTTGGAGCTACTGTCAGCTCCCATGAACATACCTATAGGAGAGATGATAAACTGCGGTGGAAGGGAACTATGATCTGACCCCCAGAACTGGAAAAGATAATCCATTTGTTCATTGGTCCTTCCTTCTCTCCTTTCTCCTTTCCTTCCTTCAGCACTTAGGTAGCTAAAATACTGAGAAAAGACTAGTGAAGGCTTCCTCAAGATATGAACACAAGAACATGGTGAAAAGGGTAGCTCGATGAATTAGTTATGTTCTAGTTAGACAAGTATCATATTTCCCTGGATTTTACATTTGTTGGTTTGTTTTTAAGCTAAGAAATGAAAGGATTAGGTTAGCTAATATCCAAGATTACTGGACCTCCAACATTTCATTTGATTGAATGTCTCATAACAAATTTAATGTAAAAAGAGCTGAATATTGTGCTTGGGTCTTAATATCCTACTAGGTATTCAGTCAAGGATGGAATGAGCCCCTGATAGCAATCTAAGAAACTCTATAAACCAGGAGCACCCTAGCAGCAGAAGCCAGTTATGATGATTCTATGTGGTAAAGATTTTCTAGGGAAAATGATTTTTATTCCAATTTTTCGAAAACTTATAAATACCTAGAGTGAAACGCCCTTTGCAATTAAAATGAGGCCTGACTTATTAAGCTTTAAAACTTAAGCATCTCAATAGCAGGAAAGAAGAGAACATTTTTTGAACCCCTGCTATGTTCTCAGACCTAAAATTAAGCACTTTGATATAAATTAGCTCATTATGTTGAATGCTTTAGAACTGGCCTACTCAGGTTGGTTCCCAGGTCTTGATTGTACAGATGAATTCTCTCATGGGTGTTGTTAGTGCTAAGCACCCCTATGTATTTTCATCTTGTCCCTGGACACACACACTTTGCTCTAATCAGGTTGTTCCCTTCAGTTTTCTCTGTCCACGTGTTTACCTCTCCCCTCTGTCTCTTCAGCCCTCTGTCTCTCTATCTCTCCCTGCCCCATTTCCTCCTGTTCTTTTTTCTTCAATATTGATTAATATTGAATATTGAATATTAATCAATATTGAATATTAATCAATATTGATTCAATATTTATTGAATATTCAATTATTGAATAACCAGACATCTTCTGTGTGCCACGTACTATTCATTTCTGCTGTGGATACATCAGTGGGCTAAACAAAGTTGCTGGAATTACATTTTAGTTAGAGACAATTGATAATTAGGTAAATACATACATGCCAGGTCGGCGTAAGCGCTGTGATGAAAAATAAAGCAGAGTGAGGACACAGAAGGTGTCCTGCCGCAGCTCCTTCTCTTGACCTTCCGGTGAGGGTGCCCCCTTTGCCTCCTGGAATTTTAACCATACCTCGTATCGCTCAAGCCTCACTCCCCTATGCAAGCTTGCCCAGAATTTGGGGTCCATATGCATATCTTCTTATTTTTCTGAGCTCTGCTTTTGCACTTTTTGTTAGCATCCATCGAGTACTTGGATCACGATTATGTTTTAGTCATTATAAGTCATAGCCAGGACACTCCGCTTGACTGCAAAGTCTTTGAGAGCAGGGAGCGCTTCTATTGTATTTCTTGGTGCCTTGCTTTGGAGCATGCGCATACCGAGTGCTCAACTAATTCCCATAAAATGATGCGTTAGTACATTTTATAGAAACATAAGGAGAGATCTTATGGAAAATATAGGTATAATAATAAACTTTAATTAACCCCTGGTGTGGTAGGGGCTATGCAGAATAGCGAGCAAACATGTCTTTTGTTTTGTTTTTCCACTTAGAAACCAAAATGTCTCAGTAATATAAATTTTTATATAACCTGAAACAGGGTTTCTTACTCTTTCTGAGTCATTGGTTTCTCTGGAATCATCCAATGGAGCCTGTGAGCCCATTCTTAGAATGATGTTTTTATTTTTTTTTATTTTTTATTTTTTTATTAAAATATTTTATTTATTTATTTGACAGAGAGAAATCACAAGTAGGCAGAGAGGCAGGCAGAGAGAGAGGAGGCAGCAGGCTCCTTGCCGAGCAGAAAGCCCGATTCGGGGCTCGATCTCAGGACCCTGAGATTGTGACCTGGGCCGAAGGCAGAGGCTTTAACCCACTGAGCCACCCAGGCGCCTCTAGAATGACATTTTTAAATGTACAAAGTAAAATACTTCAGATTACAAGTGGAACTGATTCCATGAAAATAAAGTTACCAAAACTTAAAGGATTTTGATAGAGTAATGCACGTTTCATTAATTGACTAAACAGCAAGAAAAGTGGTGGACCCAATAATCATCACAATGTCAAAGAGGTGATGAAGATATGTCCCATTCTGTGATATCTGTACCAATGTGATAGGGGTAAACTGGTGATTTCTACTCCTGACAAAATCCTAAGTACTGCTATTACTACTATAGCTTTTGACGATATGAAAAAAATGAAAGGAAATGCCAAAAATTTTTGTCACATATTGGTGAAAATAAAGAAGTCATTTTTCCCATCCAAGTTCACAGATTCCTTGAATCTTCTCTAGGGACCTTAACGCCATGCATGTGATTATACATCTCAGGAAATAGTCTTTCATGATAGAGCGTCCTTAGAGTTCACATGAAAAAATATCTCAGTTCTTAAGACTCTTTAGTCCACTTTAATCCATAGCTTACGATGCATAAACATGAATGACTAGAACATTTTGATGTACTGAAGAAAAACAAAATTAATCATAGAAATGTATCCTGAAATTAAGCACAGCAGGTAGACAAAGATCCTGTGATGTGCACCACACATCAGTGCACTGGCTCACATTGTCTTTCTATTTTTGCTGCAAAGAGATCTTACTGGAAAAAATTAAATATGCTAATGAGATGAGAACTAGAGCTGAGAATTTACAGAATATTTGTGGTCTTTTGCTGTTTTATAATCTCTCTTTAAGTTTTGTCTCCTTAACAGCAGGATCTACCCTGGGTTTAGATCCTGGGGTTTTCAGTGGATGCAGGGATTACATTTACTTAATGTGACCAAGGATCTTATTGACAATAGGAGAAGTGATCTGTTTTGGAGATTTCTCTGGTTTCGCTTTATGTCATTCAGCTAAATGCATACCTTACTACTTATACATAATTGAGGATCAGGGCTCAATTTGGAAATGTGGAGAATGTAAGGATGGTGAAGTGAAGAACCAAGAGGAACAAATTCACATAATCCATAGTAGCTGGCCAGATTTCTTACCTCACAGACTTTGGAGATGGCACTGTATAAATTTAAGGCCTTGAGACACTGTTTTCATTCTGTAAGGTAAATCAACTTTCGTAATGTGACTATATTTAGATTTCTTTCTTTCTTTTTTTTTTTTTTTTGGTGAGAAAAACATCTTCCCCTCATGCACCTTGAGTGAGGTGGGTAACTCCACAACAAATCCATTTTCTTGCCATATTGCCTAGAAAAGGTAAGGAATAAGCGAAAAGTCAGAAAAAGGGATCCTTCGTGATATACCCACTATAGATTTTTACTAGTAGAAGTTGTAACAGGAGGTGAAGGCAGGCAGGAGGTGAAGGGCAGCAGTGCCTCAGAGGGCATTTGAGAAAACTTACCTTCATATGAACATAGAGACAAGAGTCAAGAAATAAGAATCAGGATAAAATGTGTAAATTTCAAAATAATCTAGGTAACACATGTTATTAGGCAGACCAAAGATACATTTCTTTCTTTTGATTAGTTTAATCAAATAAGTGGATCATACAACAACTAAGATAGCACCCTGAAAAATAAGTCAAATTCTGAAAATTCATGTAATTTATGATCACATGAAAAACAGACACTATAAAGTTGAATCAACATGGTATAGGTTTATATACAAGATCTAGAAGAGGTCTAGGAAAAAAATCCAAATTAAGTGTTTGAACAATGTGATGATAAGACAATGGGAAAATGAATTTTATTGAATGCACTGTTAATAAAAAATTAAGTCAGATGCTTTTTTCTCTTAAATTATATATTTATGGTGATGCCTTAATCCTAGTTTTTTTATTTTTATTTTTTTTAAAGATTTTATTTATTTATTTGACAGAGAGAGAGAGAGATCACAAGTAGGCAGAGAGGCAGGCAGGGAGAGAAGAGGAACCAGGCTCCCTGCTGAGCAGAGATCCAGATGAGGGGCTCGATCCCAGGACCCTGAGATCATGACCTGAGCCGAAGGCAGAGGCTTAACCCACTGAGCCACCCTGGCGCCCCAGTTTACCCCTACTTTAAAAAAAAAAAAACCTCTATTGTATGAAGCCAAAAGGAAGCTTTCTTTGTACAAATTTGGTCTCTGAAATCAAATGGAACCGTTTCAGAATATATGTTATCTAAAATTCGACTTTTTATCAGGATCAACTCACTTTATCTCTCTGAGCCTTAGCTTTCTTATTTTGAAAGCTTTTGTTGTTGTAAGGGTTAAATGTGTTTAGTACATGTAAAACTCAGTGCCCATCACTTAATAAATCCTCCAGAAGATGTAGTTCTTATTAAACGGTTGTCTAAATTGTGTACTTCAGAAAGCATGTGGTCTCACTGGCCAAAATTCCAATATAAAAGTCTCTGGCACATGTATTCACAAAGTAACTTCTGCGTTCAGTTTATTCTGGAAGCCTTAGAGGCCTTACTAGGAAAAAAAATTATTACAAGAAGTTTCTCAAATTTTCATTTACACAACAGACAAAACAAATATTCTCAGACTTTGTCAGCCTATGGATGTGAATAAGATAGTACTAGCATTCTTTAGCTAAGTATTGCTGGTGGTATGTATCCATTTCCTGATGAGGACACCCAGCATCTTTGTGAAGTCCCAATAATTATGTCTGGAAGTCCTTGAGGACCACCTCACCTACAGTTAGAGTCAAGCGCACACCTTGTGGTTGCTTTCCCTCTTTGTTATGAAGTATTTATTGAGCATGCTCTCTGTTGCTTAAATATGTGCTCTGCTTCTCAATGTTCTCTGACATTCATTCCCCCAGGACCATGTAACCTATTCAGGAAGATTCTCTAGGCTTTCTCAAAGTGCAAAGCTGAGTAGGAAAAGGAGATTGGCTCAATCTCAATAAAGGTCGGAACTTATTTCTGGGTCCCACTGGGTCAACAGATGTCTCATTGCTCTGACATGCTCAGAACCGTAGCTCTCCCTTCCATTTCTTCTCTCCTCTCCCTGCTAAACAAAGAGAGAAGAAAACAAAAGCAAATTCAAACATCTCTTCACCAGTCCCCTTTACTCAGAGGGTATCAGGTGATACAACTCATTTCCGGATGAGACCAGGTGGCTCCTTGGCTTTTATAGAATAATCTAGATTCTCTGTTGGAGTTCCCCCACCCATGGCCAAGTTCCAAACTGGTGGGCGCAGTCCATGTTGGTTTAGGATTTTCTCTTCCCTAATCTGGCTGTGCAAGAGTGAGTAGTACTTGCTTGTTCGTGGAAACCAAATGTCTCATTTTCTAGTCCTAGAAAATCGTTGTCACTTCATTCAGGAGATTGAGTTAATGTTAAGTAGGTGATTAAAAATAAGTTTTAAGTAAACAGGTTTCTGGGGGAAGAATCCCATGGCTATGCAAAGGAATTACAGTTAATTCTAAAGATGACGTACTTTAAAACTATTATGAGACAGTAATTTTAGCAGTTCTACAGATGATTAAAAAGCCATTTTCTAAAATATTCTCACTGGATTTTTTTTTTTTTTAAAGAAAACATTTAATTGCTCCTATCAAGCATAACCACTTTCTGCTTATGGTGTAATTTGTATACTCTGATCACACGGTGTGTGGCTATTTGTCATAATTTTATAAGTAGTTATTCTGGATATTCCCCACTGTAGTGATTGGCTATCATTAATTGTGAATAAATCTCTGCTCATTAAGGTACTTCAAGAAGATGGGAAAACAAGGCCCAGCAAACAAAAGGGGGATGGAAGCCTAGTTAGAATCCTTTCCACATGTGATAATTGTCTTTCTCTGACTGACTTATTTTGCTTAGCATAAATCAGTCAGAGAAAGACAATTATCACATGATCGGTCTGATATGAAGAATTTGAGAGGCAGGGCAGGGGATTATTGGGGAGTGGGGAAGAGAAATGAAACAAGACAGGATCAGGAAGGAGACAAACCATAAGAGACTCCTAAACTCATGAAACAAACTAAGGGTTGCTGGGAGATGTGGGGGGGTAGGGATATGAACATGGGGGAGGGTATGTGCTATGGCAAATGCTGTGAAATGTGTAAGCCTGATGATTCACAGACATGTACCCTGGGGTAAATAATACATTATATGTTAAGAAAAAATTAAAAAAAAAAAAAAGAATCCTCTCCACAAATGCGCATTCGATTTCCCAAGACTTTACGAACTACATCCGTTTGGAAGACACTCAAAAATGATACAGACAAGTGACAAAACCCTGCTTTTCGAGGCTTCTCAGAGAAAAACTGAGTGTCCTTGATGCTTTCTCTGCTTCAGGTAGCAATCGCTCTATGCAACTCAAACAAGCTTGACTTGGAAACATTGAAACCTGCTTCAGCCCTTCTCTCCCGGTGAAGGTTAAACAATACTGACAGGAAACAGGAAACGACTTAAGGATTTTCCCGAAGGGACCATTTTGGAATATAGTAATACCATTACCTATTTAGGAAACATCAAATCCTTGCAATATGCATACACTTGGAAGATATACTACCTGGAGGTAACTTCTATCTAAGTAGCTGAATACGTGCTTCAATAGGAATAAACTGTGTAATGCTAAAAAGGATGAAAACAATCCAGGTTTATTTGGAATAGAGCGGAATTCAGGACAATGAGAGCAGAGCACCGTGCTAATCGTAAACATCTGCAGTCAGCTGGCTGGAATACTTTATCTATTGTCTTGGTATAACACAAACATCTTACCCATGCAAACTTTACATGGAACTGCCTACTCCCTGTCCATCATTCCCATTCCTTTCAGGTGAGGTCTTTTGTCTGTTCTTCCCACTCCCACCCCCTGCTCCGTGTCTCAGATGTGGAATGCACCCCGGTTCTGCAAATTCTCCCACCTGTTGTTTAAGCAGTTGTGGAATTCCCACCACTCTCTCCATAAGTCCTTAAACAGATCAATCCAGAAGAGATCACAGAATGTTCTTTAGCCTTCCTGATGAAGTGATAGGGGGAAAGGCAAGCAGGTCTGTGGCTGCCCAGGTGCCACTGACGTGGCCAACTCTTCATACCGCAACCCATACATGTTCTACTCCTATAGTCACTTCGGAGATATTTTACTTACTCATAATTTATGTATGTGTTGACATTTTCCTTATTTATGTATTTGTTGAAACTTTCTTCTTTTTCTTTTTTCTTTAAAAATTTTATTTATTTATTTGAGAGAGAGAGCGAGAGCAAGAGAGAGCACAAGTTGGGGAGGGGAAAGCAGGGAGAGAGGGAGAAGCAGACCCCCTGCTGAGCCTAAAGTGGGGCTCCATCCCAGGACCCTGGAATCATGACCTGAGCTGCAGACAGATGCTTAACCAACTGAGCCACCCAGGCATCTCTGAAATTTCTTATTTTTTCAAATCAATAACTTTATATTAATCTCTTATTATCTGCAAGGCACTTCTATCCAAATTATTGGTAAACATTACTAAGTTTGTGTATAATCTCCCAGAGTGTCTCAAACAAATAGGCTTATATCATAAGTACCACTAGTATCCCCGACATCATCAAGTCCTGGTATTCTGGACTTGGATCAGGTGAAGAATGTCATCGAAGGCCCCATCACACATATCTTAACAATTTCTTCCATGTTTACATTTTCCTTTGTGTGTATGTGCCTGTACATGCATAGGATTCTTCTTTTTTCCACACAACATAATGACATGCCCCTCCAATTCCATGTACCCCAATGATATAGATATTCAATTTTTTAACTATCTCCTTTCATCTGTCCTCCATATCATATCATTGCTTTGTCATTGTTTTTACCCAATTTGGACCTCTTTTTTTGGCTTCTGTTATGGGTTCTACACTGACCCTTGGGAATTGACAAATGGGTATGGTTTCTCTCATTTGTTCTTGAACATAGTTGACCCTTGTGCTCTGGTTCAATTTTTCTCTGGGCGTTTCTGGTCATTCCATAGCCTCCTTTATTCTCAGTGAGCAGGGTTCCATGCTGGCTTACCCTGAATTGGAATCCTAAGGAAGTGGTTAAATATTATCCATTAGCTACTTGATGAATAGAAAATTATGAATAAACCAATTCCTGTTCCTGAAGAGTTAATGGTCCAGTGGAAAGTACAAATTTGTCAACATTATTAAGTAACATGGTAATGCCACAACAAAAGGATGTTCCAATTGCCATGGGTGCTCAGGAAAAGATAACAGTGTCTCAGCAAAGGATATTTTGAAAATATTTAATTAAACAAAAGGGAAAGGTTGTCCAAACAGAAAACTTAACTCAGTTACTCACATCTTTAAAAGGAAACTATAAATTTCTACTATAATTATATGTTGTGCAGCTTCTTCCTCATTAATTTATTTAAAAAATATCTTTATTCAGATGTGACTAGGGAATGTCTTTGTTTTGACACAAAGGATCAATATTTTAAAAGTCGTTTATGAAAGTTGGATAGAGAGATGAAGACATTATGATGTGAGAATTCATTTGGGTTCTTTTGATCTTTTTTTTTTTAAGATTTTATTTATTTATTTATTAGGAAAGAGAGAGAGTGAGAGAGAGCAGGTCAGAGTGAGAAGCGGACTCCCCACGGAGCTGGGAGCCCGATGTGGGACTCGATCCCGGGACTCCGGGATCATGACCTGAGCCGAAGGCAGTCGCTCAACCAACTGCGCCACCCAGGGGCCCTGGGTTCTTTTGATCTTATTGGTTGCCCTTATAGGCACCCATGCTTTCTTCTGAGATAATCTGGATTTTCCAGATATGTATGAAATAAGAAAGCATATACCACTGTGTGTAGGTATCTGTACAAATGATTTATAATGTTTACTACTATCTAAAAAGAAATTCTGTCAAACTGCTAGATTCCTCTAGCCAAAACCTTATTTATGTATTTATATATATATATGTATGTATGTATGTATGTATTTATTTTTAAAGAGAGTTCTATACAAATATGGAGGTGGGAGATGTCGTACCAGAGAGTCACAGGGCACAGTAGCATTATGAAGAAAAAATTGTTACCTCAGTCTAATTATATAACCTGAAAGGATTTAGTAGAAACCAAAGAGGGGGTGAAATTCATTGGTTTGTAATGAATTTGCACATGTCAACTGATGGGGTTGTTTATAAATTAAAAGACATTGTGAAAACAAATTTATATACTACTTGCTTAATTCAAAATATTAGAAAGACATCATAAATGACTCCTTGTTTGACTATCCAATTTGATTGATTGAAGTGTCAATTTTGGAAGACATGAATATATTCTACTGTGTCCACAAGTCACAAAGACAATGGATTCAACTGGCTCCACCAAGTTCAGATAATTCTTTTAAATAATACTGGATCAAGTTCTGTATCTCAGGCTATACACAGACTATCAAAAGTAGAGATGAACCGACACTTCCTAAATCATGTACAGAATATTACGTGATTAAGGCAAGAAGATAAAATATTTCATTTTGATGTATGCATGTTGTGTAGTGAGAACTCCTCCTTAGCTTATTCTAGACCCCTTCTCTAGAAGTGAGTATCATTGGCTGAGGTTTTGTAGAAGTGCAGGTTCCACTCAATTCATCATACATGTTCCTACCAGAGCCTTCTATTCTTTAGTTTCATAAAACTTCTATTTTGGTGCCCATTTTGGAAAATATTTTCAACTTCACAATTATAGGGTCAGCGTTGTTTCTATAGTATAGATGTTTTTAGGAAACGCTAAGTCGGTCAACTGAAATATATTTTTCCGATTAACTTCTTTTGTGACTGTATATATTTGTTGCTTGCAAATTGCTCACATTTGTTGTATAACTTATCTTGGAAGAAATCTGCTTTTGTAGAGTCACCTCCTTGGAAGTTAGAAGGAGCAAAGCCCAGGGGTTTGATATGAAAGATGAAAAAAATTTTTAGATTGAAGAAAAGATAGAAGTTATCTTTATGGTATTTTTTTTTAATGTCTTACTTAAAAGAAAAAAATAGGATTTTTTCCAAGCTGGATCTTAAGACTTGTAGTTAAGAATTTAGGGAAGTAGGGGTGCCTGGGTGGCTCAATGGGTTAACCCTTTGCCTTTGGCTCAGGTTATGATCTCAGGGTCCTGGGATCGAGGCCCCGAATCAGGCTCTCTGCTCCTTGGGGAGCCTGCTTCCCTCTCTCTCTCTCTCTCTGCCTGCCTCTCTCTGTGAAATAAATAAATAAAATCTCAAAAAAAAAAAAAAAAAGAATTTAGGGAAGTAATAAAACTAAACTCTATTCAGTTATGTATAGTTGCCAGAGGAAACAAGAGGTACTTCATGAATACACACCATCACATGTATATAGATCTACCTATAATGAGCAGGTAGGCTCAATTAGAGTACAGAATATAGAAAGTGGGAAAAGTGTGATCTCCTTTCTCCCATCAAGGCCAATACCAACTTCTATCTCTTTCTCCCATCAAGGCCAATACCAACTTCTATCTCTTTGTAACATATTTCATTACCTTCAGCCCTCCTTCTGTACTGGAGCTTACTGTTTAGACTCTATAGACGGACTGAAATACTTCCCACCCCAAAACAAAGCCCAAGCAACTCAAATACTGCTCTTCCTTTGACTTTGCATTCCCTCCTACCTATACCATTGTTCTTCACCTCACTTAAACTTCTCCAACATGAATGGAGAAGGAAGAGCTCTTCCTCGGAAAACAATACTCTACGTATGAGGTCCTTAATTCCTTGCTGATAGTTGACACAGCAATGTGTCTTCTGGAAACCACTCCATGGACACCAATCTCCTTAATGTGACCATTTCATTCTCAAATTAAATAGGTGCTTTTAGCTCTTATCTTGCTAGACTGTGGATTTCATTTACTGCTATTGATTAATTCCTCTTGGAACTGTTCCCATGATCTTATGATATCAATTTTTTTCTTAATCTTCTACTTCTCTTACCACCCCCTCCCTATCTCTTTCTCTTCTTTACTCACTATTTTAAATATAGCATTTCTTTTTTCTTTCCTTTTTTCCTAAGACCACTTCTTTTTCCATTTTTTTTCCTCATGTGCAAACTCATGGCTTTAGTTATTATTGAAATGTAGACAAAACTTGATTTATACCTTCAAATGGAACCATTCTCCTGAGATCTAAACCTTTAGATTCAGGTGCCTGGCTCATGTAACTGCTTAAAGGACTCCAAAGCATTTTAAAGTAAGTAAGTCCAAAATAGAATAAGTCAACTCCCTTCTTCAAAATATGTTCCTAATCTTGTATTCTGATGTCAACTGATGGTTCTAACAGGGTCACCCAAGTAAGAAATTTGGAGTCATGACTAATTCTTACATCTCCTATGCCTAATCTTATCAATCAATATTAGTAATCTATTATTTTACTTAAAAAAATAATTTGTAATTCACTTTCTCTCTGTGCCTGTTACCACTGTTCAGCTTAGGCTTTTAAGATCTTTCTGAGGGTGATTACAGTAGCTTCCTAATTAGTCTTTTGCCTTTATTCTTGGTCCGTTTAAATCTGTATTGCACAATCCTTACACAATGACAATGCTTGAGCTAAAGTCAAATCTGTCTGACTGATGTCAATAGCTTTCCAGTATCTAGGGTATGAAATTCAAGTGACTTAGTATAGTGTAAAAGGCTGTCCTCTATCTGATCGTATCTGTCATTGTCCCCATCACCCTTTATGCTTCACTTCAAACACAAGGTTTAGCTTTACTAACCTACTTTTAGATATCTATAAATTCTACAGCTTCTCATTTGTATGCTCTTCTTCCTATCAAGAGCATTTTTTCCTACCCCTTCACTCTTTCTCATTCAGTTTCTTTTTAATTTTTTTAAAATTTTTTATTTTTGAGACACAGAGAGAGAGAGAGAGAGCACAAGCCAGGGGAGGGGGAGGGAGAATCCCAAGCAGGCTCCATGCTAAGCAAAGAACCCCATGTGGGGCTCAATCTCATGACCATGAGATCATGACCTGAGCTGAAATCAAGAGTCAGACATGTAACCAACTGAACCATGCATCATTCAGTTAGTCCTTATTCATGCTCATAAGACCCAACTCTGGGGAGTTACTTCATGATCCTCTGGGCTCTAGCAGGTTTACCTTGATGGGTTTTCAAAGCAGCCCTTGTAGGTTCTTTCCACATTTTAGACACATATGTATGAGCAACTCAAGAGTAAGGGTCATTTTCAGTGATATATATCTTGTCACTTAGATTTTATTCAAAAAACCTATGCAGTATCTTCAGACTAAAACTATGGCTGACAATTTTTTAAAAATAATGTTATAGTTGCTGTATTTTTTGTGAAAAGTCAAAGATTTGATTCAAAAGATCAACATTTTTGATGGCATAAAAACAAAAATAGTTTAAAAATGCAAACTTTTGTGGGGTGCCTGGGTGGCTCAGTCAATAAGCATCTGCCTTCAGCTCAGGTCACGATCCCAGGGTCCTGGGGTTGAGCCTCGAATCGGGCTCCTTGCTCTGCAGGAAGCCTGCTTCTCCCTCTCTCACTTCCCCTGCTTGTGTTCCCTCTCTTGCTGTCTCTCTCTCCCTGTCAAAAAAATAAAATAAAATCTTTAAATTTTAAATTAGAACAATTTAGGCCATATAAATGTAAATTGGTATTCTCTTTCTCTACTTGATCTAGATAAAGTTCTGCAAAAAAATCATAGTATCCCAAGGGTGGCTAAGATCTTAAAGATTCTGTGGCTCCACCAGCTAGAAGTGAATCACCACAACAAAATCCCCACCTACTGTTTATCAACATGTAATTCAACACCTCCAGTGTTGAAGGATTTACTAATCACAAGTTCGAGCGCTTTCACTGTGTGATCTGTGTGATGGGATTTCCTCGAACAAATCAAAATCTGTATTTGAAAAAAGCCTGTACATTGACCCCATGGCTCTACTTACAGTCAAACAGAGTCAGTCTGTTCCTTTTCTACTTGACATTCCCTTCTCAAGGAGTCATCTTTTAAATGCCATTTGGCCAGGTCTTCTACAAGCTTTCTTTTAAGGTTTTTTTTTTTTGGTGATTCTATTTTAGGTTCCATTCACTGAGCTGATCATCCTCCAGGATCTCTGGAGTGTCCGTTTCCTAGAGTTAGGTCTGATTCTGTTCAGGAATCAAGTGCTTCAGGAGCAGCTGATTGCACATAGAAAAACAGGTCATTGCCTCCCCCATTCTAGATACTCCACTTCTATCAATGTTTCAAGGATATATATGGTCTAGAGGTAGGTATATCATATTACTGAAATCCTAAATCAAATAACTATTATGAAAGCAGTCTTTTCTCTAGGGCCATCACATAGGCCAGAGATTATCATTCATGATATTTTTGCTGTGTTGCCCATGATGTAAAACAGGTTTGTGTTACAGAGTCCCAATTAATTCCCAAACTGTTTCTTTTCCAACACCTGACTCTTTGACCCCATTCTTTTTTTTTTTTTTTTAAGATTTTATTTATTTGACAGAGAGAGGAGAGAGAGATCACAAGTAAGCATAGAGGCAGGCAGAGAGAGAAGGGGAAGCAGGCTCCCTGCTGAGCAGAGAGCCTGATGCCAGGCCTAGATCCCAGGACCCTGAGATCATGACCTGAGCAGAAGGCAGAGGCTTTAATCCACTGAGCCACTCAGGTGCCCCATCTTTGACCCCATTCTTGATGTTCTATGCTCTTTCTCCTATGCCTGCCCATTCCTGTGGCATTCTCCTTATTTCTACATCACCCCATTTTTCTTCCTTCTCCTTCGTCTACTAATCGAACTTCCCACTTTCTCTACATGCACCACTTTCTACCTTCTCTAATCTTCCTCCTACCATTTAGTCATCTATGTTATTAGCAAATACACTTTAAATTCTGACAATGTGCTAGGATACTGCTAGCCCGTTCTTGTGATAGATCGAATGGATACCTTTACTTTGCCAAATTAGATCAAGGTTATTCAACCCACCAAAGACAAGTACTTGTTTGGGCAAATAGTGAGTCAAGTTGAGGCAAGGATGCCAGTGATTAGAAATATGGAACGCCAAGGGAAGTGAGTGAAGGAATATGATGTGAGTAACAATGCATGATGAGAGTAATGAACTCTCTTTCATATAAACCTCTTAACAAGCAAACAAAAGGTCATATGAACAGGAAAAATGGGGAGATCTTATGAGCATAAACTAAGAAATTAAATATGATCCAGGGTATCCATCACTTGGAATATTATGCAACCATTAAGAATTAATTTTCCAATATTATTTAATATTCATAAGAATACTTTTCCAGTGTAACATAAAGGGGAAAAGTCTTTAAAAAAATAGCATAATAGCCCTACTGATATAATTTGTAGTAAACAGAATTAACATGAGATTTTATATTATTTTTATAAATAAAAAGAAAAAAGAACAGAAATTAACTAGAATATCAGAATTATTGACAATTATTTCCTCTTTATTTCTACATTTTTCAAATTTTCTACAGTGTAATACAAAATGCCTTTTATCAGAGTGGGAAATAAATTCTATTAAATATAAGATGGGCCCACTGACAAATTCAATTAACAGCTAGAAAACAAAGTGAATTATATGTTTCATCGGTTAGATATCATATGGATCATAACATGTAAAAATTGCATTCATAATTTAATTTCATGGTTTATGTTCTAGCATATAAAATATTATGGAATGTCAAACATAAATAAATATAAGATGATATGTGAATTTAACATCTATCTTTATGAAAGAAGTACCATTCCCTCCGCATGCTTTCTCTTATAACATAGCCCAATCATTCAAGCATACTTTTAAATAGCATTTCTTGTATTTGAAAAGTTATTGAGTAATCAAACAGTGACCTTTAGTGCTCCACCAAGAAATGCAATCCAGCTTTGTATGGCATCCAAACTAATCAATATCCTATTATGATCACAGACGAGATTTTTACAACTGAGACACAGCAGCTAGGGTATCAGACACACCTTTGTTTTCTCTAATGCCAGAAATTTGGTGGCTTTGCATAGGAAACCGCTTTAAGTAAGAACATCATTTCTCTTTTTAAACAGGACAGTGAAGTTTTAGCTTCTAATTTTTCTCATGATGTTAAGAGAATCAGGGTGTACTAGGCATCATTACCTCAAACAGACTGACTCATTACAAAGAGTCAAACACATATACAAGTCTCTTTTTATCCTGTCTCTACATTCTGAATGGATCTGTAAAAAATAGTGGGTATAACACTGCCCATACAGCAGACCACAGAAATGCCAAGAGATACTAACACATATAGCTTATTTATTAGTCTTTACTAGCTGGTTATCTAACCAGTTATTAAGATAGTTGATTAGTTCATTAGTAATGACCCATCCAGCACAAATATATCTGAAATGCTTATAAGACACTTGAAAACCTGACATACAATGTAGACAAAGGGTTGTCTGTTGATTTTAGCCGGAATGGGTTTCCAGGGTAAAGTCAGGCTTATTTAAGGTTATGGCACAGATTATCAGTAGGCTCACTGATGAATTCCTATCACTACAGAATGTCAAGGACAGATGATTTTAAATATGTATTTGAACAATTTATATAATCAAATATTTAGAGGGTTTCCTACATTCCTTCTAGGATAACACATGCTTCTGGGATTCACTATCAGTATATATGTTTCAAAATATTACGTAAGCAGTTCTTTCTGAATAGTAGAAACGAATGTTTGATGAACTTACCTCAACAAATAAACATCAGAAAAAGGACATCATCCTTTTAATCTACCATCGACAAGATGGATATTTTAGGAAAACGCTCATCCTACTAGCTAAGTTAACCAAGAAAATGAACCAGCCAAGTCTTGACCATAATCAAGAAACGATGATTGATCTTCACAAAAGCATTATTGGCCCTTCTAGCTACTAAGTTTCTGGGGAGAAATCCCTAAAGACTCTTATTACTTATAGCATTTAAAGACACCAGACAAAATAAACAAAAATTTATATACTGAAAAAGGGCCCTATTTCTATCACATAGATTCATTTTCTTAGTATATGTTCCTATAATCTTTCATTACAATAAGTTCTAGATGTCTTGGTTTGGAGCTTTTTTCCTGTGACCAGAAAAGTAAATGATAATGTTCCCACGTCACTTTGAATATGAAGAGGGCTACCTTCTGTTGTGATATCTTTTACACCAATAGCATAAGCTTCTGAAAAAGTACTTTGAGTCAATACCTATTCTGTGTAAGGGAGTTGTAAATTTCTCTCAGAGAGTCCTACTAGAGCCTTGTCCATTTGAGTCACTGGGATTAAAAAATAAATCCTAAGGGCAGAAGTGCAGAATCTTTATTGGGGATTATATTCCAAAAAAAAAAAAAGGATCAAGAATAATGATAATACTGAGTGCTTGCTGTAGACACATCTTTGTTTTAACTTCTCTATATGTATCGTTGGTTTCAATACTCACAGTCACACTGCGGAGTAAGTGTTATTATTATTATCCTCATTTTACAGATGAGGAAACTGGGAAATAGAAATGTCGAATGATTTGCTCAACATGACCAATCCAGGAAGTGCCTGAACCATGTTTCAACGTGGCCAGGTCTGTCTCCAAAGCCCACCTCTAGCCAGCAGAGTCCCTCTGTTACCCAGAGCACGTTGGTTTTCCTCTGTCCAGGAGCGATGTAGCAAGGACTAAACCACCTGTTCCTCATCGTCACTGGCTCTCTTAGACGGGAGTAATTCCTCTCCAGAGATAATGACTCAAGGGGAAAATTTAACAGCAGCAAGTAGGGCTGATTGAACTTCCTTTATCTTCAGAGTGAGATCTAGTGCCCTCTAGAGGGCAAAAGAGGAGATTATGGACTATTTAGTTTTTTATGAATATAAGCAGAAAAAAAATGCATTAATAGATGTTTGAAAAACCCACACTCCTACTATTAAATCTCTCTCTCTTTCTCTGTCCCTGGTAAAGTTACTCATCTTCCTGTAATGTGGAAAGGATAATGTGTTCTGGATGTTGTGCAAATGAACTGAAGCCAAGATGATAATATTAAAATAAAGAGCATTAGAAAATACCTAGTAAATATTAAAATGTCACAAATAATCATTTAGGTAGTACAATTTCACAGTTGTATGATTTGAAGACACCAAAAATTACTTTAAGCATGCTCAAATAACAGAGAAGATAATTAGTGAAAAATCCATTGTTCTTTTGCAGGGAGCCTTGGTATCACTCCAATCAACATGAAATCAGGTCATCTGCACAGTGCATAGAGATACACACCAAGCACCAAAAACACGTCCTGGTTTTGAAGAAATCTGATCTCTCTAGAAATCAGTATTTTGTGGATGTTGAAAATAAAGAGACCTTTTTCCTCTAAGGCAGAGAAAATATATACACCACTAATATTTCAGATAATTGGTACTCATTAAATACTTGATAAATTAGTGAATGAATTCTGGTTCCAGTTATACTATAAAGGTCAAATACTCTTTGGTTCTCTTTTTTTTTATGTATTGTCTAACTTCTCACCCATCTTTGTTGTACTAATGAAATGAAGATATCCATCATGATGTAACTGTGAGCTGGGGGGATCTAAATTACCTTCATCTGGCACCATTCCAATATACTATAAATGAGGTAATTGTCCTTGACTATAAAATTTGCATTTTCAAGACTTAATTGCTATCATTACATCTTTTTGTAATTCTATTAATTTAACTGAATGGAGCGTTTGGTTTTTATGGTTAAAAATTTGCATTAAAACATTGTACATCTAAATAGAATTTTAATATTTTTATCAAAAGCTCTGTATGGTTACCCCAGAGGAGCAAAATAATTTCTCAAGAAAAAGTAGAAAGCTGTCAACCAGCAGGTTTTACCTTCAGTGATCATTAACAGACCTTCAAGTCACCTGGCAAACACTTCATTCTGGGATTTGAGAAATCACTGAGGCTGTGTGCTCCATGGAGTCCTCCTAGTTAATCATTAACAGGAAATCTATTAGCCATGGCCAAGCCATGGATGGGTGCCCTTTCCTATGATCGTCCTGGTGTTTGAGGCATTTCGCTCTTATCCTTGGTAAATGGGTTTTTCTATGTCTGCATGTGTTTGGGTTCTGCTAGAACATACTGTTCCGACTGCCCTCTCCCCTCCTGAGCAAGACTTTACATTTACAGGTCTGATCTTCCAGCCATGGTTCATTGCACGGACTGGTTAGGAAAATGTTATAATTCTCACGCCTACTGGAGGGTGCAGTTGAGAAAACTTGCCACCTTAGTCTTTGGAATCTTCTGGGTCACTACAAATATGTAGCAATTTCTTAATAAGTTTGAATGTGAATGTGGTACCTTCCTAGCAGATTAACTAAAGCCCTTCCTTAAGCGAAGTTACATATAATTGCAGTTAGTGAAATTGACTACTTAATAATTCTCCAACCTTTTAGATCCTTGAACACCACCAGCATCTTCAGCGGAGGCGTGTTACAAATCAGAAAAGTACTGGAGTGAAATTTCAAAATAAATTTTGTGAGAAGGGACAAAAACTCAGAAGCAATCGTTGCTTTAAAATATTTAGGGGCAGTGGTGGATTCTCCTGAGACGTCTCTAGTTAGAATGAAAATTCTGGCACATCTTCGTTTACACCTTCATTTACACCTCAGAAAAATGGCCAATATTTTCAGAAAATGGACCAGGAAATGCCATTAGGGACCCAAGAACCTAAGGCATACTTTACACCAACCACTTATTTTGAAGATGAGGAACTAGAGCCTGGGAAACTCTATGACTTGATCTGGGACTTATCTTTAGTCAGGTGGTACAGACAGATCCAGAAGGGAGAATTCTTGATTTCAGCATGTACTTTTTGTCACTGCCTCATACTTGCTCTCTGCTACCGACAGATCTTCTGAAGTGCTTCTGAAAAGCATCACAGAATGTACATAAAGTAGCGGGGTCTGGGAAGGTTTGATGAGAAGCTGTTGATACCAGCCCTGGATCCCAGGGTTAATTAATCCCTCATTAACCAATCTCTCTACCTTGTGGATTGGATCTTCCTCTAAATATTCCCAGACCCAACCCTGAAGCCCAATAAACTTAAGGGTGTGTGTCCAGTCAATGACAAAGCTTTGGTGTGTCACGAAGCTCCTTTATCCACCAAACTGACACACCCATGGCAGATGCAACACCTGATGTCAGTTTTAATTCATTCAGAGACTCTAAATGTGACAGCTCCCACCTCAAAATAAATTCAAGGTGCACACACCAGAAATCTGGAACCGTATTGTAGTGAGCACACTATAAAGTATCTGCTTATCAGGGGCAGAAGGTGTAAGTAATATATGAAAAGAGAAACATCACATTAATTAGCATATGCAAAACACATAGCTGGGCCCATCCAGAGATACAGGATGGGTTCTTCTCATTGAATTGAACCCGTCATTTTAATTATATAACCCATTTGACCCATTTAATAAAATCAGCCAATTATTAATGGATTACTATTTACAACAAAGATATTTCTTGCTCAAACAGGAAATTAATTTCCTTGCCTCTGCCTTTCTGCCCCAAACCCTCCCCCACAATGTGATTAGTAATGGCTCAGTATGCATGGTATATCTTTAATGTATGATATTTCCAGTTTGCCCATTTAGAAAAGGGCATCTAATAATCACAGATTAGTTACCACCATAGGCAAGTCAAAAGACTGTGGAACTCTGACTAACATCCTACTCCTTTATTTACCAAACACCGCAAACTCAAAAAAATCCAAGTCTATTTAATAAACATTTATTGAGCTTCTATGTTCTAGGCACCATATGAAGTTCTGGAATCTTATCAAGGAATGAAGTATCTCCCTCTGTCTAAATGAGATAGAATAGTCAAAGCAAGAGGGACTCAACTCCTGTAAAGATACTGGTCTGAGGCAAGGGTTAGAAGTTTCCATAAGTGTGGAGACAAATACCTCCTTTTGGAAAAGATAAGAGATAACAGCCATTAGGCAGTAATGGTTCTCTGGGCCAAATTAGAAGTAACAGTCTAAAGCCTGTTTGTTCAAGTAGTACTATTTTCCAGGAACCCTAGAGAATGTCCACCATGAAGAAAGGCCTCCTATGGTTGTCTTGTGTCCGCTAAAAAGTAACCACCACAAGACAATGACAGTGGGACTGAGGGGACACATCCCTATTCCTAGGCCCTCATCCTTCGGGAAAACATCTTTACAAACCTCAAAGGCTAGCCCTTGGGGAAGTGACACTTGTCTTTCCTGTGGTCTCCCTTGTAGACAAGCTATCTCTAATAAACTCCACCTGTTTACTTTCTCTCCCATACACTGTTCCTGTCTATAGCATTGAGACTCCAGAACTTGGTCTTGGGGGGTTGGACCATAAAGAGTATATGTCTCTTAGTCAATTACCATATGGTTCCACTTACGTGTGGAGCATAAGGAAAAACATGGAGGACATTGGGAGGACAGGAAGGGTGATTTGGGGGAAATCAGAGGGGGAGACAAAACATGAGAGACTGTGGACTCTGAGAAACAAACTGAGGGTTTTGGAGGGGAGGTTTATGGTGGGTTGGGTGAGCCTGGTGGTGGGTATTGAGGAGGGCACGTATTGCGTGGAGCACTGTGTGTGGTGCGTGAACAATGAATCTTGGAACACTGAAAAAAATTTAAAAAAAAAGTGTATTTCTCTTGTCTGAATCACTATAGATAGCTATCACCTACCTGTCTCTTCTTTGCTACTTTGAGGATTTTTTTTAAAATTATATTTTAAGTCCCAAGCTACTTTTGAAGGAAGCTGGAGCTCCAAAGCCCATCTTCCTCTGTATCCTGCTCTGCCCAACATACTCCTCTTCTCACAGTGTAGTTCATAATAGTATCCCCGCTCACCCACCACTACGTTCAGCTTGGGATGATAAATCTGTCTGGGACATGGTGTTTGGCTTGTTGTTGGCTCTGAGACCAGATGAGAAAGGCAGGAAGGATATTAAACCTGTGTTTAGTCTCTGCTCTACCACTGGCCGAAGGATCCCAGGTTGATCCCTTCAAATCCCACCTTCAGTCTCCTAACCTGCAGATGAACAGGGGACCCCAACGTCAGAGTTGTTCTAAGACAGAAGGGTTTCAAATGCTGGAAAGCAATTGGTAAAAGTAGCACACTTCATAACCATCCTAATAAATCACTGTGGTTGGGGGTGATGGTACGGTAGTGTGAAGACTCCTCGAACTCAGCAAAGGAAGGAAGGAAGTACACTAAAGCTTCCGGTCTAACCCTAATATTTAGGTTTTCTGTCCCTAAGTCTTACCAAGCAGTTAGTCAAATATAAGCGAGTACTACTAAGAGTAGTGATAGAAACAATCTTTGCTCTCACTTATCGAATCTATCAGCCACACATTCTATTAGGTGTTACATACATGTGATTGCTAATCCTTATTTTTTTCCCCCATTTTACAGATGGAGACACTGAGGCTCAGTGGATGAATAATTTCTAATGGGCATGAATTGAGGGATGGCTGAGTAGTTTTTCAAACAAACACTTGCCACCATTCCTAGCTGCCTTTTCTCTGTACCTGCCTTGGTGAGAAATTCCCAGCCCAGATACAGGAATATAAATACATGCTTTCTCACACACACACACACACACACACACACATACACACACACACTCCCATACATATATCCCTACACACCAACGAGTTAGATAACATAACAAAGAGTGTATACAAACACCATGGATACAGCACTATGTTCAAACAAAATCTTAAAGTATTAATTACTTTGAAAACATCTTTAAAAAGTTTTCAGGGGCAGGTGAAGGATCATATATATAAAATACAACAAAATATTTTCTATAACGGTATTCCTTTTAAATATTTAATTGTCATATATTTAAAATAGCTTATTTATTATTTAAGGTGAGTTTTTATTTAAATAACCACCAAATAAATATTATAATTAATTTTCAATTCAAAAATATATCAACTTTCCATTAAACCAGAGAATTAACTATTATTTGTGAGTTTCTATTGTTGTGTTAAGTTATTGTTCTAGATTAATTCCTCCTTTTTTAAAAATAATACTCATTTTTTTCACAATATCTTTTATTAGGCAAGAGCAAAATCCTTTTTCCACATCTCATTTTATTTATTAGGTACTTCAATTACTTTATTTAAATGTTAAAGCTGTCAGCTTTCTGTAAAAAAACCATAGAGGCATCATAGTAATAATTTATACTCTTCTCTGCAGGAAATAGTTTTTTCTGAATCTTTAAAAAAATGAAAATTATTTTTTTTAAGATTATTTATTTATTTATTTGACAGAGAGAGAGATCACACGTAGGCAGAGAAGCAGGCAGAGAGAGAGGGAGAAGCAGGCTCCCTGTTGAGCAGAGAGCCCGATGTGGGGCTCGATCCCAGGACCCTGAGATCATGACCTGAGCTGAAGGCAGAGGCTTTAACCCACTGAGCCACCCAGGCACCCCCCAAAATGCAAATTATTCACAATACATCACGTAACATTGCACGTTACACACTATTTGAGGAGGAGCATTCTAAAATATTGTACTAAAATCATCTATTTTACCTCTCCCTCAGCAACTCTGCTGTTACTCAGGTACCAGGACCAACCTGGCCAAAGGTACTCGTGCATATTTTGCCATGAACAGCTCCCCTTGCATACTGATGCTAATAATTGTTCAGGAAGGATGATAGCTAATCATCGTCATATGCTGAAGGTCAAAAACAATAATATTGTAAAAGTCATTTTCAGATTGAAAATTATGGATTTTTTTTCCCACAAATATTTAGTGAGCAACTTTTCTCTACCAGGAACTTTACTATGCACCAAGGGTAAAAGTAATAATTAAAAAATTAATCATTGTCACCACCATCTGTGCTCTCAAAGAACTTAAGTTCAAGATGATGATGCATGAAAAAGAATAATACAGGAAAATGCACTGGGGTAAAAGCTGCAGTTGTGTTATGTGTGAGATTCCGTGGGACTGTGGACATAGGAGAAGTCTGCAGCCTACACTGTCAGGGGCACCATGGGGTCATCTCATGGAATATGGTGAGTTACAATCAATCTTTAAAAAAAATGAGCAGAAGATAGGGTCTGAGGCAGGAGCACAGAGCAAAGTACAGAAGTGAGAGCGGGAGCGAATTCCGGGTAGGTTTTGTGTTTTTGGTTTTTGTTTGTGTGTTTGCTTGCTTTTTAAGGATGAAGTGATTTGAAGGACTTTCTAGAAATTGTCCAGAGATCTGTCTTACAGAGTTATTCTCTTTGTTCTACTATACTTATTGGTGAAGATTAATAATACCTTTGAATGTTCCTCAACAAAAAAAAAAAGAAAAAGAAAAAGAAAAAGAAAGAAAGAGAAAAAGAAAATCATCTGTGCTTCTTGCCATTCAAAACTGAGGATAGAGTGAGGTACTACAGGGACGCCTGGGTGGCTCAGTCATTAAGCGTCTGCCTTCGGCTCAGGTCATGATCCCAGGGTTCTGGGATGGAGTCCTGCCTCGGGCTCCTTGGCCAGCGGGGAGCCTGCTTCTCCCTTTGCCTGCCACTCCCCCTGCTTGTGCTCTCTCTCTAATAAGTAAATAAATAAAATCTCAAAAAACAAAAATGAGGTACTACAAATGAGAGAATGACATATCACAAATCCTACACCAGTCCCTGCAAGAACTGGGAGAACTGGGAGGAGACACAAGACCCCAGGCCTGAAGGAACTGGTGGAGCAAGCAGAGACTAGAAAAGGGAACAGAATTACTGCAGCTCAGCATTTTACAATATGCCAGAATCCCACTATCCATGCTCGGTTCCAGGCTACCTGCTTGTGCGATGCAAACGCCCGCCCTGGAGAGTCTGTCGGTTCCCTGCTGGGAAAGTTCAGAATTTTATTTGCCCACTTTCTGAAACTCCACAACTATTATTGTCAGGACCCACAAGCCTGACCCTGAAGTGTTAATCTCTAGCTAATATCATTTTTTTTTTCAGACTGACCTCAAGTGAGGTCAAAGGGAAGCAAAAGGCTCAATAATTTTGCTAAACTATACCACAAAACTGTCATACTTAATTAAAATGATCGCATACCGTGGTGCTAAGTTAAAAATCTCCCAGGCCCATTTTGACATGAAATACGATTGTTTTTTTACAAGAGGCAGAGCCACATAGCTGCTAGAAGTGTTTTCTAAAGCCAAGACTATCTAGGTTTGTATCTTGGGTCCCTTAACTGCTAGCTGAGTGATGTGGGACAAATGATTAAACCTCCCTTTGCAACGGTTGCTTCACCTGTAGAATGGGCTAATAATAGCACCTACCTCATAGAGTTCTTAGGCAGAATAAATGAGGTCATTCACATAAAGCTGTCAGAACAATGCCTAGCACATAATAAACGCTCAATAGATGCTGGCTAGCATTATATTCGGCACCAGGGTCAAGACAGTTACCCTGTTGGCGCTCAGTTAAAATTTGGGATTGAAACAAATGAATGTTGGATTCAAATAATGACATGACACATCATCTAAGTTCATTTTAATAAAATGACCCCCCCCAAGGCATAGCTGAAAGCAAACTCAGATATTAATGTGAGTCAAATGGGCACCCATGAGAATTGCAATATTCAACAGTGAACAGTTTTTAATGATGGGCAGTTTCCGTCTGTGGGCTGGCCAACCAGAGCCCCATAAATACCTTACCTGTTCCAGAGTGGGAAATTGTCACAAAGGGAAAGCTTCAAGTTGTCAGAGAACATTTAACATATTGAGTCATGAGCGATACTTTCAAAGAAACAATATTCTCTGCTGTTTTCCACTTGTACCTAAAATATCAAAACCAAAGAGCAATGATGAAACTTATTATTTTAATCAGGCCTCCACAGTAAAATCCCACGTCTCATCACTCTAGCCCAAATGTCACAGCGAGAGTGGTTTTGATATTCTGTCACCAGGTGTGTTGAAAGAGGCTGATGCAACCTCACCCCCGCAAACAAAGGTCTGTATATTTGGACACAGCCAAGTGGCTCGCTGAGTCACCGGCTTGCCTCTGCTTATCTGATGCAGATCCTGTGTGATGTGTAGGGCCGGTGCCTGAGCCAATGGTTCAAAGCAGCTTTAGAGTTCAGACTGGCCACTACGACAAGTGTGCGGTAAACAGCCAGCATCTAAAACTTGCTGCAGAGGGTCAACCCGAAGAGTCAGTTTTCATTTTCGAAGAAAGGATTGTCCTGATTTTATAATGTCTGGAACACGGCGCTATCCATTGTGAGTCATCCCCATTAGCACATGTGTGTTCTAGGTTTCTCACATACGTGGTTGTGCCCATTTATTCTTCCTCTAGTAGCATTGCAGGAGTTGACTCACTTTTTCAGCACCCTTGGTTGTTTGTATTTATTTAGGGTTAGGGTGAGGGTCAGGGTTAGGGTAATCTCTCTCTTTGTATTTATTTATTTAATTTAAAATTTTTTTAAAATATTTTATTTATCTGACAGAAAAAGACACAGCGAGAGAGGGAACCCAAGCAGGAGGAGTTGGAGAGGGAGAAGCAGGCTTCCTGCCGAGCAGGGAACCCGATGTACAGGGCTCGATCCCAGGACTCTGGGATCATGACCTGAGCCAAAGGCCGACGCTGAACGACTGAGCAACCCAGGCGCACCCCCCCTCTTTTTAAATTTCAGTATAGTTAACATACGGTGTTATTAGGTTCGGGTGTACGATAGAGTGATTCAACAATGCTGTATATTTCTCAGTGCTCATCACGGTATGAGTACCGAAAACACTTCCTCTTTATCCCCATTTATTCCTATTCCACACATCCTAACACCCACCTCCCCTCTGGGAACAATATTAGTACCATTCTGGTTTTTTGGTTTGTCTCTTTTTTTTTTCCTTGGTCACGTGTTTTGTTTCTTAAATGCCACATATCAGTGAAATCATACGGTATTTGTCTTTCTCTGAAGGATTTAATTTATTGAGCATTATGTTCTCTAGCTCCATCCATGTTGCAAATGGCAAGATTTCACCCTTTTTTAGTGATAAGCAATTTTCCACTGTATGTGTGTGTGTGTGTGTGTGTGTGTGTGTGTGTACCAGCTTGTCTTTCTCCATTCATCTAATGATGGACATGGGCTGCTTCCATAATTTAGCTATTGGCCTTCTCTTTTTAACCACCTGACTTTTAAAATAAAAGATTTGTTCTTTTATTTTGCAATTCTTTTATCATTAGTGGGATTGAGCACATTTTCATAAGCTTATTGACTATTTTATTTTCTTAAAAATTGAGTTGCCTGTTCCTATGCTTTGTTCATTTTTATATTGGGTGGTTTCTTCCTCTTAGCAATTTACTAGACTTCCTTATATGTAATAATCCTCTCTTGGTTCCCTATATTGTTTCCCTTCTGCCGTCTGTGGCTACTTTTTTATTCCCTTTACATTGTCTTTTAAATACTCTTATCTGGAAATCATCTCAAACATACAGAAAGGTTCTAAGAATAACAGTGTAAAGAACAGCTATGAATATTTTATCCAGATATATCTATCTTTAATATTCTGCCCTGTTTATACGCACTGATGTGTGTGTACATAATCATGACATACATATGCAATATCTCGTTATACAAATATTCTTTTTTTTTAAAGATTTTTTATTTATTTATTAGAGAGCGAGAGACTGAGAATGAGAGGGGAGAAGGTCAGAGAGAGAAGCAGACTTCCCGCAGAGCCGGGAGTCCGATATGGGACTCGATCTCGGGACTCCGGGATCATGACCTGAGCCGAAGGCAGTTGCTTAACCAACTGAGCCACCCAGGCGCCCCTTGTTATACAAATATTCTTTTAAGGTATTCTAATTTCTCAACTTTCTTCTTCATGCTTGTGTTTTTGGAAACTTGTTTAGGAATTATCCTTATTCCTAATTTACTATTTATTATACTTTATTATATTTTCTTCTAGAAAGGTAAAGCTTTGCTTTTGTGTTAAAGTCAAGTATCCATTTATTTTGTATCCAGTGTGAGGTAAAATTTTAGTTTTCTTTTTCCCAGAGATAAAAAACATTTGCATTGCTAATAAGGACATTAGTCATTCTTTTCAGATTGATTTATAATTGTACTTCGATCATATGAGATATCTATAGCTATACCTGTAGTCATAGGTATAAACACATACACATGTAAAGAGAACAAAGAAACACAACATCAACTGTAAAAACAGACACCTCTCCCTTCCTTCCTCCCTATAACTCTCACCCTCTCTCTCCACATATTATGGATATGTGTGTGTGTGTGTACAGTATGTATATATACTGTATATAGTATGTATATATACTATATATGTGTGTATAGTATATATATGGTATATATATACTGTGTGTATATATGTACATATCTGTATAATTATATAGTATAGATATATAGGAATAGATACAGTGTATATATATATATATTTGATAAATTAGATAGATTTATACTATACCCATGTATATAGGTATGTACGATGTATACTATATGATATACTGTATATAAACTATGTACACATGTATACTATATAGGTATAGGCCTATATATGTGTAGTAGAGACCTATATATTATATAAATGTTTGTGTATATAAATGCATATACTGGTAACTGTTTCTATGGTTTCTATTCTGTGCCATTGGGCTGTTTGCTTAATAATTGAAATTATAGTTTAGTGTTTTAAATACTATACTTTCAGAATATGTCTTCATAAATTTCCCCCACTTTGCAATTCTTTTGTACTGTTTTTTACTGCTTTTGGCCATGTTTGTCTCCCTGCCACCATCATATTTTAAAAGCAGATTGTTAAATTCCATGAAAACTTTTTGTCATTTTATTGGCTTTAGTTTAATTTAGAGATTAATTTGGACATTATATCTTTTCTGATATTGGGTCTTACCATCCATTAGCATAGTATATTTTTCCATTCCTGAAAATAGTTTTTTTGTCTCCTAATCATATTCTATAATTTTCTCCAGAGAGATCTTGAGTATTTTGTTAGGCTTATTGCTATGCGCTTTACTGTTATTTTGTTTTTGTTTTCCTACTGAGGGTAAGCTCTCTTTTTTTCCTGGCATATTTCACAACAATTTATTTGGATACTTATAAATGCTCTTATTTTTAGGTTTGTTTTTAGCCATCTGTTTACTAAATGTCTGCAAGTACATTCTCTTGGATTTGCATGGCAAAATATGCTATTCTCGGATAGTTTTGTTTCCTCTTTTCCAATTATTAGTCTTCTTTTTGCCCATATTGTACTGATTAGCACCTCCAATACAAAGTTAAATGGAAGTCTCCTGTGATTCCTATCTTCAGCAGGCATGTTTCCAATATGTCTTCAATAAATATTTTGTTTGTTGTAGTTTATTTGTAGATGAAATTTTACTGAAAGTTTACTTAAGAAATTTCCTTTTCTTCACAAATATAATGCAGTTCTACTATGAATAAATTGCATTTCTGTATCTTTGAGGTGATTGTGGTATTTTCTCCTTAATTTTGTTAGTAGGTCATATTATTATAATAGATTCTTTGGAGTTGAGTCACTTTTACATATTGTGAATAAACCTTATTGAGTTGCAATGCTTTTATTTTAAAGCACTGCCATTTTTGATTTGATGATATTTTATTTAGGATTTCTGCATCAGTCTTTATATAAGAGAGTAGTCTTTATATTTTTTCTTTCCAATATAGTATCAAAGTTACAATATTTATTGGCATACTGTTTAAAGCTATCTAGTGAATCTATTGTTAACATTTTTTTTCTCTTTTGTGGTATCAATACCATATACTTGAGATAGTTCCTTTTTTATTTATTAGTAGTATTTGACATTTATGTGTTGTATTACTTTTTGTTTGTTTTATTTTTTCAAAAAATACAGATCCTTTGTGTTAGTTTTTGTTAATTTTAGTGCTTACCTGTTTTTATTTCATTCTTTATGCTTTCTTTAGTTTCATCTTTTTTTCATAGCGTTTTGAAAACATCACTCCACTTTTTTTGATTTCTCATTTTTAAAAATGAAAATGTTCAAGATATAAAATAAACATGAAGTTGCACTTACATTCTGCCCCCAAGCTTTGCTATATTTTGCTTTCATTGTTGTTCAGCTCAAAATATACTAGATCTCTGCGATTTCCACCTTAAATATTTATAACATTGTTCAAATTTTTTGTTTTTCTATCAATTTTTTAATCTACTTGAGCGATAATTTCAGAGACATGTGTGTTAACATTTCTCACTCTGATTGGAATTTAGTCATTTTGTCAGTTCTGTTTTATATTTTGAAGTCATGTTCTTATGTGCTCACCAGATTGTGACCATTATAACTTCTGGGTAGATTGCTATCTTAATAATTACTTAGTTTTCTATGACTATCAAAGCCATTCCATTGCTCTGTAACAATTTTGCTATATGATCTATCTTTTGTTTGGAATTTTTCTGGTTTTTCTCTTTCATACCTTTATTTTCAACCTTTAAACAGGTTTATCTAAAGTAAACCTGCTACATAGAGAGCTAGATTATTTTAAATCTGTGATGAAGCTTTTATCTTTAAGCAAATGAGTTTAACTCATTTATGTTTATTTAGTGATAAGTATATTTGGACTTATTCTGTCATTATGTATTAGTTTTCTTATTGGAACATTTTTCTCTCTGCTTTTTAAAAAATATCTGTACAAAATAAATAAATAAATAAAAATTTAAAATATCTGTACATTTTAAATACTTTTCTCTATTTGCCATTCCTAAAGCTATAAATTATATTTTCTTCATGTGAACAATTCATTTAGATATTAATATTCATGCTTAGCCATTAATTTTTCTATAAAATATTTGGGTTTTCAGTGCTTTTATTACTTTCAAATCTTAAACAATCTTGTTATTTAGAATTTTCTTTATTTTTTTCTCACAGTACCTAGTTATGTTTATTAATTTATTCTATCAGTTTGTATACTCTTTATTGTTTCTTTTATTCCACACTAGGTTCCCTTTTTTCCCCCAATGAAAAGCATTCTTCATTGAGGATATGATTATGATAATCATTCTTAGTCATTTTTTATGAAAAATATCAGTATTATATAATGATTAAAAGCTTAGGTTCTAATGACAAACTAGGTTCGTATTTGTCTCTGTACTCATTAGCTACATGATATTGGGAACCAACATTTCTATATCTTAGCATAAAAATGTGATAAAAAACTTTTCTAGGTCACAAGTGTTGTGAAAATTAAATAAGATAATATATATAAGGGGCTTAGGACAGTGTTTGGTTTTCAGCAAACATGGAATAAATGTTCACTGTATTTATTAGCATTTGACTTTTAACCTTTTATTTATTTATTTATTCATTTATAAATAAAATATTTATTATTTTATTTTATTTATTTAACCTTCTATTTGGAAATAGCTTTATTAAAAAGTGGCAAAAGTAGAATCCCCAATATTTTTTTCCTGACCCATTTGGGAGCATGTGGTCAACCTGATGCCATAACCCTTCAGCATAAATTTTTATACACAAATATTTTTTGATTTTTTTTTAAAACAAATTTTTCCAACATGATCAAAATGAAAAAAAAAATGACATTCATATATTACGACTCTAAACCTCAGACCCCATTCAAGTTTTCCTAATTATTACAAAGTGTCCTTTGTAGCAATAAGAATGCAATTCAAAATCATGAGTTGCATTTAGTTGTCATTTCTTTTCTTTTCTTTTCTAAGATTTTATTTATTTATCTGACAGAGAGAGACAGTGAGAGAGGGAACATAAGAGGGAACACAAGGGAGAGGGATAAGCAAGCTTCCTGCTGAGGAGGGAGCCCAATATGGCACTAGATCCCCGGACCCCGGACCCCGGGATATTGACCCGAGCTGAAGGCAGAAGCTTAACGACTGAGGCCCCCGGGCACCCTCATTGTCATTTAAGTCTTCTTCAATCTGGAACAATTCCTGACCCTTTCCTTGATGTTTATGTTCTTGACATGTCTGAACCTATGGACCAGTTATTTTGAAGGATATTTCTTTATTTGGGTTTGTTATTCCCTCATGAATAGATTCATGTTTGAAATACAGGCATAATTTAGGAGAGATACTTCATTTTGCTGCATTTTTATCAAGGAGCAAAAAATCTCAATTTCTTCCATTAGTGATGATGATCACAACAGTCAATTGATTAAAGTGGTATTGATTGTCTTCTCCATATAAAGTGACTCTTTCTTCTTTTGTGATCAGGATGGCTTTGCACTGTTTCACCTTAGCTAAGCTTGAATTTGGGTTCTCAGAATTCCTTTCTCTGTGTGGTTCTGAGTGAGAACCTCTCACAAAGGAAATCTGATTGAGATCTGAAAGACAGGAAGGCGGTAGTAGCAGTGTTTATGATCAGAGGGTTGGTGAAGTGTCAGATGCTGTGAACCTTCTTGAAAATCTGGCTGACATGAGCTGCCGTCAGAATCCACAGTTCCTCCTGCTCCGGCTGGAACTATGTCACGTGCATGTTTGTGTAGCTCTGTGAGAAAGGGCATCAGTTTCTCCCTCAGATAAGGTCACTTATCATCAACATCGGAGGCAGTGTGAGACTGACACGGGTTCATTCTCATGGGTTCCAACTTTCCCTTGCCCTCCACACTTCAAAACATGTTTCCTTCCTGCCAGCCCACTCTGCTGACCTCTAGCCCAACATTAGGAGCAGAAGCAAGGACTATGTGTAAACTGCATAACCAGATCTCTTGATTGCCTAAGGTTAAACATTTACCATAAATTCCTTATTCTACATCACTCCGAACACTTCTGTTTCTCTGGTGAATCCTTGATAGAAATATATATAAAAAATTTGTATCTATCAACCTATCTAGAAATTTATGAGGATAGCTCCCATTTGAACCGAAAACTATGAGGTTCCCTCTTATCTTTTCCATGTTTCTAAACTCTTTTCTAATATGAGAAACATAGCTTCTGTTAGAACAAATATGTTTACTCTTTGACCAATCCCTCTGAATATAACCAATATTTCATGGTCATCAAGTAGATTTCCTACTCAACCTACGTGACACTGACAACCCAGATGAGCTCACGTCTCCACATGGACCCCCTCTTATCTACTTGGCCTCTGACATACCATGTCCGATGAGTCTTCTCACCCTGCGAGTACACTGGTATCTTATCCCTAGGCAGGAGCCCACGTCCCCTCCTCCACCCCATATCCATCTCTCCTCATTCTGCTCTGTCTCTGACACCCTGTGTACCCACCCCCTTCTCATCTCCAACCCCATGTCTGGTAGAGATGTCAATTTCTCAGCCCCATCTAGTGATATTAAGATTTAATTTTTCAGGAAGGAAGAGAAAGACAAAAAGGTAGTGCAAGAAGAAACAGAAAAACGTGCTCTCATATTTGCATGATAGTTTGTCTTGAATACCTTAGTTAAGAGGTTACTTGTTTGTTTTTTACACAAAAATTAAAGTTATGATTCCTTAATTTTTAGCTTCTCTGGTTGCTAAAAAGAGAGATGTTCATTTTAACTGCTCTCCTTGTTTTAGAATATTAGTTTGTCTTTCCTTCTCTCATGTTCTGCAATTTGACTACAACATATCTCTATATAGATTTCTTTATTCACATATTTTCTGTTTGGTACTTATAATGGCCTTTTGCTCTGAAGACTTTATGAATTTCTTAAATACTGAAAAAAGTCAGTAGTTATGTGAGTTAGTAGAGGTATTAACTAACTCTATTGTGGTAATTATTTTGTAATACATATGTTACAAAATATATACATATTTTGTACTATATAAGTATATCAAATCATCACATTATGTAACTTAAATTCACACAATGTTTTATGTTCATTATATCTCAATAAAGCTTGAAAAATAAATTTTACATAAAATTTTAAATAAGTGTCAGTTGCCCACAGAAAGAGAACTATTGGAGGATATTTTGATTTGTAAGATTAATATTTGGTTTATTCAAGTTGAATTTAAAAGCGAAAAAACAGTAGTTATTTTTAAATATATTGCTTTTCCATCATCTGTATCCTCTTTTCCTAGCTTTATTATATGACAAATGCTAAAAGGTCCCAACTGATCTCCCATTTTCTCTCCCCTGTACTTTCTTGTTTTTTTTTTTTTTTTTAAGATTTTATTTATTTATTTGAGAGAGAAGAGAGAGAGAATGAGAGGGGAGAAGGTCAGAGGGAGAAGCAGACCCCCTACAGAGCTGGGAGCCCAACATGGGACTCAATCCCGGGACTCCGGGATTACGACCCGAGCCGAAGGCAGTAGCCCAACCAACTGAGCCACCCAGGCACCCTGTTCATTTTTAATGTCTCTTTTTCTTTGTCTTGAGCTCTTTTTGGATTCCTAGCACTATCTTGAAATTCAATAAATCTCACATCTGTTCTGTATAGACAAGAGTTTATCCCACCTATTTTATGGAAAGCTTTTCCAAATGTTTTATGAATTCTAGACCAGATTGTTCTGCCAAGTACTAGCTGTGTGACCTTGGATGAACTTCTTCACTCATATTTTCTCATATTCACTCATATTTTCACTCAGTTTTCTCATATTTAGATAAATATAATGGTACATACCTTATTGTATTGTTGTACTGTCATTCTTAGCTGTTATTATTGTATTATTATATTAAATTGTTATTTTCCTGTATTTCCAATTATATCATCACTATATCCACCTGTTCTTGTTTCACTTATGCCTGTTTTTATTTCTTAATTTAAAAAATAAAAAGAACCTATGTTTTCTTTTTGAACATACAGAACATATAAAATGCCTTGTCAGATTCATCTACACAATTATTTCAATCTATAGTGTGTTCTTATTCCACTAATTTTGTTAACCTCTTTCTTAACTTCCTTAGATTATTCACACGCCTTAGAAATTGGGTTTATATGCATGCTCTGTGGAAGTCTCCCCACAGTGTTTACTCTGTGCTAACTCCTCCCTGTCCACCAATTTTATATTTGTATTTCTGGTCCTCATTCAGAGGCACGTCCAGTCAGAAAACCCATTCAGATATCACATATCCATTTGCAGAACCAAACAGTGGCTTGAGTAGCTCCTGGTAGAAAATAAAACAGACCTGTGTTCCTGAACTAATAATGCTGTAAAAATCATATTTTCAGACAGAGATTAGCTATGACTTTTTGTCTAGTTTTCAGACTTCAGATTGTGAAGAAACCTTTTATTTCTCATTATACATGGAACACATCTAGTCTCCATTTCCCTTTCGGAAAACAAATTCTTGGCTGCCACTGCCTGCGTAAGGATTTTTATCTCCTTTACCCTTTTATGTTTCTGTTCTCTTTCTTGCCATGGAGATCTTTATGTTATTTTGCTTTTGATTCTCCTGTATCCTCATAATTTTTGTTTTATTATTAGTAGTATTGTTTATATTTATCTACTATTTGCAAATGTTGGAGGCTTGTCTTGCCCTCTTAATTTCTAGATAGTTATGTTTCTACTGTCTATACTTTGGCTCAATTCCCTCTATTTTAAAGTTGACATAAATTGTCGGAGTATATACTGGCTTTTTATATAACAAACCCCCAACACACACACACACACACACACACACACACACACACACACACACCTAAACATAGATTATTCATTTAGGCTCAGAAAACTAAACACATACAATAAAAATACAATATTAACAAAGTTAACGCCTATATTCTCCCAAAATTTTAGAAACCAGTTAGAATTTTGTCATTTTTTCCCCAGTTGACTTCTAGGAAATGTGCAAATGCGCTCCAGGTTTAAAAAAAAATCACATTTGTGATCAGAATTGACTGAGTAGATGGAGACTCTCACCTTTGAAGAAACAACAAAGGCCTGCAGTACATCTTAGCATCTAATAAGATATGTATAGTCTCTTCTTTTTAATGAATGCCAGAACCTACTGCTGTTTGGCCCAGTTTGTTACTAAGAAAAATAGCATGTTTCAAATACTTTGTAGCATGTTGCAATATTTTTTTCAAAGAGCAAAACAATAGTACCAAAACAGTGATAAATTTTAAGAAGCAAATCATATTCCAAAACCACAGTTTTGTTTTGTTAGACAAAAGCTAGAACATGTATTGTGCCTTCTAAAACCGTTAAATCTTTATTAATTTTTGCATCAGGCTTTAAAATATAATAGAATGCTAAAAGGGAATGACTTTAGTTAATTCTGCTTAATCAATGGGACGTACCAAAATGGTATGCTAGGCTGCAAAAGCGGGATTTGCAAAAAAAGTGGGGAAAACCAATTTTGCAGCACTTTTCTGACCACCTAGTTCTGTCATTAAAAAGAGGCTGGAAATAATTTTGGATTGCATGTTGGGTCCTCTGAATCTTACTCCTTCTCCCAGATATGGGCCGTTTACATGGGAGGACTGCCCTAGGATTGTCTATTTGAGAGAGCCCTATAAAGGAACAAAAATCAATTGCAATGCACTGCAATAAATACTATAATGACAATAGGCACAGTATGCTATGGGCTGTGTATACAGGGAATGCTCTGATATATATACTGTTAGGGTCCCCTGATTGAATGGGGTGATTCAAGTTCAGTCTTGAAGGTAATGGGTATACAATAGAGTTTGAGGCAGGGGAAAGCTCAGTTCCACGGGTAAGATGAGAAGCTATTCCCATTTGCTGGAGAAGTGGCCAAGTAAACTGCAGGAAGGGATGCATTCACATAAAGCAAGGGAGCTGCCAAGGAGGAATTCCCAACAATGTAACAGAAGGGACTCAAAATGAGCCACAAAAGTTCCATAAAAGTCCCAAGGTCAGTGAGAATCAACAGGATTGCACACCGTATTTATCTAATGACACCTTTCTGCATTTCCCCCACTATCCAGTGTTCCACTGTTTATTGCATTAATCCAACCTGGAGAGTCAGACACGAGGCTCAGTAGGATGGGGAACAGAAGTAGAAGTAAAAGGCAGGGAGAAGGGGAGCCCTCTGATTACCATAGCCATAGGAACAGAAGAAGAACAAGCTTCATAGCATGCATATTAAAAGATGTGAAGAACCAAAGCAAAATTTCTTTATGCTTATTTCCCCTAAGTTTTGTTTCCTTAAGGTAACATTTATACCTATAAAATTGGATTCATAATAATACTTACCTCACAGGGTGGATGTGGGAATGAAGAGAGGCAATATGCATTAAAAACCTGGCACACACCTTGCTTAAAAGAAGAGCTTGCTATTAAATTATTTTAATATTCTTCCTTTCTTATGTTCGTCATGACTGGGATGGAGAGCTGAAAAGATTAGGAACGGGAGATACACATTATGAAGATGAGTCAGAGAAGGAAAATCCCACAGATCAGATAATCATGTACATTATATAGGGCAGGCCCACCAAATGGGAGAAGGTCAACAGTGGTAATGGTCTTCCCAACCATCAGAACTTCCAAGACTGATGAATCTATCACACAGGCCACCATCTTGACTCTGTGTAGTCAATTCATTTATCCTGTCTTTTGTTTAGTTATTCAGCTAAAAATCTTTGATAGTTTCCATGTGAGAGTCGAAGAGAGCATCTCAGAAGCCAGAGGAGAAGAGACAATACGCCTGTTAGAAAAATTACACAATGTCAAGCTGAAAATTCCCCTTCAGTCATCTGTTAAATGACTCACTCACTGAAGATTCTTTCATGAATATGTGGTAGTGAAGGATATGACTCATAGTCTTGGCATATTTGTGGATTTATCCCATGAAGATAAAAGGGATGAAGTACACGCAGACCAATAAAGGGCTACTGCTGAAGAAGGAGGTCTGTGAAATTATGGTGGCTCTTCCGTTTCCATGGTAATTCGCCTGTGGTTTTGGTGCAGCTAGAGCCTTCTTTTAGAGCTAAAATGTTATACCCAATCATGATAATGTTCTGATCTATAGTTTTCGAAAACATCCAATTTACTTCATGTTTTGATTTTTTTCTCACGTCTATATATTTAGTTAATATTTAGTTTACTCAATGATTTGATGTCATTTGGGTAAAATCCAGTGTCTATTGCATTCCTTAGCTTTTTAGTTCAGTTACTCTAAAGGATATTTTCCTCTTCAGCATATGAAGGGAATATGAGACACTTGGGAAGTAGTTTCATTGTGTTAATTTTAATCTAATAATGTATTTGTGCACAGTGTACCTTTCCCTCAGGGAACAGTGTACTTACTACAAAAGAAAGTGTTTATTTGTTTTTTCAGTATCCCTTTCCATATATGGCCGGTGTTTCTAGCAACCATCTACAAATAAGGTTCTAGTATTTATGTTTGCTTTCCTGCTATATTGTTGCCAAATTGATCTGTTTTTAGGAAGACTGATGGTTAGGATATGGGCTATTGAGATTATTTTGAACTTCTGTTTACTTAACAATGACATTTAGTCATGGTTTGAAATATATGTCCAAGTGGGTTTAGTCAATGTCTACAGTCTCTTATTCTCATGTGGGAGAAAATAATCATCTCTATAAGAACTTTTATCGAGTGAAGTCAGCATAATAGGAATATAGTATATTGATGATATTTAAAAGTGAGTGGAGTGGAGCAAAAGTTGATACAGATAGATCAGTGAATATTGTCAGAAATTTAGGTAACTGGAAAATTATCAAATAAAATTCCTGGGGCACCTGCGTGGCTCACTAGATTAAGTGTCTGACTTTTGATTTCAGCTCAGATCATGATCTCAGGGTCATGAGATCAGGCTTCAAGTCAGGCTTTGCAGTCAGTGCAGAGTCTGCTTGGGATTCTCTCTCTCCATCTGCTCCTCTCCCTGCCCTAGCTCTCTCTCTCTTTCTCTCTCTCAAATAAATGCATGAAGGCTTTTTAAAAAATTCCTTATTCCTGTGATTGTGTACATGACCAATCACAGTACCTACATTTTTTACTATTTTATTTCATCTGCTTTCCACAGAAATTGTAATTCATTTCCCTGGAGACATTGGATTGTAGGGACACTAATTTTATTTAAGTCCTGTGTAAAAACTAACCTCACTAAGAAGTGAATAATAGTTGAGAACCAACTAAATGGTATTACTTACAAACTACGGAGTGATACTTAACTATGATTAACTTTTTTCCATAATTTTTGAATGTTCCCAGCAGGAAGTATCTGAGTAGACTAGGGTTCGTTGATGCATATATTCTGCTTTATTTTGGATTTCTTATGCCATTAGGATGTCAAAATATTGCTTTGAAAAAGGAACTATTTAGCCACTGAACTAAATGATTTGTATGACAATAGTTTGCCAAATGCCAAAAAGTAGAAGCTCTGTGTTTGTCACCCAACTTTGGGCATTGTTCTAAAACCTGGGTAAGATAGATAATGGGAATTAAGGACTGCCCTTGCTGTCATGAGCGCCGGGCAAAGTACGGAAGGGTTGAATCACTAGATTGTACACCTGAAACTAATATTACAATGTTTGTTAACTAACTGGAATTTAAATAAAAATTTAGAAAATAAAAATAAACCTGATATATATAATATATAAAATACTGTTACACATGTAATGGTTTTATGTGTCCTTCAGAATTGACTTAACTTAAAATAGTATATTCTAAAGAAGAAAAATAGGATATAGATCACTCAATGCTCATTACTTCATCCCTCAACATTTTTTAAACCCACCGATTTCATTTTATTTTTTTAATTTTTTTCTGGCTTTTGTTGACTTTTAAACAGCTTTAAAACAATGCTATGTATTTTTTGCAATATAAATATTAAATATTTAATGTGTAAATATTGAACAACACACTACTGCACAAGCAATGGGAGAAATAAGAAATCAAACAGCAAATCAAAATATGTCTCAAAACAAAAGAGGAAGAAAATACAGTATTTCCAAATCTATGGGATGCAGCAGAAACAGATGTTAGAGTGAAATTTCTGCTATAAATACTTCTACTAAGAAAAAAAGTACAAATAAACAAAAACATGACACTACAAAGAACCAGAAAAAGAAGAAACTTAGCTGAGATTTAGTAGAGGAAAGAAATAACATAGAAAAAAATCAGAAATAAATAAAATAGAGACCAGGATAAATAATAACATAACATGAAAATAATGACCAGTTTTTCCAAAAAAAGGAACAAAATCGGCAGTGCTTTAACTACATTAGCTAAGGGAAAAAAAAGAGAGAAGACTCAAAAACCAAAATGAGAAATGGAAGAGAAAATCCCACAATAGATAACACAGAAGTGCATAGTGTGATAACAGATTACTTGAAACAATTATATTCTAACAATTCAGATAACTTAGGAAAAAATACAGGTAATTTGTAAACATGCACAAGTTACTGAGATTATATCATGAATTCTTGAATCCAATCAATGGGAAATTTTCTTAGATGAATAATAAGAATAAACGTTGAATTAGGGATCAAAAATCTCCCAGCCCAGAGAAGCCCAAGACCACACGTTTCATTGGTGAATTGTACCAAACATTTAAGAAAAATAATTAATGACAACCTTTATCAAAATCTTACAAATAATGGAACAGAGGAAACACATTCAAAATCATTCTGTAAGGCCACTATTACCCTGATACCAAAGCAGGATAAAACCAATGCAAGAACAAAAAAGTCTAGTTTGTCTGATCTAAGTATTACTACTTGGGCTTTCTCACTCTCCTTATTCCTCGGCTCCTTTCTCCTGTCTTCAGTCTTATTTGTCACAGCAGCCACAGTCTGCATCGGGCTGACTGAAGCTCAGGTAGAACCTGGCGATTCCCCTCTGCTAAACTATCCAAAGTAGTTGGCAGGGAAAGCCCATGGTCAATGCCACTTCTAGATTTGGCCACAACCTCCACTATTTAAATGTAGCCACCCTGACAGGCCTGGCAGTTTGAAATACTGAAATTAGAGTTACTCTGATCAGAAAGGATTGTCCGTAATATATTTATAAAAGGCGGTTAGAGTTTGATCTTGTATGATTCATCAAATTCCTGTAGGGCATCTGTTTGGGGACCAGCTCACTCTTCCTTTTGGGCAAGTCGAGGCATTAGAGAGCTGTGTGGTTAGAACACACCCAAGGTTTACTGTAATGCCCCCTGAGTCATACTCTGGAATATAGAATGTGCTATTCCAATACCCTGTTAAGATGAAATAAAAAATTTAGGTAAATGTAAGTTATATGGGGTGTAAAGCAAAGGGGATAACTCGTACTCTCCACTTCTCGGGATACATGTTTTAAAAATAGCATTTTGGAATACCTAGGTACCTACAAGAATGATTGTTCTAAGCAAGTAGCTGCATTACCTCTTCAACGATTTCATCCTTATTTATTTTTTATTTTTTTTAAATGATTTTATTTATTTATTTGACAGAGAGAGAGATCACAAGTAGGCAGAGAGGCAAGCAGAGAAAGAGGGGGAAGCAGACTCCCCGTTGAGCAGAGAGCCTGATGCGGGTCCCGATCCCAGGACCCTGAGATATGACCTGAGCCGAAGGCAGAGGCTTTAACCCACTGAGCCACCCAGGCGCCCCAACGATTTCATCCTTACAAGTCCAATTCTTTTTCTGGTATACATAAGTACTTTCTTCTTAATTCTACTTCATACTTGATCTAAGCAAACATATTTGCACTTCACCTCTGATCTTGAGAACCTGGAAAAAGAGCGAAGTAGCAACCTAGAAAACCCTAGTTTCTACAACCTAAGTGTTCTTACATTTTTCAATATATTATGGAAATACCCAAAGTTGAACTTAAGCCTCAAGAGAGATCATCAGAAAGTCTGGTTTCAAGTTGACACTAATTCCTTCACTCATTCACTTGCTCCTTCGTTCACTGAGCATGAACTCCTTACCAGGTCCTGTGACTATACCTCCGATACAAGGACTATGACAGTGGATACCATGAAGATCCTTTTGGGGGATTGGCCCTGCGGTTGGAGAGGCAATGTTACACAGCTCCCTTCCAGGGTTTATCCAGGGCTAACTGAGTTTATCTGAGCTCTTCTCCTGAGTCTGGAAAGGAAGTGAAATGTACAAACGACATAGCCACTCCCTCTCTGGGGACGGAACTGGGCCCACATTTTAAACTCCATTTCAAGGAATGAAGGTCACTCAAATACAGCTTACTCTTTAGAACAGTGGAAAGGTTAATGTAAAAAATCGGAGAAGCGATTCACTTGGATTGCTATGGTGATACAAGTGAGAGAAGAGAGAATAAGAAGCAAAGAGTTCAGTTCTAATTCCAGCAGAAAGAATGAGAAAAAGAGCGGTGGGAGAGAGAGAGAGGGAAAGGGAATGCCGGCAAGTCTTTTTATAGTTTACACACCCAAATCCCTTGGCTCAGGGATGGATCAAGGCAGATTAGAGGTTGCTGGGTGGAGTGGAAGTTGTGTTGCTCCTGTTGGGATGGTTGGTTGTGCTGCCCCGGAATGCTGACTCACATGTGAAAGAACAAGGGGGATGATTCCATGCCCAGAGCACCGTCATCCCGCACCCTCTGCCCCCGTCGGGTGTCTGCATCCACCCGCCCACAGCCGGCACTCAACAGGACTTCCATTTGCGACCAAAGCTCCATTCTCACAACAAAACCGGATGCCAGTCTCTCTAGTAGAATTTGCTATTTGTGCTGCATCGGCCTCTGTTTAAAGCCGATCAATCCCGGTAGCGCCCCTGTCACTATAAACTGCACTTCCCAGAGCTGTATTTTTAAATAGGGAACTGCTTACAATAGCCATTTACAACTGTATGCTGTTTAATTAGCCAGCCTGGGCAGTGCTGCAGGCATAGATCACTTTGCTTTAAAGATTTGAGAATGTTAATAGTACAGTATATCATTTTAATTATTGCTGGATTAATGTTGTGTCTCAAAGAACACCTAATGCAAATCATGAGAAATGGTGTAAAGTGACCCAAGGGTTGCGTGTCATTAGAAAAGTGATAGTTGAGATGCTTAAATATAAGGACATTTTCTTTGTTCAAATTTTAGTCAGCATTCAGCAGTAGGGCTTTGTGAAAAGAAAGCTTTCGCTTCATTTATTGGTGGCAGCTTTCTGCAATTCGGGCTCAGAAAGGCCAAAGAGTTGGGTGAGAAGTCGCCTGTCCAATATGGTGGACAGCAGGCAACCATAGGCACAGACGAGCACTTGGAAAGTAACTAATGCTTGGAAGGTGAGATGTGCCCTGAGTGTGAAATACACACAGGATTTCAAGGATTTAGAATTTTGAAAAAAAGAACATAAAATATCTCATTCCTAGTTTTTTTTTTCATATTGATCCCATGTAGCAATAAGAATATTTTAGATATATTTGATTAAATCAAATAAATTATGAAAATTAATTTCATCTGTTTCTTTTTACCTTTTTTAAAGGAGCTGCTAGGAAATTTCAGATTACGTCGGTAACTCACATATAAGACTAATATAATATTTCTTATACATAGCACTGGGCTAGAGAGACTTCAAAGAGGAAAGAGAAAATTCTGTCTGACCATACAAGTGTATTTAAATTTCTTTTCTATTATCACTACCTGAATGTATATGAAAGAGACTATTAGTAAGCAAACTGCAGACAGGGGGATGAAATACATCATGGCGTGACAAAGAGTGATTATGTCGCGTTGTGAAACCAGGAAAGGTAAAAAAAAAAAACACGCTTTTTTTCTGAGTATTATAGCACATTAGTCAAAATGTAGCCATATTCTAGACACAGCATTTACAAATATCATTCACCAGATACAAATATATCATAGCTGCCTCACCTGTTGGTGAGTGCGTGGCATAACATTTACGCCACGCACTCAAGTTGAAGTGTATCTTCTTTCTGAACATCATTTGAACGTCTGGAGCTAATAAGAAGCCTTGGGTTATTCAAGGCTAACTTGAAATGAACTTGCTCACTGAATCAAAGTGGTTAGAAAGAGACTCGAGAGTGTGTGCACATGAGATAAATTGGTTGGAAAGCTAGGGGAGAGTCTAAATTCCATTAATATAGAGAACCAAAGGTAAAAGAAAACTGAAAAAAAATAATCTGAAGGGTCGTTTTATACGTTTGAAGTTCGCATGAAGTTAGAGAAACGGCAAACAAGCTTGTCAGAAAGTTATGGCGGTAATAAATTCCAGGGGCGATCTCCTAAGTCTTCTTCCCTGAGCCTCACCTTGGCCATGATTATGTTGCTACTTGTCGAGAAAAGCTTCATTATATCAGCTCGGCTTTAGAGAATGTTGTTATAAATGTTTTACAGCAAACCACGATTAAGCCCATTGAAGCAAATGCTTATAAGAAACAGGACCAAATAGCTTTGACTTTCCAACCCTTGAGTCTATTATTTTAAACAGATTTTAACATTGGACACTATACCCTTTCTGTAGCCCCCGCCCTGGCAAGATTTTTTTTTTTTTTCTTTTCAAACGCACAGTGTTAGGTACACAAAGGAGCCAAAAGTTTAAGGAGGGAGGTGGCAACGGGTTCGTACTCTAAAGGAGACGGAAAACAAAATGAGGAAGGTATCTAACTGGAACAAACATCATTTAAAGACTTTTTTTTGTAACTTCTTGGCGTTTCAAATTCTCTATTAAAATTTCCAAGAAATTCTCGCACAGTCATTTACTTGTTGAAAGCTCAGCTTCTTCATTCTGTCAATACTTGTCTGTTCTCTGTGTGTGGTCCTGGGCAAAAAGGCAGAAAAAGAAATCATTGTTGCTGCATTAGGAATGTGCACGGTGTTCATCTTTTTTTTTTTTAAAGATGTTATTTGTTTTGGAGAGAGAGAGAGAGAGAGAGCATGTGTGAGTGGGGAAAGGGGCAGAGGAAGAGGGTGAGAATCTCAGGCAGACTCCGTACTGAGCTTAGAAACAAGAAATTCAAGCAGGTTCATTAGCTTTTGTACAAATCTCTGAGTTGCTGGAACGTCTGCCAGGAAATGGAGGACTTTTTATTTATTAGTCTCAAACAGATCTTTCCTTATGATGGCCCTCATCAACAGCGCTTCTTAAAAAAATTGAATTTCTCATCTGTTTGCAGAGAGGGGAACAGAACATAAAAAAGCTCTTCAGTGTCGGTTTGCCCATGGCGCTCCGTCGCTTGTCCACACGGTTTACCCAAGTTGCAATAGCTCATGTCTCCAGCTGGGATTCAGAAGCACTGGTTTTCACCACTCTCATTATTTATTTGTAAGTAAGAATTACATCGAAAGAGGTGGGTGACATGTTAGGAGTCTTTAAATAATCATTAAAACAATGACAAAAATAACAATAGTGAACATTTATCTAGTGCCTACTGTATGCTAGCCACTATCCTAAGGACTTTATATCACATTTAGTTCTCACAACCTGACCAAGAGTGAGATACTGTTACCTCACCTTATAGATTAGAAACCCAAGATTCAGAGATATGGCCCAATGGCAGAGATGTGATTTTGCTCAGATTTGTTACTTTCTCTGATGCCATACTTCCTTCTACACACTCATTTTACTCAAATAATAGAAATGGTATACAACTGACATCATATTATTATAATATGGCTGGATGGCTCAGTGGGTTAAGCGTCTGCTTTCAACATAGGTCATGATCCCGGAGTCTTGGGATCAAGACCCGCACCAGGATCCCTGCTCAGTGAGGAGTCTGCTTCTCCCTCTCCCTCTACTCCCCCCTTTCTTGTGCTTGCTCTCTCTCTCTCTCTTTTTTGTGTGTGCTTGCTATCTCTTGATCACTCTCTTTCTTTCAAACAAATAAATAGAATCTTTAAGAAAATAATATAAATTGTGTGTAAGACTGACATTCTCGTCTGCCACTTCTAGAATTGTCTATGACAAAAACAGCAAAAATAATTTTACTATGTATTAGTTATTTTTTACTTGCTCTAATTAGAATAAAGAAAAAAAGAATAAATCAGTTCTGGGAATCTGATGCTGTATCACATGCCATTGAAAATCAGTTGAAAAGTGATAGCAGTCAACAATCTGCACATATGGAATACACATACCTAAACTAACTTAACTGTTTCATGTCAGTGAATTTACCAACATATGGATTGGTCTAATATGGTAACTCCTAGCCACATGTGGACACTGGACTATTAAATGTGGGTAGTCCTAAGGGAGATGTACTGGTAAGTATAAAGTACACACCAAAGTTTGAAGACTTTATACACAACAATAAACTGTCTCATTCCTAATTTTTCATATTGAGTATATATAGAAAAGAAAGCCATTTGGACTAAATCAATATTGGACTAAATGTTATTAAAATTAATTTTGCCTGTTTCTTTTGACTTTTTTAAAAAAAAAATACAGCCACCAGAAAATTTGAAATTGAATTTGGCTTGTACTGTATTTTTATTGGATGGTAACAGTATTGAACAATTCAGAAAATAGGATTATGACGGACAAGCACTGGAGTCTCTTAATTTTATGAAAAAGTATTTATTTTTTTTCCTATGTCCCTAATAATCTTCCAGGCACAGGGGACAGAAGGGCGAAAAAAAAAAAATTCAAAATAAACAAGGCTTTCAAGGAATTTCCAGTTGAGGCAAGGAAACAGGAGCTTTTATAGCGAGCACTAGGGAGGAAGTGGTAGCATGGGGAAGGGTACCTGCTGAGGAAGAAGTAGCCCGTCTTAAAGTTGCAAATTGTTGTTACCTTTAAACCTACTTTAAGCCTGGTTAGTGTGGGAAACTCTCCTGGTTGTCCTGCAGAGGGAAACTGGGCAGATACCAGCTAGCCGCACTGTGCAATTCCCAAGCAGTCCTAAGTAGGGATGTTGCTTGACCCAAGTTTTTAGAGTATCAACAAAAGGAACATTTTGCTTTGGTAGCGAGGAGTATATGGACTCTTCTGCACAGTTTGGGGCTCATTAGTGCCCAGGAACTTTCTACTGTAATTGAGAAGGAGTTTCACGGTCCCAAAGAGAAATTTCTGCTGACCTTAGACACCCCCTTTTTTTTGGAAAGTGTCATCATGGGCCACAGGAGCAGAGTTTGGTATTTGACCGAATCCTTCACAATTATCATGCATGTGTATATAATAAAATTAATTCTGTGTCTCTGCATCATAGCCTGAGGCAAGAAGCGTACAATCAGTTTTGTATGTATAATAGATCACAGAGTTGTTCATGAATAATACAAATGCATTGAGCAGATACTAGTGAGAGAGGATGTTTGCCTTTGCATGGAATCGAAGTGAACATGTAATATTGTGATAATATATATTTGATGAATTCAGGTCTGACTTGCCTTTGCCATACTCTGCTAATTCCCCGACAAGGGTTGCCACAATAATTGAGTTTCCAATAACATTATGATTATTTCCACATGATAATTTAATTGTGGGTATTTTTTAATATTGTAATATTGTAGATTTGTGATTATTATGCATTTACATGCAGATTTTCATGGTGACTTGGAGCACATCCCCACATTTATAACTTAATTTTATATATTATTGCATATATATTTGAGGATGAGCTCATTAATGCAAATAAAAAAATGTAGGTCTGTTTAGTCATTCAGCTTTTATTATAAATGGCTGAAAGCCTTGCTCATTTTTTATAACAGTTCTTACAATACTGTGAATAAATGAAAGAGAACCTTAATTCAAGAATGGATTCATTAAAAATAATGGTAACGGTTATAGTAATTACAAATTGTACCATATTTGTTCCACCTAATTGGGATGCAAGATACTATATATTACTCTTTTCAGGGTGTAGAAGTTCCATGTGTGTTATTCATTGACCTGAGCTTCTTGCTATTATGAATATAGAAAATGTTAACTCAGATTCAGTCAGTGGAAAGTAAGAGAAAACTTTTTTAAAAAAGTAAAATTCTAGATAATGTTTACATTATGCATCATAAAAACCAGTAATAAATCCCATGGTAAAGACATCTGAGTTGCCTCAAAAACTCAAATTTGAGTTTTAGGGTAAAAATCAAAGGTAGATTTAGAACAAGTGAAATATTATGACAAGAAGTAAACTCTGCAGTAGTTCTTTAATAACTTGAATAATAACTTGAAAATAAAAGCCACCAAAAATTTGGTTTTAAAGACATGTATCTTAAAACAGCGAATATGAAGAAATTACATATTTACTGCCACTTAAAAGCAGTGAAAATGCTTACTGATTAAGAAGATTTTTTCTTTTTAAAGTAAGAGAGAGAGCTGAGGCAATCATTAGTATAGTAAGCCAGCCAAGAACCACTTTCAATAAATACATCCAAAAACTTATGGGCAATGACTTTCACTTAAGTGTTAATTGTGGATGCCAAGAATAGAAGGAGAGATTGCTCTTGCTGCGATTAATTTCATTCATTTCATTTTAGCTAGTTTGCACTTCCATTGAGGAGGGGAAATATAAACCATCATTGGCACAACAGCTGAATTTGAATGGACTGAATTCAACTGGATGTCTCCAAGTTAAACGATTTATCAGAATTGAGTCATTTTTCAAGCTGCGGTGTAAATTTCATCTCAGATTATCAGAATCAAAATGGTGAATGGACAGGCCATGCAAAGCTTAACTTTAATTTAGATTTTTGTTAGAGTTTGGTTTTCAGATTCATCAAACATTCAAGAATCTATGTGACGTAGAGCCCTGATTTAGTTACTGTGGGAAGTTGATGGTTTCCAACAGCAACAGCTGTCGAAAAGTTTGTTATGTTTTTTCAGACTAGAGAGACACCAAGGCAGAATGAAAACAGGATAGTACAGTAGAAACGCAGCCAAGAACAACCCAGGGGATGAACCAAACTGAGAATCAATCTTCTTGATTGGCCTCACAAAGAGATGAACATAATTCTGAGAAATAGAAGTGGGGGAATGGCATGATCGAAGATGAAAGAAAGGGGTCAATGTGATTGAGGAAGAAGATACATCTCTGAAGTAGATAAATTTAGATAAAAATTTAACCTCTATGAGCTTCAGCTTCTTCATCTATTAACATGGGGATAAAAATAGCCACATGCCAGAATTATGGTAAACATTGGAGATAACTATTAGAAATAATCAAAAACAGAGTGACCCAAAACTTGGCATATAAAAGACAACTCAGTAAGTAATAGCAATAGTGAGCATTAGCGAATGCTTATAAGAACCCAAGAACTTTCACATCTCGTTCTTATTATTAGTGTTTGGTCCCTTGTATGGACTTGCATGTGAACACTTTAGTCCAGAAAAGGAAAAATCCTTTGAGAGAACATCAGGTGGAGTTTGGGGAGGGGAAATCACAGATTCTAAAGTGAGCTGTTTATTTGTGAGAAGAACCCTTTACATAACCTTTTCATTTTGCAGTGAGATACTCCCAACAATCAAATTAGTCCCTCAGTGTAGCAGAAAAATAACCCCAAAGCTAATTCCTTAATCTTTAATAAATGTGCCTGAAGAATTATCAAAAGTAGCTAACTAATTTTACAAGTATGGATATATGTAATTACAAATAACTAATGTAATTGTCATATGGAAACATTAATCTTTAAGCCCCATGCCTGATGTCATATTCAAGATGGCTGAACATTCTCATTTTGCTTCATATGTAGCTATTATCTGAAATTATCACTGTTCTTCCACCACACCCGTATTCCAGTGAGGAAGTACACGCATGTATGTTCACTCCTGTGGGAATGATTGTTACTGTTAATGAGCTCCTCCCTAACAGAACTTTTTCTTCCCCCATAGGTGAAGGTCAATGCCTGGCAATGGCTACACATCCGGCAAGGAGCCATGTGATGCTATTTGCTTTTGATCTTCTTGGAATTATTCAGTCCATTACTGAAGCACAAAAGGTGCCTGGGCAGGTTGGTAGTTGCATATCTACTCTTCATAACATATTGGACTTGTAGCTACCCAGAAGCACAGTAAGATTCTTAAAATATTTGCCTGGTATATTGTATTAAATTCTGACTCCCATAACCCAGAAGAGGCTAGGAATTCTTTCTCTCGTTTTCTTTTATATCCTTCCTTCCTTCATCCCTCCCTTCCTTCCTTCCCTCCTCCCTCCTTTCCTCTTTCTTTTCTTTCTTTCTTTCTTTCTTTCTTTCTTTCTTTCTTTCTTTCTTTCTTTCTTTCTTTCTCCTTTCTTTTTTCTTTTTTCTTTTTTCTTTCTTTCTCCTTTTCTTTCTGTTATTGTACTTGTTTGAAATTTGGTGCCCCAGTTGGTATCTTTGTGGTATTATTATCCTTGAGTCTAAGATAGAGCAACAATCCACACATTGGTCCCTATCAGTAACTGAAAGGCAGAGAATTTCTTCAGGATTAATGACTGAACTTTGTTCTATATCAAAGTAACAAAACTCCAGCTAGTGATTAATCCTGAGAAAATGCCCTAATACTTATTATTGATTTTAAAAGCTGAGAAAAAGAATATATACCTCCCAGTATTTCCTTATAGATGTGAAGGTTCCATTTATTCTTATTAGTAGTAGTAATGATATACTCCCATGGTGCTTTTGTGACACGTGTTTCTTGCCCTTCAGGTCCTTTATGCGGAGCAAGAACAAGAGGAAGTACACTGATTTGCATTGACTTCCCGTGGGGGTTCTACAGGCAAGCAAGGGGATTTTTTTTTTTTTCACATCTCCGAGGGTAGTACAAGATCTCACTGAGAATGGAATGTCTAAGGAATTACTGCGCTGTACATTGTCCAATCAGATTTCCTGAATAATTGCTCAACATTCCATTTGCCTTATTACATTGTGTATCATTTTAATTTCCTCCAGGTAATCATATGACGGATCTCTCATGCACATAAGGCGCTCGTTTTCTCCCATGCAACAGCTATAAACAAAGGACCGCGTGTTCAAGAGAAGGAAACAAAAATGGAAGAGTCAAAACATATTAAATAAGCTTAATTTGTTTGAACATATTTTATGCTCCTCATCATCCCCAGTGGTTTCCTGTTGTGAAATGATGCATTTTGTTTTCAAAATTGCAAGCTTGAGATAAAAAGAAGGCATTTTTACTATGAGGTCACATTCCAAGAATATTATCATCTGCCTATTTCTTATGTGTGGCTTTTACCAGAAGAAAGACCCACTTTGTGCGCTTTTATACTTTAGGACTATGTGATGACAGAGCCATCTTGAAATTCTTTTTAAAGAATTTGCTACTTACCAAAATTCTGGGAACTACCCCACTGATCAGCCAGTCATTTTGTCTATAGAATACAAATTAAACTTTCTGACTCTTAATTTTCCCATGAGTTTGGCTTTTGAGCTTAAAAGTGTATGGTTATTTAGGATTTGTTAAAGGATCATTGTTTTATTCAGGATCGAGGGCACAGAGGGTTTCTTCAAATTGGAAGAAATAGGGAACAACTGTTGAACTGAGCAAAGGCATCCTCCAAAATGAGAAGAACCACAGCTTGAGTTCCCATTATATAATTATAATAACAGTCAAGGCTAACACTTGTGAGTATTTATGAAGTGTCGGGCACTATTCTAATTACTTTTCATTTATTAATTAGCCCTTGTAAAACAAATTTGGGGACTTTTGTAATTAGCCAACCTAAAAACTTGGATTTTAATTCCACTTTTATCAAAAGTTAATGAGACCAAATTTTCTCTATGAATCAAATTCAATGGATAAGTATATACTCTTCTACTCAACATATACTTTTCATGTTAAACCCGAGTAATTGACTATTGTCAGTTATGAGAGGTAGAGGTTTTGTTTAGTTTACATAAATGGTTAACAAACACTTTTCAATTAGAAATGTCATATAACTCCTTTTAGAACTAAGACAATAGTGCAGAGAAAGACAGTTGCTTATAATTCACTGGTTTTAAAGCATCAGCTTTGGAGTAACAGAGTTGGATTCAGGCCCCAGTTCTGTTACATTCTGCAGACTTCAGCAAATAATTAGCCATATTAAGCTTCTATTCTGGATCTGCAAAATGAATAAAATAGCACTAAGTTATGAGTATTCCTCTGAGAGATAAGTCCATTTTAAAGTATGAATGGAGGACCATACTACTGGGTCATAGTAGATGCTCAATAAAGCCACTTCCCTTATTATTATTAAAATATAAATAGTGTGACATTTTGGATTTTTCATGTATATGTATATGTATACACACAGATATATTATTAATAATAATGAATATGCATATATATTATTATTAGCAATAATAATATGCTGCTGTGGTTGTTCTGTGACACACACACACATATATATGTAATACACACATATATATTCTATATATATAATAAACCAAAAATGCCATCGTGTGTGTGTGTAATGATGATTAGATATGTATAATTTAGAATCCTAATGTCTTCTTCAGCTTCCTGGCTGAACTTGGTCGAACCACCTACTTTCTCTGAGTATCACTTTCTTCATCTGCAGAATGAAGCTACTAACACTCGCATTTTAGGGCTGTCGTAAGAAACGAAGGAAGCCATTACATAAAGTTGTTATTATAACCAGTTTTCAAAGTTTTAAAAAGTGAAGATCTCATATTTTTCAGCTCCAAAAAACCATTCATCTTAGATTCTCTCTTGAACTCTAAAATACTAGTTTTGAGAATTGTCCACCTTGGAGCATCCTGGTTCTTTAGAGGGGCTTTATAGTCAGTTGGGGGCAGATGGTTGGATATCATTCAAGAAGGTTTACTTTTACAGGTTTTGGAGTTCACTGGAAGGGTTCTATTTCTTTTATTTTTTTTTTGCCTTTGGCGTGAGGATTTAGTATCTCAAGTCCAAGTAAGCATTACTGGATTCATTTGCACCAGCTTGGTCTCGCAGGAAAGACACAGGCTTCAAATCAGACCTACCTGGTGTGGGACTGTGGTTTGCTGGCTTCCTGGCTGAACTTGGTTGAACCACCTACTTTCTCTGAGTATCACTTTCTTCATCTGCAGAATGAAGTTACTAACACTCGCATTTTAGGCTGTTGGAAGAAACGAAGGAAGCCATTACATAAAGTTGTTGGCTTCTAGCAGTTCCTGACATTCCTTCACTGGACACTAAAATCACAATTATTTACAAAGGCTTTTTATTATACACACACGTAACTATATACACACATATATAAAAACACGTGTTTATAAATATGAAACAGAAGCAATAAGACATTCATTTTCAAAGCGATGAATACATAGTTTTTCAGGCTAGAAGATACAAAGAATTGCCTGTGGAAGAATGACTTTGCTAAATGCAATTTTCTGTGGATCAAACCCAACAATATTGCTTCAGTCAAGCATGGCCAAACACCCCCAAATAACTAACCTTGCAAAGTAACACATTTTTTTCAAAAATTATATTTAATTAGACACACAAAATATCTCAAAGTTCCAAGGAATATGTTCATCTTTAATAGCTGTGTGTATCTGTTGATGATTAGACTTAACAATTCCATTCCAAAGAGGCATCTTGGATCCTAATTGTAATGGTTGTCTCTGAATAAGAGGTACATTTTCTTTGTGGTATCAATTTCTAGTTAAAGTTGAATTCCTTTTTGGCTTCATTTGTACAGTAGATGTTCATTATTTTAGATAATATGATGTTGTGTTTGTATGATTGATGAGCTTGAGATGCCAAGTCGAGAACAAGAAATTTGGTTCTTATTTATCGAGCGAAGCATTATACCCCCTTTGTTTACACGACAGTGATATGAAATATAGTGGTTATCAGTGCGGCAGTACCATCCCTGGGGACATTTAGGATATTTTAGGGGGCATTCCTAGTTGTCACAATGTTTAAAGGAGCGATGGTAGCATTGAGTGGGCAGAAGCCAGAAGACTTAGTTATCACTCCGTTGTGTGGTTCAGTTCTGCCCTGCAAGGAACCACCTGTGCATCATGTGACTTCTGTTAGTCTTGCTGGAAATTCATGTACATAAGAATCTGCTTATCTGAACCTAGAGCCTAACTCAGGTAACATATGAACAAAACGTTGTTGCTATTATTGTTGCTTTTCGTTTTATGGTGTTTTTATTGTTGTTGTTGCTGTTTGTTTTTCATTCAATTTTAATCTACATTGGATATTCTAGGAATGTAACTGTCACATAAACAGATAAGATGTCCCTTTGCTTTATTTGGAAAATTACAGTGACTTGTTCACCATTTTAAAAAATCACGTCACTTGACGGTAATAGAGCTTTTACCCTTTGGTCATCCAGACTGCTCATTTGTATCATTCTACATTTGAATCTGTTACATTCATGGTATTTCAGCTCTAAACATCTGACTTCTTTGTTATGTCTTCTAGTATTACTGTGTCTGATATTTATACAGTAAGAGGCACCTTATTTTATTGTAAAATACTTTTATTACTCCTTTATATTACTCAGAGTTCTGGACTAATATTTTTCTTTTTTTAAAATTTTTTAAAGTTTTTATTTATTTATTTGAAAGAGAGAGTGTGTGAGACAGCACACACAGGGCGAAGGGCAGAAGGAGAAGCAGACTCCCCACCAAACAGGGAGCCTGATGTGGGACTTGCTCCCAGGACCCTGGGATCATGACCTGAGCTGAAGGCAGACACTTAACCAACTGAGCCACCCGGGCGCCCCATACTAATATTTTTCATGATTTTTTAAGCATCTTATGTCATCTAAGAATTTCATTTCAAAATGATAAAAGAGGAATTACAAAATATTTTTTATTAAAAACAGTACTTGGGGTGGCCAAGAACCACCCCTATAGTGGTCTATATGCAGGCTTTGGCATGAGTAGTATTTCTGAGTTCGAATTCAGTTCTGCCACTTTGTAGCTATGTGATCTTAGACAGGACCCTTAAGGAGCTACAATAACCTCACATGTAAAATAAGATTAATAAGGGAAACTGTCTCATACATTTGTTGAGATTACATCAGTTACAAGCAAAGCTCGGTGCACTCTAAGTGTTCAATGCACATAACCTCTAATTGTATTCATTATGGAGAATGTGATCATTATATGCTGAGATGAATAGCACTATTCACTTTTTCTTTATCATTTTGTTTCCGTGTTGGTTTTTGGCTTCAAAATAATCTTGGTGGGAGCTTGGGTAGCTCAGTCAGTTAAATGTCTGCCTTTGGCTCAGGTCATGATCCCAGGGTCCCAGGATCAAGTCCACATATTGGGCTCCCTGTTCAGTGGAGAGTCTGCTTCTCCCTCTGCCCCTCCCCTCTGCTCATGCACTTTCTCTCTCTCTCTCTGTCAAAAATAAATAAGTAAAATAAAAAAAAAATAATCTTGATAATGCAACCTTCTTGAGATTGTAGTCAAGAGCATGGTGAAGATAATGACCTTCATGTAAGCTCCAGTATATTTTCTCAGTTCCAACCTTTCATCACCTTCTTAGGGGCTGTGTGATCATATTTGTGATTGGATGAAAAATGATAGTTGGGATGCTGTTTTGAGACCTGATTAGAGATTGGTCAAGAGTGTATGAGAAAAGAACATTTAAGTGGGGTTGGCCAATGAAAACCAGTGGCAACTGGGATGAGGTTGGTGGTCCTGGACATGGAAGGAATGGAAAAAGCAAGTTCAAGTGACAAGATTTTGCAATGAGCTAACTTGGGGTGGGATATAGGATAGAGGGGGAATGCCACATTTCACCCCAAATTTCTTCCTTGGAAATCTGGCTGGATAGGGAATACACATGAAAAGATTGAATATAGATGAACTGATTAAAATTAAACCAGCAAATACAAATATGTCTCCTGACAAATAAGAGTAGCAAAAGAGGCCTATTCACAGAACTGTGTAAAGAATGAATAAGCTTTAAAATGTGGTTATTATAGTTTTTGGCAGCAATAAGCATTCAAAGAATGGTAGCTATTATTATAAAATAATAACAGTAATAGATAATAGGTAATAATACACAAATAATTCAAGGAAATCTCAAAAACTGAGAATGTAGTCAGTTCATTAACTTCCTATGAATGTTTCTCTTCCTCATCAGAAAAAACATGATGGATACTTGTCTATTTTCTTGAACTCAGACTAATAGAAGGGTAGTTTCACCTGACAACTGATGCATTTACTAAATGATTTATATATATATCTGCCATCCTTACTGTTAACTGTAAGCAAGTAATTTTTTACAATCCAGATTTTACAAAAGCCCTTGTCTCTTTTGAGCAATTTTCAGCATCATATTTATTTGAACAAGACACTAAAAAAAGAACACATTTTCGAAGAATTATTGTTTTTATATTTTCTCAAAGATGCTATGTACATTACATTGCAGTTGGTGCTTTCATGATTTAACAGAAGACTGCCCTGATCTTGATCGCTTAAGGTCTTCTTGCTAAAGACATCTTTTACTCTCCTGCATTACTGGTTATCTTTTTTTTTTGAATTTGCACATAAATATCAAGTTTTGTAGTAATTACTCTAAAGAATAAAGAAAGGAAGACATCATTACCAACAGCAGTAGAGAAGGAGGCTTTATGAAGTAGGTAGACATTGGTTTTTACCCTGAATGATATGTAAAACTTAAATATGCAGAGAAAACCAAGAGAGCATTCTGTTTGGCAAACGGAAGAAATACACACAATTATATATAGGTCATTCTTTTTGCTCTAAAGATTGCCTCTACCAGTGATTATGTATGAGGGGAACAGTGCCTAGTGAACGGAATTAGAGATAAAAGTGCTTATTATTTAGATTCTTGGGTGATTGACACAAGAAACTTTCTTGAAAAAAAATTATTTTTCTTAGTATCTACCAATACTTAAGGAGAACCTATGTTATCCTGAAACCTACCCGTTAACCCTGTGTCTATTACGGGTACCTGAATTTACTTTTTCACAGACTCTGTGGCTCGGACTGATGTCATTCTTTTCTCTCTACACTGACATTTTTTAGCACTTGCCACATATTAAACCCTGTGATGCATTAATCATCCTAAGCCCCTTCCCATATGAATCTCACCATCTAATGTAGGAGGCAGATGTATAAAGGTTTGAATGATGAGGGATAACCATTATAAATATAGGAACATATAAAGAATAGAGCCCTCCGAGTCACTCAAGGAAGAATCTAGGACAAGTTAACATAGGAAGTGATTTGAATCTTTATGTGGAAGGTTCTAGTCAGAATTCACATGGAGAGGGTACCTGGGAATTCAAGGAGACATAATACAGTGGGAAAGAAATTTAGTATACTTATATCACTAAACATAAAGTATACTTAAAGAAAAAGTAAAGGAAGAAGGTGATTTAATTGATCAGCATGAGCACTGATATTTCTTCTAACAGCTTTATTGAGGTGCAATTGACATACAGTATAACTTGTCTGGTGATAAAACCATCCTCACACTCAAAATATGCTCACCACCCCAAAAGCTTCATTGGATTCTATTATAAGCCCTTCCTTTTAGCCCTCCTTTTCTCCTGTTACCAGGCAACCACTAATCTGCTTTATATCACTCTAAATGTGTTTCCATTTTTTAAATTTTTACCTAAATAATGTCATACAGCAGATTCTTTTTGGATTCACCTTATTTTATTTTCCACAATTATTTTGAAATCAACCATGTTATTGTGTGTAACAATTGTCCACTCCTTTTTAGGGCTGAATAGTGTTCTCTATATAACATAATGTGTTTATTCATTATCTGATGGACATTTCATTTTTTTCCCCATTTCGGACTATTGCAAATAAAGCTACTATGGCCCCCTATGTACAAGTCTTGTGTATGTATGTATGTAAATATATATATTCTCTTGAGTAAATATCTAGAAGTAGAATGGCTAAGTCACATGGCAAATGGACACTTCCTGTGTTAAGAAACTGACAAACTGTCACAGTGGTTGCAATGTTTTACATTCTCAATAGCAATTGGGTGAGAGTTCTATTTCCTTCATATCCTTATCAACAGTTAGTGAAGTCTACCTTTTTTTTTTTTTAATTTCTAACCATTCTAATAGGAGCGCAGTGGTGTCTGGTGTCTCATTACAGTTTTACCTTGTGTTTCTCTAATGATTCATGATGGCAATCACCTTTTCATGTGTGTATTGGCCATTCATGTAGCATCTTTGGTAAAGTGTCTATTTAGATCTTTGTCTCTATTGTAAAACTAGGTTGTCTTCTTGGTTTTGAGTTTTGAATTATCTTTACATACTCAGGATATAAGTTCTATATCAGATAGATGATCTACAAATATTTTCTCCACGTCTGTGGTTTGTCTCCATTCTCTTAATAGTATCTTTCAAAGAGCAAAAGCTTTCAATCCTCAAAAGTGTCCAATTTTTTCAATATCTTTTCCTTGGTAATCATGTTTTTGATGTCGCATTGACAAAAATCCTTAAATTAGGGTCTCTGGTAATAGGACTCACATACCATTACTTTCAAAGACTCCCCAAGTAATTCCAGTGCACAGCCAAGTTTGAGAACTAGTGTGCTATAACTAGTGCTTCTCAGAATTTAAATATGAATTCAGATCATCTCAAGATCTTAAATGGAAGGTTCTGATGCAGTGGAACTAAAGTGGGACCTGGGATCCCACACTTCTAACAACAAAAGCAACAGAAAAAACAAAGCTGATGGAGTCTGTCAGTAGCCAGACAAAGGAGAATTGTGCATGTTTTTTTTTAAGGAATTAGTACATTTAGTTTGATTATTTGGGCAAAGGGTGTGCAAATGAAGTCTGAGAACCATTGAAAAGTGTTCAGTGAAGGAATAACGTGGTTGTATTTGTGTTTTTGGAAGATAATTCTAGTAGCAAGTGGGGAAGGATGAGTAAATGATAAGAGGAATCAGGGACCCATTTGGAATATGTCTGTAACCCAGGAGAGAAATGAAAAGTAATGAATATCCAGAGAAAAGAAGACGGATGTGAAAAGCATTTGGGAAAATTATGCCACTGACTGAATATGGCGGTGAGGGAGAGGATGACATCCCAGAATGGCTTTGGAAACTGGGTACTTTGAGGTATTATCACATTTTTTGATACAAGAGGAGCAGGCATGGGGTAGGGGCTGCATTGGCCAGCAGAGACAATTAATTTAGACATAACAAGCTTGAGAAGCCTTTGTGCCATTCTGGAGTAGATGTCCAGTAGACCATTGGTCAATGGACCTTGAGTTCAGGAGAGAGAGAGATGAATTAGAAGCATGCATGTAGGAATTTGCAGAATCGGAAAATTGAACCCATGGATGCAAATGTAATTAACCACTCAAGATAGACAGTAGGAACAGTAAGAAACAAAAAACAAAAAACCTAAAAGTGACCACTTTGGAGGTCATCAATGTCACATTTCAGTAGGGTGAGGGGCAGAAGCCTGAGTAAGGGGTTGAGGGGCTGAAGAAGAGCTTGTGCCTTCAGGGTCCTCATTGATCACCTTGCAGGGTAATTATCAGGTTACAAAGGGTGATTGCGTACTATATTGTCCTGAGCATCTGGGACTGTCTTTCTGGAATGCCAGTTTGAGGAATGATTCCCTTCCCCCATCCCAATGAATGTTGGCAGCATTGTGGGTATAAGATACGAGGCTTGTCACTGCCACACCTCTCAAACCAAATGTGAAAGAGAGAAAGAGCCTCCATGAGCACTTTTCTCTGAGGCACAGTGCAAAAGTGCTCTGTCATGGCTGTTTTTTTAAAAACTTCTTTGTACTACTACGTTGGCCTTCTGGCTCAGTGTCATAATAATTTTCTTATAGTAAGAGAATTGACTCAAATTTCAGAAGTATCTTCCTCAACAGGAGGATTATTTCTCTAGCCGTATTTTCGTCTTGCAAGTAGCACACCTTCCTCTAGCATAGACTCATGTACTAGGTTTGAAGGATCAAGGGCAAAGCCCTCAAGCCATACCAAACATAATCAGAAACATTCCCATTTTTGTTCTGATTGTATGAGACAAATCCTAAAATTGCCATGCGGATTTAAATGCTCAGTATCATGTGAGAAATACATCTCCAAGTTGATAATTATACCAGCATACTGTGGGTTTCTGGATTCCTTCTCTGTCTTTATTTTGCCTTCCTAATATACATCACATTTATAGCTTTCCGGGCAATGACTATATTACATTTGTAGCTTTTAGGGCAAGGACTGTGAGTATATCCATCACTTCATTTAGTCTAGGTAAGGTAAGGGCCAAGTTCCTGTGTGTTTCATCACTAAATTCCAGCCTGTCACAGAGTGTGTAAGGGAGCACCAAAGCCACAATGAAAAGGGGACTGTGCATCTTTAAAGAAAACTGCAAGGGAAACCCTAACCTCTGCTCATTTACATACGGTGACATTTTGCAGAAATATTGAAACATTAGCAGTGACATAATGAAATTCTGCCTATCAGCCATGGAAGGAATAATGTTACTGTAAAGGTAACCTGTCCACAGTTTGTTATCAAGAAAATATTCTTGCTAAGAAACATATATTTAGTACGGCATGAGAAGGAGGGATTTTTTTTTACCCTTTTATATTTTCTCTCCTGGGCTATCCATCTTCCCCTACAGATTTACTGTGCGATCACTCCCTTTACATGCTAATTATGTGCAGGTCTGGTGAATTTGTTAGTGGTGACACTTCTGGGACCCAGTGGGACTACAACTCATTATGTGGCAATGTCCAGATATATCAGATATTATTAGCTGTCATTAATCTGCTGTGGAAACACTGAGTGCTAAGCTAGGGAGCAAGCAGAAAAGGGTGTGCAAATGAAGTCTGGGAACAGCCTGAACCCTAAAAGGTCAAAAGGGAAATCAGCCAGAAGGGGACAATGACTAGCGATGGACAACACCTTGCTCTAGATTTTTTTTACCCAATAGCTAACTAGGTACATCAGACAGAGGGAAAAAGGAAGCATCACTTAGTCATTTGTTATTTTAATACCCCTTGTGGCCATTCACCGGCACTAATCTTTTACTGTAATTATGTACAATTAGACAGTTTTTTCGTCTGAGCCTCAAAAAACAAAAACAAAAACAAAAAAATACCCCCCAAACCCACCAGTGGTAGGCATTTGACCGTGAGACAGAAGTTCAGTTCCAATTTTCTACAATCACTCATAGGACAATAAATTTTGAAATACATCCTTTCTTGTTGTTGTTATTATTATTTTTGTCGATATATTCTCTAAATTTATTGCTTAAACTGTTTCCTTCACATAGAGTGTCTGGTCTGTATCTATTCCCCACTTCCTCCCATCTGTGCATGCTCAAATTGTTCTTTCATTGTTCAGTTAAAATGTATGGAATCTCACTATTTTCTCTGGACTGCCATAAGAGGTTCTTTTTGCACTTCAGTGATGTATAATTACATTACATATTTTCTGTATCTATTTGTCTATCTATCTGTCTCTCCACCCATCCATTCAATTTCCCTTAGTAGATCATAAGTCTTCACAAGGAGGGTAACTTTATATCACATTTAGGCTTTAAACAAGATGCTTTAGGTCTAATAAGAAGCCCACAAAATCAATTTTTATAAAAAGTATGGCAATAAACATATATAAATGATTTTATAATGGAGATATGCATAATAAATGTATTTATATGTTCTGTATGTCTGACACACACATAAATACACATGCCTACACTGGAGACATGTATACTAAACAGAGAGAGAGTAAGAGTTTAAATCAAATATTTAAAACGCTTCATTTTCTCCACTTTCTCCCATTCTTTGTTGCTACAAGAACTTACCTTTTCCTGCTCTCTTCCAGCTTGTCCCTTTTTCAGTGATTCTGTGATCTCTAAGCAATAACTCATCCTCATACCCTGAGTGATTCAGGGCTCCAACTCAGATACCTTCCTGCTATTGTTTATTTTCCTCTACTTTAGGCTGTCTAAAAGAAGACCTTGCAGAGATTCCTAGGATTATGCCAAATATCTTTAGTGTATCAGCTAAACAACTTTTATGTTGTCAAATACTATGAGGCACCCCAGAATGCTCAGAAATGAGTTGACTTAGATATCACTGATGATTAGCTTCCTAGCTGTAGTATACGTTGTTAGTACTCTATCCATAACCTTTTAGTTTATGCCCACAGAAGCTTGCATACAGTCCTATTCAAAGCCAGTGGCTTCCTGCATTCTTCCCCAGAGCATTCTGCCTATGGGAGCAACCGGAAGTTACAGGGAGTTAATGTCCCAAGAGTGGCTCTCAACAAATGAGAGATGGAAGTTGGTAGATAGCTATTTCAGCTTTCTGGGGCTTCATTGGGAATCTGAGATGTGTTCTACTTGGCCTCCAAAGGAGTGGCACTAAGCTTAGTTCTCCATAGTGATAACCCCCCTACACTCACATAATTTCTTTCCTCACTTCTTCACTACATCATCATGCATCTGATGACACCTCCCAAGTAAATTACATGGACCCAAGTCCTGTATTAACAGCTGTTGTTGAGGAACACAAACAAAAGTAATTAATGCCCTAGAATCACAATGAAAATTCTGGAGCTGGATCACCCAGTGATAGGATGACAGCAAGTGACTTGTGATAAGGAGAGTGGTGATAACTGTTGTGTCACCATTACTAACTCTCTTACCTGTGTTGGAATATGATAGGGTACAAGTTCTGGGGATATATCAGTATGTAGACAATATGGTGACAAATGCCATTACAAAGATCATGGGGTAGGTTTGTTTTGTTAATTGCTATAAAAAATCTTAATACTAGGTAATAATAGGTTCATCTAGCTCTCCCCTTAAGAGTTCACACTGAAAGTCCTTAGGGAAGTCCTTAGGGAAGGATTTAAAGAGACCTTCTTCCTGCACCTAGAAAACAAAGTATAATGAAATTGGGCCCAAGATTTGAGCATTATGGCAGTGGAATCAATAAGGATACTCAATTTACAGCCCCAACAGATTTTCCATATTAAAATCATGTCTAATGGGGAAGGAGAGAAGCCTTGAGACCTAAGATAAAGTTATTTGAGTGTTACATTTAAGAGTCTTGTAAGCCCCAGAATCACCTGCACGCTAGAAATGATACACTCTGTTTGGACAGCATTCAGAAAACTTGCATAAACCACATGCCTCACAAAATACTGTCCTTTTTCTTCAAAACCTGCCCCCCATCTTCCTTCACTATTTCTAAGTCAATAAACAGAACCGTTTTTTAGCATGACTAAAGTAGGAAAGTACTGTTCCTATATGGATAAAAAAATGGGGTATTCCCCAAATTCTTCACAAGTCCTGGGTAATATGTACCAACAGGAAAAGGAATAATATGAAGAAATTGAAGGGAAGTGTTGTCACGGGAAGTCTAGGACATAAGGCTGGATGGAGGAGGGCTGACCATCAGTGGCCACCTGTTTGTGAGGTAGGATTTAACGTGCTGACCAGCTCATCTGACCCTGTCTTAATTCATTGATGGGATAGCTGTTTGGAGGCTTGGACGTGACATTGGCCTAAAGAAACAAGGTGGAAAAGCTGAAAGTGCCTGGCAGTTGTAGGAAGGAACTAGGAATCTCAGAGAGGTGAGCATGGTCCCACTACAGAAAATCAGCAAACCCACCAGCCCGCTGTGTTCACAGGAAAGGCCCCAGGGGACTTCCTTTATTAAATGATAAGGGATGCCTCAGTGTGGAGGGCAATCCTATACATTTATTCCACTAACCTAAGAATTCTATTTTTGGTATTTAGGTTGCATGATTTCCCAATACTAAAAATGATGCAATGGATACTTTTGTCATTGGTGTTCTTCGAGTAAATTCCAAAATACAGCATTGTTTGGTCAAATTATACCTTGTTGGCTTTCTGGGATAGATGGGATAGATTGTAAATTGTTTCCAGAAAGTTTGAACAGGTTTATATTACCAACCACAACATGAGTAAGTTCCTCAGCATTGTCGTGAGAAATGAGTATCATTTAATATTTTTCTTTCGCCCATTTGAAAAGAAATCTGAGGTATATAACTTAAAATCAATCTTTATTTGATCTTAAAGATGATATCACCCAATTCTTTTTTTTACCCATCAGGAATTTCAGAGGCCAGAAAGATTTCATTGATTGTCCAAATACACACAGCTAGTCATGTCAATGTCTAGAGGTTCACTTTCCTATCCAGACCTTTTCCTTGCATTTGCTACCTGATTTTGAAGTTTTATCTGCCTGTGCCCATTGCATGAGAAGTTTTTTGGCATATATTTCAAAATAATAAATTATTAAAGTTGAAAGGAACAAGCACTGTGTTTGAATAAAGGTCTGAGGCAAAAGTGTTCTACCGATGGTTATAATTTGACACTTACTTTTGAAAATATTTACCACAGTGCTTTATAAATGGCTGGGAGGATATCCTTTCCTCTTGTAAGGAGTAAGATCAATTTTGTAAATCTTTCAGTTGACTTCCGGCTTTAAATTCAAATGGTTCTCTTGAAATAAAAGTTATGGTCTTCTTCCCCAAACTTTCTTCCCCTCTTCCCACTACCCATGGCATCTCCTGGTACTGCTATCCTCTTACTATCCCTTTCCTTCTTGTTTTGCCTGCTTTACTATAACTCTTCTTCTTCTTCTTTTTTTAAAAGATTTTATTTATTTATCTGAGAGCGAGAGAGACAGAGATAGTAAGAGAAAGTACAAGTGGGGAGGAGAGGGAGAAGCAGGCTCCCCACTGAGCAGGGAGCTCAATGCTGGACTCGATCTCAGGACCCTGGGATCATGATCTGAGCTGAAGGCAGAGGCTTAACTGACTGAGCCACCCAGGCATCCCTGTAACTCCTCTAATATCACACATGCATGTAGTCGCTGCAGACTTACACTCTAATAGGCCTGGCCAGGGTGGTCATGGCTAGGAATTAGTCCCCTGCATTGCTTTTCCTACCTCTAATCTCACTACCATTCTAATTCTTGAGCCAGTCCTCTCATTGTCAGGTCATATATCACTCATTTCTCTAGAGTTGCGGCCTGCCTCTAGATCTGGAATCTAGAGCCTCACTATTACAGATTGGTTTTATTCATTTCCCTAATCTTTTCTGCCAGTCACATCCCAGGGCCTGGACTTTTTTTTTTTTTTTTTTTTTTCAGCTTCTAAATTACAGATTTGCCTTTACCATACTTTCAACCCAATATTTAAGCCAAGGAAATAATACTTCAGTCTAATTTTTCTTTCTTATTATTTTCTTTTGATACCTATGTGCATGATGCTGACACAGCTTCCAACATTTGACTGTTTGGGGGGGCAGTACCTGACTTCCATCAGCCTTTTCCTCTGAAGGCTTCACTTACTAAAGACTTAGATTGTGCTATTTATTCATAGATCTTCCCTCACCAAAACTATCCTAACTCCTGTTGGCAACTATCCAGCTGGATCGTTTCTGTCTGCTATCTGCAAACTCTGGAAATACAACCGTATTAGTCTAAATATGGTGCAGAAAATAGAGATCAATCTAGGTATTATAAACGAAAAGGGGCTTACAGACATAGAGAGAATGGGAAAGCAAGAAACTAGAAGTCAGCTATAGAAGTACTCAAGTTTAAGGTCAAACAGATGCCCTGCAGGGATCAGGAAGCCATGGCAATGTTGAGGCTGGCCATTGCAAATGGGCCCCAACATTCACGTTCCATGGTTTTTCTCGGAGTCAGAATTCAACATCAAGAAGATGGCCTCTGTCTCACCTTTACCTTTCATATCTTCTGAAGGTATATCTAAATAGAGAGACCTGATTGCTACCCAGAACCCTAGTTGTAATATAGCCTAGGAATTGCAGATCTTAACCTTATAGCTCTGTAGTAACATAGAAAAGAGGTAGGAACAGATATCAAGGGCCCATCATGTTAGTTTCATTTCTCTCCCCTCCCCTACCTGAGTGCTCTGAGGATAAAACTTCCTTCTTCTGAACCAGTCTCTGCTGCAAGGATGATCCACCTTACTGTATCCCATCCCCTTCCCCTCAGTCCCAATTCATTCCTCTTGGCAGCTCATTCGGTTTCCTGATGGCTTATAATGCTTCACACTCAAATCAAGTCAAGTGTTTTCTGTGATATTTAAGAGGGACGCATTTTGTATGAGAAATTCCCTGATCTTAGCCAGGAAGAAAGTGTTTTTCTCCCCCAGATAGCACTTGCTTATTCCCTTTTTTTTTTTTTTATTAAACAATCAAGGAAAAGTGCAAACTTGAAATATCCCTCTTCTCTCACACCATGATTCTCATTTAATTCCAAATGTCTAATGTACTGTTTAAGGGCTCACAAAAAGACACTAAAGAGTATAGTGCATGGTGAATGAGTTCATTAAGTCTGCCATATTATTATTTTCTCTGTTGTATATGCACGTACCCCTAGGTGTTGTCCAGATGCCTTCACCAAATTGTGCTTTCTGTGTTGTCCTTTATAGCGTTTGTTTGAATATCCAAGGGCGACAGTTTCTGCTATCTGCCTCAAAAAATTCCTCAATGAATTTGACTTGCCCGGACAGCTTTGATAGGATCATTCACAAAGTACAAATATGTGAAGCTTGAGTATGTTTTAAATTCTTTCAAAAATCATATTTTCTTTATAGCTCATGCATATCCCTTTACTTAAAACTGACACTTTGTATATTTGAGCACATGTCTTTCTGAAGCAAATTATGTGCAGTTCAATCGAGAACAATAACAAAATTGCATGTAAATATGTCACCAAGGTATGGACAAGAAAAACAGAATTGCTAAGCAAATATCCAGGGTGACGTTTCCTACATAGCAGTAATGTGAACTAAATGTTCAATGTCATGGACTACATTCCACACACATACACCCTGTAGTAAAGAAGGACCAGCTTAACCAAACACGCAAAATGCTGAGACATTAGATGTTTCCTTGACTCAAAACTGGGAGTAGCTTTAAGCCCCAGTCACAAGCGGAAATGCCTAGTGTGGCTAGCAAAGGGATCCAAGTGAGTAAAGTTGATGTGTGAGAAACGAAATGTCACTTGACAGTCTCCATACTGAGGATTGGTAAAGGATGACGGGGTCTATGTTGTACCAGAGAGCTCACATTTGGTGGAAAAAGATTAACTGTTGCTCAGGAAGGCAAGCCTGCTATCTTCACTGCTTCTGATTTTCCAAGAGAAATCAAAAGTAGGGCTTTCCATGTGAAATGCACAAACTTTTAAGTATTGTGATTAATGCGATTATGAACAACAGCAACACTGTAGGCTAGCTCCTTTACATCAAGGCTGGATCTAGCTTAGGGGAACCAGGTTTACTTCTTAAGTTGCCCCTGCAGTGTAGGAAACTCTGGGATAAGAGGACATCCTAGGTAGGAAGACCATTAATTGAGGAGCTATGTCTGGGTACTGCTGTGTTCCACTTGCATTCCCTGGTGCCTTCCTTCGAGTCTCTCTTTAATGTCATTCCCTCCTCCTTCCCAATTCCCCTACCTCAGGCTAAGTGATATGATTCTTTGTACTCTAGTGCAACCTGGACACTCAGGATCAAAATCCTTAGCAAAGTTATTGCTATTATTTGCTTCACCGCCCACTTTTCTAGCCTGACAGAAAGTTCAGTGTGCAGGGTCTTTGTTTGTCCTGCTCATCACTGTATCCTCAGTCTCTAGAATGAAGATAGCATATAGTAGATGCTTAATAAACATTTGATGAATAAATAAATAATACATACATTATGATATATGGGTATTAATGGCTATTTTGTTCTACTGATAAGGGTATGCTGAGCCTATGTAGCAAAAAAAAAAAAAAAAAAGAGAGAGAGAGAGAGGGAGAGAGAGAATTAGGATGATTATGTGCAAAAGGAAAATAAATTTTGCATTTAAAAACCTAAGTGCCAGGTCTGAATGATCAAAACTAAATGTATGTATTTGGATATATAATCAAGTTATAAAGTTATTTGGCGAAGGTCTACTTGCATTGATTGGAATGTCTGTGGGATCATGAAGCTGATCAGTTTACCTGGCCTTATCAATCAGTTTCTTTCTAAATTTCAGTAATTCTTTTCCTGCTAAATTCAGTGCCCAGTTGACTTCACTGGCAAAATTGGTATCAATAATGTTTTAGAGAAGAGTCTGGATCTTTCCTCTTCCTTGAAGTGTAGCTGCCTATTTCTATACCCATGTGGAGCAAGTGAAATGAATTTGTGCTCAGGCAACTCTAAGCTGAGTTCACAACTCTTTTATGTAACAAATTATTCCAGAATGTATTTGAAAATATCCACACGCAATGTTTTATTTTCACGGCTGGACCTTCAGCTGACCTAATTTTCCAGTCCTGTACTTATTTCATAATGCTTCTCATTGGCCCAGTTGTATCAAAGACTACACTTGCTGTTTTGGAGAAAACACTTTTGAAATCATTGTGACAGATTTTTGTAAGTTTCAAAATCAAAATACTTGAAAAAAAATTGAGTCTTAGTCACTTCTCTTATGGGTTCGAATCTAAAGCACTACATTGGCATGCTCTCTCTCTCTCTCTCTCAAATAAATAAATAAATCTTTAAAGTACTATATTGGCTCAACATAAGCCATTTTAGTTCTCTGGTGATTTTATCCCTTAAGTGAAAAAAAAAAGATGGTAAACAGGTTACCAACACTTTTGCAAATCACAAAAAAATAATAAACAAACAAATAAATAAATAAAATGGGCATCTAAGTGTTCTATGGTCCCAGATCATCCTAATATCATTTAATAATAACAACCTTAATAGAGAGTTCAAAGCACAGATGCATTTAGTTATTTAGGTTAAACCAAGAAAGCTAGTTTCAAGTCAGTTGTTGCAGTAATTTAGACAAGTGAACCCCAATCTGAATTGTTAGAAAGCAGAGGAAAACCTCTCCTGGTTTTGCTTCAAGTGGTTTATTAGCTGTCATAATGAGCAGCAGTGTTGATTATCATAATTTCTTGGAGTTTCAGTTTCTGTCCCTTGAAAGCTTCTCCCCAAATTTGTCCCTAACTTCACTTATGATGAATATTTTTATCTAGTTAAACAATCAGTTCAGTGTAGTAAATGAGAAGAAGGTATATTATGGTCACATTTGGCAAACAGGATTAGCCTAGCTTTACATTCCTTATTTAAGGACACCGTCTCAAATAAAATGCATGCATATGTCTGGCATGAAAAATGTTATTGAAAAGAAAGCTAGAAACAATTGTCTTTTAACTTATAACATTAGCTAATACTACAACTTTGTTCCTGAGTTGAAGTTGCCAGTATTCAGAACAATTATAACAGGCCATGAATGTCCTAAATTAAATAGATAATTGATGTATTTAGCACTCAATGGATTCCATTATTCAGTGCCTTAAGCTGCCAACTGGGACATGGGACAGTTCATCTGATAATTTTGGTTCTCTCCATTCAGCTGTGTGACTGT
>CM052802.1:114947240-115071525 GCA_028533885.1 Nasua narica | reverse complement strand
AGGTGGTGTTTATGCTTTGGCCTCTTTGCTGTATCCTGTAGGCTGGCAGAAATCAGGCCCACTCAGTAATTGTTATAATGCACTCCCTTTTCATAATATCTGCCCTGAATCTCTGATGCTTGGCACTACAGTTTGCATTCCAGCATCTTTTCATGCCAAGCCTGGTGATTACTTTAGGTCCCAGAGCTACAGGCATAATTATCTCCCAAGAAGTCACTGGGGATTCCAGAGAGGGAGGAGGAAAGTGGAGGGAAGAAGATGAGTTGAAGGATTTAGGTATTTCTTGGGTGATGTAAGCAGGGGGTGGGGAGGCGTGATGGAGAACGCTTACTTACCAGGTGTTTAGAGGGAGTCAGAGACCTAAAATTTAAGCCCTAATGTTAAGACCGAAGTTAAGGTCTGACATTAAAAAAATGGCCACCTATACCTCTAGTCATGGCATAGAGAAGCTCTGTCAAATACATGGAGATAGCATATTACATAAAGTTAGCTCTTATTTTGTTTTACTTCAATCCAATCAAATTCATCAATCAGTTAATTCATGATATCTGGTATTTTGGAAGGAAGATTTGATTTCCAGAGATCTTCGGAGGTCATGCTCCCTACAAACAATGATCCACAATATTTGTCTCACTACATCCTGGGATACACTGTGTGGCTTATGAAACTACATCATTAACTAAATAAAAAAGATATGGCACCTTTGGCTGGGAAGAGGCAAGTGGAGCTCATTTAGTAACAAACGAACATCAAAATGCATGAGAGATAAAGAAAAAAAAATACATCCGATGAAAAATAAATAAATAAATGAAGAAATGTTAGGTCAGTATGATTTCATGATCACTGCAGAAAAGTAAATAAAAATCCTTTGATTATTTACATATCTGGCTTGCTTTAGTGGTGTGTCATCTATTACCAGTTCTGTTTATAGAAAACATTGCTTGTGCAAAAACATGTTTGTAATGAAAAATAAAATCCATGAAAAAGGATTTCATTGCAAAATAAACTTGTAGATTCATTACCCTTGGCAGCATTCTCTATAACAGCTTCGTGTTTCTCAGAGACAAAAATATGGTGGGCCTTTTAAAAAATGTTTATTTTTCTTTTAACAAGCCACCTAATGTATTTATCTTCATAGGCATCAGGGGAAAAAATCTGGGACCAATCAGTTTCTATTTTATTATAAGATAATTTATTACTCTGCTAAGTGTTACCTATTTTTTTCCCCCAGTAAAACAACTAAAAATAGGATTGTCTCTCAAACACTGACATATGTGATCAGGCTAATACCATAATGTGTGCACTCTTCATCCTAAAATAAGTTACTGAAATCCGAAATGCAGTGTGTGTACAGCAAGCAAAAAGGGCCATCCATGTGACTATGGGGTGCCAGGGTAGGATTTTTGCATTAGAATATACGTTGCATCCATAAAGCCTTCTTTTCAGAAATGTAATTAGCTTTTTTATGAACTGGTAAATATAGTATATAGAACACCCAGGGGATTTCCTTATAGCCACATTTATTCCCACATGTCTCTGTGAATCATAAACGGTTGTCTCCCTCTGAAATGCATTAGGACAAATTACATTAGGACATGATTGTGAATCTGATTAAGGTGGAACACAGTTGGATTTTTTTTTTTCTCTCTTTCTTTCTTTTTTTTTACCCCTTTGGGATGACCATGTTTTCGTCCAACAACCAGAAGATGGAAAAGGCTTTGGCAAGATGTTTCAAAGGTACATTTCATAACACATGTAAAAAAATTTTCATGCTTATTCAAAAATTGGTCCATATCTTTAATTTCTATATCTAGCCAAGACAAAGCTTGAAGCACTATCTTCTCTAGTAAAGCAGTTTCAGATATGATTTGAGGTGTCAATGAAAGCTTGTAAAAGGGACTTTTCATGCATAATTTCTTTTAGGAGAGAAGGTCTTGGTTGAAAGGATTTTTCCTGACTAAAAATCTTTAAGAAAACAAAATATGACTTCATAGATGGTGGTAATACCTTATGGCAATTAAATGTCTTCACACTCTTTTGTGAAATAAAGGGTCAACCATAAGGCAATGCATTTAGCCTCTAATACAACGGGCAGGTGGCAGAAATTTGACATTGTCTAAAACTTGGAAGATAGAGGGTGTTGAGAGGTTTTGAGACAGTGATAAGAGGGTTACTTAGAATAATAAGGGAAATAAGAGAATATGAAATCATAGCAATGATCCATTTTTCTGGAAATTAAAAAAATGATCAAAACTGAAGTAAGTTATTCTGAAGCTATTTTATTGATAATAAATGTTTCACACGTTTGTGTGCATGTGTGCACATGTGTGTGTTCTTCTACTTGTGGTCTTCTCATTTTTGGAATGCCAGATCAGTGACTATCACACTCCGCTGCATACTAGAATCACTTGGGTAGATTTTAAAACGACCACACCTGGACCACTCCTAGACTAATAAATCAGAATTTCTAAGAGTGGAACCCGGTATCTATCATCATTCAAAAAATAAATGGAGTCTGTTCCAATATGCAACTGTTTGGGAACCAAAGCCCTGACACTTTGCTAGGATCCAGAAACTAGGCAGGTAACTCCTGGCATAGCAAGATCCTCCAAGATCTGTTTTCCTAGCTATGGTAAGTATATAATCTGATTGGCTGATAAGCATGTCATATGATTATGAAATATATTTTGAACATCATCCTTCTTATAATTTCTTTAAATCTCTGATGTATGTGCAATGATCCCTTGTCCATTTGACCTATAGATTCTCCTTCTTCTTGCTTACCGTTGGGCCACTAATTCTTTATAGACATGAGTTTTGTCAGGAATCCCAGCCAGTTTGTTTAGAGCCCTGAAATACTATCTTTTTTCTTAAGTCCTGATTTTTTTGAGAGTTGGAGCTTAGCTTTCACATTATTAGCTTTCACATAACAGGCTGGCTGTCCAACAGATTTAATTGAAGACAAGGCATTGCTGCTCTATCTTATCTATTTATTGTATGATTTTATTCTATTGAGTGTAATTGACACAATGTTTTTTGTTTGTTTCTTTGGACACACTATGTTACATTAGTTTCAGGTGTACAAATAGTGTTATGCTACCCTCACCACAAATGTAGCTACCATCTGCCCTGAGACATGATTATTACAATGTCACTGACTACATTCCTTATGCTGTGACTTTTATTTCCATAAGTTTTCATTCCTTAACTGGGTGCCTGTCTATCTTGATGCTTGACATTTTCACGCATCTACACTTTTGCTATGGTGTTCAACCTTTTGATTGGAACTCCTTAGGTATTTTCAATGGCCCAGAATGCAGGGGTAGGGCACAGAGTTGTGCTGTTTGTACAAATGCTGTCTGTGTGCTGCACAGTTCTAGGGGGAGCTCTTCATCTCTACAGTCACTGCGGATTTCTCTCTGTTGTTCGTCAATTCTTTTCATGTGCTTTTGGATATAGTATGTGGACTTGAATGTTCCTTGCTTGGTGGCAGACCCTACAGGTTAACCAGTTTCTTCAGTCCCATGCTGTTTTAGTGTCTTGAAACCAGCTGAAATTGAAGTTTCAGCTGGTTTAATGACCAAGGCCCCAAGTTCTATATAACATTGAAAAAATAAAGTGCTCGTTTTGAATAAAAACTTGCAACATCTCCTTCTGAATTTTCAGAGTATAGTTGGTGGATAAGACAAACATAATAAGTAACATAACAATTAAAGAGCTTCATGAATCAACTGGAAAAATATATATGATATCCTATAAAAATGAAGGCAATGAGAAGAAAAAATTTTCTTTTAAAAGTTTTGTTGTTGTTGTTGTTGTTTTAAATTATAACATCTAGCTACTCAGCTGGTCACCCAAGTCTAAAGACAGAAAATTTTGCATTGACATTTGCTTCGTAATATAAAGTTGTCGTTCTTTAGTCCATAGATGCACTGCCAATGCTACTTAAAATAGCATGTCAGCAAAAGTTTGGTACTGATCTGTGATGAGCTAAGATTGTAAATCATTGTACTGCTTCCTTTAATAAGAAAGTCTTGCTAAAAAAATTAGCTGAACAAAACTGTGTGTCTATGAAATAGGTGATTTACATTCTAGCATAAATTCTTCATCTTATTAAAGACCACTTGCAAGAAGTTTTTAGAAAAATAGTGGTTCAGGGACCACACCTGGTATCCTTAATGACCTTGACAAGCATCATTGCTTCACTTAAAAGAAAAGTATATTGCTTTTTTGTTTATTCATTCATTTTATGAATATATGAAGACCATTTTTATACATGGGATCTGTGTTTAAGCAAACACAGATGAGTCGGATATAATCCCTGCCCTGGAGAAGTCTCAATTAAATTCAGCCTGGTTGTATCTTGGCAGAGAACCAACCCATTTATAATAAAGAAAAACAAATTAGTATATTTAAAGTCAGGGAGGGGTATGGCACAATTCAGTTGAAAACAGACATTTTATTTTAAGATTAATTATTTTCTTCTGTTTAATCTTATGAATTATACTTTGAATGAACTCAACCAGGAACAGATACTAACAAATGGTTAAAATTACTTGCAGCAGGAATATAGTTTCCCATTTTAATGACTATATTTTATTATTCTTTTTCCCTGTTCAGAAAGTTGGCATAGGGGCGCCTGGGTGGCTCAGTGGGTTAAAGCCTCTGCCTTTGGCTCAGATCATGATCTCAGGGTCCTGGGATTGAGCCCTGCATTGGGCTCTCTGCTCAGTGGGGAGTCTGCTTCCCCCTCTCTCTCTGCCTGCCTCTCTGCCTACTTGTGATCTCTCTCTCTCTCTGTCAAATAAATAAAATCTTAAAAAAAAAAGTTGGCATATACATCTAAACTTGGTTTATATTAAATAAATATTTTTTAAAAAACTTCAAATTATTAAAATATTTCCCCTTCATCTTAACCTGTTATAAACATATTATATATGTACATATACTTATAATAATCAATTTATTAATATATAATAATATAATGAAACATTCCAGCTATAGAGACTAGAATTTTTAAGTCTGTTTATCCAAACTGACTATAAAATATGTTGCATATAATTAATATACATTATTTCTTATACCAGACTAGACTCTCCTTAAGCACAGAATTTGTGTTTGATTTATGTTGGTATCCTCCATACCTTTGGCCCACGGTAGATGTTTGATTAACAGATGTTCTATAACACAACTACTAGTACTACTACTACTAATAATGACAAAAATAACAATTTATATTACTGTCACTTACAAAATGTTGAGATTTGTGTCAAGTGATTTGTATAGACAAGTTCTTTAATTATAAAAGAGTTTCTGTTTCTAGGGACCATTATTACTCCCATTTTTCAAGCGAGGAACTTGATCAAGATTTTCAAAGAGTGGCGCTACATGGTAATATTGATTTAGAAGTGACTGCAGAAACGCAACTCTCTCTGAGAGGACACATTCCCATGCAACAATCCTCAGTGCCCATATCCCATCTTAGTTTCTAATTATAGGAGGAAAAAGCTGATTGGCCTAGCACGGCTCAAGGGATCACCCTTTAGACCAATGACTGTCAAGGAAGGTAAGTCGCTATGGCTTTCTTCTGCTCAGTGATCCCTTTTGTTTCCTGGGTAACAACATCTCAATTTTTCAATGTTTAACCAGTCTTGGCCACTTTCAGTCCATGTACCTCAAGCCATAGGGTGAACCTTTAGTTCGTCAGTATCAGTTCCAGGAAATGTGCTAGGAATCTTAGGTTAGCTGTGTTGGCTGCCAGCAGTCATGTTCTCCAGTATCAGGGAAGATCCTACGCAAGAAGGAAAGAAAAGGAAAAACAGATTCTTACCAGTGTTAATTGAGCATTTGCCTTTAGCCACGCCTGTCCTGATACAATGGAATTTTAGCCAGTTTGAACCTTGGCAATGAGATGATGAGTGTGGTAGACATACGGTCATATTGCCATCGTTAGGGAGTGTAGTCGGCAAGCAGTCAGCAGTTGACCCCTCCTGCACGGTCTGCCTCAACTTCAAAGAGTGCTGTTCCCTTAAAGTCAGGCTCTACCCAAGACAGCCCAAATCCTATGATTAAGCAGGATGGATTAGAAAGGCTCAGCCATCTTCGTCCAATATAAGACAGATGGTCAGTACTCGCTTCAGATCTTCCTGTTTAGTTACAACTAACTAGTTGGAACTAACAGGTGTCATGGGTGGTCCTTCACTGTTCAGCGTTTGCCTTATACAATGCTGCTTCCTTCCCCTTAAATGTATAGGGGTTAACCAGTAATAGATATCTTATGCCTTAAAATCTGAGTTCCAGAGAACTCATCTTGCTGTAATAAGTAGTCTAGAAGTATATAAAGAAATGAAAATTAGGATAAACTTTTAGGTTAAAAATCAGCACAGAGATTTGTAGTTATGAATAAAGTGAGAACAAGAGGGCAACATGGACAAATTAAAATAGCTATGTCAGGGCTGTGAATGATTTTTCTGAAGTTTTATTATTGTGTATGCATTAAATAACACTTTTTTTTTGAGTGGCACCTAATAGATTTCCATAATAGCCCCCAAAATAAAAAATTTCCAAGGAATGGATAAGCTTATATTTCTTCTATTTCAAAAATTAATAGAATCTTATCTGAAATTTGGAAATCAGAAATACAACAGAAGTCTTTGCTTAATAAATTGATCATTTAATTTCTAAACGTTGATGTTTGAATGTTCAAATAAGTGTAACATAAGTTTAGTGATTGAGAGAATGGATAGACTTTAAAGGAAGTTGATTAAAAATGGGATACATGTGATAAGAAGTCCAGTCCATGAAAGATGAAACAAAGTGTTAAAGGAAAATTAATAAATAAAATCTTTAAAAAGGGGTGGGGCACATGGGTGGCTCAGTTGGTTAAGCCTCCGACTCTTGATTTCAGCTCAGGTCATGATCTCAGGGGTCATGGAATTGAATCCCACATCGGGCTCCACACTACACAGAGTCTCCTTGTCCGTCTTCCTCTGTTCTTCCTTGCCACTTGGTCTCTCTCTCTTAAATAAATAAATAAAATCTTAAAAAAAGAAAGGAAAAGAAAATTGGGCAAGATGATGGCTCAAGGAATCCTAGAACATGTTAGTGGATTTTATTAAGGTTTTAAAAATAGGATATATAATAAACTGGGCTAAGGTTTATGGTTATATTCCCTCTAATGCATACAGAAATTCTGCCATGTTCTTTCCCAAAGTTTAACCTCACATTTGGAGGATCATGATAAAGTAAAGATAAAACAAGCAGATATTTCTAAGAGGGTGTTTATAGCTACTTTATTTTTTATGTGTGCTTCTGATAATTCTGCCTTCAGCTCTGGACCCAGGAAAACATGCAGTAACAGCATTCTCTTGTCAGATACCATAGTGGCTGAGGTTATTTTTCTGTCTAAACACAAGCCAAGACTTTCCTGTCTTATTTCACAGAATATTTTTAGAGGGGAGACATCCCACTTTCTTTCCCTTTCCCTTTGAGTGGTAGCTTGTGTGCCAATGTCTCACAGCTTTCTGAAATACATCCTTGCTCTCAGGGTCTCCTCTTTCTTCTTTATCAGAGAGAAATGTTGAGCACAGTAGACATATGTAGTTGCTAAATTTAGCGCTTTATGAAGATGAGATAAACAGAAAACTGAGCAGAGTGTGGATATTATGCAGATCAGAGAAGACATGTGTTAAAATATTGATTTGCTCCTCATTTTATGAGCTCAACCCATCATTATCAATATAGTCACCAGGTCCTACAATATTTAAAGAGGTGTTCCACTAATTGCAAGACTGGCTCCACTAATTGCAGGGCTGAGTTAAATTGTATCTTTAATCATTTAGCCAAGTACTCATCTTTGATGGTTGACAAGATGAAAGTTAATGATCCCAGGGCACTTTAAACATGTGAACAAGCCACTTGTTATTTCCCTGGGTCAATAAAATATCTACCCGTGTGCTATGGGAAAACTATTGTTAAAGTGCGAACAGTTACATATTTTTGCTTCATTATTAAAAAAAAAAACAACTTTTGAGAGGAAAGATGTCCGTTATGTACAAAATCATGTAACCCCATGGAATTCCTAAGACAAGTGACAATTCCTATCTCTACAATATATTTCAGTATGTTATAGCCTCTTATCATTGGTCAGTTTTGTTTCACTCTTTATCCTGCTTCAGAAAAATAAGCTAATCCTTTTGGGGTTTTTTTTTTTGGTGTTTCAATTTTTATACAGGTTATTGATGGGTGACATTAATTTGTGACCGATGATTTTCATAAGAGGAGGGTTTTATGTGTGCATTGATGGATCTCATCGAAGTGGTAACTGTGACGAGCTACTGAGAATGCGAGTCAAGAAAGGCAAAATCCTCACTAAAGATCTCTTGAAAACAACAGTTTAATGGATGAACCCTTTACTTTTTCTCCTGAATGGTATAATGAAGGCTTCAGGGAAAATACTCATGCCTGGTATTTTTAGATCTCTTTTTTCCTTGGAAAACAATGCCTCTTGAATAATTAAAAGACAAGGGCAAAGAACAAGGGAAAAAGGATAACTTGATATAAGAAGGATGTAGATAGAGCAAAGCTAATGCTCCTCTTTCTTTTTCAGTTTTAGCAAACACCGATAGATTTTCTTCCAAAGATAGGAGCAGGATTAAATCACTGCATTTCTTTTACTGGGGAGAAATGAAACAGAGGCTTGCATCTGAGGGCTCCCAACAGTGAAATAAAAGCAAAGGGGCTTTACCAAACCACAGAAATAAAGTTCAGTAGAATGTAGGATCTGCATATGATGGGCAATCAATCATATGGAGGGTACTCTGTTTCTCCTATAAAGTAAATTTTTATTCTATGTTTAATTGTATACCCCCATGACATATACAACTTTATGTATTTTTAATAGACATAGCTGATTTCTGGGGCTTGTAAGAGACACAGTATTGGCACAAGCTTGTCTCTCCCCTTCTTTTTCTTTCTTTCTTCCTTCCTTCCTTCCTTCCTTTCTTCTTTTTTTCTTTCTTCTTTCTTTCTTTCTTTCTTTCTTTCTTTCTTTCTTTCTTTCTTTCTTTCTTTCTTTCTTTCTTTCTCTTTCTTTCTTTCTTTCTTTCTTTCTTTCTTTCTTTCTTTCTTCTTTCTTCTTTCTTTTTCTTCTTTCTTTCTCTCAACTCAGTGTCTCCTGGTTGCTCTCTTATTTGTAGCCAGTGATAGAACATCTTTCACCACCATCTTCACAATCTATGTTCCACAGATTTCTGAGCTCAGTCTTCTCACCATTTAGCTACACATTATTCCTTGGAAATCTTATTTTCTTTATAGCTTAAAATAGTGTGTCTCATTTTTTTTAAGATTTATTTATGTATTTATTCCAGAGAGAGAGAAAGAGACTGTGTGAATTGGGGGGTGGGGTGGGAAGGGGCACAGGGAGAGAGAATCTCAAGCAGACTCCGTGTTGGAGTCCCATGTGCGGTTGAATCTCATGACCCTGAAATCATGACCTGAGCTGAAATCAAGAGTCCAAGGCTTAACCGACTGAGCCTCTCAGGTACCCATAGTGCCTCTCATTCTAAGCCTCTAAGTTTTTCTTCTGAGCCCCAGACCCATAAATTCAATGCACTGAATGTCTCCATGTGAAGGTCTTAGCTCAAATTCAACATGGAGCAGTTAAACCGATCACCTCCACTCTATGCTCTGCCATCAAATTCTTTTCACTTATCTTATTGAATGGCATACACATTCACTAAGATGTCCAAGGGAGACTGCTGATAGGCATAAGTCTTGATTTATTCTCTGTGAAGGTCCAAATTAGATCTATGATAAAATTTTTTTAAGACTTTATTTATTTATTTGACAGAGGGAGAGATCACAAGTAGGCAGAGGGGTAGGCAGAGAGGGAGGGGGAAGCAGGCTCCCCGCTGACCAGAGAGCCTGATGCAGGGCTTGATCCCAGGACCCTGAGATCATGACCTGAGTGGAAGGCACTGAGCCACCCAGGTGCCCCAGATCTGTGATAAATTTATGTGGATTTAGTCTTCCTAATATCTCTCAGATCTGCCCTTCTTTGCCATCCCCATGGCCGCTGTGTTATTATGTCCTCCTTCACCCTCCCCGTGGTCACTGGACTGCACAACAGTCCCCCAATTGTTCTTCCTCAGGTCAGTTCCATTCTGCCTCCAGTTCTTCACATTGACAGGATCCTTGGTCTGAGACGATCTTCATTTTCATTTTGGGACTTAGGACTTTCAAATAACTGTCTTTTTCATGTCTTTCCCCCACATTAGAAAAAAAAAAATCTCTAAATCCTTAACATGGCATGCAAGGTCTTTTATTCAGCAACAATTCCTGTCACTCTCTCTCAATCTTGTTCTTCTCACAGGGATACAGACGCACTCTTAGCTCCCAGGATGTGCTAGATAGTACCGCAGTCCTGATATTTCGTTCTCTCTCTTCCTTTTTTGTGGGGTCCCTTCCCTTAACCACCATCCCCAAATACTTCATTTCCTACTCATCCTTCAGAATGAGTTCATATCTGACCCATTCCAGGGATCTTTCACTAATCTCCGAGCAGGGTCAGCAGGTCGGACTATGTGCCCCTATATGTACTCTGCTTACCTCTCTTCCTTCACTCTAGTGCCTGCGCCTCTTTCCTAGGATGACTCAGTTGTGAGCTCTGTGGATAAGGGATTGTGTCATTTGCATCCTCTGAATACCAGCACCTGACATAATGACTAGTACATATTGGCCATGTAATAAATACTCTAGTAAATGTATACTCTTTTCTGTGGAAAAGAACTACATATTTAAGGAGGTGAAAATGTATAAAAGTATGAATAACTAAAATGGGATGTGTAAGAAGTGTATTCACAGTTTTCATCCAGAGCAGTTACTACCTTAACATAAAAGCACACCCCAAAAACATTTATCTAGGAGAAAAAAGAGTTTTATTTATTAAAAATCAAAAGTGCTTTAAGACAGTAGGTCTTCTTCCTCCTCATGAAATGAAGGAATAATTTCGGCATGACATGAGGACACAGGCAGAATGGTGTGGATGAAGAACTACTGCACAGTTTCAAGGAGGTGTCAAAGAGGGTTCAATTCATAAAATACAGGTGAGCCCAAGAGAAAGCCACTAGGTGATTATATTTTTACCCGTTTATTTTAATCTAATTGCCTTAAAGCTATGTTAAACATACAATCAACCTTTGCAGGTACAGTTCCAATTTCAAATACATTTTTTAAATAAATATGTGTAGGTTTAGAAGATGTGATGGCTTATCTTAGATTCTTTAGGTGATACAAATGCACATATTCTATATCATTGTATTTCAGTAGTCTTTGACAAAAAATATCACAATGACAATTTTACTAATGACTTAATTGTAGCCATGACTTTAGGAAAGAAGAGATATAAATTGAAGCATTTATAAGTACAGCAAGAATCTTCTTGAATAACCTAGACAGAGATAAATGACTGTATTTTAAAGGTGTTCTCTAATCTATTCATCATTATTGAAAACTCAAGTCCATGGTATTGGAAAAGTATATTTTGTCCTTTCCAGTGCCTGTAACTTTTATAGAAAATGATTTCAAAATTTCCCATTTTAAAGTATTGAGAGAGAATCATCTTACTAGATTTGATAAACATGTTGCAGTTAAATATTAATTGATCTTGAACTTGTGGGGATTTATAAATACAACTATCAAGCTGATATATTGCTTCATTTCAGAATAAAGACTTTAAATGTTTTATTTACATGAGACATTTTATTAGACTCATTGAAATTCTTTTTCAACACTCAAACTGTAGCAGTGCACGTCAGTCTACTTCTCACCCTATTTCTCAAAAAGAATCAAAGAAGTACACATCTTCCTTCAAGAAGGAAGAAAGCCATTTCAAATTTTATGCTTTCTTAAAGCTCCCAGTGGATGTGGTGGGCAAGTCAAATTTTGCTATTCTCTCTATAAAAAAAGGGAACAATTGTTAGCATTTGTGAACTGCTTCACTAGTTTGTATGTTGCTGTGACACCAAGTATGTAATGACTCTGAGCCTCAATTCATTGGCCATTGTGTGGGAAAATACAGAAACGAATGGGAAGGATTTCTCAGCCCATTCTGTCATGGCAGTTCCTATTGGTATGATTTAGGAAACTACAAGCAGTAGAAAAGCCTCCCTTTTAAATGTCAAATACAAGATTCATTTCTGTACAGCTTTAATCCAAATGTCAGAGATCTGAGCTGAACCATCAATCTCACCAGAACTTTCTGAGCTTTACGCATCAGAACTGCTGTCTTTTAAAAGAGAAATCCTGGTTTCTTGGAATACCCAACATTAAATTTGCATGATGCTGAGAAATACATGCATCAAGAAGCAAGATATGTTCAACATGTTCTGTACGTATGACCACTCAAGAGTAGGGTTGGAGGGTACTCTGATCGTACTATGAGAGGAAGTAAAGCAAATAAAGAGTACTTCCTTCTAGAACTGAAAGATATTTTTTTAGAGACTTTTCTCCGGTCTTTCTTATTTATTTTCCTATCCCCTGTTTTGTCAGTAGAGAACTATGTCCTTTGTTCTTCAACCAAAGCCATTTACAGTTGTCAAGGTAAAGTGACCCAGGTTTGCTTTTAATAATTTAAATGTCCCTGCGGGGTTCACTGTAAACTACAAAGAGTGTGTTGGACTCTAGTCTCTTCATGGAGATGAAGTGAAGCAAAACTCTCCACTTCTAAACCCCCAAGAACCAGAAAATCAACATATAGGAGATTTGACTTAAAAAAAAAAAAAACAAAACAAACAAAAACCAGACAACAAAGTAAACAAAGGAAAATATGAGTCATAGACCCAAATATCCAAATAACTTTTATTTGTTCTGTGTTTTCCATTTCAAGTTAACACTGAAAGTATTTTACAGTGTTCTGAAAACAAACCATCCCTTAGGATACATAGAGACTTATGTGGTAATCCCCAGCCTACACACTAAGTCATTCAGTTCCAGAGTAGAACATGCAGAGCAGGTCTCCCCTGCCCAGCTGAAAAGATGTATTAGGTGGAAGCAAGGACCCTGACTAAAGGTCAGGAACTCAAGGGATAAATGCCACTGGAACACAGTCCCATGGGAATAAGATTGCTCTTCTTCTGTTAAGGATTCTTCCAAAGACAATTTCTTTCTAATGTCTACTCTAAGAAATTTTTCCTTGGCATATATATCTATAGTGGAAAAAAGTTCTGTGATCTGAGTGCACAGAAAAGCCAATTAAATAGGAATTCTTAAGTTTGAAATTCATAAGCATTAATCTTCAGTTATACTATATGAAGAAATTACATATAAAATAATGATTGTATCTTCATTTTCATGAAACTCCAGGAAGACATTAAAGAAACTGCTTCAAATGACTATTATAAACAGACAAACAAACAAACAAACAAACTGAAATCTGCTTTCACTGGATATTTTGTGTATTCATTAAAAGGGCAACTTTGTTTTTAGAGGGTCAGTTGGGTGTATATACTAGACATCTAACATGGAAACGAGCATCTCCTCTTCAGTTTCTTTCTTGATTTCCTTGTTGATATACAATGTAGATTCCAGCTCCATGGGTACCAGTGAATTGGTGTATACTACAGGGGGAGAAGCGAAAAATATTTTGCTATGAAGCTGCTAGGAAAATACTTGGCACCAAAGTGGATTTGGGTAGACTTGGGGACAGGGGAGAGAATAGGCATGCTTAATTAAGGAGAGTGTACTAAGGAGAATTAATGGATTACCCAGAGCCCAGTAGGAATTCATGGACATTCAAATCCCAAGACTTTGAGAATGGAGATAGTTTGGCACAAGATGGATGGCTCCACTCATTAGATTCTAAGCTTTTGAGACCAAAGCCACTGTTAATCTTGCCCATCATGGCATCCCAATCATGGGAGATACTGCCTCATATAAATCAGATACTCAACACATATTTCTAAAATTAAGTAATGAAATCATCAATGGTGACTTCTCCAAGGCTGCCCAAAAGAAAATATTTTGTTTATACAAGTTGGAGAAATAAATACATACTCATGGTTTTCTCTTAATTTGTGATATAGGTTATGGTCACCAGGGGAAATAGTTATACGAGTAAGTGGTACCTGATAGGAATGAAGTATTCTCAGAGTAATTCTAAAAAGCCTGCTACTATTTCTTTCTACCCACAGAATACTTCTGACACCAAATGTATGAGTTTTTTTCTCGTGCCAATCAATTCTTCAACTCTCCATATTCCAAGTGGGTGTCCCACAATTAAGTTCAATTGTGATAAAAGCTACCCAGAATTAATGCAGACCCCACAGAATAACGATTCAGAGCACAGGCTTGTCCCCACTTCTAACACTAAAGGCAAGTTCCAAGCCTCTCATATTTCTGACCAACCAGTTGTAAATCAGATGTTCCCATGACCATCTCCTTGGATTTGACAGTTTGCTAGAATGGCTCAGAGGGCTCAGGAAAAGTTTACGTACATTTACTGGTTTATTATAAGAATACAATTCAGGAAAAGTGAAATGGAAGGGATGCATAAGGCAAGGTATGGGGGCAGGGATGGGGTCAGGGCCTCCTTGTTCTTTCTCGGTGCACAATCTCCAAGCAACTTAGTGTGTTCACTGACCTAGAAGCTATCTGAACCCCAAAGTGTAGAGGTTTTTAAGGAGGTTTCATTATGCAGGCAGGACTCATTAAATAATATTGGCCATTGGTGATTAGTACAGTCTCCAACCCGTCTCAGCTCCCCAGAGGTCAGGGGTGAGGCTGAAAGTTCCAGTTTGAAAACCTGATGAGCAGTCCCCATCCTGAAGCTATCTAGGGAGACTGACCACCAGTCATCTCATCAGCATGCAAAAAGACATTGTTACCACTCCAGTGATTCCAAGGGTCTTATAGGTTCTTATGAAAGGAACTGGCAACTAAAACCAAATAGAACAAAGGATGCTCCTATCACTCAGGAAATTACAAGACTTTTAGGAGCTCTGTGCCAAGAACCATATCACAATATTACAGATGCAAATTTTCATACATTACTCCTGGTGTAAGAGAGAGGCACTGGTAAATACCTTTGAATTGCGAAAGTAAGAAACCCAGTAGAGTTTCCACAATTAAAAGCAAGTAGTATTGAATATTGACAAAAACTTGGTAATGGATGCCACAAGACTTTCTGAAGCTGTTTCAAGACTCTTGGTGTGGGTATAGTTCTGACTTTCCAATGCTGTGAGTAGTATAAGCACATTATCAATGGAAAGACACCCTTGTAAATCTAGGGCAAAAAGAAACACATGCATAATAATTGATGTGTTTTTGTTTTGTTTTGTTTTTTTGAGTCAAGACCTACCTCAACCAAGCATCTGTATAGGCCAGTTTTAGGATGGGAACATTTATCATTATATTTATTTTATTTCAAAAATTATTTTAACATAGTTGTAGTTGTTCACGTGTACGTCTTCCATATATGTCCTCTACCAGGAGTTCTCTCTTCTGTTTTGTTTCTTGATGTTGTGGCACACTTTTGAGTATTAGGATTTTTGGTGACACATTTCGGGTAATTAATTTAGAACATCATTATATGCGTTATTAATAAAGTCAGTCACTAATGTCCTATACAAATACCTCATGGTAGCTTTAAATGCATCCATGTTTAAAAAAAAAAAACTTACTTGTTTACTGTTCCAGTAGAATCATTGGCTGAGCTCTCTTCACTTTTTAATATATTCAAGTGATAAACTTTCTGCATGAAAACTCATAATCTCTTCTGTTTTTCTATTATTACCTTTGATGCTGAGCTACCACCCTTACATTTTGTCTCTGCTGTATCTATCATGTTTGTATCTATCTATTATCTACAGTGATAAGAGAATGCACATTCATTGCAGTAGAAACATATTTTACAACTTTCTCAAAACTTAGAGGCATACATCTAGTTTTGGCCATTCTGGTTCTATAGATATCAACAAACCCAAAGGAAAACTACTGATTGTTATTTTTAGGCACTGAAATCTCTCTGAGTTTCTGAATGCATAATTATTATGCCAGGCATATGATAGAATTCAAGAACTGAAAGAATCTAGGACATCATCAAGTCCAGGACTTCTCAGACTTGGTAAAACATAAAAAGTAACTGGGAAGTTCTTGTAAAACAGGTCCCTGTTTTACGGTAATGGTAACAGGTATGTGTATGTCAATGGCTATATCTGCGTGTCTATGTCCATTATCTGCATATAAGGATATCTATTATAATTTATCCATCTATCAATCATCTATCCATATGTGTCTGTCTATCATCCATCTATCATCTATCTATGTATCTATTTATCTATCATCTATCCACCTGTCTATCTATCTATTAATACAGCTGATAAGACTGTACTGTGAACAAAAGTTGCCGATAAAACCATTCTGTTTTGGCTATGCCACTGAGAATATATTGACATTCTTAGATTTCAAACATTTTTAAGGAAATGTGCTTATATAACTTGCTTTGTAAAATCCTAGCCACTCCCTCCCTCCAAAAAAAAAAAAAAAAAGAGGCAGTGGTACTGAGAAATGTCTGTATTGTATCTTAGATTATAATCATCATTTTATGGGTCTTACTCTCTTTACTGAATTGACCGGCCCCTTACGGTACAGAATGTACAATATATTTTACTTCCCTGTATAACTGGTCAGCACTGAGCCCAGTTCTGGCCAACAGTAGGTGTTAGATGAATGTTTGTTGACTGCAACTGAGGATCTTGACTGTCTTTAATTAGAAGTAAAGCAGGGGCAATAAAAAAAGAGTATGGCAATGTAACCCCCTTCCTGATTTCCATTATTTGGTGACTAATTATCATGTTTCTCTGTGTCTTGTACTTCCTATGCCCAACTCATTTCACTACTCATTAGCACCTCCACCACACTAGAGGGTAGACAGGAGTTAATAAAGTGATTATAAGGGATAATATGCAAATGAGCCATGCTGGTTTGGTAGGCAGGTATTTTGCAATTCTTGATTAATAGGAGGCTTTGGGATTACCTCGGAATTTTCAGTGTTATGCATCCCTCTGTTGGTGAACATATACAATCCAGAGGATAGACTTGGTCTCCAGGTCTTTGGCATAAGAATCAGCATCCACGGGCTGTCCGGCCACCTGAGCTGTGATAGGTGCCGACACATCAGAGAAAATAGATTCAAAAGAGCTTGGCAGACTGAAAGGCCTGAAGCAAAACTTGTAATCTGATTGGCAAGCAGTTTAATAAAGCAGAAGTGGAGTTATGTGTGTGTTCTATATGACACTACAGTAGAATCCCCATGTCAGCATTTGTACAGCTGCGATCTGTTAATTGTGCAAGCAGGAGGACATCCTGAAGGGTCATTACGGTAATTTAAATGGGGAGAAAAGCTTAGGTAAGGGCCCCTACATCAGCAAAAGAGGAAAGATTAGAATTTGGAATGTGAGGCTCACTTAGTGATTTGTTTTATATCCCATCCTGATGATAGAAATCAAGAGGGAACAGGTTGATAAAAGGAAAAGAAGTCAATGAAAGGCCAAGTCCTTTACAAGTCCAACCTAAAAACAGTTTTTAGATAAAACCAATAAAGCAAAAATAAAAATATAAGAACTGAAGGGATCTAAGAAATCACCAAGTCCACCTTCTCAGATATCGCTAAGCATAAGAAGCACCTGGGATGCTTTTTAAAATACAGATCCCTGGATCCAATTGCCAGAGTTTCTATTTAGTGTGCTTGGGTAAGGTAAAAGCTATCTATTATGTCTAATGTCTATGTCTGTGCATCTATATTTACCATCTGCATATTATCTGTAGATAGAAAGAGAAAGATAGGGATAGATAGATAAATAAATATAAATAAAGATAAATCATCAATCATCTATGTATATCGATTATCTGTCATCATACTGTATCATCCATCATCTATCATCCATCCATCTCTCTATCATCTATATATCTATCATCTATTTATTATTTGTCTATCTACCTGTGTTCTTAAAGCTCTCACGGAAAATCTAATGTACTGCCAATTTTTGGAATCACTGATTAATCTGATTTTTCATTTTAATGATATAATTAAGATCCACAAAGACTGTGTTACAGTCAAGTTATTTTCTGAGCTATGACAAGGAGACCAAAGTCTCTTGATTCTCAGTTCAGCCTCCCTCTTCCTATCCCATAAATCACAAAGAGATAAGAGTGCAAAGGAAAAACGAAGATGATACTCAACAAAGTGGAATGAAGTGGAATTTGGAAAACAGAAAAAATCAAAAAAGTTTTTTCTGAAAATTATATGAAATTATATGAAGACGACCTTTTAAAAATGTTTTCACTCCAAAGACATCCAGTGCACGGAAGTCAGAGGAATAGCAGATGGGGAAGGCTGACTTTTCACTCAGACACCACAAAATCGAAAATACTTTTGTGAATTCATACCAGTCCAGAAACTAAATATCAGCTTTAAAGAAGCAGAGATAAGGTGTTATTTTGTCTGTCTGTTTTGTTTTGTTATTTAAACATCTCAAGCACAGGTGACCAGATTTACAATAATTTGAAGTCATAAAAGCCATAAATGTAACCTAGGATCCCAACTTATTGATTTAAAATGAGAAAGAGACTAGCAGATAATGTTTTCTTAAGCAGTGCAGTCTCTGTTGTAATCAATCACACTGAGTTGTGGTAAGTAATAAGCTGCTTGGTGAGTATAAAATAAGAGAAAATTATATAACCCTATCAAAGTATCACCTGGCTAAGGTTGCTAGTAATTTCCTTCAACTCGACTTTGTGTTTTCTAAGTAGACGGTTTCTGAGGTTTGCAGGATACTTCTGGGCAGGAATAGAGGAAAAAAAAAATAAGTTCTCTCTTAGTTTCCTCCTTTTTAAATTTTAAATTTTAGCTCCTTTTACTTAACATAATGTTTCCAAGGCTAATCCAATGTTGTAACATGTCTTAGTACTTCTTTCTTTCAGATAGTATTCCGTTGTTTGGATACAACTCATTTGTTCTTTCACTCAGCAGCTGATGAATATTGAATTGTTCCCATTTTTTATATATTATAAATAATGCTGCCCAAAACATTGATACACAGGTCTTTGTGTGGTTATATTTTTAATCCCTCTTAACTAAATAACTCAGTGTAGAATTGCACCATCGTGTGTTAACCCTGTATTTAACATTTGGAGAAATTGTGGAACTGGGGCACCTGGGTTCCCCAGTCGGTTAAGCGTTTGCCTTCTGCTCAGGTCATGATCCCAGGATCCTGGGATCAAGCCCCTCATCAGGCTCCCTGCTCGGCGGGGAACCTGCTTCTCCCTCTTCCACTCTCTCTGCTTGTGTGCTCACTCTCGCTGTGTGTCTGTCAAATAAATAAATGAACTGTTCAAAAAAACAAAAGAAATCGTGGAACTGGTTTGTAAAGTGGCTGCCCTGTCTTACATTCCCACTAGCTACTTGTTACTGTCTGTCTTTGTAATTATGCCCAACCCAGTAAGTATGAAGTGGTATCTCATTGTGGTTTTGATTTGCATTTTCCCAGTGACTAATGATATTTAGCATTTGCACATGCTTCTTGGCTATTTCCATGTGTATATTGGCCATTTCCATATCTTCTTTAAATATGTCTATTCAAATAATTTTTCCATTTTTAAAATAGGATTTTTTTGTCTTTTTGCTAGTTGTAGGAGTTCTTTGCATAGTCTGGATACAGGCCCTTTAATAATTAAAGGTTTTACAAATATTTTCTCCCAATCTGTAGCCTGTGTCTTATTTGTTTTTTAAATGCTAACCTTTATTCCACAAATAATTTGAATTTTAATAAAGTTCAATTAATAAATTTTTAATGTATTTTGGTGTCATAGCTAATAACATTTTGCCTAACCAAGACCATGAACATTTTCTGTTTTCTTTTTAGAAGTTTTATGTTTTTAGCTTTGATCTATGATGCCTTTTGACTTAACTTTTTATATGGTGTCATGTGAGGATTAAAGTTTATTGCTTTGCAAATGAATATCTAGTTGTCCCAATGCTATTCATTGAAAACACAATCCTCCCATTAAATAGTCTTGGCACCTTATTGAAATCAATTGACCATAAACATAAAAGTTTATTTCTGGATTCTGAATTCTATTCTATGGATATAGGTTTCTATCCTTTTACCAATACCACATATTACTGTAGCATTGTAATGAATTTTGAAATTGTAAAGTGTTGTTTCCCAACACTGTTATTCTTCCCCAAAATTGTTTTGGCTGCTCTGGGTCCTTTGCATTTCTGTATGAATTTAAGAATGAACATTTGTTTATGCAAAATAGTCAGTTATTGGGTGACAGGGATTGCATTGAATCTACAGAGCAATTTTGAAACTATTGCCATATGAACAATATTATGACTTCCAAGCCATGAAAACAGGATGTCTCTCCATATTTACTTAGGTTTTTCTTTAATTTCTCTCAACAATGTTTTGTGGTTTTTAAGCCAGAAATCTTGTACTTCTTCTATTAAGTTGAATTCTGAGGCTTTGAGGATTTTTTTTGATGTAATTATGAAGGGAATTGTTTTTCTATTTTATTTTTGTATTATCTACTGCTAGAATATAAAAATGAATTTGAAATTTGGATATGGAACTTGTTTCCTACGGCTTTGATGTAATCATTTCTTAGTTCTAGCATTTTTTAAATAGATTCCTTAGGATTTTTTTATATAGGAGGTAATGTGTAAATAAAATTTCACATATTCTTTTCCAATAGAAATGTCTTTTATTTCCTTCTTTTCACTAATTTCCCAGATTAAAACTTTTAGTACCATGTTGAAAAGAAGTGATGAGAGAGAACATCCCTGTTCTGATCCTAATCTTAGAAAGAAAGCTTTCATTTGTTCATCATCAAGTATGATATTAGCTGAAGATTTTTTAGGCACTCATCTAAGTGCCTTCCACTTATTATTTCTTTTAACCTTCACACCAGTGATATGGGTAAATTTCTACTAGTATTTCTATTTTATAGGTCAGAAAACTATCACATAAGTTAATAAGTGGTTGAGTCAGACTTTAAATAAAGCAATCTGATACCAGAATCCAATTTAACTGTACTTCTATATTGTCTCAATAATTATTAGCTAAATCTAACATTTTAAAACAACTAATTTATAAAGTCTACTGAATTGTGCATGAGTTTTATAATTTAATGATTTATTGATTGTAAACTGTAAGAAGTTGATGGATTTTCCTATGTTTCAAAAATTTTTAGGTGTTAAGATAATGAATAAAATAATAATAATATTGTCCAAAGATCAAAATCGCTTATATGAGCTTAATACTGGTTCTCTGTATGATATTATATGTTGTATAAAATATATTTATATATATGTGATTAATATTTTAAGGCTTCTATACTTCTGAAGGATTGGTTTGATTTCCAATGCATCATTGAGCTTTAACAACTTATGATTTCATATAATTTGTTGTAAAAAATAATTACAGTTCACAAAAAAAGTGATTTTGAAAATTTCAGTTCTTAAAATATGTTATCATTCACTGCCCATTTCTGTCTGTGCAGAATATTATATAATCAAAAAAGATGTTGCTATTTCAAGGGTCCATTGGGTCCACTGCTGAGGATAATAAGGCTAATTTTCCCCCTTCATGTTGGCCATGAGGCCATGATCCTTTTTTTTATTTCTTTGACTTGAGTTCAAAACAAGTATAAGTAAATGCAAAGGGAAGGGAAATGTACACATTTCTTACCTGTTATGGCTAGATTTTAAAGAAAAGCAATCATCTACAGTATTTGGTTCCTTTGATTTGATTACTGTACTTTACATATTGAAATATATAAATTTTTAAGTTAGAATCTTTATTATTCACTGTAAGTGAAAAATCAAGACTTTGAGTTATCAGCAAAAGAGCAATTTTTAACTACTAAACTAGGGTTGAGGAATGTTTCACTTTAACTGTTACAATTGGCCATCATGATCTCTAGTTTCACTATGTTGAATGTTGAATATGTGCGTTCTTTTAGGGTCTGATCAACATAAGGACGGACAAAACTGTATTTCAAGGAAAACTTTAAATATCGGTCAGATCAATGAGAAAAAAAAGTGGCAAACAAAAAAGATAAAACAAAAATCTTTTGAAAACAAAAACATACAATATTTTAAAATCCTCGTGGTTCCAATTATAGATTCAGTAGTTACCTTAAGTGACTTGTGTATCCTTGGCTAACCTTAGGTATAAGTAAAAGAATAACTTAAAATTATTTCGTAATAAGCTATTAGTGCTTTAAATATTTTTAAGCAAATGAAGGAATAAGGAGGCTACAATTTGCTCTCTCCTTTAACAGAAAACAATGAAAGTACAGAAAATATGATTGCTCTTCCCAAAACTCTCCTTGTCTCCTTTGAACTAAGATGGAGAAAAATAAATATGCAAGTGAATCTAAATTAATACCTCAACTGGGGGCACATGAAATAATTTCACAGTTAAAATTAGGTTTCCCTGAAATAAGTTTCAATGAAAAATTTCACACTGGAAAATCCAAAAGTTGATTTTCTTGAAATACATTTCAGTAAAAAATGTCAGCTTAGAAAATAAGGACTCTTCACTATGGTTTTTGGGAAATGTCTAGATCTCCTAGTAAAGCAAAAAAAAAAAAAAAGTCACATTGAAAAGGAAATCAAAACAATAAGGTAAATGTAGTAGGTGACAAGAACAAAAGCAGTTAATTCTGTTTTCCACCTCTCGCAGGCAGGCTAATCAGTTGTAATTAAGAGGCAAAGTAGCAGTCTAATAAACCACACTTGTCACCAGTTGTCATCTTAGTGATCAATTCACACCTCTATCACAATGACAGCAACCCTTCAAGTCCTCTAATAACCCCACTCTTTGGCACAGTGGAGGATTAGGGAAGGGATAATGGATTGTTAAGGCTCTAATGAAGTGGAGGGTAAGGAGATGAAACCTCTCAGCTGGGGAGGTGGGGGGCGGGTAGGGGGTGGATAGAAGCTCACAAGAGGAAACTTTAATTAAGGTTTGGTTCACTTTGGTTTCCTATATTTGAATAAACAAAGTTAACGTAAGATATTTAAGACTTCTCTTGCTACAAAGTTAACTCCCTTTCTCTATTTTTTCCTTTTCCCATATTCACAGAAAAATCTTTGGGTTAATCTCTACCTTGAGCTTTTTTTTTTTTCTTTTTAATAAATTACATTTATTAAGAAAAAGACTTTCATTTCCACTTCCTTCACTTCCTTTTTAAATATTTGCTTTCTCCAAAGAATTACATAAAAATTATAGAAAAATATAGGCAATGCTTTCTTTTTCACCACATAGAATAGTTTTATGTATGAACATTCAACAATAATAAAAACAGTTCTGTATTATATCCAACCGATGTCCTGTCATTTGCTGACTATAAAAAGCAAGAAAAGTAGAAGCAAATCAGGCAATTTCACGTGTGGTTTATGGAATCAGCCAAAGCAACTATTAAATTACTTTTGCAGTCTTGGCTAGTTTATGGGGTTATCCTTTTAATAACTAATAGAAAGAAGTGAGCTCTTTAATGTTTTAAGCAATTTGTTTCTCAACACTGGCGAGTAAAAAAATAAAGTTTGTAATGGGAGCTAAGTGTCCACATACAGCTATGTGGATGACTTCTACCATCTTCCCTGGCTAATATGGCAGGGTGTGTGCTATGACGTTACCAGCAGTAGCATCAATCAGCCATTCTAATCCTTTGCTTTGGGCTGTATCACATCAGAATGATCCTAGACCAGGGCAACTCCATATAGTTTTAAAAATAAATATGATCATCCCCTTTGGTTATTTATTCTGCTGGCCAATAATTCTCCATTTTTCATGAATCTGTGAGTGGGGCTCATTTATATGCACATGGTTATCATTATCACTTTACATATGGTCATTTCAGCAGAATATATTTTCATTGGTTTAAATCAGGACCACCACAGTTTCAAGTAGGGGTTGATCAACTCAGGATTTTTTGTTTGTTTGTTGCTCTAAACAGAAACGCTCTTCTTCATGACCCTTCTTATAAAAATTCTCTATTCCAGATCTTGTTGCCAGAGGACTTAAGATATGTAACAGCTTATGAGAGATTTTAGAACTCTAAGACTTTAGTATTCTCATAACATCTGGGAGTAAAGATGCTAAAGTCTATGTTTTTCATTTGAAAGTCCATTCTCATTATCCGAATTGAGACTAAACTATATCCTACTATGTAAATGGGAGTGATTCCTTATTTTTTTGGACTCAACTTGTCACTAAAGTGGCTGGATAAAAGCTGTCTGCTTGAAATAGATGGAAGACAGAGGACGAAAACTGTAGCAACTCAACTGTTTTATTATTTGAATCAAATTTGAAAAAAAAATTGAAGCATTAAAAGCATTAAAATCTGTGTTTCAGAGATCAAAAGTCATTAATTTTCTTTATCCCCCCAAAAATGTCAGTTTCTCTGGTGGGATGTGACAGAATCTTTGTACCCATTATCTTTCCCATTAGGAGGGAGACCTCATGTTTTTCTTCTCTAAAATCAAATCCACGGGCCAAGTGGTAGTGTTTTGATGAGATGCTCGTTTCAATTTGGTTGTTTTAAAATTCCAGGCGGAATGAGAATATTTCCCACCCCCCCAAGTGCCCCGCCTTTATCCTTCACTCCAGAGCCCCGACTTCAGCAGCGCCTTCCATGTGTAGTACTCAAAGGACAAGGTCAACATCTCACCAGCTTTTATTTATTTATTTTTCTTTTGTGCTCAACAGATTGTTGTCTGCACAATGGCAAACTTGAGGAACATGAGCCCTGCTTCCTCTTAAGATGTCTTGCTGTGAAATATTAGAATAGCAAAAGGCTAATATATGCATCCACGGGGCAGAGGGGACCATTTCAGCCCACATTTCACACCACAGTAATCAATTCATTGGTTTAAAAAAAAAAAGAAGAAGAAAAAAAGAGAAGAAAAAGAAAGCCTGCTCTTTCCTTGACCAGCTGCAGCAGGCAGGAGCTGGAACATATGCCTGTCTGACAGAGGAGGGGGGGAGACAGGCCTCGCAGGAGCCGCCACACAAAGAAAGCCAATCTTCTCCACAAAGCGTGGAATGACTTAAACACTCTATTGTATTAAATATGAATGAGTCCTCATTGTGGAGCACAGTGTGTGGGGACCCGTGGTGTCCTCCCATTAGCCACATGATTAACCAGATTACACCGGGAAGCCGCTAAGGTAAATAAGGCGAGCCTTCTGTCACTTCCTCCCCCAGGCCTGACCAACAAGGGGCTGAAGAGCTGGACCCTTTGTAGTCAACTGGGTGGAAAGAAGAAATAACCATGAATGTCATGCTTGGTAATTAAAAAAAAGAGAGAGAGAGACAGAGAGAGAGAAAGAAAGTTGTCTCCAGGGACCATCTATGAGAAACAGTGTGAAAACATCTTTCTGATCAACTAACATGTCCCTATTGTTCCCTTTGACCACATAGGACTCATCTAACCCTCTCCTAAACAGGGTCCTCTATTCCCTTTTGTGGTCAAGGAGCAACCCTCACCCAAAAACACACACACACACACACAAAACCAAACACACACACACACACACACACACACACACACACACACACACATAAATTAAAGCTGTCTGACTTTGCTCACTGGGGGTGAGACCCGATTATTCTGTGCCTACCGATCTGCTAGCCTGTTACCCCAGCCTCCATCCTCCTCCACGTATGCGTCTCTCTTCCCCCCACTTCCATCTGAACCCCCTGCTCATTCTTGGAACAGATAAACACCCATAGTTAATTGGTTTATGGAAATTGCACCAAAGTTACAATTCTCATAGCAGCTTGAGCTTTGAGAAAACGCAAGGAAAGGCATAATGCTGAATGGCACCAATGAGAAAAGTTTGTATTATCTGAGTTCAGATCTGGAGAGGCACAAATCTGTCGTGTAAAATGTCTTGTGGAATTTTTTTTTAGTTTATTAATATAAAAAAAAGTGAAAGACTTTTGGTGAGTCATACTTGAAATGAACAATATTTCTAGGGATTTGTTATTATTTAAAGACAAATAAAAGGCTGGATTTCTGGTAGGAAAAAAAAAAAGGAGTCAGTGTCTTTTAAAAAGCCCCATAGACAGAAAGCTACAAAAATGGAATAGTTTGATAAATTTAAGTACAAGTTAATAAAAACGACAACTCAATTTATTTTACCAAAACTTATAAATTTTAGATTAAAACATTTTAAATGAGAATAGGTATGATATACTCAATGAGCATAAATTTCTTGCCAAAGCCATTTCAACATGGTATTGTGAAAAATAAATGTTAATTTTATGTTTACATAATTTTTGTTTGCCTCAGAGTTGCTTTATCATTGAAGACATGAAAATAATAATTTTGTCAAGCTTGTTTATTGGTATTTACCTTTCTCTAAAAAGTTTATAAGATGTGAATCCCTGTAACAAAACCACCCCGTCACACACCCTCAAATGGTTTCCTAGCTTGGTTTGCAAGTAATATAAAATACATTAATAATTTGGAGACTTTTTGAATTTTATATATATATATATTTATATCCTGAGCCTTATGTATATCGATAACAGGTATAAGATATAATCCCTCTTGTTTTCTATCATGCCTTTTTCCTTAATCATAAAATTATAGGATATAAAGGAAGTTGTCCCAAATGATGATAGCAAAATTCCACCTTGAGAAATAATTTATAATATTTTAACAATTCAAGCAAATGTCAAATGAATAAGATATGAAATAAATTTAACAATTAAACAGTAATAGAGCTTCTGTTATTAATTGAATAATTCATTGGTTAAAGAAATTTATGTTTGGTTGTTTTGTCTCCTCCAACATTTCTTTCTTTTTTTTTTTTTTAAGATTTATTTATTTGTTTTAAAGAGAGAGGCACACAGGGGCAGGAAGGCAGATGGAGAGAATCTTCAAGTGGACTCCTCACTGAGCGTGGAGCCCAAAACAGGGCTGGATCTCATGACTCATGAGATCATGACCTGAGTCAAACTCAAGGTTCAAAGGCTTAACTGACTGAGCCACTCAGATACCCCATCCTCCAGCACATCTTATGTACAAAGAACACCATGCTAATCTAAAAAATTCACAAAGTACACATTCCATTTTGAAGGTCAGAGGGCTCAGTAAGGACAGAAACCATTTTAGATAAACATTAGATAAGAGATTTTCCTGGATTATTTAGTATTTAACTTTTTTCTGTTATTTAACTATTTTTGATAGAAACTCAGTAAACTATCCAACTATTTGTTTTCTCTTGTTGAAATAAAACAATTTAAATTGGTTTTGGTTCAAGGCCATTCTGAACATCAACTGTTACAGTTTTGGGGGGACAGTGCCTGTTTATGATATGTGGTGTGGTCCTAGACTTGAAAGATTTTGGTTTCCCTTGCTCCCCACCAACTTACTCAGATTCCCTCAGCCAGGGGTGCCTGGGTGGCTCAGTGGGTTAAAGCCTCTGCCTCGGCTCAGGTCATGATCTTGGGGTCCTAGGATCAAGCACCGCATCGGGCTCTCTGCTCAGCAGGAAATCTGCTTCCCCCTCTCTGTCTGCCTGCCTCTCTGCCTGCTTGTGATCTCTCTCTCTGTGTGTCAAATAAATAAGATCTTTAAAAAAAAAAAGATTCCCTAAGCCATACTGATGAGCATCCCTTTACCATAACACAGTGGGTTTCCCTGGAAGCATGAGTCTGAGCTGGCAATGGTTGAAGTCATTAACTCTAAACAGTTGTCTCATTCCTTCTGAAATACTCATTGCAGAACTCTTTTTTTGCCACCATTTTCTCCTATATATTTTTTTCTCTCATCTCTCTTGTCTTCTGTTGCTTCAGCCTAATTTGTAAAAATGTTTGTGTTGGAAGATTGTTTTATTAATGGTGTCTTAACCACTTTTTCAGCTAGTTAGTGTACTAACTAGTCCCAACTCTGACATTAGGGTTTTTATTTTCCCAACATCTGAGGCTACCCAATGGCCTTTGTTTCTTCTGTCAATTCCGGCTTGAAGATCACTTGAAATTTGAGGAATTCTGGAATATAGGTATCCAAAAAAAGGAATACTATTTCAGAATGAGAGGGTAAAGTAGAATATCAAATGGCTGTTTGTTGTCAGGGGGGTTCTTAAAATTTGAGATGCTTGTTACTTCGGCTCTTGCCTTTGAGTTTCATTGTTCCTGGAAAACAATCTAAATGATAAATGATTCCAGTCATAATTTCTCTATCACTATATGAGAAAGAGGTGAGAATTCCTCTTTCTTGGTGTGTGCAGAGTTGTTTTAAATAAGGTTTGAATAATGAATGAGATGTTTTCAATCTCAAATTTCGTATGTTCGTTTGGATATGCAGAAATAAAAAAATTTGAAATGATAAACTATGATATTTCTATATGTTGTTCATATTTAATATACTTTTTGATTTCCAGTTATATCACCAATGGCATAAAAATTCATGTGTTATTAAAACATTTGTCAGTCCTTATGGAACCTTTCATTCTCTAAGATTCTGAACACTTGTTTTATTTATTTATAGCTAGGATTCAAGTCATTTATCAGGTAAGGAATTCTGCATTTAAATTACCTTAATTTCTTCCTAGTAAACAATAGCAAACAAAATTTCATTAAAAAAATTATGTTAAAGACTTGGAGTTAAGCATAACAATTTTAGTTTTTTGGATTTTTTTTATCTCAACTCTGCAAGGATATATTCCATGAGATTGATGAACTGGGTTTTCTCTGGCATGAGAGAGCATGAAAATTTTGTGCTTTGTATGTAGGCCTCTTTTCAAATGGTTAATGTGGAAGAATCCTATTTGAACCTTGGTTTCTGAAGATGAGGATAATGGCATGCCATTAGCCTTCTACATCGTTGTAAAAATGAACACTACACTGGGACCTGGTTTGGAATTTACAGCAACAAAATTCCTAATAAAATAAAGTGCTTATAATAATTCCTTACCTGCTAGTAGTATTAAAATTCAGAAGATATTTTTCCAGTTCTGTGATAGGTAAAATCTTAAGGCAGGACAGTAAGGAAATTGAAGAGAAAATTATAAAGATCTACAACTTGTTCTACTGGCTTCACAGGTGACTATTCATGAATATTTTAATTTAAGTTGACTTAAATCCGAGGCTTGTTTTCTTGATGATATTTTAATATCAAAATTAAGATATGAAAATGTTAAGTATAAAATTAAAAGTATTTAATATTTCTTTTCTCTGAAAGTCCTTGGTACTGGCTGACTTACTGGTAATAAAATATAGTGAGCTATAATGAGAGGATATTTTCACTACAGTTAGCTTCTATTCTATACTATACTCATTATCATTATTTATCCCTAAATTCATCATATTTCAAGTTATTAATCCATAATAATAACATAACAATAACAGAAATCAGAAGAAAGTTAAAACCACCTAGATTATTTACTAACAATTATATTTATGCTTTTATTTTAAGTTTTCGTCAGTCCATGTCAAATTAAATACAAAGTTCTATGCATTTTGATTATGGAAGAGACACAATATTGTACTCATTTTCATTTTACTTTCACAAAAGTAAGCATTTTACATTTAGTGACACAGACTTTTAATTAATACTCTAGGTTTTATCTAATATTCTAATACAAATATGTTACTCTTTGCCCAGTATCTGTTCTGTGATACAAATTCAGGCTATTTCTAATTTGCTACTTCCAATATCCTAATAATTATCTGGTAAATGTCTTGTAAAAATAACATTTTCTTTCCAAAGACTTATTTCTCTAGAAAATGCTCAGGTAAAAACCTACAATATATTTAGAAGTATCTTATTCCTTTCCTGGGTATAATAAGAAGACTCACTGTTTCACATATTAAACTTGTTTTCATTAAATACTAATTTTATGTGTTAGAAACTTATGTTCTTTTGCAAACTCTTTGGTTCTTTTTTACTCCCTCTTCCAACTTTCTGTATATTCTACTGTACAAGAAAACTTCTAAGAAAAAATGTTACATTCCTCTACATCATCTTTACCTCTTTAAGGCCATTTTGAATTTATTTTGCTGCACATTTTCTTGTTAACCTAGTTAAATAATATTATGAAATAATACCAAGTGGAGGACAGAGTCCTCCTGTGCACATTTGTCAACGCTCCTTTTTCCTAAAGCTCTTCCCTAAGTATAGTTTATGAATGACCTTATAAAAAGCTGATAGTTGATGATAAAATGGTATAAAAAATCTATAATTCTAGAATTCTCGAAGTATGTGCTATGGAAGACATGATTTTTAAATATGATTACTCAGTGTGTAGTTTCAAAACTGGAGTCGAAAATTCAGCTCATATATAAATAAAAAGCATATTTTTCATGAATGGGTACTTAAAAATATGTATCTCTTCTGTGCACTCTGGATCCCTCTATTTCAAGGTCCTAGAAGCACAAGTTGGCTCTTTTTCTGACTATCGATGTGAAGTCAATGTATGGCAAACACAGAACAATGACATCTGCACCAATCTCAAGTAAATTTTAAGATTTATACTGTAAGAGCTACCAAGGTAGTTTTTATTATATCATGTACATTATTGCAGTTACGCATCACAATACTCCTATGAGATAGTCACTGTTGTATCCTCAATTCACAGATAATATAGTCTTAGAAAGATTTAAAGGATTTGCCCACATTACATAGGAAGCGATGGACCTGGGATTTGAATGCAGATATATCTAGCTTAGGGCACACACTCTTCAACACTCTCATATACTGGTAATGTAGCGACAAAATCGAAATCAGTGGTGAAATGTTTCGTCTTCTAGATTCCCCTTCAAAACATTGTGGAAAAGTTTACGTCAGACCAATGCTCTCCTCAAGAACAATTCTAGAATCTAGATGATGTACTAAAATCATCTCATTGAAGGCACTGAACAGCTACCAAAAAAGTTAGGGCTTTAGGGAAAAGATCCCAGAGAAAAAGGAAGCTCACTTAGACCAATATTTTCTTTCTTTCTTTTTAAAGGATTTATTTGAGAGAGAGGGAGGGAGAGAGAGAGCACATGCAGGGGGAAGCGGCAGAGGTAGACTGAGAGAGAAACTTTAGGAGACTCCGTGCTGAAGACAGAGCTCCACCCGGGTTGGATCTCATGATCCCAAGATCATGATCTGCACCCAAACCAAGACTTGGGGCTTAAGTGACTGCACCACTCAGGTGCCCCTGGGTAGGCACCTGATATTCTGAATGACACTTGTCCTTTCAGAATATTTCCCAGTTGTTGATCTGGGGTCTAGGAAGAGGCTAGCCAGAGAAATCCTGTCAGGGGGTGACTGTAAAGCAGAAGACTTTGGGGAGCAAAGTCTTGGGGACTTCTGAAGAGCAGAAGTGAGAGGTCGGGGCAACCAATCAATCCAGACATGAAGGGTTGTAATCCCTGAGAGAAAAAAAATGGAGCTAGAAGAACTGCATTTCCTGACTTTTTAAGTCGTGCCAAGTAAAAGGTGAAGAATCTGAGCAGGAAGCAGGTACAAAAACAACAACCCAAACTGAAGATTTTGTTAATTCTGTCATTTTTCACATTGCTGTCTTTTTAGCAAAAGAGATTTATCATCCCCCCTCCCTTTTTTCCTTCTTCCCTCCTTTTCTTCCTTCTCCCTCCTTCCTTCCTTTTTTTCTTTTCTTTTCCCTTTTCTTTTCTTTTCCTTCCTTCCTCCTTCCCTTCCTTCCTCCTCCCACCTTCCTTCCTTTCTTTTTTCTTTTCTTTTCCTTTTCTTTTCTTTCTTTTCCTTCTTTCCTTCCTCTCTCTCCGCACTCCCTCCCTTCCTCCCTCTTTCTTTCTTTCTTTCTTTCTTTCTTTCTTTCTTTCTTTCTTTCTTTCTTTCTTTCCTCTTTCCCTTCCTTCCTTCCTTCTTTCCTTCCTTCCTTCCTCTTCTTTCTTTCTCTTCTTTCTATCACATCTATCTATCTATTATCTATCATCATCTATCTCTTGTCTATATTCATCTACTAGTTAGAGATGAAACTCACAAGTTCATGCTTATATCTCTACATCCAATCCATCACCATAGAATCTAATCTGGTCTTTTACATTTCCACTGTATAACTCCTGTATCCTCAGTATGTTTACTTACTTGCTTAATCCCAGAATACATTAAAAGTGTTTTTATAATTGTTCACCTATATTGGCACAAAAGCCAATCTCCTAACTAAAGTTCAAAATGTATTTGCTCTTCTTTCATTCTAGAATATAAAATCAAAATACTGTGTTCAAAAGTTATTTAAATCAGTTGTATCCCTCCCCCTCAGTGTGATTATGCTACTCATTTAAAATGTGTTCACTTGCTTATGTTTATATTCCACACTAGGGTTTTTCCCCATTCATTTGATTAGATTTGATTTTTTTTTAATTTAAAATATAAAAGTACAAAAAAGTTAAAACTACAGAAAAAGTGTACCTATAGAGGTATCTATTCCGAGTTTTTTTTCTTTTTTCTTTTTTTTTTAAAGATTTTATTTATTTATTTGACAGAGGGAGAGACATCACCAGTAGGCAGAGAGAGAGAGAGAGGGAAGCAGGTTCCCTGCTGAGCAGAGAGCCCGAGGCGGGGCTCAATTCCAGGACCCTGAGATCATGACCTGAGCCAAAGGCAGAGGATTTAACCCACTGAGCCACCCAGGCGCCCCTCTTCCCAGTTTTCAATGCTTTCATCTGATTTCCAGTTACTTCTTGAGATAACAAATTCGATTATTTTTCCTGATTTCTTACACAAAAGGCAAACATATAAATTCGTTTGCACTTTGATTCTTACTTCATAATAAATGCTAGAAATGATTTCTTGTTTGTTCATATAGATCAAATTCTCTTCCTCCCCTTCCACCTCTCATTCTTTCACAGTAGCATTGCAGGTCGTTCCGTATGTTACCAGAGTTTACTCCACCAAGCTTCAATTTATGAAAATTTACCTGGTCACTAGTGTGTTACAGTAATAACACAATGCTGCAATGAGTAACTTTGTTCATACCTATTTTTTTGTATGAAAAAATACAAAACCATTGTTCAGAGGTTCAGTTACAACCTCTGAACCATTGTAACTGAACCTTTAGAGTAAACTCCCAGAAGTAAGTTTGTCAAAGTTTTCCTAGTCATCTCTTGGTTGCCTGAAGCGTGGGACATGGAAGGTTTTTAGAGTAGAGTCTTCCGTGAGTTAATGTATTTTTAAACTGATTTCTTTAGATTGCTTGTTTGTTTATTTGTTTTCTTTTATGTGCCTGCATGTAAAACATTTAATTTATAATTTTTACTTTGAATTATTTGAAAATGCTTCTCCATTGTTACCTCGCTTTGTATGTCCTTTTTCTCCATTTTTTTTCATTATGGTAAAATACATATAACATAAAATTTGCCATTTTAATCATTTTTGAGTGTACAATTCAGTGGTATTTAAATGCATTCATATTATTGTGCTATCACCACCATCCATCTCTACATTTACTTTTATATTGTAAAACTGAAATTCTATACCTATTCAACTGTAACTTCTCATTTCCCTCCTATCTCCAGCCCCTCCTGGCAGCCACTGTTCTGCTTTCTGCCTCTATGATTTTGACCACTGTAAGTACTCATGTAAGTGGAATCAGACAGTATTTATCTTTGTATGACTGGTTTATTTTACTTAACATGGTATCTTCAAAATCTGTTCATATTATAGCATGCATCCGAATTTCCTTCCTTTTTAAGGCTAATATCCCTTTGTATGTATCTACCACATTTTCCTTATCCATTCATCAACTGATGAGCTAATCACACTTGGCTTTCAGTTCTTTTGGGTATATACCCAGAAGTGAAATTCCTGGATCATTAATTATATTTTTATTTTTTGAGGAAGATCCATAGTGTTCTGTACAATGACTGTACCATTTTATATTTCCACCTATAGTGACAACGGTTCCAATTGCTTACATCCTCACCAACAACGTGTTATTTTCTCGTCTTTTGGAGGCTTGTTTTTGTTTTTGTTTTTGTTGAAAGTCATCCTCATGGGTATAAGGTGGCAATCTCATTGTAGTTTTCTTTTGCATTTCTTAATTGCTAGTAGCGTTGCACACCTTTTCATGTGCTCATTGGCTATGTGTGTGCCTTTGGAGAAATATCTGTTCAAGTCCTTCACCCATTTTTGAATCATGTTCTTAGTTTCTTTTGGTGTCAAGTTTTAAGAGTTCTGTATGTATTCTGGGTACTAATCCCTTAAGAGATACATGGTTTGCAAATATTTTCTCTCATTCTGTGTGTTACCTTTTTACTCTGGTGATAGTGTCTTTTGAGATGAGTTAAAATTTTTATGAAGTTTATTTTCTCTGTTTTCTTTTTCTTTTGTTCCCTCTGCCTTTGGGGTTGAATCTAGGAAATCATTGCTCAATTCAATGTTGTGAAGTTTGCCTTTTGTTTTCTACTAAGAGTTTTATAGTTTTAGCTCTTATGTTTAGGTCTTTATTTTAAATTAATTTTTGTATATGGTATTAGGTAAGGGTGCAATTTCATTCTGCTGTATGTGAATATGAAGTTTTTCCAGCACCATTTGTTGGAAGGACTGTCCTTTCCCTCCTAGTCTTAGCACACTTGTCAAGTATTATGTTACCATACATGTGAGGGTTTGTTTTTGCATGGTCTATTCTATTCCGCTGGTCTATGTGTTTATCTTTACACCAGTACCATATTGATTGCTGTAGCCTTGTAGGAAGTTTTTAAATTAGGAACTGTGAGTCCTCCAGATTTATTGTTTTCAAGATTGTTTTGATTATTTGAAATTTCTTTTTTTTGTTTTCCATTTTATTTCTTTTTTTATCTCATTTGCATTCACCCAGTTGTTTTTCTTCTTTCTATAGTGCTTCTCATTAAAATTTTATTTCAATTTATTCTTCCTTGAAACTGTGAATTTTCACATGATTTTATCCTTTTGTTTCATTTCTTAAGTTCTGTTTCACTTCTTTCTCTTTCTTTTGACATATATATATATATATTTCACATTTTTCTCATATCCCTAAGTACTTGTTTGAAGATATTTAATGTATTTTGGAATGTGGTGATATATTCTTCTGTTACATGGTTGTCTTTTTGTTGTTTGTTTTTTAAATATTTTGGTATTGATTTGCTGCTCTCTTCTTATAATCTTATAATAGCTTTGAGTCTATGCATTTAGTACAGAGTTTGGTACTATATACAGTTTTCCTCCTAAAACATCCTCATCTATCAGTAGGAAAGTGAAATTTTGTTAATAGTTTTCTTTTGGGATGATGTTATAGAAAGAAGAGTGCATGTCATTTGATTCTTATTGGTTTTCTCATGACTTACAGATTTCTAAATTTGTCTTCTTTTTCTCCCTTCGCTCCTCACTCTGCACTTGTTCTTTTTAGCCTTTTTCTTCAGAAACAATGTCTGTCTGCAATATCATCTCAAACTCTGCACTTTGAGTACAATTTCTGTAATCAGTGCCTTGAATTACCAAAATGCTCACAGTAGTTTTACACTTAGGGTGGGCTTTTTTTCTTTGTTTCTTTCTTCTTTTTTTGAGAATGGGATATTAGATCAATCCTCAAGGCCCTTTTCTTCAACAATATGTTTCCCTTCAGTAAAATGTTATCTTAAGAAAAGATCATCTTATTCACCTTTACCCCCAACTTAAAAAAAAAAAATCTCATGCTCCTAAGTTGTGTTTATTGGGGTCATAAGATGTGATGCCACCTATAATTCTGTCAATAGATTCTTTTTGAGCTATCCTTTATTGGGAGTGATGATATATTTATTTAATGAGACATCATAAATTAAAATTTTCATATATATGATCATCAGAGATTATCTCCCTTAAACAAATATATTCTAATTTCAAAATAACCAGATAATATAGAGAAGACTACCAAGTGTATTTTTCTTACCTTCTCAAAAAAAAGTGTGACTAAACTGATCTTTTTAAATTTAATATGTCACTTTGTTATTGGTGGATTATAAGTCAAAATTAATTTTTTCTGTATTCTCATGAATTTGTTATCCACAAACAACTTTTTTTTTAAGTTTTATTTATTTATTTGACACAGAGAGAGAGAGAGTACAGCAGGGGGAGCAGCAGGCAGAGGGAGAGGGAGAAGCAAGCTCACGGAGCAGAGAGCCCGATTTGGGGCTCGATCCCAGGACCTCAGGATTGTGAGCTGAGCCAAAGGCAGATGCCTAACTGACTGAGCCACCCAGGCGCCCAGACAACTCTTTTTAAATAAAGCATTGTCTTATCTTATGTTCAAGAAGTCTAATCCTAATAGGAAATAGGAATTTATAAAAACATATGGGAAAAAAATTAAAGCATATTGGAAAATATTAAATTTTCTTCTCTTTTAGTACTAAGAAACATTTCTTGTCATAAACCATATCTTTTAAAAAATTTAACTTAGAAGCTAAACTTGTAAGAAGTTTTTCAGAAGTTTGGCTTTTTACTTTAAAGACATAAAAGCATGGAAATACTAATGGAAATGTTCTTTCTTAAAAATAAGAAACAGAGAAACAGAAGCTTAATTTTCTTGCAGGCTTAGTGTTTAAATGGCACGAATGGAGAAAATATTATGTTGGGGATATTTTCACAGCTGGAAAAAATAACTAAAATTTAAATGTTTAATGCAATCATTATTAAAAAAAGAAAGGAAGAAAGAGAGAAAAGCCCTAAACATTTCATCACTGCCAAAAAAGAAAAGAATTTTTTTTTTAATTATATTGTACTGTGGGCTAGCAAATGGTGTGAATTTGCAAGACTGAGTTTCTTCTCTGCCATTCCTACTACTGTGATTTTGGTGAATGTTGAAGCACTTCTAGCCTTCAATTTATCAGGCATAAAATAAGAATCCTCCCTCTCCTGTCTCTCTGTGTAATCATCTCAAAAAGAACTATCTTTTCAATGAAAAGCAGAGATACACCATTCAGTGACCTCTCTCACTAAAGTGCTCTCTTTTATTCAGTCACTCCATTGACTAATATGTAATCCTTAGATTCTAAATGGGCCTTACTGGTCCCTAAATTGCTATTTCAGAAACTGTTCTCAACCAAAGCAGCCTTTACAGATAGAAGCATATACACCAACACTCCCCTTTCTGATTTCACTGCGGATATACTAAATGATAACAAGTGTTTTTTGCTTTGTTCTGTTTTGTTTTTTCCCTAAGCTCAGACACAGGTCCTTGTCACAATTCTCAGTTCTCATTTCTGGCAACACAAATGGGTGTCACCATTTTCCAGCCCTACCCAAACCATAGTGCTGGAGCTTCCTATCCCATTCTACATCTAAGTCTCCCGAAAGATGTGTGTTCTCTACCTTTTTGTACAGAGGGGCCATGGTGGAAATGAGTAGAAGAGTTTTATGGTCCTAGACCATTAGGGAGAGTATCTGAACAAGGAAGTTCTAAAGAACTAAGAACTAAGAACATTTTGGAGCATGGGGAAATATCCCACACCAATAAAAGGTAAGCAAATGGTTATAGATGCTGATTTGGCTTCCTTGTATAGCCTACACCATTGTGCTCAAATGGTGAAGAGTGACCTTCAAAGTTCCTTAACTGCCAACCAGACTCAGTGGTTTGTTATCTCTATGTTCTGGCATCCTCAAACATCTCACATCTGCTCCCAAACTGAGGAGCCCTTTTCTCTAGGATCCCAACCTTCTGAATTGACACTTATGTACTTTTCTCTAGTAGTTGGTGGGAGGAATAACAGGCAACATTTTTCTTAATTCGTCTTTTAATTCTTATAGAAATAACAAAAATATCCTTTTTAAATTCTGAAGTCTTAGAAGTGAAAGAAATGCTGAACATTGACTTTTTTAATCTGTTCTATAAAAATGGAAATTTCTATTCAAACATGCTCATTGTTCTAAAAAAGTAAAGAATGACCGCAAAGAGTATGGAACAACATATATGTGTGTTTGTGTGTGTGTGTGTGTGTATACAGAGAGAGAGAGAGAGAAGGAGAGAGAAGGAAAGGGAGGGAAAAAGAGATTTCTCTTATAATCAATAGAAATTAACTGCCAAATGAAAAATATTCCAGGTCTGTAGAATTAATACTCAATTTTTATAGACATATGCCTTATTTGACTTCAATATCTTTTCCTGAAATTTCTCAGAACTTGCCTGTTTTGAAATACTCTTCTCACAGTCTTATATGTCTGGTGAATTCATGTTCACCTTCAAATCCGGAAGTTAAATAACACCATGTCTGTGAAATCTTGATTCTGTCAGGAGATTTTATTATCTTTTCTTTAATGTCTCTCTATAACTTGTATCCACATCTATGTATTATATGTGTTAATATAATTAAGTGCTAATTACTTGCTTGCTTGTTTATCTCCTCTACTTGTCTGTAGGTCTTTAACAGTACATTTGTTTTATTCATCAGTGCTTTGCAAAGTGCCTGACACACTGGAAATATTCGATGTTTGTTGAACATTCAAGGTCTATTAAATGTTAAATGAAACTTTTGAACTTTTTTTAGTTATATAACTTTTTAAAATAGACTTTTTGATTAATTATACTAAAACTTCACTTTTTTAGGGTAGTTTAAAGTTTACAGCAAAATCGAGGGGAAGTTCTAGACATTTCCCATATAGCCTCATCTCCACACATGCACAGCTTCCCCATTGGTCAACATTCCCCACCGAAGTGGTCCATTTGTCACAACTGATGAACTTACCTTGATACGTCTTAATCACCCAACGTCCACAGTATACATTAGGAACCACTCTTGTGTGTATTGTATATTTCTATGGGTTTGGACAAATACGTAATGGCATGTATCCATCACTGTAGTATCATCCAGAGTATTTTCAGTGCCCTAAAAATCCTCTGTGCTTCACCTATTCATCCCTCCTCCCTCCCAACCTCAACAACTACTGGTCTTTTTACTGTCTTCATAGTTTGACCTCTCCAGAATGTCATCTAGAGGAAATCATAGGCAAATAACCTTTTTAGATTAACTTTTTTTCTCTTAGTAATACACATTTAAGTTTCTCCCATGCCTTTTTGATCACTTAATTTTCATACCGTTCCATACAAAAAATAGATTCTTCGACTATTTAAATCTATTGCTTGAATCATGGAGCTAAAAAGTTTGGTTAAACTAGGCTTCATGCCTAGTTGGATTAACTCCAACACATGCCAGGTTTCAACCACCTTCCTCTTATATCTTATTTCTTCCCTATGTTGTTTCTATTTCTTTCCAGTATTTTTTTATACTTAATATTTAGGTGTACAATTTTCAAGTGGCCTTATATAGATATGTGGAATTTTAAAAAGAACCATATTTATATTTCATAGAGTATTCAATAAACTATTAGTCATATGAGGGTAGGTAGTATTTGTCCTTTTTCTTCCTCTTTTATAAGGAATTTATTGTCTAGCATGAAATATGGTATATAATTAAGTCTGTAATACATTTTTTTCAATAAATGAATAATCAAATGAATGGATGTATGGACATCATTTGTAGGGAGCATGAATGTCACTTCCATGTATAACTGATGTCTATTACTGGGGAAGGTTAAAGCTAAACATTTGTAATGCTATTTTCATTCATGACTTCTAACTATTAACATCAGACATATTATCATGGACTCGGATTTTCCTTTTTTTAATACATAAAGTAAGGAAAAAGGTGTGTCACACCCCTCCTAAAAGAAGTATGTCATCCTTCAAAAATAAAAACAAAACATTTGAAGAGTCAGTAGTTCGACCTTTGGTGAACATAAAGTAGGATTTAGCAACAATGACAACAGCTGACATATATTAGACACTTGTGCTAATGAAAAGACAGCCTTTGAAAATCCTTTTGTTATTCACATTTAGATAAGACGATCACAGTAATTTAACAACTTGCTCAAGTCATAGAGTTAATAAAGGAACTAATCAGGATTAGAATGGAGATCTGTTTGACTATTTCCTTATGGAGTACAAGTTAGCAGGAATTTTAAAGTACACAGTGCAAACTGGTGAATAACTCTAAAATGTTAAGCAGGTTTCTTTACTGCTGGACTTCTTGGCAACTTTGACATGCTAAAATGTATTGTATATTTCCATTAGGAATATAATGCATTATACTTATAAAAATATTTTTGACCATGGTTATGAAGAATAGAAGCAGAAAAATGTTCATCTTTAGCCCAGAAGGCTGACCTAAACCCTGCAAAGTTCGGATGAGGATCAAATATGTGCTAGTTGCTATATTCTTACAGGGTATCATGACTGCCTGTATATCTCATCAATAGTTTATTTATTTATTTAATTATTTATTTATTTTTAAAGATTTTATTTATTTGACAGATAGGAGAGAGATCACAAGTAGGTAGAGAGGCAGGCAGAGAGAGAAGGGGAAGCAGGCTCTCCGCTGAGCAGAGAGCCTCATGTGGGGCTCGATCCCAGGACCCTGAGATCATGACCTGAGCAGAAGGCAGAGGCTTTAACCCACTGAGCCACCCAGGCGCCCCTCACCAATAGTTTATATCAAATTGAATGATAAGCACCAGAGAAATCTTGCAAAAGTAGTTTTATGAGTAGAAATTCGAAGAAGTCATTTATGATCTAATACTTCCTGCATGTCTCCTCACCATTGAGCACTAACCATAGAACTACTACCTTTCCACAACAAAAGTGCAGCTCTTTCTGCCCACAGATCCTGTCCCCATGCTACTTAAATAAACTTACTAAGTTTCACCGTACAACATCTCAAGAATTCTTTCTTGGCCATTGCACTCATTGACTCCACAATTATGAATGAAGTTTTCATTTCAAGAAGCAACCAAATGCCTATAGACCCAAGTCCAACTATGATACCAGAGTATAGCCCCAACTGAACTTGATTCTGCCGCTAAGTGTGAATGGAATATTCTACTTAAGCAACTTGATTTAAGCCTGTGTTTAATATCAGAGTTCTTAGAAAAATGAACTCCTTCTGTTTAGTAGATTAGTAGATTGTTAGCCTCTTAGGACACTAGGCAAATTACACTAACTTAGCCAATTTTGTAAAATGCTCTAGAGTGTATGAAGCTCAATATTATTTCATTTTGTCTTCACCAAACCTCTGTGAGGTCAGAATTATTTTATCCTCATTTTATAGATGAGAAGCCTGGGTCCTAAAGATCACCTCTGAACCTTCTGGGTTTCTCTTAGTTTCACATAGGCAGTGAATAGTGAAGTGCTAACTCAAGTGCAATTGTTCAAGTTGTAGTACTTCCAGATTATCATATCATTTCTCTTCTCTCAAGCCACACACTTTCCACCTTCTGGAATGGCTAGAAAACATGCCCTGAGGTTTTCTTCCAATTCAAGGAGGAAACCAGAGCAACTTTTTCTTGGCATTTTATCTTTTCTCTTCGAACTCTGCCCATCCTAATTTTTCTTTTTTTCATTTCTTCTCTCTCCTTTTTCTTTTATTTACTTTTGCATATTTTCTAAAACCCACAGATGCACCCAAATTACTGTATTATCTGTTCACGTGTTACCGGCTTCCCTTTTGTCAACACTGGTTATTGGCCCATGGATTTTTCATGACATGGCTGAAGAAAGTTTCTTTCCGTGTTCGAGAGATGTTTGGTTTTTTCTTTCTCACAGGTTGACTGTTAAATTTGTACCATACATTTATCAGGGATGCTCTAAATGGTACTAAAGCTGACAGAGAACAAGCAGGGGCTGACAGCTTCACTCCAGTTACAGCTGATTAAAGGCTGCAGAGGCCTGAGGGCCCAGTTTCTAAAAGAGGACCGCTAAAACTCAGCCGAACAATTCCAGTCTGCACATTTTACTCTGGCTACAGTGGAAATGTCAGGATCTTGCACTGGTATAAAGAGCTGTGCAGAATGAAAGTCAGTACTTTAATAGCATTTACTGCAAGAGAAATGCATAGTTTGATTGGAAAATAAAATAAGTGCACATCCCATGGTGCCCGAATGCAGGTGTGCTGTGTACACAAACACAAAGACTGAATATAAATGTGCAGACATGCCGACATTTCTAATGATGCCCCTTAATGATTATTACCAACTATTATGATGCTAAGTAATTGGTGCACATGTATACATAATAATAATAGACTTTATATTTGCATAGCACCTTTAAATCTGCAAAATGTTTTCACATCTGTTATCTCACATGATCTTATACAATAATTACCCAAGTTGAGGAATAAGTACCCCAGTTTTACAGGTGAGAATGTTAGAATACCTCAAGTTTAGGTGGTGAGTCTAAGACTTTTGCATGGCAAAGATAGCATTTAGTTATTTCAACTTCCTTCTCTTGATCCTTCTGTAAATCTAGTGCCTCTATATTTAATAATTGTAGATTTAGGTCATTTTCTGAAAACATTAGCTGTTCTGCAGAAGCTACTTTTGTATATTATTGTGTATGCCAAATAAACTCTCTGTTTATGTGCAGATGACATTCTAAGATTCCAAGTTCTTTGAGAGCAGAGACTATGTTCTTACTTATCTTCATATTCTCCCTTGGTACAAACACATGGAATAACTACCTGTTGAATTGAACTAAATGAAAGATTTTTTTAAAAAGAAGGTGACAATATCAAATACTACTTTGCAAAATGGGGTTAAATAACCTAAATGAATTGACATGTCACTTGACTCTAAAACCAGAGGACGTAGTTAAGAAAATGGTAAGACAACCTATAGAATGGTAGAAAATATGTGCAAATCTATATTTGATAATATTTTAATAACTAGAATATATAAAAGATTCCTAAAACCCATCCACAAAAAGCCAAAAAAAACAAAAAAATTAAAAGGGCAAATGACTTGAATCGACATTGCTCCAAAGACATATAAATGGTGATAAGCCTATGAAAAGAGTTTTGACATCATTAGTCAGTAGGGAAATGCAGATCGGAACCACAGTAATATATCATTTCACATATGGGATGGTTATAGTAGGAAAAAGAGAGGGAAAGAGTGAGAGAGGAGATGAAAGAAAAGGAAAGAAAAGAAAAAATTGTGAGGATGTAAACAAATTAGAACCCTCTTATATTGCTGGTTGGACTATATTTTCCCTACAATAAAAAAAATCTGAGTGAAATGTTTTCATACCTGTGATCTCACAATTCATCTGAAACTGTTAAAACAATTAAGGGAAAAAAACAAAATTTCAACATAAATTTCAACTTTCATAAATTTCAACATAAATTTCAAAAACATAAATTTCAACTGCTCTTGTAAGTTCATCATATTTAACTCCTTAGCCTATTTATTGATTTATTTCCCCAAAAAGGGAATAAAGAGATATGTTTGGATGACAAAGGATTTAGAGGGAAAAAATGAAAGATAACCTTTGTAAGAGTTTTTATTGCTAAAAATATGTTTCAAATACAATTATTTATGCTCACGGCATGGGCATCCATATTTTTTTATAAAAATATGCAAAATAATAAGAATTAGAATTTGCAGTAAAAGACATTATGGAAACATAATTTTCCATAAGTAAGGTTAGATTTCTTAAGTAAGGTTAAAATTCACAAAATCAAATTTATACAATAAGAAAGGAAAACAACACAAATCACTTAAATATTTTTGGCATTTATTTACTAAAAATTTTTATATCCCTCATTTTTATATTTAGAGTGAATTTCCCACTTTTCTACTACAGAACATTCTCAGGTAAAGCACTGTATGTCTGTGTAGCTAAATAATGGACCTATTTATGATAGATATTTAAATGTTATTCTCTTTAAAAGTTCTCTTATTTGGAGTGATACATTTATCCTATTACATCCATAACTTTGTTAAAATGCTCAATTTAGTGAATCCAATGGGAGTAATCAGACAAATGTAATTCATGACACCAAATTGGTTAATTTATTTCTAAATTTTAAATCAGTTACTTTATGAAGCTTAGGAAATCATTTTAATAAAAAGCCTTTAATTTTAGATACATATATTTCATTCAACATTTATATTATTCTAGTAATCAGTTGTGTTTCTGGTTCCCTGTGTAATGTTGCCATTACATAAGTTCCTCCATATAAAGAGATTTCTAGTGAATAAGGGATACTTTTTCTCTCTTCTTTTTGTTTTCTTTTCAGGGATTCTGGACAGATTTTTCTGTGGCAATTAATGTGAGCCAAGATTTTAAATTTTAGAATGCTTCTTCAATTGGTAGTTTTTTTGAAATACCAAGGTATCTTGTGATGGCATTTATCCTTAAAAGGATTATCTAGTAATGGAAATGTAGTTTGTGTAGCTTCTCTCAGGCTTATTTTATTTGGGATGTGTCATTTGACCGTGTTCTTCTGAAATATTCATAATTTCTAAATGTTCATGCAAGGATGTGGATTTTTAGACATTTTTGCTAAAATCATTAAAGTTTTTCTTTTTTTTTTTTCTCTTTTTAATTATTTTAACCAGGAGCTTTTCATTAAACTATCCCACCACATTTTCCCCTTTAAATCTCAGACTTCATTTATTAGCACCTAAGGCGTGATTCTCAAAAATGCTGATAAAAACTCCACACATAATCCCTAGAAGAGCTTAGCTGAATACTGCACTTATAAAACACGTTTGAAAAAAGAAATTATTGCTTGTGGTTTAAGAATAATGTCAACTGTAACTATAATATGTCAAAGAAAAATAAGTTCTGATTTTCCTTTATATTTAATTTTTAGCTTATTACAAAATTTATTTAAACTGTTTTATTATTTGGGTTTTAATAATAAATCTGAAGAAAGTATAACCAGGACATTTTAATATACATCCTAAGGAATTATATTTCGAAATGCAATTTATTAAAGAAAAATGCAATTTACTAAAGAAATTCACTAAGATTTTAAAAACATTTTGGGGAATTTCTGTCTAAGCTTTTTTCTTAGAATATAAACATCTATGCTTACATATTATAGATAGGTATTTTTATGAAACCGGGATCATATGATACTACATAAACTGCTTTGAGATAATGCTTTTCCCATTTTATAATTTATTATTTATGTATTTACTGTTATTAAATAGATTTGGAAAACATAGCTTGCTCTCCCTCTTTTTTTTTTTTATATTACCTGAAGTCTTTCACCACTAAAAAGTAGGTCTCACAATCCCTTCGTCAGGGGCAGATATGTGCTGTAGAGGACATTCCAGTAGCCACAGGTCTCATCTGGGGAACACAACCCCGGGTCTCTTCGTTAATGCGGCTGTCACAGGGCTTGCACATGGATGGGGCCCAACCCTGAAGGAATTGGTGAAGGACTGCATCTGCAAAACCAAGTCCCATGTTCTCTGTCCATACGAATTGAAAAAAATTTTCTCGACATGTAACAAAATCCATAGCTACTTTACTACACACTGTTATTTTTACAGTTTTAAAAAAATCAGTTTTCTGGGGCACCTTGGTGGCTTAGTCAGTTAAGGGTCTGATTCTTGATTTAGGCTCAGGCCATGATCTCAGGGTTGTGAGATTGAACCCCGTGTTGGACTCTGTGCTGGGCGTGGAACCTGCTTAAGATCCTCTCTGCCCTTGCCCCCCAGTCCCGCGCACGTGCGTGCGCACTCTCAAAAACAAAACAAAACAGAGTCTCCTTAAAAAGCAAAAAAGTTTCAAAATACTTTTTCAGTTATTCTATTTCCTTACTTTAATTCATTTATTCATTCACTTGTTCAGTTAGTATTTGTCAAGTGCCAGATTTTGTACCAGATTGTGTGTAGGTATTTGTGTAAACAAACAGGAAGAGGATGCTTACTGTGATCTCACCGTCTCGTGGGGAGTACGCTAGGAAATACTAGGAATGGAGACTTTAGTGTTCACAAATTGCTTTAGGAAGTCAAAGAATTGGTTCCTCCTAAAGAGTCATGGAGAGTTTTCTCAAGGAAGTGATATTGAAGGTGTGCCTCATCAAGCTAATAGGGTTTTGACCAGTAGAGATGGAAGAGTAGTGCGTTCAGGGGAGAGGGCCTGAAAGGGACAAAGGCCTTGAGAATGAAAGCACATAGGGCATTTTGTGAACATAAAAAAACTAATATGGTAAGAGCACAGGGAAGTACAAAGGTAAGGGTGGGATTTCAGTGCAGGTACCAGTGCAGGTACAGTTCAAAAAGAGAATGTATAGGTTTACAAATACAGCTAATTTTTTTTTTTTTAAGATTTTATCTATTTACTTGACAGAGAGAGAGATGACCAGCAGGCAGAGAGGCAGGCAGAGAGAGAGGAGGAAGCAGGCTCCCTGCTGAGCAGAGAGCCCAACACGGGGCTCGATCCCAGGACCCTGAGACCATGACCCGAGCAGAAGGCAGAGGCTTTAACCCACTGAGCCACACAGGCACCCCCAAATACAGCTAAATCTTGAGCGTTTTCCCTTAAAAGCTCCTTTTCGTCATTACATATTCTTGCACAAACTAGAAAGCCTGATGTTCATATTGTTCATATTCACTCATATTCACCCAAAGTAAGCTGTTACATATTCATAGAAGCAAGTTCTAGGAACCTGAAACTTTTTTTCTTAAGAATCAAAATGTTTTCTCTTTCCTCCTCTTAGATCCAACCCTACTCTGCCAAAATTGAGTCCCAGTCTTCTATAGAGTCATACGAAAGGGCAGGAAGCAGAAGATAGTGAACAAAAAAGAATAGGCTGAGATTAAAGCAAATCCCTAGGGGAGGAGGATGGGGACTACGAAAGGGACATTAGAATCTGAGATAAAGAGATCCAGAATCTAGACCAAACTGTGCAAACATCTAGTCACAGGTTTGCAAAATTTGCTTCACTTCTCAGAGATTGTGTTTTCTTTTCTGAACCAAAAGAGTTGTCAACTTGGTAATCTTAGCCGTCCTTCTAGAGGCAACATTTTAGGACTGCAAGATTTGTGATTATGAAAAGAACATTGAAAATCAGGAAAGGTAAATTTCAATCATTGCCTTGCCTTTAATTAACTGTGTATCTTTGAATATCTTCACCAAATTTTATTATTTATAATACAGGTTAACAAGAGCCGTATCTACTCTGAGCTCTTACGTGTGAACATACTTGGGGAGAAATTCACAGGCTAGGCAAATGCCAACATTTCTTCCTTTACAGCTTAATTCAATTAAATGTAAAATCAGTATGAAAGTGTGTAGCCTATTAGGTCTGGTTCCACGACAGAATGAACAAAATAAGCAGGCTTTGAGAGGCTGAAGTCACAAGTGATCAAGGTCAATGCAAGATTAATTGGCCATCTCTTTCTAGAAACACTCTACCAAATGTGAACTGCGCAACAACCAGGCAGAGGATAGCATTGCCTCACTAACAGAGTGCCCCTTGTGTGTATCCTTGACATGATGATTCAGCACACTTCAGAAGTCATCATAAGCAGCCCATAAGTTCCAACCATTTAGAAAAATATTTCCATGGCCAGAATCCCTTGCTACTGGGACCAGGTCAACCACTGTTCTGAGCCATCTGATAGCTGCATATAGGCTGTCTAGGAATTTTCTCAAGGACAGAGTAAGAAGGCCCCTGCAAGGTGCTATGTCAGACATTGCTAGAACAAATCAGTTACTATTTCTTTTCAACTTCTCAACAACTCTGAAATGTAGGTCTTATTGTCCCCATACACGAGAAAATATTGGGTCCCCATAGATAGAAGAATTTTCCAAGTGCATGTAACTAACATTGACAAAATCCAGTTTTGTGTAAAGAGAAAGATAAAATATAAGTGGGTGCATGTTTGTGTGTGTGCATGGATGCATGTGTGTATGTGTGTGTGCACACATTTAACCTCTTAAATAATGAGTACATAGTAACATCTGTTGGGTGCATGAAGTTAAAGTAGATTGAATAAGCATAAATGACCACATTTTTCTCATAAGTCAAAAAGAGGGGTGCCTGGGTGGCTCAGTTGGTTAAGCGACTGCCTTCGGCTCAGGTCATGATCCCGGAGTCCCGGGATCGAGTCCCATATCGGACTCCCGGCTCTGCGGGAAGTCTGCTTCTCCCTCTGACCTTCTCACCTCTCATTCTCAGTCTCTCTCTCTCTAATAATAAATAAATTAAAAAAAATACCTTTAAAAAAGAATGATTTGTTAGCTTTGAAAAGCACTTTTCCCTCAAGTAGAATTAATTATACTGAAGATGGAATCCATTTATAAGAAATTTACACATAAACGGTATTTGTCTTGATGATGCCCATACATTGGATGTGCATATCAAAGTGGAAAATAAAGGAAAAGAAAAAAAAAGAAAAGAAAAAAAGAAAAGAAAAAGTAATACAAGTTCTTTTGCAAATTGTTTTCAAAGTATACTCAATGAAGTATCTTTCTTTCTCTTGATAATGATTTCCTACCCAATTACATGTTTCAATATTGCCATTCTAATAGTGGAGTTAGCAGTAGCTAAGTACAGGTCTACATGTCTACTTACTGTCTACTTGTCCTCCTCTCTAGTAATCTAGATTTATGGTACATCTACCCTTCTCCTTCATCTGCAAGGTCCTAGGACATTCAGGTAGCCAATCTGCCCTTAAATATGTCTCTAAGGAAATGGTGCTAATTAGTATTGGAATTTACAGCCTTCCATTTTATTGACTTGTCCTACTTTCTTCGATAATTAACTAATGAGTAAAGTAATGAGCTATGTTAGTCAGTCATGCTGTTCAATTAAACGGCAAATCAATTATTGAAAATAGTTTCGGACAGCTCTAACGCTGGCATGATGTGTGCGTGGATGTGTGCGTGCATATTGAATGCAAGTGTAATTATGTCCTAGATATTGCAAAGTCAGTCGGTTAAGGATGTTATGACTGAAAAGGTCCTTTCTGACTGCAGTGCAAATATGATCTGAGATGAAAATCCCAATAAGTCGTTATCTATGTCCGTTCTACAGTTTGTAATTTTTACTCAGCTGAGACATCGCTGCTTTCTTTGGTTTGCGTGAGATACGTCACAAAGCAATGTCTAGAGGATACGTGTTAAGAGACATGGCAAAAAAACAAAACAAAACCCGGAATCAACCTTTTCACTTTAAAAAAGTATCAAGGGTGGCATAGTTGGAGCGGAGATGGCTCTAGCTGAGATTTGTCTGTTTTCTTTCAATCTCAGGTCACTCATCTGAAGTATTTTCATTTGTCTTTAATTGTCTTGATATTGAAAATTTTTGAAAATTTTCTCTAAAATATAATATGTAAATATTTATTGGGCATGAGAGCAGAATTCAGTGTCACGGTAAAGTGAGCAGAGAGCATGTGCCTGTGCACACAGTATACACACGCAGGACACACACACACACACACACACACACGTAGGAGACTAAAGCCAGTTGGCAGAGTACGAAGAGTCCTTGTAAGTCTCTGGCCTCCAGTATCCCTTGAGGACAGGTAAGGTGACCACGGGCTCCTCACCAGCTATGCTCTCAACCTCTCTGCATTTCTAATCCTTTCTGCTTTCTGTTTTTCGCTCAGTTCCTTAAGAAGCACCTGTCACCTGTATGTCTTCTCTGTGTGTGACCTTATACTGGTCGTTTGCTGTGGATTTGAGATACGACATCCTATAGTTTTTCCATCTTGACCTTGTGGCAATCCATAACTTAGCATACCTAACTGACTCAGCCCAGTGCATTTTTTAAATCATGGAATGTCTTAGTTCATTTCCTCAAAGATGTCGGTTACAATACTTTGGACAATTCAAACTCATTATAACCTAGCACTATTTTTTTAAAAAAAGAATCTTTAATTTGAGAGCCGTTCCATTCTTAATTTCTTCTTCATGACAGCCCGTGGTCAGCAGTATCGTAAAATAATTATTATGTTTCCATGAATATCACAATACAGGCTGTGATTTTTAGAGCTCACAGATTCTGAAGAATATCTTCTTTCGGAGAAAAATGGAGTGAAGCTGTAAATGGTAAGGCTTTCTTAGCATGAGAGAATGCAATTTGCACCTTCAATTTGCACCCACATTCTTTAAAGGTGTAAAGATAGTTTTTATCCCCTAAATTACAGTTTAAAATCTTAACCTTCAAAAGTGATTAAGGTCTGTTAACAGGAACAACAAAGCAAAGCAAATCAAAGCCCGGTCAAAGAAGCCAACATCGAGTTCTCATTTCCAAACAGTTTTAATTCTGTGTTTGTGTTCTTGCCTGAGAGGAGGCAAGGAACACAAACATTCCCATATGAACCAAATTAGAATTTACATATGAATTACATTAGAAATATGAGCTCCATCAAGGAATAATTAGCACTGTCCTGGGTTATGTGAAGGCAAACAAAATTAAATAAGAACAATTTCAAAGCAAGTTTTGTTTTGCCTCTTCGACTAAGCTGGTTTAATCAGTGATAATGACTGAAATAAATCCACTCCATCCATTGTAATGTACAACCTACCATATTGTGTGAAATGCCATTACCGACTTAGTAAATCATAAAGTCAATGAGAGGACATCACTCAGAGGTCTTTGACATGGTTACCCTATGCTTAATGCCAAGTGTAGAGGTGGGAGAACTTGGTCCAATCAGAAGGCACGGTGAGGGTGAATGTTACAAAAATATTCCGGGGAGACATCCTCAAAGTCAAGGAGACTCTTAAAATACATCATATGTGTCTCATATTGCATTTGTTGGTGTGGCTATTGTGATTGTTATTTTATGCTCACAGAGGACAAAGACTGAAATTTCTCTCTGCAAAATGGCAGCGCTACCAAAGAAACAGACATTAAAACACCCAACTGGAAACAGCCTGGTGACATGGAGGCACTTCAGTCACTAAACAGGGCTATGGTTTATGAGTGCCTCCCCTAATGAGCTAAACTCCAGTGACCATAAAACTGAAATATAATTATGACATTAAAGATGCCTATATTTGAACTTAATTATTAATTAATTTAATGAGAGGAGAGGAGGTTGTAAAATTGCTAATTAAATGGCTCCGTAAAACTGCAGACGGTGGAGGATTTACCAAATGATGAATCCCACAACAGTATTTGTGCTCTATCAATATTCTGTTAATATACAGTATGCCAGGGGTCCTGGCTAGAAGGTGGTTGTTAAGTTGATGTGCAAGGGTGCAGTGGGGAATGACCTAAAATTCCCAGTGACAGCAACCTTGAAGACACTTCAGCCCCTCTGTTGAGAGGAGATGCAGAGTCTGTTAAACGAACTGAGGAGGTCAGGGCATAGCTCCTCTGACTTGGAAGTAATGGGGTTTTGTTGCTGTCCTTGAGCCACTCTCTTAAATCTTGCAGTAGTTAAGAGTGTCAAAGTCAACTTGCTTTGTACTAATCGAAGGTGTGGATTTGTAAGAAGTCTAAATATTCATCCTTCCTCAAAAACAAGACAACATCTCATATAATATGCTTGTGGAAATGGAGTTACGTTGAGATTGCAAATCTTAGCGATTAATGTATGGGAATGAACAGTATATGGATTTTAGCATGAGATAGACTTAGGTTCAAATTCCGGTTCTAGGGATGCCTGGGTGGTTCAGGCGGGTTAAGCTACAGACTCTTGGTTTTGGCTCAGGTCATGATCTCAGGGTCCTGGGATTGAGCCCCTGCACCAGGCTCAGCGGGGAGCCTGCTTTAGGATTCTCTCTCCCTCTGCCCTCCCCCTGGTTGCATGGTCTCTCTCTCTTAAAGTAAACAAATCAGTCTTCAGAAAAAAATCTGGGTCCACCCTATATCAGCCAGGTAACCTTGGGGAAGCAGATACACTTCTCTCGGCTTCAGTTTCTTCATCAGTGAAATGGGGTAAACATTCCCGAAGTCATATGGCTGCTGAGAGGATTGTAATAATAAAATAAGTAATGCACCTAGCATAGTTGCTCAGAGGGTGCCTAAAACTCTCTGTGTTGAATTAGTACTTGAGAGGACCAGTTTGTGAGATTTCCCTACTACATCATAGTACAAAACGGCCCTGAAACCTTAGCATGTAGGAAGCAGTGTTCACCTGATGGTGGGCTTTAAAACTAATGAGGTGGGGCGCCTGGGTGGCTCATCGGGTTAAAGCCTCTGCCTTCCGCTCAGGTCATGATCTCAGTGTCCCGGGATCGAGCCCCGCATCGGGATCTCTGCTTGGCAGGGAGCCTGCTTCCCCCTCTCTCTGCCTGCCTCTCTGCCTACTTGGAATTTCTCTTCCTCTGTCAAATAAATAAATAAAATCTTAAAAAAATAATAACAAAAAATGAGTCATCATGAGAAAAATGTTTCTATTCATTGTTCAGTCTAATGCGGAAGGCTTTTTACTGAAGCATTTTAACCCTACTGGGATCGAATATGAATAGGAAAAAAAAATATTTGAGGACACATTTCAAAGAATAGTTGAATGAAATTCAAGGTAATTAAAAATACAGTTTGGTAATTGTTCATACAAGTTGAAGATTGTCCTTATCAATATGCACCGCATAGTAAACAAATTTTATCATGAAAATACGATTAAAAATGGATTCAAATTAAGTGCATGATGATGTTTGAATTACTTGAGTAAATCCAGAGCCCTTGCTCTTTTTTTTTGCCATCCTGTCTTATTGTACAGTTTTTCCTAGTCAACATGAACTATAACACTTTTAAAATCCAGGGTAATTATAAAAATAAGAGTAATCAATGAATTAAGAAAGAATCTACCTAGGAGCAAAAGCAAATATTTTTATTTAATTACCTAATGAATTTAGTAATTGAAAATATTATTGATTATATTTAGAGTGGAAAAATTCATAAACAAACTTGAAGAACTTGGGTTTACTAAAAATCCATTTATGGATGAGGATCTAAATGTGTACCTTTCACATTGAACATGACTTGGTTTTGTTTGTTGCTTAAACAACAGAAATTTATTTTTTCATAATACCAGAGTCTAGAAGTCTGAGATTGAGGTGCTGGCAGGAATGGTTTCTTCTGAGGCCTCTATCTTTAGCTTGTAGGCGGCAGTATCCTCACTATGTCAGGGGGTCTTCCCTTTGTGTGTGTCTGACTCCTCATTTCCTCTTCTTCTAAGAACCCCCATCCTATTGAATCAAGGCCTTCCATATAAATGCTTTTGTACAGTGTATGTGTAAGTGTATGGCCACTTCAAAGGCCATATCTCCAAATACAGTCACATTCTGAGGTGCTGGGGGTTAGGGCTTCAATCCATGAACTTAGGGAAATGTAATTCATTCCATCACGATGTATAATACCAAATTTGTGATCTTTTCCTAAGTATTTGCTCTCTCTATTAATAGTACCGCCATCCACCTAGTTCCACAAACCGGAAAGCCAAGAGCCATTTTTATACTTTCTTTCCTTCCCCGACTCATCTATCATCACCAACTACTGTTAGTTATAAGCTCCAAAGTACCTCTCCGGAACCAGCAATGTTTTCCACATTTAGCCTTCAGTCTATCCAGTTAAATGACCACCCGTGGAATAGCCTCCTAATTAATTGTTTTTGCTCCTTCCATTATTGGCCCTTCCCTCAAGATTCAGTATATAGCAGCCACTACTATCATCTCTTCTGAATGACAATAGGATCCTCTTACTCTCCTAGATAAAAGCATTGGATGGTTTCCCATTGCCCTGAAGGCAAAGACCAAACTCCTTAAAGTGAGCTACAAAGTCTTGGCTGGTCCCTGAAGTCCCTGCCTGCTTTTTCAGTCTCAACCGGAACTATCCACACTTTGGAGTCCAGCCTTACTGACTTCTTTCAACTCTTCCTGAGCCCCTGTACCTTCCTGCCAGAGAGGGATAGCGCACACTTCCCATCTATGCCAAGCATTCTCCTCTTGCCGTCCCCATTGCTCTTCTCATTATCTCTGAGCTCTCAGCTCTAATGGCATTTCCTCCCCTACCTGGTTGGGTAGGTAGGGTCTTTCCATTATACCTGTGAAAAGGTTAGTTTTTCTTTCTATTCATCACAATTCTGGAACCTGGCACCTTGCTGGTTTAAAATAATAGAAGGGGCTTTTATAATTCCAATCAGAAAGGAGCTTGGAGATTTTTTTCACCCAGGGGGCACAGGAGATGTGCCACCTCTGCAGTGTTGAGAGTATGATTTTTTAATTAATTAATTTTTTTCAGATTTTATTTATTTATTTGACAGAGAGAGAGATCACAAGTAGGCTGAGAGCCAGGTGGAGAGAGAGGGGGGAAGCAGGCTCGCCGCCCAGCAGAGAGCCCGACATGGGGCTCAATCCCAGGACCCTGAGATCATGACCTGAGCCAAAGGCAGAGGCTTAACCCACTGAGCCACCCAGGCCCCTAATTAATTAATTTTCTTATTTGAAGTGTAATTGACATATAACTTCATGTTAGTTTCAGGTATATAATATAATGATATTATATAATGATTTATATATGTATACACTGATTTGATCACCATAATAAATCTAGTTACCATCTGTCATCATAAAAAGTTCAGAGAATTTTTTTTTCTTGTGATGGGAAATTTTAAGTTTGACTTTCTTGGCATCTTCCAAATTGCAATATTATTGACTAGAGTCACTATGGTGTTCATTACCTCCCCATGATTTGTTTTTGTCAGAGTTGACTCTTCTTGATCCCCTTCACCCGTTTTGCCTACCCTCCAGTACCCTGCCCCTCTGGCAACTACACATCTGTTCTCTGTATCAACAAGTTTTGTTTATTGGTTTTTGTTTTGTTTTCCAGATTCCATATATAAGTGAAATCATACAGTATTTGTTTTTCTCTATCTGACTTATTTCAATTAGCATAGGTCCATATATGTTGTTGCAAATACCGGGATTGCATTCTTTTTATGGCTTTATCCATTTATGGCATTTGTCCATTCTTTATCCATTCCATTGAATGGATAGATAGATAGATAGATAGATAGATAGATAGACAGACAGACTAACCACATCTTTATTCATTCATTCATTGATGGACACTTAGGTTGTTTTCATATCTTGTCTATTTCAAATAATACAGGAATGAATATAGAGGTGCATATATCCTTTCAAATTAGTGTTTTGGTTTTTTTGGATATATACCCCAAAGTGAAATTGCTGGATCATATGGTAGTTGTACTTTAATTTTTTGAGGAATCTCCAAGCTGTTTTCCACAGTGGCTACACCAATTTACATTCCCACCAACAGGGCATGAGATTCCTTTTCCTCCACATCCTTGCCAACGCTTATTATTTTTGATCTTTTGGATACTAGCTACTCTGACAGGTGTGAGGTGATATTTTACTGTGGTTTAATTTTCATTTCCCTGATAATGAGTGATAGCAAATGTATTCATGTGTTTGTTGGCCATTCATACATCTTCTTGGAAAAATGTCTATTCAGAGCCTTTGCCCATTTTTAATTCAATTTTTAATTGTTATATGAGTTTTTAAATATATTTTGGATATTCACTGCTTATCAGATACATGATTTGCAAATATCTTTTCTCATTCAAAAGCTTGTCTTTTATTTTTTTGATAATTTCCTTCACTGTACAGAAGGTTTTTATTTTTATTTTTTTAGATTTTATTTATTTGACAGAGAAAGAGAGATCACAAGTAGACAGAGAGGCAGGCAGAGAGAGAGGGGGGGGGGAAGCAGATTTCCTGTTGAGCAGAGAGCCCGACGCAGGGCTCGATCCCAGGACCCTGAGATCAGGACCTGAGCCGAAGGCAGAGGCTTTAACCCACTGAGCCACCCAGGAGCCCCTGTACAGAAGCTTTTTAGTTTGATATAGTCCCATTTGCGTATTTTTGGTTTTGTTGACATTGCCTTTGGAGTCAGATCCAAAAAATATCACCAAGACCAATGTCAAGAAGCTTACTACCTATATTTTCTTCTAAAGGCTTTATGGTTACTGGTTTCACATTCAAGATATTAATTCTTTATGAATCAATTTTATGTATGGTGTGAATAGTGGTTCATTTTCATTCTTCTGCAGGTGACTGTACAGTTTTCCCAGTATCACTTATTGAAGAGACTCTCCTTTTTCCATTGTGTATCCTCACTGCCTTTGTCATATAAATTCAGGTTTACTTTTGGGCACTCTATTCAGTTCCATGATCTATGTGTCTAGTTTTATGCCAATACTGTACTGTCTTGATTACTAAGATTTGTAGTATAGTTTGAAGTCAGAAAGTATGATACTTCTAGCGTTATTCTTCTTTCTCAAGATTGTTGTGGATATTTGGGATCTTTTGTGTTTCCACACAAATTTCAAAATTGTTTGTTCTAATCCTATAAAAAATGCCATTGGAATTTTGATGGGGATTGGACTGAATCTATAGGTTTCTTTGGGTAATATGAACATTTTAACAATATTCATTCTCTTAATTCATGAGCATGAGATATGTTTCCACTTATTTGTATCTTCCTCAATTTCTTTTGTCAATGTTTTATAGTTTTCATTGTATAGGTCTTTCACCTTCTTGGTTAAATTTATTCCTAGGTATATTACTATTTCTGGTGCAATTATAAATGGGATTGTTTACTTAATTTATCTTTTTGATAGTTTGTTATTAGTGTATAAAAATGCAGAACATTTTTTATATATTGAGTTTGAACCCTTCAAATTTAGTGAACACATTTTTTAGTTCTAACAGGGTTTTGATGGCATCTTTAGGGTTTTCTATATATAAAATCATGTCATTTACAAATAGTGAGTTTTACTTACTCTTTTCCAATTTGGATCCCTTTATTTATTTGTTTTTTTCGCTTAATTGCTCTGACTAGGACTTCCAATACTATGTTGAATAAAAATGGTGAGAGAGGGCATTCTTGCTTTGTTCTAGAATTTAAATGAAATTTCTTCAGCTTTTTACTGTCCAGTATGATCATAGTTATAGGCTTCTTATTCGTGAGGTACATTTTGTCTATTTTGTTAAGAGTTTTTATCATAAATGGATGTTGAATTTTGTCAAAAAAATTTTTTTTTGAATCTATTGGAATGACTATATTATTTTTATTTTTCATTTTGTTACTGTGGGGTGTCATATTAATTAATTTGTGGATGTTGAACTATCCTTGCATCCCTGGAATAAGTTCCATTTGATTGTAGTGTGTAATTTTTAAAATGTATTGTGGAATTCAGTTTCCCATTTTTTTATTTTGGAATTTTGCATCTATGTTTATCAGGGATTTGGGCCTGGAATTCTCTTTTTTTTGTGTGGTGTCCTTGTTTGATATCAGAGTAATTATGGCCTTATAAAATGACTTTGGAGCTTCTTTCTTCTTCAATTTTTTTGATGAATTTGAGAAAGATACGTAGTAAACTTCTTTGAGTATTTGTTAGAATTCACCATGAAGCAAGCCATCTGGCCCTGGACTTTTGTTTCTTGAGGGTTTTTTGATTACTGATTCAATCTTCTTACTAGTAATCAGTCTGTTTAAGATTTTCTATTTCTTTATGATTCAATTTTTTCCAAAAAAACTGTTTCTAAGAATGTATCTATTTCTTCTAGGTTGTCCAATTTGATGACATGTAATTATTCATAGTATTATTCATAATCCTTTGTATCTCTTTTGTATCAATTATAACTTCCTCTCTTCAATTTCTGATCTTCTTTGAACCCTCTCTTATTTTCTGTAGTGAGTCTAGCTGAAGGTTTGCCAAATTTATTGAACTTTTGAAAGAACCACACTTATTTTCATTTATCTTTTCAAGTGTCTTTTTGTCTCTATTTCATTTATTCCCATCTGATATATATTATTTCTTTCCTTCTACTAACATTGGGATTCATTTGTATATCTTTTTATAGTTTCTTTAGGTGCAAAGTTAAATTGTTTACTGAAGATTTTTTCTGTTTTTGTTTTTGTTTTTTTTTGTTCATTTGTTTTTGCCATAGGCCTGTATTGCTATGAACTTCCCTCCTAGAACAGCTTTTGCTGCATCTCATAGGTTTTGGTATATTGTATTCCTGTTTTTATTTATCATAAAGTATTTTTTAATTTCTCCTTTTGTTTCTTTGTTGATCCATTGGTTGTGCACTAGTCTCTACATGTTGTGATTTTCCATTTATGTTATTATAATTGACTACTAATCCCATATGACTGTGGTCAGAAAAGATGCTTGATATGATTTTGATCTTAAATTTATTGAAACTTATTTTACAGTGGAAGATATAACCTATACTGTAGGGTGTTCCATGTGTACCCTGCTGTTTTTGGATGGAATATTCTACATACATCTGTTAAGGTTTTCTGGGCTAATGTCTCATTTAAGGCTAATGTTACCTTATTGATTTTCTGTGTTGATCATCTATCCATTGATATAAGTACAATAATAATGTTCTCTACTATTTTTGTATTGTTGTCAGTTTCTCTCTTTAGATCTGATAATATTTCCTTTATATATTTACATGATCTAATGATGGGTGCATGGATATTTACAAATGTTTTATCTTCTTGCCGGATTGACCCCTTTATCATTATGTAATGCCCATCTTTATCTTTTATTGCAGTTTTTGTTTTAAAGTTGGTTCTGTTTAAGTACAGCTATCCTAGTTTTCTTTTGGGTTCCATTTGCATAAAACATCTTTTCCATCCCTTTACTTTTAGTTTCTGTGTGTTGTTATATCTGAAGTAAGTCTCTTGTAGGCAGCATATAGATGCATGTTGGTTCTTGTTTTGCTTATTTTGTTTTGTCTTTAAATCCATTTACTAACTTTGATTTTTTATTGACCAATTTAGTCCATTTACATTCAAAGTCACTATTGATAGGTATGTATTTATTGCCCTTTTTTAAATTGCTTTCTGTTTTCTTTTTCTCTGTTTCTCTCTTCTCTTGTGCTCTTTCCTTGTGGTTTGATGACTTTCTTTAGTGTTCTGTTTAGAATCATTTTTCCTTATTTTTTGTGTATCTACTAGGTTTTTGCTTTGTGGTTACCATCTGGCTCACGTATAACAGCTTTTCTCTTTCTCCCTTTCTTTCTCAAGTTGTAATTACGTGTGAATACATTTAAAACTCTAAATCTTTACTTTCTCCTCTCAGTTTTATGGTATTGATGTAATATTTTACAACTCTTATTTTGTGTATCCTGTAACTAATTATTGTAGTTGGTTATTTTTACTGCTTTCCCCCTTTAACCTTCATACAGGCTGTATAATTGATTAATCCATTACCCTTGCTATATATTGACCTTTACTAGTGGAAGTTTTACTCTTATGTATTTCCTTCTTACTAATCAGCACCCTTTCTTTTTGGTTTAAAGAAGTCCCTATAGTGTTTCTTATAGGATTAGTTTAGTTTTTGTTTGTCTAGAAAGCTCTTTATATCTTTTTCAATTCCGAATGATAATCTTGCTGGGTAGAGTATTCTTGGTTGCAAGGTTTTTCCCTGACTTGGCAAAGTTTCTCCTGAGAAATCTGTTGATAGTCCAATGAAGATCCCCTTGCCAATAATAATTTGTTTTTCTCTTGCTGCTTTTAAGAGTCTCTTTTTATGTTTAACTTTTAACATTTCTAATTATAATGTGCCTTGGTGTATGTTTCTTTAGGTTCATCTTGTTTTGAACTTCCTGGACTTTCCTGGCTCTGAGTGTCTGTTTTCTTCTCCAAATAGAAGTCTGCAGCAAAAATTTCATCAAACATTTACTGCCCTTTCCCTTTCTTTTCTCCTGCTGGGGCCTCTGTAATGTGAATGCTATTCTGCTTGCCCTATAGGTCTCTTAAGCTATTTTTTTTTTAATTCTTTTTTTTTTTCCTTTTTTGATGCTCTGTTTGGGTAACTTTCACTGTCCTGTCTTCTAAATCACTGACTTTTCCTCCTGACTAATCTAGTCTGCTGTTGAACCTCTGTGGTGTATTTTTCAGTTTATTTTTGTGTTCTTTAACTCATGACTTCTGCTTGGCACTCTCTTATTTTTTCTATCTCTTTGTTGCAGTTCTTGTTATGTTCATCCATTCTTCTGAGTTTGGTAAGCATCTTTAATACCATTACTTTGAATTCTTTTTTTTTTTTAAAGATTTATTTATTTATTTGAGAGAGAGAGAGAGAGAGAGAGAGAGAGAGAGAATGAGAGGGGAGAGATCAGAGGGAGAAGCGGACTCCCCGTGTAGCAGGAGGCTGATGTGCGACTCGATCCTGGGACTCAGTCCTCGGACTCCAGGATCATGACCTGAGCTGAAAGCAGTCACTTAACCAACTGAGCCACCCAGGCGCCCTACTTTGAATTCTTTATTAGGTAAATTACTTGTCTCCAGTTTATTAAGTCCCCCCCCGCCTCCCACCTTTGTGTTTTATATCTTGTTCTTTTGTTTGAAACATAGTTCTCAGTCTTCTCATTTGGCCTGACTTTCTGTTTGTTTCTATGTTAGGCAGCATAGCTATCTTTTTAAGTTTTAAAGGCATGTCTTTGTGAGGAGACGAAACCTATCATTTAACCTTTCTCTATCTCTTGGTTGTCTCTTGAACCTTTGTGATTTTCTAAGTATCCTGATTTCTTCTTGCTAAGTTCCACTTGTCAAGGAAGTGCCATGTTCTCTGGATGTTCTTCTCCATGTGCCAGAAGGAGGGATCTTAGTCAGCTCCCAGTTTCAGGTTGGTTGGAAACTAAACCCTCAGGTAGTAGCTTTTAAGTTATGCAACTAAATAATCTTGTGGGAATGCAATCTTAAACTATACTAGTCTCCAGGCAAGCCATCTGGAGGTATTCCTTTGGTAACAAATGCAAAAATTAGGATTCCAGATGAGTATATGAGTTGTTTTCTGAGAGATATTGGAAAGCTTTAGCAAGGTCAAGGGAGAGTGCAAAGATTGCATTCCCCAGCTTACATTCCCTGAGAGTACTTCCAGAGGCTCCAAGATATTTGGTAATCCTGAAGCATGCTCTTCAGGTGGAAGCTGTATATTTTGTTCTGTCTGTTCAGTGCCTTGGTAGTAGTAGCCTACCAAGAACTATTTCTCTAATTATTTCAGACTTTTGGGGCCCCTAAATGCAATCATCTCTGACCTCCAGAGCCAGGCACTCAAGGGACATCCCTGTACTGGTTGCTTATGCCTGCCACCTTTGATGGGCCACAGGAGCTGGGATGGTGGCAAGGCTGTGGGTGTTGTGCAGGGATAGTATGCACCCACAAGCACTGGCCGGTGAGAGATAGAGTGTGCAGAAATGGTGCTTACCTACTTTGGTCCTAGTTAGATAGAGGGAGAAGGTAAAAATGACATTCACTAGAGTCTCCATCCTCAGAGAGAGCCCTAACAGTCACCTGTCTCTCTGGCAGATGCTGTAAGATTAGCAAATGAACCTCCTTTGCATGTGATCTATGTGTTTTTCAAACCACTGCTTTTGTAATGAGTCAAAGGGTAAGTGAATCTGTGTACAAGCCATATAAGAATGGAATCTCCATTCCCTACAGCTCCATGGATCTCCTGGATATATTATAAGCCCCATTGATTTTCAGAGGCAGACATGTTGGGGACTCATCTCTCTGGTATAGGTTTCAATGGTTGAGGTGCCTGATGTGGGGAATAAAATGCTCTTCAGGCTCCTACTCTGTGAGTCACCCTCCTGTTTGTGGGTCACCATGCCAAGTTGGTGTTTTTGGTAAGACTGACTCTTTGCCTCTCTTATTCATCTTGAGGGAGTCTTTTTATCCTTTGCTGTAGAGTAGCAGTTCAGCTAGTTTTTAGGTCTTTTTCAAAGGGAGTTATTCCATATATAGTTATAGATCTGATGTGTCCCTGGGAGGATGTGATTTTAGGATCTTCTTATGCTGCTTGAATTTCCTTACATTGAGTATCTTTTAGAGGTCTGCTTATGATTATATGATATCTTGGTTCTCAGAGTGGACTTATGATTAGAATGAAAGTCTGAAAAAGATTAATTAGCTAATCTTGGATTAGAAAAGTTCAAGCTAATTGAACAAAGGAAATAATTCAACTCATCAGTCAAATCCCAGACTGTTATTATATAGCAAAAGATGATAGCAAACCATAACATGGCATAATTATAGTTGAACATGGTCACAGTAAAAACTTCCGGGACAGGGGAGTGCCATTTTTTTTTAAGTTTGGAATAAGTGGAGAGATTTATGGACAAAAATAAGTGAAGTATCAAGATTGTGATTAGAGAAAATATTATAAATAACTGGGGTTACACATAGTATTTTAGCCTTTCCTCTTCCTACACACAAGTGTGAACATGTGCATGCATACACATACACACACACAGATATACAAATAATAGGTAGTGGAGGAATGTGAATGTCAGAGTCGTGAACATTTCTTTTAAGTACAAAATTACAAGAAGGGACAATCATTTCCCTTATTAATAAAAATGATTTTTTAATGAAAGTACTTGATGAATTATAAAGACTAGGTGAGTATAAACTATTGTTATCACCACTAGCTCAGTTAACCCTAACATTATATCCTTCTGTGTCACCAGCTGAGCCTGTATAAATTCAAAGGTAGATGAATAAGCTCTCTCTATTCTATGACAAATACTGGCAAGGTTAGTGAATATGCCTCTGTGGACAATTTGTTATATTCATAATAAAGAAGAACAGGAAAAAGGAAATTCCCTAAATGGCTGAAAGTCCTTTCCTCCTCTTTGGAGTTATATAACCAAGGCATGGTCTCCTTCTGGGTTTCCATTTAAGGTATCTCACCCAGAAGGTCTTCACTCAACCACCACAAAATGATGGAGAGCATGGACACAGAGTGTGCTGAGAATCACTAGCAATATTCTCTCTCTTACCCTTAACAATGTCTCTATGACTACTGTTCTTCTGTTCACTGCTTTACTCCCTCCACCTGTCATCACCAGGGGACCACAAGGAAAAGGAATCCTGCTGTGCACAAAAGCCCACAAGCCTCCAAAGATGTCAGTGTTAAATTCACTGTACACCGTACAATCATTTTACTTAAGTTTTGTCAAAAACTATCATCATTTCTTCTTCACCTTTAATTTCATCTCCTTACAGAAGTCAAGGGAGTCTTCATCTAACAGATCAGTGCAAATCTCATCTGGTCAGTTTCTTTGAGTGGCTTACCATGCTTTTAAGATACAATTCTGAATCCTTCCATTGACTACCATCCCAAGGCTCAGGAAGAGTCCCCCAGCCCAAACTTTGGCCCCAATCCCTCTTCAAGGATCTTCCTGCCTCAGGCTTTTACAAATGTTTTGCTTCTACCAGGAATTACTTTTTCAACTAGTGATGTATATAATTACAGGTTATATCCAGCTCTTCCAATAGACACTTGGGAGAACTTAATCAATAGCTTTAACCCTGTGTCCCAAATTTCTCTTTGGTAAAATGAGAGGCCTAAATTGTGGGGTTTTTTTGTTTTGTTTTGTTTTGGTTTTGGTTTTTGTTTTTTTAGACTTCAAGGGCTTTTCAGTTTTAGTGAGTCCACTAAATTCCATTTTTAAAGAAGATTTTATTTATTTATTTGAGAGAGAGAATGAGTGGATGGGTGGCAGAGGAGCAGAAGGAGAGGGAGAAGCAGACTCTCTGCTGAGCAGGGAGCTGGATGTGGGGCTCAATCCCAGGACCCCGGTATCATGACCTCAGCCAAAGGTAGACACAACCAACTGAGCCATCCAGGCGCCCCTCACTAAATTCCATTTTTAATTATGGATTGTAAAGGTCATATGAGGGCTGGCATAATGAGTAAACCGGAGATAGCATGTGTTCTCATAAATCACATAATCTTCAATTAGCTCTCAGGTATGAGATTCATAGGCTTATGAATAAATATTTTTATTTAGGAGTCAGAAAATGTTGAGATACATTTTCTTCCAGCTCCATTCACAATAATTATAAAATAGTTCATTTACATGGCAACAGGAAAAACATTTCATCAGTAAACTAGATTCCACTGGGCCACAAAATAAAAAATATATATTGTGAATTATTATATATAGTAATACATAAATAATGATCAAAAGAAAAGTTCAGCTTTTAGTAGAGCACAAGTTAATTTCAGCTTATTTAGAATTTTGTTCCTCCCATGTTCATAAACTTTCTAAGCTTCATGTGTAAGATTTTATTTAGTTATTTTAAATCAGAATTGGGGCAAACTTTTGTCTATTTTGTTTGCAACATATCCTTTAAATGAAAGAACCATAACGAATAGGTTTACAGAGCATGTTTTCATCATTCTGTCTAAAGACAGCACAGAAAGAACACAGTGGTCTGAGCCTAAAAAATCTACTCACAATCTTATAAGATCTTTTTCTAAACATCTTTTTTTTTAAGTACAAAGACAATATTTGCTGACTTTCAGATGTATTTAACTTTCCTGAATCCATCAACTCCAATTTAAGATTCAAGATAATGAAAATAGATTCATGAAGTTCTGGATATTTTATTATCATGTTTGCCTCTGGAGCTTTTTTTAGTCTTGATAGTAAAGCACCCTGGTCAAATCTGTTTTTCTCAAAATAGTTCTGCATTTGAACCTCAACATTTATTTAAAATTTTAATTTGAGATAAAAATTTTAACACACACTAAGGATTAAATACAGTGAAAGGAAAGTCTTGATCTTATTCCTATGCCACAAATACCCATGTTTCCTTACTCAGAACAACCCCAGTTGCTCGTTTCTTGTGCGTTTTCTAAAGATATTTTTTTATGTATGCAATCACATAGGTCATGTAAGGAGCTTTTCCTCCTGCAAATTATTCACAGCTCTGTGCACCTAGTTTTTCTGCTAGAAATGGTACCAATTAAGAGTTTCACTGGGATTGCTTGCTCCCACATGTCCCTGGCAACACAGGGTGGACAGACTTCTAGATCATTGTGGACCTGATGGAAGAAAATTTACATCTCTTCATGATTTAACATTTTAATACGCCTTTCTTTTATTGTGCGGAAGTTGAATATCACTTCAAACTATTCTTACTCTCATTCCTCTGAACTACCTATTCATGGCCTTTGCCAATTTTTTCCCTTTATTAATTGATTTTTTATTAATCTGAAGGAGTGTTTCATGTATTCAAGTAACTAAACTTATTCATCATTTTTTAAGTATTGTCCCCAGGACACTGGTTTCCAAATCTTCCATTGAAGATTTTTAAGACAGTTTTATGTATTCAAATTTTAAAGCATTAAAAAAATAGTTTCAAAATTTTCTATCATTCATACACACGATCCCACATCATTGAAATTATTAAAAATTTCCGTGTTTTATTCCATGGTTTTTATTTGTGGTTTATTTTATGTTCAAATCATTAGTCTACATTGAGTGAGTAGTGAGAAAGTCATCTGTATTTTTTTTAATGGTGGACATCAGTACATGTAATATTATACATCTTTCCCCCATAATGTGAATATCACTTTTTATCACAAATTGTTATATTTATTGGAGTCTATTATTAGACTTCGTCATATTCTATTATTCTATTCTTACCAAACATTGTAATCACTTATTATGCTTTTTTTCTCTAGAATTTCCCTGGAAATTGCATATGTTCAATTTTTCATATTATTCTAGAATAGCTGAAGTAGTGCTAAAATAACTACTTTGTTATTTTTATTAACTTTTATTACCTATGTAGATTAATTTAGAGAAAATAATTTGTGTTATAATAGAGTCTTAATTCATAAAATGAAATGAATGTTTTATTCATTCAAAATTTTTAAATGTCTTCAGAAAAATTATAAAGTTTCTTCATATAGATATTTTTCATTTTTGTTGAATTTGCACCAAGGTACTTTATTTTTGCTACTATGATAAATTGAATATTTTCTTCCATTAAAGTTTTTTTTTTGCAGCTTTACTGAGTTATAACTGAAACTAAAATTGTATATATTCAGAATGTACAACTTGGTGAATTTATATATGTATGCAGTGTGAAATGATTACCATAATCAGGTTAATTAACATATTTATCACCTCACAAAGTTACTTTTTTTTTCTGTTATGAACACATATCTACTGTTAACAGATTTTAAGTGCACAATACAGTATTATTAATTATAGTCACCATGCTGTACATTAAATCCCCAAAACTTATGTATCTTGTAATTGAAAGCTTTTTGCCCTCTAACCAACAACTTCCCATCTCCCTTACCCTCTAGCTCTTTGCAACCACCATTCTACTCTTTGTCTCTGCAAGTTCAACTTTTTTTAGATTCCACATGTAAATGAGATCACACAATATTTTTTCTCTTCTTAGTATATTTCACTTAGTATAATGCTTTCCAAGTTTATCTGTGTTCTCACAAATATTTTATAATGTGATTATTAATATTGTGATATTATAATATCTGTTCATATTTTGTAGTTATGTATATTTTACCCATTAAAAATTTTAACTGTTGGATTTATTATAAGAAAGCTATTGATTTTTCAAATTTACTTTTTATTAATCTTACTAGATTCTTTTTTTTTCTTTCAATTTCACGGTTGCCTCTATTCCGTTGTTGTTTATTTTCAGTTCATAATTTAATCTGAATAATAATAATAGTTTTGCCTCTACCTTTACATTTATATATGTCACTTCTTTTCCTTATCTAATTACATTAGCCAGTATCTTCAAATATTATTATTTTTTAAATGGTAACATGGTAATAGTGGACCTCTTTGCTTTGTAACAATTAAATATTAAATTGTAACCACATGCAAAGCACAATATTAACTTTGAGAAGAATCAAAGTATGCTCGATGATATTTGAATGGTGTTATTAGGAAATTTATTATGTAAGGGGAGAGTTACATAGCTATTAGGTCTAATCTAAGATTAAAACTCTAGGTAAGATAATGAAATATAGTCAGAATTTAGGTGAAATAAAGATATGTGTTTCTAGGTAGCTTTACTAAGCTTATATGATGAAGATCTGTTGAAACAGGAACAACAAAATCTTCTCATACAAGAAATTATTCAGTTGAAAAAAAAAGAGACTAATTCACTGAGTGAAGCAAGTATGCTTAAAGTAATTGTACATTCGGACATATCAGACTGGTGAGGGTAGGGAATAAGAACAGAGAGTCAGGATCTGTATGGCCTAAAGAAGAGTGAAATTGATGTAGTCAGAACACTACAAAAGTGGGGTGTCTGGGTGGCTCAGTCACTAAGCATCTGCCTTTGGCTCAGGTCATGATCCCAGGCTCCTGGGATGGAACCCCACATCGGGCTCTCTGCTCCGCGGGAAGCTTGCTTCTCCCTCTCCCACTCCCCCTGCTTGTGTTCCCTCTCTCACTGTCTCTCTCTCTGTGTCAAAAAATAAATAAAATCTTAAAAAAAAAAAGAACATTACAAAAGTTTGGAGTTCTAATTTCAGCTTTGTCATTGACCAGTTGATTGACCAAATTCAAGTTATTCCACTTCTTTTGCTTGTTATTCCCCATTTCTTACAAAATTAAAAAGACAGCACTAACCCACCTTTCCTTTAGAGTCGAAGAGAAAATTAAGAATGTATCCATTAAATACTTTACAAATAAATCATAAAAAAATGTAACCACAGCAACAGACATTCTGAGTTACAACACATGTTGGTCTTTATCTGTGGCCCATTGCCATTTAGGAAAAGAGCTTTATTTTTAAAAGCTATGATTTTTTTAAAAGGACATATGGGAACTCAATGCATTCTTCCACAAATAAAAAGCCAAAACATCTGGTGTACCAAATGGAGAGGGAGAAGAAAATGGGCTATTTAGGGACGCCATCTTTTAACAGTGCAGGTGTATATTGATAATCATTTGGCTAGAAAAATGCTCTGCCAAGCCTGGCTCCAGATTTCGGCTTTGAAGGAATTGTAGATAATTGAGAATAGGTTTATAAAGGCTTTGCTCTCCATTCCTAATTATGACATAAACTTTCTATGTACTGGGCTGTTTTACATTTATGGTCCTGCATTTGTAATCTGAGAAGTGTTAAATCTGCTTTGCTTTATAAGCACTTGATCCATTATAAGTTAAAGTTTGCATTGGGGAGGTGGTGAAATGCCACATAACACGGGTCCATAAAGAGAAGACTGAGTTCTTCCTAATATAAAAGAGAATAGTCAAGAGGGAGCCGATCAAACTATTGAGAATAGAAATGAAAGGAAGTTGGAGCTGTGAGATTACCCCCTGACTACTTCCTTGCATGGTTTCAAGTCAAGTAAAATATTAATTAGAATGCGAGCAAGAAAGGGAAGATGTTCTATCAATCCCTCAACTATACAGTCATCAAATAACATATTACTGCTCTTATAGAGATTTCCAGTGTACCTAGGAATCTGACGAGGTGTTACTTTTAAAAATATATTAGCTGTCTAACAGGAAGTAATTTGTCTTAGGATTAAATGTAAGAAAATATGTTTATATCAATATTCATTAAAATATGTACCAAGGAATTAATGGATATTAAAAAGTGTTACCCAGAAAAATAAAGTTATGAGATGAAAATTGTTTAGGAAGTTCTTGAAAATAGGAATCCTAGGGATCTTGAATATATTAATGTGTATTATGTGTCTCCAAGAGAAAAGAAATAGTTTGCTATATTTCCCACAAGTACTTTACAGTGGAACCCTTGTACAATGAGATAGTGGAACAAAGGCTCTGAGGCTCCATCCAGCTCCAAGAATTAACTCTTCCATGCAACCTATTTATTTAAAAAAATTGAGAGTACTCTGTATGGAGCACCACATTAAAAGCTGTAGATAGAGACACAGAAGTATTAGAGTAGGGGTGCCTGGGTGACTTAGTTGGTTAAGTGTACAGCTCTTGATTTCAGCTCAGTTCTTGGTGTCAGATCATGAGTTCAAGCCCCACATTGGGCTCCACACTGAGTGTGGAGCCTACTTGAAGAAGAAGAAGAAGAAGAAGAAGAAGAAGAAGAAGAAGAAGAAGAAGAAGAAGAGGGAGGAGGAGGAGGAGGAGGAGGAGGAGGAGGAGGAGGAGGAGGAAGAGAAGGAGAAGGAGGAGAAGGAAAAGATTACGCATCCAGCTCTTGATTTCAGTTCAGGTCTTGATCTCAGATCATGAGTTCAAGCCCCACATTGGGCTCCACACTGGGTATGGAACCTACTTTAAAAAAAAGAAGAAGGAGAAGGAGAAGAAGGAGAAGAAGAAGAAGAAGTAGAAGAAGCATTAGAGTATCTTATGGTCCTCAAGGAGCTGGAACTCTTTGAAGAAAGGAAGGTGGATAGAATTTTAATATCCTGAAAGGAACTGGAGTGTGTGTGTGTGTGTGTTTTAATTGCTGCTATACTCCTAATAGTTAGACTAGTGTCTGCTACATAGTAGGCACTTAGTAAATATTTAGTGAATGAATGCAAGACGGCAAGATTGAAAAGGGCTGAGATCGTAAATGAATGGACTTAGACTCGATTTTTCGTTCTGTAGTAAATAAGAAGCAATTGAAGCTACTTTAGCAAAAAATGTTGAGTAATCTTCCTTTTCCAGAAAAAACTGAACATCAGCTGCCTTGGAACCCTGGCAATGAAGTGGTCGAACTAGGTAAGTTTCGTGTGTTTTTTTTAATATCTCCATGTGGCCGAGATTTCTCATCTTATCTATGATATTTTGGGACATGGATATATTCAAGAACTTTTCAGTGAAGTCAACTGGACTCAAATTCTTAACTATTATTTCTGTGTTATTTCACTCTATTCATTTGTCTTTTCCTACCATATATCTAGTTTAACATTGATCACCTTCGTGAACCTTCTTAGGCTTAGCATACATGGTGCCTGGATCCAAGGTTCATAAAAGGACCCAAAAGTATATGTGTATGCATAGCCAAGAAAATTATAACAATCACAACCACACCAACAATGATGAACGCATGTAGAAACATGAATGAGATCCAAACCAAGGATAAACGAAGTAAATCATCCACAATACAGCTTCATAGAAACACCTTCAGCCGCCTGATCCACTAGCACAGATACACTGAGACAACAAATCATATTCTTAGTGAGATAACCACAAATTGGATTTGCATCTAACATACCAAGTAAATATGAAAAGACTGCCAAGTCTCCCCAGCCACCTCATATATTTATATTCTCCGTATTTGACAATAATAAAAGAGAAAATGGGAGAGATTTCAATCGCTAGGAAATACAGACCACGTGGGAAAGAAATAAAAGAAGGGGCCTTTTTGATGTTCAAAATAAATAATCCTTATTATTTATTGAGGGCCTATTTTATGCCACATAGTCTGCCTTATTCTCTGTATTTGTGATTTTATTTCAGAACCATCAACTCAATAAGGTAGGTATCATTAACCCATTTCAATATTTCCAAGAACCGGGACTTAATAAGAACCTTGCCTGAGATTATGAGACCAGTGAGTGGTTGAATTGAGATCTCAAACAGGACTGCCTAAGTCCTAGTGCCTGCGATGATGCATAATATTTTTTGGCCATTCTAAAAGCAATTATTTTTCTTGGATTTTGAATAAGAAAGGCTAACAACAATGTGTTAAAAAAGAGGGATACAGGAACAGATAACCGGTAAGGCTTTTCTCAATAACTACTTAAAAGATAAAAATAAATTCTGGTCAAATTTATAACATAGGTAATGAATCATCCAGGGTCTTAATCTCTGTGATTTCCTTTCTTTATCTTTTTCTCTGGTGCTTCTTGCTTCTCATTTCTGCTTGCCCAAGAAGAAATGTTTTCTGTTGTTACTGTTTACTTTATAAAAAGCCACAGAAGTTGTCATCCAAACATAAATTTGTTATGAATATGCTATTCAATAGCCACTTAAGCCAGAATATCATCAGAAGATCACTGGAGGGCTTGTTGAAATGCAGCTCACCAGGCCCCTGTTTCTGACTTACTAGCTATGGGGAGGGCCCCGACCACTTGCATTTCTAACAAGTTGCCAAGAGATGCTGTAGGAATAGCTATAAGGTAAATAGAAAGTTGTTTCAGCTGGTCAGGCTCTTGCAACTATAATATGTTATATTATATGTTATATAATATATATGTTATATATATAATGTTATATGTTATATATATGTTATATATAATGTTATAATATGTTATATTATAGTTGCAACATATAATATGTTGTTGCAACTATATGTTGCAAATATAATATATTTTTGGCAAGTTGTTCTAGGCAGAATAGCTCCAACACATATCAAGTCTATGTGCCAGAGAAAGAATGAGATCCTGTCCATCACTACTCCATTTAGAGACAAAAGCATTTGAAATGCACCAGAGTGGTCACTTTCGAGAAGGGACAGTAGGGAGCCCTGAAAGAGAAACTCAAAGTGTCATGGTAGTGGAGTAACAAGTCTAGGAAAATGAGCCCGAATGTCATTGACGCACAGTGGTTTCAGGAACATAATGGCTACTCAAGAGAATTTATCCCAAACCAGCATGTGTGGTCTTTGGAGGAGAGGTACTGTGTTTAATTATTAAAAAAAAACCTGAGAGTCAATACTACCACATTTTGAGGCTTAAGCCACATTCTATAGATCCTTAGCTTAGGGTAGTATAAAGCAACAGAAATTTATCTGCTCACCATTCTGTGGCTGCTTCCGGGGTCTGGTGGCTGTCAACAGTCTTTGACTTGTGGCTATCCTGCTCCAATCTCTGCTTCTGCAGTCACATTGCCTCCTCCTCTTATTTGTGTTAAATCTCCCTCTGTCTTGTTCTTATTAGGATATTTATCATTGGATTTAGAGCCCATGCAGATAATCTGGAATAAATCCTCCACTCAAAATCCTTGACTTAATCACATCCTTTGCTATAGAGAGTGTTATTTATTCTTTTACTAATATAAAGTAATTGTATTAGTTAGGATTCTCTAGGGAAATGGAACACACAGGAGATTATATCTATAAAATATATATGATTTCTATATATACATATGACTTCCATATGATACATATGATTTATTATACATGATTTATTATAAGAAATCTACTCTTATGCTTATGTGTGGTGACAATTCCAGAATCTGCTGGGTAAACCAGCTGGCTGAAGACTCAGGAAAGCCGATGTTCAATTTGAGCCCAAAGGTAGTCTGCTGTAGAGCCAGGAAGAATTGATGTTGTAGAAGAAGTACAAACCCAGTCTGCTGGAGAATTCTCTCTTGCTCAGGAGAGGTCATCCATTTTAGCCATTGAGATCTTCAACTGATCAGGCATGGCCCACCCACCTTAAAATATGCTTTACTTAAAGTCCAGACTTAAATGTAAATCTCACCCAAAAATACCCTCTACGATGACACATAAAATTAATCATCATGACAGTATTACTAGTTTGTAGGGATTAGGACATGGGCGTATCTTCGGGAGGTGGCATCATTCAGCTTATTATATGCACATTCATAACAGAAGATGTCAGAGAAAAAGTCCTTCCTGTTAAGTGAGCTACATGTGCAGTAGATCTACTTGCTGTGCAAGAGTTAAGATCATCCCATGTGGCAACAGTTCTTTTAGGATCTGGTGGGTCCTTTCCCTGGGGAAACTAAGAGAGGTAAGGTTAGTGGGAGAATTTACAGCTGGTTCATAGATTGCAACTGATACTCATCCTCTCCCATCTCTAATACCCACTTTTATATTCCCCATCACCTTCACATAGCACCTTTGCTGTTGTAGGTGACTTACATACACGAGGGTTAACCTGATCCTCATCCGTGAGGAGTCTGAGACACTGATCACCACATTTTTAACCCGAGGCAGCTCTACATCCCCATTTTTGTTAAAATGGAGCAAGTGAGTATCAAAAGTCAAAGTAGTGTATTATTTGGGGGCCAACACGTTCTTCTTTATCACCATTGTGAAACAGCAGATACACTTCCTCCCAATGAGTAAATCATCTCTGCTGGGATAGAGACTCCTTTCTTTGACAGCTGATATCTTGACATGGGGGTTCTGAAGTAAATGCGTTAGAGCCATAGTTTAAAGTTTATGAGACTTTTGCTTTTTCCTCTAATGAGAAAGCATTTCCTCTCTGGGAACCAGGAACTCTAACTTCACAGAGCCAAAATTTTCAGGGAAAAGACATACAAATTGCCTAACAGCATCTTTGAAAGTAAAGGTAGGTAAAATCCCTGCTTCCCCATTTGGTTTCCAGACTTTTGTATTCTATCACATTTAGGACACAATATTTTATATTGGTTATCGATTTAGCATGCATTATGCATCTGGAGGATAAGTATCTTATCCTTTCTGGGTCTCATTTCAAAGCAGAACTCTAAGAGTACCTCTAAAATTCATTCTATTTCTTTTATCAGTCTGGCAGCTTCTGCGTGGGGTGGCATATGATAAAAAACTGTATTCCATTATTATGTGATTGCTTCTGCACATTCTTTTCCAGAAAGTGAGTTTTTTGGTGTGATGCTGTATATTTTATACCTGGTATGCCCTGCTATAGTGGGCAGGCTGAATTCCTGCAGGCAGGAAGGGCAAACTCATATCCAGAATATGCGTCAATTCCAGTCAAGATAAGTTACTGCTCCTTCCAGAATGGAAAGGGCCAAATTAATCAACTTACAACTCACTGGCTAATTAGCGTCCTAGAAGTGTGATATCATATAGAGGCATATAGAAGTTCAGAAAGAAGGTTAGGTACTTGGAATGGTCATGCATTAGGAGCTTGTTTATATATATATATATATATATATATATATATATACACACACATATACATATACACATGTATGTATATATATACACCTATTATATATAGGCTTTGATCAAGTCTTTGATACAAGATAAGCTTTGATCAATGGGATCCCATTCTTCTGGATTTATGCATAGCTTCTATTTCTGCTATCATGGCTATTTTGTTGACTCAGCCAAAGGATCAGCACTGGGGAAGTCAGTGACAGAGGATGACTGATGTCAGCAGGCTGAGTTATACTGTCTACTCATCGTTAGTACCTATTTCACAGTGACTACCCACTGGTGAAAGTTAATATGTGATGCAAAGGTCATCACACTTTAGCCCATGTCTCAAAGATTTATCCACATGCCACTGGCCCAGACATCTTTGTCCCAGATCTTCCAATATTAATCCTTCCTAGCCTCTGATCAGTCAAGGTCTCACGAGTCCATATATATCCTTACCATATGTATATCTGTTCTCCACACAGCATAGGGATGCCTAAGTGCACTGTTAGAAGTGTTCCTTCCTGGGGACAATTCTATCCTTCATGGCCACCATTGACTAGAACAATAATGCAATGGCAATCTGCTATTTGGCCTGTCCTCACATACCAATTTGGCCCATTCTTTTACCAAGTTTAGACTCTTACCTCCTCTGTCTGGGGACACTCCTACTACCACCAACAACGTAGCCACAGATGTAAGTTGAGGAAGAGAAGCCAGTTCACCAATGATATAGGGGGCAGATACAGGGGACAGTCTTCTCCTATCACTCATAACAATTTTTTCTATATAAATACAAATACTCTATGTATTTAAGTATTATGGACATGTGTGAAAACACACAAATAGAAACACAAATACAGAAATACACAAATAGAAACAATATGCCAGAAGGTTGAAATCAAAGGCTTTCCATAAGACATGAAAAATATTAATAGGTAGCTATATTAATAGGTATATATATATATAGCCTATATATAATAGGTATATGAGTGTATATAGATATATACATATTTATGTATATATACAAAGCCTATATATAATAGGTGTGTATATATATATATATATATATATAAATAAAACAAGCTCCTAATGCACGGTATTGAAGATTCTTTACACATACATTTAAATAAAAATAGTAAGTTGTGAAATACTATGTGGTCTGATAAATCACATTAAAATTAAATCGTTTCTCTTTCTGCCAGTGTGTGTGTTACATAGAAATAAAGAAGCATACATCAGCATCTTAAGAATGGCTATTTTGGGCAGTGAGATTTTGGGGAGATGAGAGAAAACATTCCTACTTTTCTGAATTTCTTGCTCTTTGTAGCATGAAAATGGTTAAAAAAAAAAAAGGTTTAAAACATTTGAGAAACAGGTCACAAAGAGCTCAAAACAAAAGAATTAGGTTGATTCCAGATCCCTTCTGACTGTACTCAAAAAGTAGCCTTCCTTTACCACCTCGTCTCTGAAGCATTGGTAATATGCCTCCCACCTCATCTCCTCCTTCGCAAGAGCAATTTGGATGTGGGACCGTGCCTCTCTCTATGACAGGCGATTCACAATTCAGAGTCACTGATTCCATGCATATTCCTGGCACAAGGCCAGGAAGCAGAAGTATTTCTTTCTAAATATTGAGATATTCAAAACCTGCTATACTTAAGTGGGTATTCTTTAAGCATCCCTTAGTGAGATTCGGGAGGTAGATTAGAATGTGATTTGGTATAGAATGATAGATTATTATTGCTAAAGGGGAATCATTGATGGTATCACTGTTGCTTTTATATTGAGAAATTCAAGTTTCACAGAGTTTAATGATTTGCCTCAAATTGTACAATTTGTGGAAAAGATGAGAGCTTTGATTTTTAGCACAATTCTCTCCATGTGGAAGTCTTGGAATACTTCTTTTTTCCCTTCATCAGTTATTTTCCCTTTACCAACCCCTGAATTGATGGCTGAATTTGAAAATGCATTTTGGCATATGAAATGTGACTCTCTCTGTTTGGAAGGAGCTACTAATACTGTTCTCCCACCAACTGAAATCCGAGATGCAATATTGCATTATTTCTACTTGAGAAATGGTGAGGAAATTGGTGGGTTCTCATTAAACTCCTTCTGGTATTTTGTGGGAAGGAAAATATCTTCAAAATTATATTTTATAACTTGATACATGCTAGAGAGGAAAACATGATTCAGATCATTTAGTTATTAGCTGCATTTTTGGAACAATCTCAATACAGAGTCAATGATCTTAAAACATACAAACAGATAAAGGAGGAAACGATTTGTTGGTTGAGTTCTTACCACATTCGGTGGTGACCCAGGGACACCAGTGGCAGGCACGTGGAGGTGGGGTGGAGAACCAGCACTAAGTCCTCAAGTGGGTCTTAGGACATTGGATCATAGGATTGGGGAAGTGCAGAAGGAAGGAAGAATAGATCATTGCAGAAAGAATAAGGATTTGTGTTTGATTTCACTGCTTAGTATTTATAAGATTCACATATATTTGTTTTCTTTTTAGCTTCTTTTTTTAAACCTCCCTACGCATTGTCCCTCTCCCTCCATAAATTTCAAGTGCCTCTGTCAACCATGGATTCTTCTACCAGAGAAGGAACACAAGTTGAGGGAAGCCCAATGTCAGGGAGAGCAATAGTGTATACTGAGCTAGCATCCACTGAGAAAACACTGTTTAAAGATAAACTTATTTATAATATTTCAGACTTCAAATTATTCTTATAAGTTTTTAAATCAAAAGCTGAGGGGAAACCATATACAATTAGAAACTACTGAGCCCATGACATCCATGCAATCATATTACTTCCCCAATGTCTCTTTTTAATATTATTTTTAAATGGAATTGTGACAGATTTTTTATCTTTCCTTACCTCAATTTACTTATTCAATGTAATTTATTCAATTAACAAATAGATTTTGAGTAATTTGCTATCTGGGTGACATACAGTTGGTGGTAGAATACAAAACAAGTAATCTAGCATTGGAATCATCAGCTTAAAATAAAATTAGGTTATTTATCAGGGATAGTTCAACATCAGTAGGTAATGAGCTTCTAAAATAAATATTTACAGGATTTGTTATACTTTGTAAAACACAGATAATACAAATTTAATCAAATCTATGCAATGTGTCAATATAAACAAATAATAAACCATGTTATTCAAATACATTAAGTGGAATATAATGGTATCTGTGTATATGTTTGGTTCCTTTTGACATAAAGATGCCACTCTAGCATATCTTGTGATCTTATTATATTTGACATATTCATTTTAGTTATTTGAAAAAATTTCCAAACTCATTTTTCTCATCATTAAAACATAAGAGTTATAATGATTGAATTCTCAAGAGGCCAATGTGGAGTTGATGGTGACCAAGAAAGGAATTTGATGGATATTTGCAAATTCTGATACCTGAACAAATGTATAAATATTTCATGTATTGGATTAAATTCAAAAAACATGACACATATTTAATAACACTCTAAAACTTCAGATACAACTTTAAAAATTTACGTAAGTTCTGCTCAAAATTGCCCAAAATGACTCCCTATTATCTATTATCATCTATTATTTGTCTGTGGGAATATTTATGAAATAATTGGCAAGATTTAAAATGAGCATTGATTACTTGGCACTCATTTCCTAGACTGATCAATGAAAAAACAAAAAGAAGAAACAATTCCATGACCATAGGCATACATTGAAAAATCACAGCAAGGCAAATTTTGGAAAATACACTTAACACACCCAGATGAACTTTGAAGAAATGAAAGCCTTATGAGTGTGTGTGTGTGTGTGTGTGTGTGTGTGTGTGAATGTGTGTGTGTTCTGTTGGGTGTTAGGTACACAATTAATCTTAGTAGATCAAATCCTTTATGTGCTTAATCTTATTTAATCTTCACATTGACTTACAAATTCAGTATTATTACTATATCACACAGAGAAGTAACTTGAAGCAACAAAAGATTGTTCAAGAAGAAAGACTTTAGGAAAAGCCTCTTTATAAAGTGTCTCTGGTACCAGCAATGATACTCTGGCTTCATCATGAGAAGCTGATGGAATCATTGTACTGTTATTATCTATTCTTTTTAAGTGATATATATAAGCTTTTTAAATCACTCTTAAAATATAAGTTTCTAAGGAAATGAGCAGAATCCCTTCAAATTCTCCTGACAAGTCTTTTTTTGTTGTTTAGAAATGTTATTTTTCAATTCCACATATTTCTATAAATAGGAGAAATTGCCTCTTTTCTTTTCTGAATAAGTGTCTTAAAATTGGGAGCCTTTAATTTTAATCTGAAGAAGGTATCTGAATCCATTTGGGCTGTTATAACAAAATATCCCAGACTGGGTAGCTTATACACATGGAAAATTTATTTCTCACAGTTTTGGATGCTGGAAATTCAAGTTCAGGGAGCCAGCACGGCCAGGTGAGTGGCCTACTCTGGGTCACAGATTTCTCACTGTTTTCTCATTTGGGTGAAGGGATCAGGGATTATTCTGGACTCTTTTTTATAAGGGTAATCTTATTCATGAGGGCTCCATCCTTGTGTCCTCAGCACCTCCTGAAGGCTCCACCTTCTAATTCCATCACATTGGGCATTAAGATTTCAATATATGAATTTTGAGAGGACACACACATTCAGACCATACCAGGAATGCCTACCAGGTGATGCTGGTGGAGATTCAGATGTTAGGAGTCTGATTTATTCCATAGTCCTAGCGCACTACTGAAGTAGTTCTGCATTCAGAGAAGAGAGATCTCTATAAGATCTCTACAAGTCATCCTTTGACATTACTGGGTACTGAATTTAGTCGCAACAGCCATAATCTTATGATTGATTTCCATCTTCCCTAAGCCAGTAATTTCCATCTTCTGCTACAAAATGTCATATATGATGAGGAAGGTGAGACATCCTTAAAAAAAGGCAAACTGAAATAGTCAAATGGTAAATCTACTCTTCATGCAATGAATTTTTGTCTTATGTGTTTTGAAGCAGTGGTTTGGGGAGGGCAATGTGCAGCCTGTTTTTCATTTAACTTTCTGTCCAGACAAATACAATTCTTTAATCTTTCAGACAAGACTCAATTCTTTATGTTGTATGGTACCAAATCCTATTACTGATAGTGTAAGTCTATTATCAACATACAGAAAATTTGGAGTGTGGCTTCCAGGAAACATTTGTGCCCTGTCTTTAGATACCCACTCCAGGTCTGAGACTTGACTTGGCAAAATTCTGGGATTCAGTATGAAAATGTGGCAATATGAGGTGACATTGACATTAGAATGGTTAGTTAATTGAGACTCCATTAGTAGCAAGGGCCTTGTGATAGCTGGGCAAAACTTTTTTTCCCTCCAAATTTTTATTTAAATTCTAGTTAGTTAACATTCAGTGTAATATTGGTTTCTGGAGTAGAATTTAGTGATTCATCACTTACATATAACATGTGATACTCATCACAAGTGCCCTCTTTAATGTCCATCACTCATTAGGCTGGGTAAACTTCTTAAGATCACTGAACAAAGTATTATCACACAACCTTTCAAAATATAAGACCCAAGAGAGAAAATATATTAATGGTAGGATCACTGAAACAAATGAATCAAGTTTTAATAATGAGATGCAAGGCTTTATTAACCTGTAGTAGAAGAAAAATTAGGGGCAACATTTCAGTTGTCTGTTTTTTGTTTTTGTTTTTCACTTTTTCTTTTTCTATGGCTCCCATTCATTCGTTCTTTCATGCACTTATTCCTATAAACTTTCCTTTGTTGTGATAGATGGAGATATATATTGGTAAACAGAACAGATATAGTTCTTGTGTTTTGAAGATTATGGTCATTTAAGGGTTAAATTTACTGAAGATGAACTTCTGAGGAAGAAATTTCAGGTCACTGAGAGAGAAGGAATTCAAAGATTAAGGTCTTTCTTATTGTTCTAAAAATCACAGCAAGGAAACATTCTTCTTCTCACTGGTTAGGGCAACTCTTCATGAATGCTTCAGATGTTTCAGAGTTTTGAGGAAGCTAGACTATATTGCTTCCTCCCAAAGTAAGACAGTGCTCAAAGAATCATGCTAAAATTTGTGTTAAAAGAACAAAAAAGCTAACTTGGAAGAGCCCCTAAATAGTAAAATCTAGATAAACCTCAAAACAAATTATGATAAAATGAATAACTTATTAAATAAAATAAACCCCATTAGCCCATGCGAATAAAATTAAATAAATAAATAAATAAATAAATAAATAAATGGAGAGATGAAAAATCTCTTCCCACAGTAAAAGGCTGACTAATAAATATATCACAATATGTGGTTAGAAAATCATCAATAAATAAAACTAGTGGTGAAAACTTGATAAGGAATAAGATGTTCACATAGACTCAGTATGTTCTGATAGGTTTCTTATTAATCATGGAAAGAATATTAATTTATTAATATAGAAACCTGGTTGGACACTACATTAGTTCAGACTTTAAACATTACATTACTAATATTTGGAAAAACTGACAACATGCACCTTCTAATTAAATAACTGAGAAGGAAATAGCATCATTTTTATATTTCTACCCAAAATGAATACACTGAGTTGAATTATAAGGAAAGATCAGGCAAGCCCAATGTGATGGACATTCTATAAAATGAGTAAGAAACACAAAGGCAGAAACAATATTCTGGATTAAAGATGATTAAGAAGACATTTCTAAACTAAAAAAAAAAAAGAATCTATAAAGGACATTATTAGAATGACTGACAAAATTTAAATACTGACTGTAAGTTAGATAAAAGTAATTTATTGTTGTGATAATTCCTGTTATTGACAGCTGTATTATGGTTATGTCAGAGAATGTATTTTTTTTTCTTCTGAAATGCACACGGAACTATTTGCAGGTAATGGGACAAACTGTTTTCAATTTATTTTGAATTGGTTATGAAAAATATCTATCTATCTATCTATCTGTCTATCACCTATCATCTTTTTTCCAGAGATATTAGAGAAGTGGGAGAGAATTGTAAAGAAAACAGGGCAAAATGTAAACAAATAGTGAATAATAATTGTGAATGACAGTATCTGGGAGTTCTCTTACTGATTCTTGAAGGTTTTCTATAAATTTAAAATTATTTCAAAACAGAAAGCCCTGAAAACAATATAGTCACTTGAACTGTCTGAAAAATGTAGGTCAAATACTTTCCCGTGAGTAACATAGTTGTTTGTTTTTTGTTGTTTCTTGAGCCACTGTTCTTTGCTCCCGAGTTTGAGCTACAAGCTTTTCATTTTTCTTCAACTCCAACATCAAATATATTTCTTACTTTTGTCCATGGTCATACACACCATTTGATCAAAGGTTTATTTTCCATATATATATCCCATTATATGTGTGAACAGAATCCCACTACATTTACTAACAGCAAACATGCAGACTCTAAAATTTTTTAGGCACATACCCATCTGGATTTAAAACAAATAAATTTTATTTATTTAAAACAAATAAAAACCCAGAGAGCATTATAAAAGTAGGCAAATACAAGAATTCCTTGCATGGTATAGACCACTAAACTTGAAAATTAGATGAAATTAACATTTTCTAGTAAAAGATAAATACTTAAAAATAATCACAGAAATAAAAAACAACAGCAGAGATGAACAGATAGTTTTCCCAGAAGAGTTGTATCAAAATTTCAAGGAAGAGATCATCTGTAACTTATGCACACGGTTCCAGAGAGCAGGAAAAGAAATACTTGGAAAACTCTAATATATGAACCAATATAATCTCCATATCGAACCTACCTAAGGATGGTACAAGGAATGAAATCACATGCTAATTTATTTTATAAACATAGACACATAGTTAAAATTAAACACCAACATAGATATAATCATTATAAAGTAAATCTGGGGTATTAGATATGTTCTAGCTCCTGATCTCTTAATTTGGGTGGTAATTACATGGATTTATACATATGTAAAAAAATCCCATCCAGCTGTATAATTAAGATTTGTGTAATTTATGTATCTACTTGAATGCAACCTTATAAGTCAATGAAAAAGTTTTGGGTTTTTTAAAAATTATTTAAAATATTTTATTTATTTGAGAGAGAGAGAGAGATAGAGAGAGAGACAGCTCACGAGTGGGAGAAAGGGCAAAGGGAAAGGGAGAAGCAGACCCTCCACTGAGCAGGGAGCCCAATGTGGGTCTCAATCCCAGGACTCGAAGATCATGACCTGAGCCATAAGGCAGGCACTTAACCAACTGAGCGACTCAGGCTCCTCAAAAAAGTTTTTCAAATGTTATTGTGGGTGGGGGGAGCAACGTGACACCTTTGCTTGTATAACCACTGAATTAAATTTTTTTTTCCTGTGATGTTTTAATAAACTTTATCTCATTTTAGGTGTTTCCTGGAGTTCCAAAAGGATTTATCCCATCCTCTCACTTGGGTCTTCGAAAACCCATTTGACCTTTGCTCACAGGTATTGCATAATCTAAATATACATAGCTAATTGCACATTGAAAGGCTGAAAATCTTTTAAAAAATCAAAACGAAAGACGTTTCTTTTACTCACATAAATGGCATTTTTGGTTTCCCCAAACTTTATTTCCCTTCCCATTTCTAGTCTTTGATAATTGGCTGTATGGCATGGCCATCTTCCAAGTCTTCCAAAGCACTTAAAAAGCTGAAAGGAGTCATGCAGTGTATATTAATCCACTGTGAAAACAAATAACTTGAGTGCTCCCTCTTCTGTAGTCTCAGCCATTAACGGCACTGGTTGGTATTTATGGTTGGGAGCTATGCGCTGCCAACGCAAAGGCCTGGAGATGGAAACTTTCCTGGAAATTTTCATCAACTTTTTTTTTTTTTTTTTCCTCCTGGTCTTGTGCAAAGGATACATTTGATACCAGTGACTTTCTCCTCAGTGTGAATCTTATCTTCATTCTTCAACTAATGGGGAACTATTATTACAAAGCAGTAAAGAGTGGCTTTTCCTGATGTGTGCGGTAGAACTCTGGGAAAGATCTGGAAACACCAACGAGAATCTTCATGGTTGGAATGCATCAAATAAAATGTAGCCAGACAAACAAAGAAGAAAAAGATAAAGTTCTTTGCTTTCCAGTATTACATCTACTATGATGTATTTTCTGAAAGCCACCCAAGTATAACTATTTATTTTAACTAAAGTAATCGAGATTAATGTCAGCGGTTATGACACACACTGTTTGCTAAAGAACACATAGAAGAATTGCTCAGGGCAAGCTTCATTAAGAAATCAGATAAAATTAGTAAAACTGATTATATTTCAAAACCCAGCAGCAGCTAAAATTGCCATTCAGGAGCTTCCAATTAACACAATTGGTCTTGTTCACAATCAGCTATTGTAATCTCATTAGCTTATTATATTTTAATCACTGCGATAACAACACAGCAAAATTTATTTTATTTTGCATGGGTGGAGACTGGCCAAATTGGGTGCGTAGCCTACCTAGTGTTAGACCTGCATAGGCTTTTAGAACTTGGCATCTCTCCCACCCTTTTGGGGAATCACCCTGATCAGGTGTCAAATGTACCTTGATCCCCTACCCTAATAGTGAGAAAGCATTATGGAAACAAACATGTAATTTGGCATCCACTGATGGGAGGATTAATTATATAGCTGACACCGTGACTCAAGTCATTTTGTAATGGCATTTGGAGATTTGACAGTTTATGCAAGAGAGGGAGAAAGAAAGAGATTGAATAGAAAAGATAAAAAAAAAAAAGGAGCTAGATTTCTCTAAGTACCTGCATTTAACTGCTGCACTTCTTTGTTTTACAACCGTGTTTTGTAAATATATTCTGAAGATACCAGTCATTGCAAAAACACAAAATCTTTTTGTCCTTTAGGTAGGAGCAGCCTGCACATATCTAAAAATACGTGTGTTTCATTGATACCAAGTATTGTCTGCTGCAATGAGATTATGTTCTATTGATGGGAACTGGGGTGTAACAGCCATCTACAGAAAGCAATAGGTTGCCCTATTTTCTGGCTGAAAATGCTGCGTGTTTTATGAACTGCCTCTATCTTGCACACCAGGGATGTGTCTGTGGCTAAGGCCATAATAGGATTTTCCTAAATGGTACAAAAATACCAATATTCTGACCAACCAGCTTGCAGAGGTTGCTTATTTTCCATCCAGTTTTAAGACTGCCTTTTGCCACCGCCTTTTAAGAGTATTTTTTATTTCACTTTTCCATTATGAGTGTTTTCTCTGAAGACGTCGATGATCACTAATTGTGTTCTGCAAAACGGAAAACAACAGAGGCAGTGTGCCAACATATGTGCAAATCCTTGCTCTTGGCAGGACCCTGCACAACTGCAAAGATAGGAAGAGGGAAACAGGCATGGAGGTGCACACGGGGAAATTTGGAAATCTTTCTGTGGCTTCAAAATTCCACTATGTTTTTTTTTTTTGGTTTTGTTCTGTTTTGTTTTTCCTGTTTTTTTTTTTTTTTAAGTGTTTGACATCAATTCTATTAAAACAAAAAAGCCACAGAGATCCTGCTGTTTTAATGTCCATAAATAAATAAATGAGAGAAAGTACTCTCATAAATCCTGGGAGACAAAGCTAAATGGAAGTGGAAGATGGAGTCCTTCTGTGACTATCATATTACCATACCTAAGCACTCAAAAGGTGAATGTTCATCATTATTAAAATCATTCAATTTGTGTCTTTAATTATAACTTTTGGGGGCATGAATGGCTCCAGAGAAATTAGTCTTCTATTTGCTCTATGAAAGAATTTAATAAGTAATACATTATGTTAACTGATTTTTAAAAATCCATTTAATTTTCCCTTGAATTCTATTTTAGGATGATGAGTTTTGATATCACAGAAATTCTTGTCCAGCATCTCCTGCTTAGTGACAAAATCTGTTTCTTAAGCCACAAGTTTCTGAGCGTTGTGTATTTATGATTTAACTTATAAGTTACGTGCCAGTCGTTCATAATTTGAGCCGTGGCCCACTTAGCCTTATATTAATCAGCTGCAGTCTTAGACTCCCTTTAGAAAAATCTGCACAAGTTCTTTGAATGATGGTCTCAGGTTGCTTCTGAGTCATGATCTTCATTTCTGATGGTGACACTTGCATATTTAGAGCAGCTCAGATTGTACAATCAATAAATCTCCCCTTTCCGTGTCTATAACTGATTTGAAGATTGATACCCTTGTGGTATGGGGTCTGCACGGGCTTCATGACAGAAAGAACTTCTGACAATCCTTCACATCCATTCCGACGGCAACTGATAATTATGTTGAATTCTCATGTGCTACCCCACTTATAAATCACTCTCAAGAATGTGGCTTTGTAAATACAGATGAAATTCCTAAGTCAGATGCAAATGGGGAAGGCAGGATTTTGAGATTCAGCACCTTCTTTTATGCAACTTCAGAGAAAGATGCTTTTCTGTAGGCAGATTGTAAGTGCATATGTTGGTATACGTAGGTACGTCCATGTTAAACTATTGTTCTAACTATTAAAGGGAAAAAAAAATTCCGTGATACTCCTTAAAGAATGGTAAAGCAGATATTATCCAATGGTAGGGAAGGGGGGTGGCTTCATGTTGAATGAACGGATCACTGTGGTGGGGGCGTGCATGGAGACAGAGATACTGGGCTCAACCGCAACTCCGAGGACAGGTAAGGGTGTATAATGAAGAAGCAAGGTGGGGGCTAATGGACTTCAAATTTCCAATAGGAGGTGTTGGGGCTGGGGAAGATTCTTGTTAGATTAACTCAGCAGAATTCTTGAGGAAGGTAGGCAGGGTGAAAAAAAATATATTAAGAGTGGCCTAATACGGACAGCCTAAACTGACTTAGCAAGATTGCTACTCGACTGGCAATCGACTGGATTTTACGAGGACAGAGAGGGAAACCAAGGACAGGTCTAGTCCAGCAGAAGGCTCTGAAGAACCTGGATGAAGTAAGATCAAGAATTGAGTCTTGTGTATGTGTACGTATATATCAATATGTATATATTTAAATTTACATACACGTATGCATACTTCTATCTCTATCTCTCAAGTTTGTTATCTGTCTCTCTCAATAATCTCTTGCATCATCAGGATTATACAGGTGAGACAGCTGCTTCTGTTTCTATCAGAAGCTCTGAGGTCTGCACGTAGCACTTGAAATCCCTAAGGTATCTGTCATTAAACTACTCCTGCTGGGCTTAGTGACTGAGAAGAGTCAGCAAACCCCTCCAAGTGTGGACATCCAGAAATAGTTAGCTCATTTGTTCATCCACTCAATTAAAAAACAATTATTCTTTTGTTCATTAAATGGACATTCATCTAGTAGCCACCAAAGAGCCATGGAGTAGTATCCGATTCACGGGCGATTGCAGGGTTTAATCGGAGCAGCTGGGTGCCTTTTTATCAAACAGCTTATTATTAGCAGAGAATTTTCAGGAATTTCCAGGCACGGGTTGCAGAAGTGGTGGAAGCCAGGTGGACAAGCCCTGGAAATGCCTTGAGGTTCGATCTTACTGCACCGACGTCAGCCCCATGCGAGCCTTTACTGGATTCCCGGTTTTTACTGGACGGATGGCTCTGGCCAAGTCTGGGACCACCTCCCCCCTCCCCCCTCCCCCCCACTCTATCAGCATTTGACGTTAGTGCTCCTTTTACCATTTTCACTTCCCATTCTTGCCACTCTTGACAATGGGGGCTGGATAATGGTTATGAGGGCTGCCCTTGCTTTGCAAGGTGTTTAATAGCATCCCTGGCCTCCCGCAGCCAGATACCAGGAGCCCCCCCCTCCCCAAGTCATGGCAATCCACAATATCTCCAGACAGCACCAGATGTCCCCTGGGGGTAAGGAGGGAATCACCTCTACTTATGGACACTGCTATGGACTTAACACAGAAGTATTTTCTTATAAAACACGACTAAAGGGTTTTCCTCCACCTACATCACCTAAGGCTACCGGAGGTAAACAGCTCTTCTCATTCCATTTAACTTTGATCTGTTGACCTCTCAGGCAGAGTGTACCCTAGCCACAAGTAGTCCAGGAGGCCAGGGTGCAGCCCTTTATGACAGATCCTGCAATGGCTATGAACCTTTTTTTTTTTTTAAATATTGTTTTATTGGAAGCCAACGGAGAGTGATCTCGTCTCCTGAATCAAATCGCATAATGCAGCTATATTATTATAGCTGGTATAGGCTGACCTTGAACCCCCTGAGCGAATCAAGATGCTCCAGTCGGCCATGTGTCAGAGTTGTTGCCATCATCAAGCACGATGAGATTTTCCCTGGGACCTTAGATTATGGAAGATCCTTTTGTTTTCACCCTTCTTTGTTAATAAAACCAAAGTTTTACAAATGCTAACCTCTCCAAGTACAAAGCAGTGCCATAATTTGCATTGACAGGCTATGTCATAGTTCCATTTCAAAAATTCACCTGTGCACTGCTTCCCAAGGGTTGGGGACCCCTGGATATGAGCCGAAATCTGCAGGAGGAAGTACAGATAAAGTGAAGGACAAGCTTTGGGTGCCCCCCCACCCCTTTCATCTTTCACAACTAAAACTCTATGGCTTTTTTTTTCCTAAGGAAAACAAAATTAATTTGGAGTCTTTCAAAAATCTTGGCATGTAAAATAAGGCAGCAGAACCCCAATTTTGGGACTGCTGTGATTGCATTCCCTAGTTAAGCACCCTAGATATCAATACTTAATGGTATTCTCTAAGCTCAGCCAGTGAAGAAAATAGGGTTGTTATCTATCAAAGCACATTTTCGTTTCTGACAAGTAAAAAGCAGCATGGGGAATGCAGGAAGGCTGAAATGAAAGCCTAAAAGAAAACTCATATAACATCTGGTGTCCTTTATCCCCTGTTGGCCTTTCAGAGTATGATATGATGAGCTTGTTCTGATTTAAGACCTGATGATTTGGTTTGAAAAAACAGGAGGAGGGGGAGAGATACAGCTAGGCTGGCAGCAAATTGGGATACAAAAATCTGCTCGAATAATTGGAAACACGACAGATTTTCGTAACTGACGCCAGTGGCATCTTAGTTTATCTATCTCTCTCAGTTGAATTTGTAAAGTGCATTATCTTATTGGTTTTAAAGTTTCCATCTCACTTATTTGCAGGGAGAAATGTGGGCAAATCAGTCATGATGGATTGCCTAATTTTCTGGGCTGAATAAACCAGTTTTATGAGATTGTGGATTCCTAGGTTATTAGTTAAGAGACACATTGATCAATTTTAACTTAAAAAAAGGCTTACCAAATTATTGCATTTAAAATGTTTCATTATTGCTACCACAGTATTGGTAATGAATATGCTAATTAAGGAATTGAGAAAGGATTTCATAAAAGAGTTTTTCTTTGCTTTTTCTATTTTCAATCCAAACGCTCAAAGTGGCCCCATCACAGATGTCAGAAGATTAGTAATTACTCTACAAGAAATCATCTTTGATCAAAAAACCAGAGGCAGGGGCAGAGAAAGATCATTTCTTACCTAGAGAATATAGGTCCAATTTAATCCATTGCAAATTTTTTAGTGCTTTATTTACAAGATCCAGAAAATAAGGAGAACCAAATACCATGGAGCCATGTTTTTTAAATTAAATAAATCATTTAAGGTTCATTGGCTGTGGACATACACATGACAACATGATAATTAACAGGGAGAAGAGTTTTTATTTGTTGACTGAATCCTTGATGAGGAGTTGGTTTCATGCAGGCTCCAAATGTTAACGATCCAATAAAAAGCATTTTTCCTAATTAAAAAAAAGTCAAAATTATTTGATATACTTATTCATCAAAAAGCTGCATACCCAGGTGAGAGCCCTAAATAGAAAAAAAACAAAATAAAACAAAACCTCTGTCATTTTTTTTCCCTCAAATATGAAGGAAAATCAGAAGACTCGAACTTCCTTTTTGTTGTGTTATCTTAAAACAGAGTTATAGGAACTTTGACACAATGGCTCAGGAGTAATTAACATAAATCCAGAGCCTTTTTTGACAGAAAAAAAAATGTCCCTGATTTTTCTTTTTTTTCTTTTTCTTTCTTCCCCTTCCCTTTTTTTCTGCCCAGCCTTCTTAATGGGCTGCATCTCAGTAAATACACTCTTTCCCAGTGTGACTCACAAATGAAGGAGGCTTTCCTTCACAAAGGGAAAGAAGGGAGTTAAAAACTTTTATGCAAGTAGACTTTACTGTGAAATGTTATCTTTTGTTAGTTCAAAGGTTCCCAAAGATATAAATTCTTCAGAACTGCCCTGAGGTGCTGGGGATGTAAATTGAATACTTTACAATTTGTAGACTGTTCCTGCAGTAACGTGTATCTCCTCTGTGAGTGAGTGTTTGGGGATTTTTCAATTACTGGAGTCTGAAAACTCAGAGATTCTTTAGGGCAGGAAAAAAGATTCTTCTCGAAGTTGAGTCACTGATGTTCAAATTAGCTGCCAAAAGCACTATAATGATCTGTGTTCCAGATTTTGCTAAACAGGGAAAAATGGCCCATTTTTGTCAGGGGGGAAAATAGCCTCTTCTAACTGCATCCATGAATAACTGCGGGATGGGTTATGTGATAGGTTAAAAGTGAAATAAATTGTTGATATGTGCCATATACCAGAAACCCATGTTATTTCTAAAAGACTCAAATGAGCTTCTTTATATTTGTTTAGGGTGATAGCTTAAGTATGGCCTGTAGGCTCACTGTTAACAGCTTTTTACAAAACAATGAATGAAAAAAACGTTAAAACCATATATGTGCATGGAAAATTAAGCGTACTTCAAGATTATACATAGTACAACGAGCTCAAAACAATGGGTGACTGAAAATCATACTTTTCCAAACTTCCATCCAATTTGACCGACGACTTCTTATTCTATGTCTCCAAATTAACGAAAACTGCCCATTTTAGGTTGTAATTCTTTTCCTGAAGTAGGCGTGCTGAGCATTAGTGAAACACAATATCAAAAAGTCAGCATGAAGGAAAAGTCATGAAAAATGAACAAAGAGATATCTTAACACTTGTACCTTCCAGCCCTCTAGATAGGAATGAGTTGTGGACAATGGCAGTCTGAATTAGAGAAGCATCTGTTACCGAATTTTTTTTTTTTTTAAAGATTTTATTTATTTATTTATTTATTTATTAGGAAAGAGAGAGAGTGAGAGAGAGCAGGTCAGAGTGAGAAGCGGACTCCCCATGGAGCTGGGAGCCCGATGTGGGACTCGATCCCGGGACTCCGGGATCATGACCTGAGCCGAAGGCAGTCGCTCAACCAACTGCGCCACCCAGGGGCCCTGTTACCGAATTTTTAACCAGGCTAAAAAGTGTTATCAGATAGTCATCTTTTATAATACACACACACACACACACACACACACACACACACATTTATTTATTTATTTTGCTAAATGGAGGATGTATTTCAACTAATATATCTAAAAGGATCTATCATTATGCAATTTTCAATCCAAATACGTGGTTCTGTATTGTTTAAAACAGCCTGTTCTCCTAAGTAGGTCAGCTTTTCTCCTTGTGTTGCCATTTCATGCATGTTTTACGTCCTTTATAAATGCAAACTGATTTTGAAAGAAAGAAAAAAAGCCACACATAAAGCACTCTTTCACTGTCGGAGTTGGACCTATGCTCATGTCAGGTGCTCAGGAAAATAGTCACACTGGCGCCGATTAGGTTTTACTGTACCAGGCAGGGAGAGAGAACCTGCTTAGGGTTTTATTAACACACTCACAACCTTATCGGAACTACCAACCCTTACTGCATATTTTCTGACCTTGCTTTTTTGGGAGAAAAAGGTTGAAGATTAACAATTAAAAGGATAAGACTAAAATACAATTACGCCTGGAATACTTGCTAAATCGTGAAAGTGGGTTAAAACCTTCCTGTTTCTAGTTAATAAACATTTACTGAGAAACTATTGTGCTCCAGGCAACAGAATTCATGCAATAGATAGAAACCTACAAATGCATCTTCAAACTTTTTAACTCTAAGTACTTTCCTCTGAGCAGATATGCAAAGCAGAACTAAGAACCAGACACAACAATGGATGGTGGGGAAATGAACAAAATATTCAGCCTTGAGAAGGTTTTCCAAGGAGGAAGGGACATGTAAATTGAGCAATGATGAAAAGAAGGTAAAGAAGGATACAGGCTGAGGTCCTTTGGACCATAAGGCCTGCATAAACCAAGTCTGGAAGGGGTGAGATTACATGGTGTCTGAAGGGAATTAGCACACTCGGTTACTTAGTATAGATGAGTTATGAAGTTGAAAGAACTAAGGTTGTTGGACTAGGCAAGGCCAGTCTATGTGGACTAATGTTTTCTTCAAATGTTTATTCCTGACATAGGACTTCCTTCTCAGGTTTCAGTTATACACCTTAGTCCTAAGATTGGGGTTCTTGAGTGATCCAGGGTCATGATTTGAGGTATCACCTTCCTATACTAATTAGGAATATGTTAGTAAGTGGCATTGATTTATTTTCAATTCGGGCGATTCGCATTTCTCCACAATTGCTTTGGCTTTCTGAGTGCATTCAAATTTTTAAAGGCCAATGTAGCAGAAGTCAGGTTGCCCAAATTCTAAACCAAATGACCACCGAGAGGCCATTCATCAGTTTCTTTGGCTGAATCATTCTGCCAAACCTTCCAAATACACTTACAAATATGAAGATGAAACCACCCAAGAACCGTAGCTTTCTGCAAATTGATCACTGTTTAAAATGAATATTCTAAGAAAAATGGTCCTTAAAATAGGTGTTTGGAAAATGGGGACAGAAAGAGGCTAAACTTGTCAAATTGTCTGTGGGCAAGTAATAGTATTAAGCCATAGGCACATTTCTCATATTGATTCATAGTCAGGTGCATTGAACAGGTTGGTCTACTGACAGAATTTGGCCCAATATTATAACCTACCAACTCTGGTCAATTAGATATTTAATAATGCAGAATTCAAAGAATGAAGCAGAAGAGAAATGGCAGTTTTCCCACCCCCAAAATGGCAATATAATCTTAAAATTTTAATAGTTGGGGGAGTTGAAAACTTCTTATAAAAATAATGTTAGCAGGCTTTTAATGATGAAAATTCATTCAAATCAGTTTTCCTATTCTAACTCTGATCCTTTGCATCTGCACTTCCACAATTAACCCATGAATGTAGTAAAGTTATTTTTATGGAAATATATGCATATACATATTTTTATTCTACATGCACATTATGTAGCCACAATTAATGGACCAGGAGCTCATTTAATATGTGTTCTTAAAACATCTTACTGGAGTATTTTCTGTGTCAAGGGCGGACTCTTTTTTTTTTTTTCCCTCCAACTAATTTTAAAGTTCGAAAATCACAAAACATTTTTCCACCCTGCATCCTCTGAGATTTGGTCTATAACTGGTAGGCCACCCCGGTTTTGCTGTAGAAACATCCTGCCATGCCGTGCCAGATTGTGTTAACCCTGGGTAGAGCGATAACAGATGTGCTGAGCCGTCCGCTTCCTGGAAATGGCAGCATCTTTCTCTGCTAGTTTCCTGACTGCAGAGATGACATAAGCAACGGCGCGCTGGTGTGCCCTGGCAAGCGTCCCATTCCTTGCCTTTGGTCTCAGCTCATCCCCAGTGGGCCCCAGTCCCACCGCACAGTTTTCCCGTGGAACAAACAGGCCGAGAGGTTCTGCAAGCTCGTTAGCAAGACTGGGCGGCTTTCCAGCGTGGCAGCCAGGGGAGCCCCAGCGTCCCCCAGGGGAGGCTGCCCCAGCGTGGCAGCCAGGGGAGGCGGGGGCGAGTCAGCGAGGAGGGGGGGGGATGGGACTCCCGAGGATGGAGGTCATGGCCAGGTGTGAAAGGCCCACGTGGTTCAAGCTCGCTGCGTGAGGTCTGCTCTTTCTCAGTTCTCGCACCCACCCCGAGCCTCTCCTGCCTGCGCTGGGCAGCCCGCCTCCTCCCCCCCTGTGAAGTCAGCAATGGGCAACGACGGAGAAAGAGCTCATCTATCTGTGAGGAAAGAAGCCACGTTGATGGTTCCCCAGTGGACGTAATTGTGCTCATTACTGCCCATTTACATTTCATCACTCGATTATCACAAATGCCTCATTACTGTTGAAAAGGGTTTTCTGCTGGTGAACTACTTGCTAACTATTCATTCCTGGGCTCCGATGTCACCAGACAGGCTGATTGGAAAAGGAGGGGAGAGGAGGAGCCGAAGAGGGGCGAAGGTGAAAAAGGTCTTCTATCAGATTTGATTAAAGGCCGTGATTTAAATCGATATTTAATAAAGTGGCTGCTACCACATCACACGGGCAATTCCCCATGCAGTCAGGATCGTGATTAGGAGCCCCTCACTGCCTGCTGCATAACGCAATTGGGTTTTGTGCACTGGTCTGTCACCTGTGTCCCTTAGCACTGCGCCTCCAAGGTAATAGGTTTATGAGCCGATGAACAGAGCTGATAGGTTCTAAATGGATTAACTAGGTGTCTGCAGTCTGGTGATGAATACATCAGGCAAAAAAAAAAAAAGTGTGCATAAGCAGGCAAGTGATAGGGAGTGTTGACAGACATTGTGTGTGTCATGAGCCCCACAGGGTAAACACTGGCTCAGAGCCTGTCATTCAAGTGCTCTCTCAGAGTAATGGGTGAAGATAGCAGGCTGGGCTGTTTAACAAGCCTGCAGGTGCCAGGGAACAGAAGCCTGCCACTGAAAAAGGCTTCCACGGGGCTCTGCTCACCCACCAGCTACAGTCAGCGTCAGAATAAGCTTCCAAATGGATACTTGCTCCTGTCCCACGAATGACAAATAGATTGAAATTCCTGGGCTCACTCTAATTCCTGGGGGCTGCCTAGCACATGGTGTTCAGAAAGATTCTGAGGTTATATATAGGTTCAAGAAGGAGAGGCTTAACCAGCACTATCGGCACTGTAGGGAGGAGTGAGGTATCATGATCACAGAGTTCTCACTCCTTTATTTTGTTCTCCACCTTCGTGAGATGCCTGAAATACATCTGTTTACCTTATGGTTTCAGCATCATAACCCAGACTTGTATACAAATATAGTTGAAAGAGATTCTAGTTAGAATCCAACTTACTAAACCGTACCAGGTGCTCATAAACAAGAGTATACTGGTGTTATCATGGATTTCCAGTATTCCTAAACTCTTTTAACTAAGACAAAAAATATGTATTTTTTTAGTGGGATAAAGCTGATACGAATGTAGAAACCAATTACATGGCAACATCCTCCCCCTCCCACAATATTCCCAAGCTATCACGTTGAGAAACAGTACCATTTGTGCACAAAAAGGGAAAAAGCTGACTTAAAGATATGTTCTTAACACAAAAAGCAATTATTGGCGTTGAGAATATAATCATGAATGATTCAGTAGATTTAGTCTGAATGCATATTGACATAAAGAGCAGTGAATGCCATGACCTTTGAGAATTATTATGGAAACAACTCTGAAAATGTAAGCATGAAAACGAGATAAAGTGTCATTTGGTGGAACTGCCAGCTGTACAAGAAACATTGCTGAGGAATCTATTCTAAATTTGACTCCGATGTCATCTGAAAATAAGAATTTGATTTTGAAATAAAATCACAATGTATAATTAAGAAGTGGCTTTATGGATTCAGGGGAATACCTGGTCCATTGTGTTCTTAGAGTGAGACATGGTTAATGCTCTCCCAAAGTTTCCAAGGTCCAACAATTGCAATCTCAGTCACTTTTTCTTTTGTGATTTCTCTTTTCCATGAACACCCAAGTACAACTGGGCACTGACGAAATGGTAGACAGCTGTAAAATCCTTGAGTTTTCAGTGTCCATGGCAGAGAAGCTAAAGAAAACACTGGGGTGTCTTTAGGACCTAAGAATTCGGAAGTAACCAAAGATACAAAACATCTCAGCGAACATTGAGGAGAGTATTGATGTAAGGAGAAGTACACGGTCTAAAGGAGGTAAGTACAGTTGATCTAATATAGTCTGAGCACCCGGGACAGACTAGATTCTGGGAATCCTCACAGCTGATGAGCCAAAATCCCCTTCCAGGAAACATACCTCACACTAAGAAGAAATTGCCAAAAATAAAATAGAAATATGGGCAGATCAAGAACAATAGAAATAAAGGAACAAGGAGAGTCAAATACAAGTGTACAGGTGGTGGAGAGGCAGAGCAGACTAAGGAGATCTCAGAGAATAAAGTGCTATATTGTTTAAATATTTCACAAAAAATAACAGAAGAAATTTTCAAGCTATCTTAAAGACTCCTAGAAGTTAGGAAGGCTATCTTAAACTTTCCCCCTCAAAGTTAAGCGAAAGTTAATTTCATGTAAAAATGAGCCACATAAAAGAATTAGGATCAATTTATAAAACAATTATCCTGGAAAAAGATTAAATAGAGAATAACGTTTCTGTAGAAAACAAGCATCTTCCAGAAAGGTATGTCCATAGAAAAAATAAAAATATTACTATAAATTTCCAAATAAGGAAAAAAATGTACAACCTAGAAATTGAAGGTGATAAAAAACATGAAATAATATTTCAAATAAGATTTCAAATCTTATTTCAAAAATATTTCAAATAATATTTCAAATATTTCAAACAAATAAGAATTAGAAAAAGCTCAAGGTTGAGGTGACAGAAGTCCAGAAAAAAAGAAATGTCATTTCAGAAAGGAACATAAACCTAGAAAACACCCAGAGTGAACCAACTCAACAAATAATTCCTTAAAAGACATGGAACATAAGAGAAGAAAAATATTTAAAATCAAAAAGAGAGAGGGATTTAAAAGACTTGAGAGAAAGTGACAAACATAGAAACTAGGCAGTCATGATCCCAACACACATATAATGGAAGTCCCTCAAAGAAGAAAATTAAAACCAGAAAATATATAAAATAGAAATAAAATTGCAATGCTAAAATTTTTTTGAAAAGAAAAGGACTCGAAACTATACATTGAAAAAGACATAATGCACCCCTGGGAAAATAAATTCAGAATTATCAAAATCGACATGTATTCTAGTAACATTATTGGATTTGTAAAATCACTGGACATTTGAGAAAAAGATAATCCTTTAGGTGAACCTGTTACCTATAAGAAAAAGAAGATCAGATTGTCATTAGATTTTCTTATAGTACCAGCCTAAGACAGAAAACACAAGAATATTAAGATAGCTAAGATAGCTAAGAAAAGAAAAAGTGAGTGAAAGATTTCACATCTAGGCAAATCGACTTTTACATGTAAAGACCACAGATGCACTGACATTGCATGAAACTCAGTGTCTTTTCCATGAACTATCCTCGGGAATCAAGTAGCAAATAAGCTTTAGACAACTACAATAAATGTAAACACATCAATGTAAAAACACATAAACATTAGGGAATTGAAACTCTAGAACAGAGGTTTAAAAGAGAGATTATAGTAACTGAGAGCTGTATGTGCATACAGCATAACTGTTTTAGGTGATATGGAGAGAATGAATTCATTGTACACAAAAAAATTTTTTTCCAACTGTTTTTAGAAATCTTATTGGTGGCAGTACCAGAACCTTATTTTGAGCATAGTTTATGTATTAATATAATTCTATCATGTCTGGCATATTAAGAATTATCAGAATGAAGGAACAAGCAGCTACGATTGTGGGATAGAAGAGGTTAGAGAAACATCCGATTGTCCTGAATTCTAAGTGAAAGCATCACTATGAAAACATGATGTGTTTTGTTTTCAGAATAAGGAAGATATTTATAATTCAGAATTCTAAGTGGATGGGTATGTGTATATTTGCACACGTTTTCAAATTCAACTTTAAATTCACAATTTTCAGGTGTTTCTTTCATTGAAAAGGCCTAGGAACAATGACTGCCAACCTAATATTGAGCATTGAGGCCTAGGAACAATGACTGCCAACCCATTTCACACTGGCTTCTTGGAAACATGACTATCTCAAGTCTGGGGCAGGAAATTTACAAGTTGAGGAGGCTGTGACATGTGATCATTCCAGATAACAAGAAAGTCCTCAGAGATTATGAAAAGGATGCAGAAACCTCCTGGAGAAGTAACTTACTGGCCATATATGAGAAAACCTAGGCACCAAGAAGGATAATAATAGCAGTAGGCAGAAACATCATCTATGCTAAATACACGAGATCATACCACACACATATGCATGAGGATACACATGCACCCACAAACACAACCAATAGACAAACAAAAAAAGTAGTAATGGGCCACTTTGGAGAATACTGGGAAACCAATCATTTGAAAAAGTATAAATAAAGAGATAGGATCAAGAATTTATTTTGCATTTCCTTTACAAAGTATAGCCATTGGGAAACCAAATAGAAGGAGGAGTAAAGTTTCTCTTGTAAGAGTCTGCCAGCAAAGAGAGTATTCTTGGTTAGCTATTACCATAAGAGTGAGGCATAATAAAACACCTCCTCAAATCTTCAAGTCTTAAAATAGCAATTACTTACTCTTTTGGATCTGTGGACTGGTTAAATGTTGGCTGATGTAGGTTGGGCTCAGCTAAGTGAGTGTTCAACATCAAGCCGCAGGTCCAGTTGGTCATGGCTTCCCCAGTTGGTCATGGCTTCCACCTGGGTCCATTCTGGGGCCCAGGATGAAGGTGTCATTGACCCTGAGATTGGGGGGAAGCTCTTTTTGTGGTGATGACTAAAGCACAAGATGGAAAATGAAAACATAAGAAGCTCTTCAAACTTAGGTTTGGAATGGTCACATGGGCAATTCCACCCCCAAACCATTGGCCAAACCAAGTCACATGTTCAAGGTCAAGGTCAAGAGGCAGGAAATGTGCTCTGGCTTTGAGACGTCAAGGCAAAAGGGCAATGATGTGGATGCAGGAAAGGGTGAAAAATTGGAACAGTACTTTAATTTTCCTCAGATATAATTGGAATATGACTATTTTTTCAACCATGAATGAAAGAATCTAGGTATGGATGTCAATACTGGCAGCATGAAAAGACACAGTTGGGCATTGCTTGCCTCTTGTTGAAGAATACAACACTGCCTATGAAGTGATTTTCCTCCTCTCCCCAAATAAACCAAATTGTATATGATGGATTCTCTAGATGTAATAACTAATTTATAGGAAATGTGAAATGAAGTAGAACCTGTTAATATATACAATGGGAATACAACCAGCAAAATCCAGGATGAAAAATTCTATACAAAAAAATGATCAAGCTCCTTCAAAAACTAGATTGAAAAAATAAAAAGGTAGGGAATAAAATTCAAGATTTATATATATATACATATATATGTATGTATAATGTATGCATCATGTATGTATATATGTATGTACACAATGTTGTTATATTATATATACAAATTTAAAATTATAATATTACCCTTCACTTATACTGTGGGTGTTTATCCCAAAGAACTGAAGATGTATTATGTTTACACAAAACCTGTATGCAAAGGTAGCAATTCTATTCATAATAGCTACAAACTAAGGGTGTTGGGATGACTTAGTTACGTGTCAGACTTGATTTTGGTTCAGGTCATAGTCTCAGGGTCCTGAGATTGAGCCTGCCTCGAGCTCAGCATTGGGCACGCAGCCCAGCTTAGGGGGTGCAGCAGAGGGAAAGAGAGGGAGAGAATCTTAGGCAGATTCCATGTACACACTCTCTCAAATATTATAAATAAATAAATAAATAAACAAACAAATAAATAAATAAATAAAATATCTGCAAACTGACATAACCCAAAATGTTTTACAATGGTACTACATTAAGAAAAACCAATCTCAGAAGGTTACACACTAGATGATTCACTTTATACAAATTCTTAAAATTATGTATTAAGGAGAACAGATGCATGATGCTAGAATTTAATGAGAGGAAGAAGAAGAGGGAGTCTGTGTGAGTATAATAGGGTAATTTGTGGGATATTTGAAAGGTTGGGACAGTTCTATATCTTGATAATGAGGATGCCATAAAAATCTACTCATGTGATAAATTTGTATACAACTATATAAAACATGTGCATAAGCACACAAAAATGGGTGTGTGTAAAATGGGTAAAAATCAGATAACTTTTGTAAATTGAGCCAAGATTAAATTTCTAGTTTAATACTGTACTTTAGTCACATAGATGTTATCATTGAAGGAAACTGGGCGCTACATCGATACTATTTTTTGCAACGTGCTATTGATCTGTAATTATTTCAAAATAAAGAGTTAAGAGAAAAAGACAATAATACTTAGATATATGCAGTAGGTGATAAAATTATAAATCAAAGAAAGAATTGCATATCGAAAGTCAGAGGATTTCCTTTGGTGGGGGAGAGGGAGGGTTGTGATTGAGTGCTGGTATATGAAAGGTTCAGGAGTGACTGGCAATGTCAATTTCTTGAGACTTTGGTGATTATTACAAAGCTATTCATCTTATAATAATTTGTTAAGCTGTGCATTTGTTTGATGGAGCTTTCTGTACTTGAGTTATATTTACCAACAAAATATTTTAAATTAAAAATACTTAAAGTGAAACCACCTGGATTATTTGAATACAGAAGAGTAACCACAATACAGTAAATGTGTAGGTTGAGAACTTCTTGAACACAAAGGCTATATCTTCATATCAATAACCCCCACAATGGGCATATCAAGATTGAATAAATAATTTATTGAATGAAAGAAGAAATGAACAGAGCAGTCAATACCCACCTCTAGATATGCCTCAGTTACAGCATCTTATCATAATAGTCTTATAAATAAAATTCAACAAGATGATATTTTTGAGAAATAACTTATTCTGTAAAATCAGAGAAGTAGACCTTATATAAAATATTCTCACCAACCATTAGACATGTAAGGTTGAAGGAAAGAGAAGATTTATAAACAATAACAACTCTGTGATCTGGCTCCTATAGAGATTAAATCAAAGATTTCTTGGGTGGATTTAGGGAAAAACCCCTCAGATAAAATATTAAATAATTATCTATTTCTAGGGCCTAAAATACACAACGATGGGACCAGAATGCTCAAAGCCAATTAGCACAGTAATGGATGCCCACCACTGTGAATTTTCATGTGTTTTTCTTCTCTAAATACCTTTTTTTCTCCTTTTAGATATGTTAGTATCATTCTTGGTCCACAGTTTTAATAAATGAATAGAGCTAATATCAGAGATAGACATGTCAAAGGAAATGTGGTCAGTTATCCTTTTACAGGAGTTGGTTGTGCTGATAATTTGACATTCCCAATTTCCCTGAAATGAACTTTAGGATTTTTGTACCTTCTTGGGCTATTTCCTTTGGATGGAACTTAAGTGGCTCCACTTTATTTACTCATTCCTTGGACTTCTGAGTAATTTCTCTGAAGAAAGAGTTCCACTGGGGCAAAATTAAATTAAAAAAAGATTTTTAAAAAAATATATTTATTTATTTGACAGAGAGAGAGATCACAAGTAGACAGAGAGGCAGGCAGAGAGAGGGGGAAGCAGGCTCCCTGCTGAGCAAAGAGCCCAATGCGGGGCTCGATATCAGGACCCTGAGATCATGAGTGGAACCAAAGGCAGGGGCTTTAACCCACTGAGCCACCCAGGTGCCCCCCCCCCAAAAAAGATTTTTGAAAGCTGTTCTTTCAATGGCCTGGCAAGTGCTAATGGGAGGCCTGAGAGGAAGATGGGGAGAAAGGATTAGAATAGGGCTTTGAGAGAGAAGCAGACACACTTAAAGAAACAGTTCATCTCCAGAAAGCCTTTTGAGCCACTTTGCCCTTCAAGTACTGGTCATGGAATTTCGAGCATGACCTGTGCTTTCTGGAAATCTTCACTTGGTGACCCTTGAAGGTACTGCATCTACAGGTAAGCTCATAACCTCCACCCTCAGATCATATTCATCTGGATGATTTCTATCTCCATGAATGTCACCTGTCTGCAGCCTTTCGACCAAGCCAGCAACCAGTGGGGGTGTAGTTGCTTCCCTTCTTTCTCTCCCTCGCAAGGATGATGTAGTCCTTGGGCATGCTCTCTCTTGACTCTTTGTCTTCCTTCATGTGGTTTTCAGAATATTCTCCTTGTTCCCTCTTCACCTCCCAGCAGCATTAGGTGGCCTGGCTCACAATTCCCACATCTGTTTCATGTACTTATGTGATCACAATTAATCCATTACATTGTCATTATTTGCTAATGACTTCTCACCTCACCTATTAAGCCCGTTTCTTTTATGCAATGAGGGTCTTCAGATCAAGAACCAGATATATTTACCTCTGTAGTCGAGCAACCCAGCACAAAATCATACACATGATGACCACTCAGTAAATGTGTGTAATGATTGAGATGCAATAAATGATTTCATGCTCTTATTTTTAGTTCTCTGCTTGATTTCCAAGTATGGTTGATGTTGGAACAACACAGATTTGAACTGCACAAATCTACTCATACGCAAATTTTTTTTCGATAAGTGCAGTATAGTCCGGGAAATGTATTTTCTCTTCCTATAGTTCTCTGAATATTTTCTTTTCTCCAGCTTACTTAATTGTAAGAGTGCAGTGAATACACAAGACATACAAAATATGCGCCAATCAATTACTTTTGTTATTGGTAAGACTTCCAGTCCACAGCAGGCTATTAACAGTTAAGATTTTGGGCAGTCGCAAGTCATGCATGGATTTTTTGATTAGGGGGGTGTCAGTGTTATTAAACCCCATGTTTTAAAAGATCAACTGTATTGGCACTTTTTCTTCTGAAAGAATTTCTTCTATATTCTTGTACCATTCTTGTCATTTTCAATTCCAGAGAGATATTACTGCAAAGCTGAAAGAAGATGCGCACCATACTGCCCAAACTATGCATGTTTCAATAAAAATTGAATGTCTATATTATTTTTTTGTTTGGTTTTCACTGTCCAAGCTTTTCCTCAGTCAAACCATTATTTGTATATAATTTAAATAGATATTGAAAATATGATATTTGTTACCACTTGTCCTACATACTGGCTTTCCTCGATTTTTCATGCTTTAGAACTTTTAGGAAAATATGACACCTTTTTGAACACAAGAGAACCGTTAATACAGAAAAAGAGTGCTACGTTGAAAACCTCACAACCATGCCACAACTCGAATGGGAAATGGACTCAGAAACAGTTGCCTCTTTCTGGTGCTGTGTGAATGTTCTCATGTATGATGCACCTGTAGATTCTTGGCAATAGGCATTTTGGGAAGACACCCAAATCCAGAGTCAGCATTTTGTCTGTTTCCTTTGGTGAGCTCTGCCATATTTGTAGCCAATGTGTGTGAACTGCTGTGCCATAAATGCACAGAAAAGGCAAAAGGGTGAATTCTTGCCAGCACCGTGCAACTGCTCTCCTGTGAGCAGAGCTGAAAGCAGTAGTCAAGATGTATAGGGAAATTACGCTGGATTCATTTACAGAAAGCATTTATGTTGAACTAGCAGGTTCCTATGGAGTCAGCAATTTTCTATTGCATTTATTTGTTACTACAGTACTTGGCAAGAGCACAATCCTATTAAACCTGTACAATACATTACACAAAATTGTAATCATTTTCTATTTTATAAAATAAAAGTAACTGCGAAATGTATACAATTGTGGAGTCCTAATAGATTTCCAAGACCCCCTCCCCCGCAAAAAATGCACAGTCTTGGAGCTAGGCAAGCTAGCTCCAAAGGCACTCTTCCATTCTTTTCTTATCTCGCTTCCAATGTTTTCTCTTTAGTGAATATGACCGATAACCTACCTATGAGACTTGACTTCATGAATCAAAATGAAAAGAAAGCCCTGAAATCAAGCATTTTTTTTCCTTCCAAGCATTGCCTCAGCTTGTATTTTTTCATAAAACAATAACCTGAAAACTTATTATTTTAAAATAATAAGCTACTTGTATTACTCATTGTTGCATTTAACACAATGATATTATCTTTAAACATGAGATTAAAGAGTAAGCTAAATCATTTTTGATGTTAATTGTTATTAGTCCCAAAGTCAATTGCTGCCTGCTCTTGCCATGTTCTGGAACACGTCCTGACCTTTCTGGCTCTTACCCGCTGAAGGAGGGCCATACCCACCAGTGAGTGGGGGTGTCTCATGAGTGTTGGTCCCTCAGAATATATCAGGTGTGCCTGTTGCAGCAAACTCAGGCTCTTACATATCAACCAAACTAAAACATTGTTCCCCCATGTCCCAGTATTTTTTTTTAAGATTTTATTTATTTATTTGACAGAGAGAGAGAGAGAGATCACAAGTAGGCAGAGAGGCAGGCAGAGAGGAGGAAGCAGGCTCCCTGCTGAGCAGAGAGCCCAATGCAGGGCTCGATCCTAGGACCTGACCTGAGCCAAAGGCAGAGGCTTTAACCCACTGAGCCACCCAGGCACCCCATGTCCCAGTAATTTGACATAATCTATGTAGGGCAGGATTTCCAACTGATTTCCTGCTTGGTGCTCCATCTTTACCTCTGTGGCTAGAGTCCTTCCCTGCCACTGACTTACTTCCTCACTAAGGGTTCAGGGTTTAGCCCTTGGGTGAAGACTTCATCCCTAAGAGATCTGGGATAAATTAACAAAGTTGTCTGAGACTTAATATCCTGACCATCAAAATGGAATAATAATACCTCCTTTGTTGGGAGGATTTCATTTTATATAGACTAGATATGTTTACTATCCACAGTGTGTGTGCTGACAATTAAATGAGTTATAGATAATAATCAGTCATTTCTAGTATGTGATGTGTGCTGAGTTCATGGTTAGTAGTCTGAGGAAGTGTGGTAAGACAGGCCACCCCAAAATATGCTACATTGGTATATTGATTATTTTGAGCTGAAACCATTTGAAAAACAGTAAATGCAGGGAGAGGCTTTCTTTGAACTTCTCTCACCTACCCAAAGACAGATCTTCCAAAGGGAGCTCAATTGCCATAGATCACTTTCCTGGAAGCTTCATCAACCAGGGAACATTGAGTCTTGTCACAGGAGAAAAGACTGGAAATTGACAGCACATCTAGACAAACTTTATTACAAATGGTCATACTTCTCATCTATTCTTTATTGCTCATTTATCTTTCTTGAAAATCATTCACTCTTTCCTAAGAGACCTGCATCTCCCTTCCCTTTCCCTATCAACATAGTATTTAATCTTGAACCAACAGAAGTTTATTAACATGGATACTTCCTGTATATGTGGAAAGATACCCAGGGAAAAATGTGTAACTTCCCAAGGTGGCTTCTACCTTATCATCATTATCAGAGGGAATGCAAAATGGAATAGCCACTTGAAAATACAGTTAGGCAGTTTCTTATGAAATTAAATATACCCTTATCACACAATCCAGCAATCATGTTCCTTAGTATTTACCTAAATGAGTTAAAATTTATGTCCTCTATAAAACCTACACACAAATGTTTATAGCAGCTTTATTAAAAATTGCAAAACTTGCAAGCAATCGAGATGCCCTAATAAGTGAGTAGATAAACAGACTGTTGTATATCCTTAAAATGGAATATTATTCAGTGTTAAAAAGAAATGAGCCATGGAGCTATAAAAAAACTTGGCAGAAATTTAAGTGCATATCACTAAGAGAAAAAAGCCAATATGAAAATATTACATGCTATGATTCCAAATATATGCCTTTTCTATATGACTATAGAAAAGGCAAAAATATGGAAGAAGTAAAATAGTAGTGGTTACCAGGGGTTAAAGGAGAAGGAGGGCTGAATAGGTAGGGTTTTTTTTTTTTTTTTAAGATTTTATTTATTTATTTGAGAGAGAGCAGCAATGGGGGGAGAGTAGAGGGGCAGAGGGAGAGGGAGAAGCAGAGTCCCTGCTGAAAATGACTCAGACAAGGGGCTCAATCTCAGGGCCCTGACATAATTACTCAAGCCAAAGTCAGATGCTCAACTGACTGAGCCATCAAAGTGCCGCGGGCATAGGTGATTGTTAAGGCACGACCATGTTATTCTATATGATACTGAAAAGGTGAATACATGTAATTATGCATTTGTCAGAAATCTATAAAAGGTACAAAATAAAGTGTGACTCCTCTTGTGAACTATGGAATTTAGTTAATTACAATGTATCAATATTGGCTCCACAATTGTACTAATGCACCATACCACTCTATAATGTTACTAGATGTTACCAGTAGGAGAACCTAAAGGAAGGGGTGCAGGGTGGATGAAGACTCTCTGTACTTTCAGCTCAATTTTTCTGTAAACTGAAAACTGTTTATAAGTAGTCTATGTTTAAAAAAATAGGGGCACTTGGGTGGCTTGGTTGGTTAAGCATCTGACTCTTGTTTGTGGCTCAGGTCATGATCTTGTGGTCATGGGATTGAGCCCTGCCCTATGTTGGGCGCCATGTTCAGCATGGAGTTCACTTCAGATTCTTTCTCTCTCTCTCTCTGCTTCTCCCCCCCACCGTTCCTGCCCTCCCTCTCAAATAAATAAACAAACAAATAAATAAATATCTTTAAAAAATGCAAATAATTTCAGGGACGAGATGGCAAACTACAAACCGGAAATGGCACAAATAACAATGGAAGGAGAATACTGAAAGAATAGCACCACACTAGGGTGGCTTTGTCCCCTCACCCACCAGAGAAAGACCATCCAGATACGCCATTTCCCTTCTTCAAACCTAGCCACACAAGGCATTCCAGCTAGACTCATTCCACCTATGACACTGTCAGATGAGCCCTACTTCACCACCAGCAGGGAGAAATGATTGGTAGCTGTGCCAGAAGTAAGTGACCAGGAAAGGCAGACCCTTGCCTGTCAAGCTTGAGTCTGTCTTTTCCATTATGAGCTACCATACTAAAGGGCGAAGAGGGCAGAAAATACCCAGCAGTCAACCTCATCCAGGAAGCTTTCTTGTTCCTGGGGTTTCAAGTTTTCCTCCTCTGCCCACTGGGAGGCACCTGTAAGGATATCCTATGTACCCCTTCCTTACAGACAAATGCCCGCCTGCCTAGCTGAGAAAAATCCTTTTCAAACAACTTCAGCAGAGACTAGGAGGAGCTTCAATAGCACCAGATAAACCAAACAGACCAAAATAATACCACAGAAGCTCAGAAACAAACTGCCATTGGAACCACAGACTACACATGTAGGGCAAAATCCACAAGCTAAATCTGAAAAGGGTAACTTTTTACTAAAATGATATATTTACATAAGACCCAGAGTCCTCTAACATAATAGATAAAATGTCAGGGATACAATAAAAATCAACTGTTGTACAAAAAAAAATCTCAAAAATTCCAATTTGAATAAGATTGGAAAAATCTACTGATGCCGGTACCAATTATCAGTCAGATTTCGAATGATCTGACAAGTACTTTCAAGCAACTGTCATAAACATGCTTAAACAACTAATTACAAATTGTCTTGAAACTAATGAAAACCTTAAAAAGAAACTCAGTAAAGAAATAGAAATTATTAAAAATAACCAGTTGGAAACTCTAAAACTAAAAAATACAGTAGCAAATTATTAAAAAAACTCACTAAATGGTCTCAATAGTAGAAGATGGAGATAAGGAACACAGAATCAGTGAATTTGATATAATTCATCCAGTTTCAACAACAGAGGTAGACTGGAAAACAAAACAAAACAAAAAATATGAATAGAGGCTCAGAAACCTGTGGGACAACAATGAAAGAGCCAACATTTATATCAGCAGAGTTCCTAAAGGAGAGAAGAGAGTGGAGGTTGAAGTATATTTGAAGAAGTAATCATTGAAATTTTCCCAAATTTGGCAAAAGACTCAACATTCAGATCCAAGAAACTGAGCAATCTATAAACAGATTAAACCCGAAGAATTCTACACAAAGACACATTGTAATTAAAGTTTTGAAGACCATAGATAAAGACAAAATATCCAGAAAGCAGCTAGAGAAAATGGTTCATGACCTCCAGGATTTCTATCAGGTTCTGTGTGTCTAGCCACAGAGGCCAGAAGGAAGGAGCACAGTGTTTTGCCAAATGTTGGAAGAAAATGACTGTCAGGTAAGAATTCTATATCTGGAAACACTATCATTCAAGAATGAAGAGAAAATGAAGACAAAAACAAAAAGGATTTATCCCTAACAGATTAACTTTAAAGATCGGCTAATGTAAATTCTTAAAACAGAAAAGAAATGATAAAGGCAGTTATCTTGAAACATCAGGAAGGAAGAAACAGTGATGATTGGAACAAAAATTTTAACATTAACTGATTTCTAAAACAATAATATTTGGAAGAGAAGAAAGAAAAGGGACCTTGATGAAAGTGAGGTTTGCACACTTCCCTTGGAGGTAGTAAAATTTTGATTCCAATTGACTTTTATACGTCATGTGTGTACATTCTAGTACCCAGTCAACCACTATGAAAAACATGCAGAGATTCACTTATAAGCACTATACAGGCTTCCCTTGTTTTATTGTGTTTTGCTTTATTACACTTTGCAGATAATGGTGTTTTTTACAAATCAGAGGTACATGGCAACCCTGCATTGAGCAAATCTTTTGGGGCCATCCCTCCAACAGCATTTTCTCACTTCATGGCTCTGTGTCACATTTTAGCAATTCTCATGCTATTTCAAAACTTTCGTTATTATTATATTTGTTATATGATCTATGATTAATGATGATTCGCTGAAAGCTTAGATGATGGCTAGTACATTTTTTAACAATAAAGTATTTTTAATCAAGGTACATATAGTGTTTTTCTATTTATTTTATTTTATTTTTTGCACTTCCTTTTTTTACTGGTCTTAATTAAAAATAAATAGAAGTATGAATATCTATTTCTTATGTATTTTTCAAAGCTTTTTATGTTTCATACAAAAGTAAAATACAGTATTTCATAAGATACTTTTTAAACGTTTAAGATATAATTATTTTCTCAGTAAACTCACTTGTAGCTCTTATGATAACTGATCTGACGTAGAGTCATTTCAGGGAAATAATTACACAAGGAGAGAAATTTTAATTTTATAAGCTTATTTCACTTTTTTATTAAATTGAAGTCTAGTCAACACACAATGTTATGTTAGTTTCAGGTGTACAATATAGTGATTGGACAACTCTACATGTCATGCAATACACACCACAAGTGTAGCTACTATCTGTGACCATGCAACATTATTACAATACCATGCAATAAAGTATTTTTTAATCAAGGTGTGTATATCGTTTTCCATGTCTATAGTCCCAATGTTGTCCTTTCATCCCCATGACTTACTCATTCTATAACTTGAAACCTGTACCTCCCACTCCCCTGTATATCATTTTTTTAAAGACATGATGTTCTTTTACACCTAATAGACCACAATATAGTATAAACATACCTTCTGTATGCCCTGGGAAACCCAGAATTTTATTTGACTGTCTTTATTGCGAAATGCACTTCATTGCAGTGGTCTGGAACTGGACCCGGAGTATCTCTGAGGTATGCCTATAAATAAATCCAGATGGAATCCTAAAAAAAATCTGTTTAAAGAATTCACAGGTACACAAGAAAAACAGATGAATGCAAAGCAGAGGAAACTAAAGAAAAAACAAATAATAAAACGACAGATGTAAGCACGTATATATCAATAATTACCGGATATGCAAATGGTCTAAACACCAATCAAAAGACAAATTGGTAGAGTGGATAAAAAAAATGGTCCCACTGTATGCTCCTTACAAGAAAATCATTTCAAATTCAGTGATGTATGCAGGCTGGAAGTGAATTCAACAACTTAGAAGAAATGGGCCAATTCTTTAAAACCACACACTATCAAAACTCAGCCAAAATGAGGTAGTCAATCTGAATAGTCCTAGAACCATCAAATAAATAGAATTTGTATTTAGAAAGCTAAAGCTCCTGCAGAAGAAATCTCCAGGCCCAGATGGTTTTCAGTAACAAAGGGTTAGCAAACTGAATCCAACAATGTATAAAAAGAATTATATACCATGACCAAGTAGAATTTATTTCAAGTATGCAAAGCTAACTTAATATCTGAAAATCAACTTATAAAATCCATTATCTCAACAAGCTAAGGAAGAACGATCATATTATCATAACAATTGATACAGAGGAAGCATTTGACAAAATCCAATATCAAGTCATATAAAAACTCTCAGGTTAGGAAGAGAGAATTATCTCAAGTTGATAAAGTATGTCTACAAAAAAACCCTACATGGTAAACATTATATTTAATCACACTTTGTGGCAAAAAATGAAGGTTTTTTTCACCCCTAAGATCAGTAGTAAATCAAGGATGACCACTCTAACTTATTTTATTCAACATATCAGTAGAAGTTCTGGTCAATATAATAAGGCAAGAAAAAGAAATTAAAGGCATGTACACTGGGAAGGAAGATATATAATTAACTCTAGGTGACATAATAATTACATAAAAAATTTGGAGGATCACCCACACACATACAACTCTAAGAAATAAGTGAGTTCATCAAGGTTGTAAGATACAAGAGACACACACACAACTCAGTTGCATTTCTATGTACTAACAATGAATATATACAAACAAAAATTTAAAAATTTGCTACCATTTAAAATCACCCTCCCAGAAAGATAGCATATAGCTACAAATCTAATGAAACATGCACAGGATGAAGATGATTTAAATTACAAAATATTGATAAAACTAATCAAAGAATATCCCAATAGACAGAGAGGCCTGCTGTGTTCATGAATCAGAAAACTTAAATAACAAAGATGCCAATTCTCCCCAAATTTATCCATTGGTTTGATGCCATTCCAATCTAAATCCAAAAAGGCTTTAGTAGAATAGGCTTACCTATTCTAAAATTTATCTGGAAAACCACAGGTCCTAAGAAAGTTTAAAGCAATCTTGATAAATAAGAATAGAGTGGGACAGGTTACTAATACTAAAGTTTACTAAGTAGTGACAGTGACCAAAACTGTGTAATCTTGGAGAAAAAACACACTGATAAATGAAACAGAATTGAATAGCCAGAAATTAAGCTATGTGAATGTGCTCAGCTGATTCTGACAAAGGTTCTGAGAAGGATAGTCCTGAAAATGGTGTTGGAGCAAGGGAATATCCAGAGACCAAAATAAACAAAAGAGTCTCTATCTAAACCCCATCTTACACAAAAATCATCTCAGAATGGACCATAAAAATTAATGTAAGATGTAAAACTCTAAAACTTTTGCTAAAAAAAAATAAGAGAAAGTAGTAGGGAGCTAAGTCTAGGTAAAGAGTTCTTAAACTTGATCATAAGGAAAATTGACAAATTAGACCTCATCAAAATTAATTTTTTTTTCTCTGTGAAAGCCCAGGTGAAAAGGATGAAAGAACAAGTTTCCCACTGGGGGAAAAATTTGCAAACCACACATCCCCGTTAATATATGCTATTTTTGGCATTAAGATTACTTTGAGCTAAAGGCACATAAAAACCAGCAGAGGCAGGAAGGACATTCTAATTTCCCCTTTCTGGAAACAGGAGATAAAAACTTGCATGCAGAATTGCCCTTCCTGTACTAGAAAGGACATACAATTCTTATCAACAAGGAGAAGATTTGAGTGGGAGCATTCTATAGAAAGAAACCTTCTTTATTTACATAGTTCTTGTTTTTATGTTAGCATTTTCACAGAAGTTGCTAGTTTTTCATGGTCACATCCTTTGTTCAACCCAAAAAGACTGTAGGTTTCACCATTTCTCCGGGGCTTTGTTCCCTTATGAGGACTTCTGTGTCAAGTACAACTTACATAAATCCGTATGCCTTTTTCCTGTTAATTTTTTGGCTGGCCAAAAAAAAAACCCTAAGAGGGTAAAGGTAAAATTCTGCTCCCCTATGAAACAAAGAACTAGTATCTAGAATATGTAAAGAACTACCGAAGTCTACAGCTTAACATAAAAATCCGACTAGAAATGTATGAAAGACATGAAGATCCATTTCACTGAAGAGGATAGGCAGGTAGCAAATAATTGCATGAGATATTACTCTTCTGTGAGGCTTCTAAAATTGTCAAAGGTGTAGAAGTAGATAATAGAATGGTAGTTACCAGGGGAAAGAGGGGAGTTTTCAATGGGTATAAAAGAGCAGTTATACAAGATATTTAAGTTCTAGAGATCCACTGCCCAACATCATACCTATAGTTAATAATGACGTGCTGTGTACTTAAAGATTTGTTGAGGATGGATCTTATGTTAAATGTTCTTTACACACACACACACACACACACACCAGAAAACCAAAACCAAAAACAAAGAGACACAAGGAAACTTGAAGGTGATGGGTATGTTTATTACCTGGATTGCAACAATACAAGTATATGCTTATGTTCAAACTTACCTAATGGTCTATGTGAATTATATGCAATTTTCCATATACCAGTTACACCTCAATAAATAGATTTCTTTTATTTCCAAACAAAAGAACATTTAAGCTGAAGGAGAAATTGAACTAGATCCCTTCTGACCTCATGACTGCATGATAATCAGAGGTGAAAGGCACTGCTTCTATCTCCTATGAAAATTACATAACAGGGGCGATGGGTGGCTCAGTGGGTTAAAGTCTCTGCCTTCGGCTCAGGTCATGATCTCAGGGTTCTGGGATTGAGCCCTGCGTTGGACTCTCTGCTCAGCGGGGAGCCTGCTTCCCTCTCTCTCTCTGCCTGTCTCTCTGCCTACTTGTGATCTCTCTGTCAAATAAATAAATAAAATCCTTTAAAAAAAAGGAAAATTACATAACAGGAGCTTATTTTTCACGAAAGCCATGACCACATACTAAATCATAATTAAAACAGTTAATCTACATTTATTTCCTGTAAATATCTACTTTTTCCTCCTTCCGTTTAGAGCTGACAGCATGTATTGTTTGAAAAACTATGATACCAGGCTTTCTTCAGGTGCTCTGAGTGGTTCTAGCTAGAAGTAGAGATCATGAGGCTGTGTTTTTTGTTGTCATGGATAGTCTAGCCAAGTTTCTAAACCAAAGTATTTACGTTTTGGTTATGCCTATAAATTGCTTTAAGTGAACCTTCTATTAACTACCGCAGATAATTTATTTGTACATATTTAAATACTTGGATCCATGCCAGCGTGTGAATAACCATGAAGCCTAGGCCTTGGATTTCAAGCAATCATGAGGCTCTTCAGATTTTTACCTTTTATGGTAGCTATCATCCAAATCTGTTCATTGTCTTTCTTTTGCTCTGAACATTTAATTCAACACCCTCCTTCCACAGCATTACTCCTGAGCTGGAAACGCCTTCCTTTTTCTGTGTAGTATCGTTCTGCTGTCCCAGATCTGACTGGGACATAGACAGCATGTGTGGTTATGGGACTGGACTTTCTTTCCCACAGAAGATCCCAAGGAAGCTTATCCCACAGAACCTGCAGGTCAAAAGATTTAGTCACCAGCATCATATTCTCAGTGCTGTTACATAACTAAAATGGAAAATAAGAAAAAGAGAAAAAAGAAGGAAGGGAAGAAGGGAGGGAAGGCAGGAAGGCAGGAAGGCAGAAAGGAAGGCAGGAAGGAAGGAAGGAAGGAAGGAAGGAAGGAAGGAAGGAAGGAAGGAAGGAAGGAAGGAAGGAATATGTTGGGGGACTGAATATGGGGTCTCCATTCCACAAAATACTGTGTTTATGTCCTTGCAAAATAAAACAAAATTGTTTGACCCACAATAACCAAATTCAAGAAAAAAATTGGGTTTAGGATGCAGGAGATAATTACTTCTCTACTTCCCATTGCCAACATAATACTAGCTTTGGAGGCTGAACACCAAGAGCCAAAACCTTTCTTCAAACATTGTATTAAATATATTCCCAGGTTTTTTTCTTTTAATTATAGGAATTTTTCCAGTTATCTGGTAATGGATTTCAATACCTAGTTCAAAATAATGTCCGGAGTTTTTATCCAGCGGAGTTTTTTTCCTCCTAAGTTTCTAAGTATAAAAAAAATAAGAGAAGCAAGTAAAGAAATCAATATGCAATTTAAATTGTAAAATTCCATTTTTATTAAACTGTCCTGTGTGGCCAATTTAATATTATTGTTAAACAAGAAACATATATATCTTAAAGCAAAATGCAACCTCCTTTTGATATACAAGGTGAAACACGGTTTACTTTTTAGTGGTGGTGACACAAAGCATTATTTTATCTTTAAGATCCATATCTAAAAGGTACAACTTGGCTTGGCTGATACATTTAAAAGAAAAAAGAAAGGGCCCCTGGGTGGCGCAGTTGGTTGAGTGACTGCCTTCGGCTCAGGTCATAGTCCCGGAGTCCCGGGATCGAGTCCCACATCGGGCTCCCAGCTCCATGGGAAGTCCGCTTCTCACTCTGACCTTCTCTCTCACTCTCTCTCTTTCCTAATAAATAAATAAATAAATAAAATCTTTAAAAAAAAAAGAAAAGAAAAAAGAAGGAAGGAATGAAAGGAGGGAAGAATGGAGGGGAAAAAAGAGGGGAGGAATAGAAAAAGGCAGAGAGAGAGGGAGGGATGGAGGAGAAGGAAGACTACGGATAGAAGACAAAGGAAAGTTGAAAACACATATTTGAAGTATTACAGAAGAACTTGTAAATCAGTGTTAATGTTGACTGTCTTTGGTGTCGTGGTATTAATGACACGTGAGGCAATATAAAGGTGTTATGTGTGAACTCATAAAGATCGACCGTAAAGTCACGTTAATTGGCAACATTAGCAACAGGTGTTTTTCCCACTAAATATCTATCTTGCAGCATTAAAACTGCCAGTCTAAACATTCAAATATTTTTCTCCTGTGGTTGACTGTTATACACCAAATAATAATGAGCACTATCCAGGATTGACCTTATTTGGTTATATTTCCTATTCTTGAATTAATTGTTATGCAAAGCAAGGTGCTTGAACATCTGTTTTCCCTATCACTACTTTTATGTATTTTTAAACACTTAGTCTGGAATGTTAAACCTCATACGGAAGAAATAACATATTAGTATTGAAGGTATTTGCAAACATACATGCTATGAATCATGTGTTAACATAATAATTGTTTCCACACACACATACCCACAACTTGCAACAAGAATTATTAAACTATTTTAAGGGAAACTTACTGCAAAGCTTTAGACTAATTTTTTTAAAGCAAAGTTTTTTGGGGGGCAAATTGATAAATATATCATAAAAAAGAATTAAATTTGTAAATTTCTTTGAATGTTTATTGCTGCTAATAGCTTCTTTTATTTTTTTTGAAAGATTTTATTTTTAAGTAATTTCTACACCCAACAGGGAGCTTGAACTTACAAATCCAAGATCAAGGGTCTCATGCTCTAATGACTGAGCTAGCCAGGCACCCCTCTCTCTCTCTTTTTAAGAATCTCTCCATAAACTCTTGTATACAATTATGATTTTAGAATGTTTATAATCATGGCAAAAAAATAGTAATACAAAAAGCCACGGCCCCAGTCACTAACCAAAATTAAAAATATTTGTCTAAGACCCTGAAAATCAAAAGATCTTTCAGGTCATGAGAGAGTAGGAGAAAAAAGAAATCCCAGAGAGGGAAGTATTGCATTGAAGTGCAGAAGGCCTGCAACTTTCCCTTTCCCACATACTTTTCTCCCTCACCTTCCTCTTATGTTACTAGAAAAACAATAAAAAGTCTCTGGGTCACCAATAAGATCAGTTTTTTTTTTTTAAAGAAAATTAGAGCATGTTCACCAATGACATATGAATATATATAGACCAAGCATTCTCCGATGGAATTTGAGCCAAGGACCTTCTGGGTCCAAAATATCAGTTTACCAAAATACATACTGGCTTTCTAAAGAAATAGACAATAGGACTCCATTAAGATATGTAATATTCCATAAACAAATCAGGACCAGCTTTTTAGATCTGAAATCATTTAATTACCCCAGGGAAACTTGACAGAGTCATTTTAAAGGTACAGTAAATACCAATTTGAATTTCTCATTTAGTTACTGAGAGTTTTGCATGAGGATGTGTTCTTGCTTTGAGAAAAGCTTTGGCCCCCTTTTCACTGTGACCAGGACAGGATGATGAAAAAATAAATGCCAAGAGAAAACCCACTCTTGTCTTTTGACGGTAATGACCACAAAGCTGGCTTACATCTTACCACGAAGGAAAATATACGTTTGAACTCATTTGGGCGATGAAGTTCATCCATCTTTTCTGCAGTATATACATGCATATCATTTTTGAAGTGAGTGGCCAAGTAGCTAACATAACTGAGCAGTTTTTACGATTTATTTATTTATTTTAGAAAGAGAGAGGGAGTGAGAGAGAGAGAGCAGGTGAGCATGACTGGGGGAAGGGGCAGAGGGGGAGAAATTTCAAGCAGACTCCCCACAGAGTGCAGGGCATGATGGGGAGCTTTGATCCCGCAACCCTGAGATCATGACCTGAGCCAAAACAGGGTGGAATGCTTCACCAACTGAGCCACCCAGGTGCCCCCAAAATTGACTTTTAGAACTTAAGTTTTCCTCCCAGACCTACTACTTGTCTTAGGTAAGTCTCTATAATAAATCTTCCTCACATCAGTTCTTTTTTTCCATCTTTTGTATTCATCAGAGAATGACCCTTTGTTGTCCTTAATCCTTTGGGACAAAGAAAATAACATAAACTGGAAGAAAAGAATAGATACAGTTAGGAAATCTAAAGTGTCTTGAGAAAAGTAGAGTACACGAGGAATGTAATACTATGTATTTTTGACATCACAAGAAGCCTAGATGTGGTCAGAGAATTGCTTAGAGCCACCAGGGAGCTTTTCAATATTCCAGGTCATTTTTAACTTCATCATCCACAATTTTCAGTTTGTGGCCTTAGTCCTCACGTTCACAGAAAAGCTGTTTCACCTCCACAATCATAGCTGCATTCCAGGCAGGAAAGAGAGGTGGGCATGACAAAAAGGCATGAGTCTATGTCTGTTGATTCTGTCTCTTTTTCAGGAAAACATAACTTTTCCGGAAGCTCTATCCAGTTGAGCTCTACCCATTACACTGACATCTCATTGGCTAGAACTGAGTCACATGATCACCATAGGCTGCAGAGGGAAAGTTAGTATTTCCAACAGAGCGCAGTCAGGGTCCCACAAATAATGAAGGAAGAAGGAAGGGATAGCAAGAGTGTCCACCCCCAGGGATGAGACGCCATCCTATTGAGTTTTGTACCTCCACCTTCCAGCACTGTAAGTCTTTGAAAAAGGCAAGATAGAAGGAAATATGGTCAAATGAGTGAATGAAGGGATGGATGGATAGATGGATGGATGGATGAACTGGATGCTTTTGAGGACAAGGGATATTATCACTATTTATAACTCTGCCATTACCTAGCAAAGTTCCTGGATCAAAATAAGCTCTGGATTCGTGTTTTAAGTTTTGAACTTCAGAAAAATGAGTGCTCTTCTAAACCCAGCACACACCAGTCCAGTCCTTAATATAAATGTCAAGGTCCAGGCAGATGTTTGAAGAGAATTAAAGAGAATATAAAGGGAAAGAGTCTGAGTTCCTAACCAAAGGTTCATGTCATAAAATATATATGCACGTGATAAATGTAGGCAAACCTTACATGTAAGTACTCTGGGCATGACTTTGGGAAGACAGATTTATAAAATTTTAAATCTTTACCTTTTTAAGTTAACTCTAGTTATGCTATAGTAATAACATAAAAAATGACAATTTTATTTTACTACTTGTTTTTAAACCTAGTTTCTTATTTATTTATTTATTTATTTTTAAAGGTCTTTTTAAAGATTTATTTATATTTAGTTGTTTGTTTGTTTGTTTGACAGAGAGAGATCACAAGTAGGTAAAGAGGCAGGCAGAGAGAGAGGAGGAAGCAGACTTCCCGCTGAGCAGAGAGCCCGATGTGGGGCTCGATCCCAGGACCCTGAGATCACGACCTGAGCTGAAGGCAGAGGCTCCAGCTCACTGAGCCACCCAGGTGCCCCTATTTATTTATTTATTTTTAAAGTTATAAGTAACTTTAATTTCAGTTATTCAAATAATGTTAACATTTTTTTCTAATTCTAATATTAATACTAATATTAGAAAACTAATACTAATACTAATATTATTAATATTAATACTAATATTTCTATTTTCTAATATTAGAAACAGTCCTCATTTTCTTTTTTTTCCCCCAAATATGTTTATTTTATTTTTTCAGTGTTACAAGATTGATTGTTCATGCACCACACCCAGTGCTCTATGCAATACGTGTCCTTCTCAATACCCACCACCAGGTTCGCCTAACCCCCTACCCCCACCCCTTCAAACCACTCAGTTTGTTGCTCAGAGTCTACAGTCTCTACTGGTTCATCGCCCCCTCCGATTTCCCCCCATTCACCCTTCCCTTCCTTCTCACAATGCCCTCCATGATTTTCTTTATACTCCACACATAAGTGAGACCATAAGATAATTGACTCTCTCCGCTTGACTTATTTCACTCCACATAATCTCTTCTAGTCCTGTCCATGTTGATACAAAACTTGGTCCTCCTTTCTGATGGAGGCATAATATTCCATTGTATAGATGTACCACATCTTCCTTATCCACTCATCTAAACCTAGTTTCTAAGTCACAGTGTGTTTTCAGTAATAATTTTTTGCTAATTTCCTGCCCATCCCTTTTTTTCTTCTATCATATACTGGATTTAAAAAAAAAATCTGAAATCTCAGAGGGCAAAATGATGGTTACCAGAGTGGAGGTAAGTGAGGGATGGGTGAAATAGGTGATGGGAATTAAGGAGTGCACTTTTGATGAGCTCCAGGTGCTGTATGGAAGTGTTGAATCATTAAATTGCTCACCTGAAGCTAATACTACACTGTATATTAACTAACTGGAATGTAAATAAAAACAGGAAAAATCTGAAATCTTTGTTCTTCCATATTTCAACAATTATTTCTGTAATTATCTTAGATAGGTTAAAAAATCTTAGTATTATTTATTAAGGCATAGAGTAAAACCTAGAGCATATTAATCAATATTGATTCCTAATGGTATAAAATTCAAAATCCTTTTGCCTTCTGAAAATTTACTGTGATTGTAGGAATTATGTATTAATAAAATTAGTACCTTATATTTTCCCTAGCTTCTTTAATGACTGCTTTTAAAATGTATCACATTACTTAATATATACTTATAAATATGAAGGCTGTGGAACTGTAGCATATTTATTTTTTGCATATTTTTAATCCTAATATAATCTGATGGAGTGAATTTAAGTATTTTGAATAAATATTTACATATCTGATTTCAAGTGGTGATAACATAAGTGCATTTTGGTCTTAGAAAAGTTACATATAGCAGATGATTTGTTTTGTTCCTCGAAAATTAGTTTATTTTGACTTTGAGCAAGCTTCAGAAACCAAGCATATAATCAAAGTCTCATCATCAATGACCTAGAAACAGTGTGTCTAGTAAGGTAAGATGCTTGTGATATAGTCATTTATTAGATCAGTATAGTGTTTGGTCTTCTTCTTTTTCCCAAACCCAAATCATATAAACCTTGTTAGCAATATTTGGGCACTAATATGCACACTGATAGCATAACATTTAACATAGAGAAGACATTTAAAAGACATTTTTTTTATAACTCTCCCATTCTTCAGATGAAAATCTGAAATTCAAAAGGTTAAACAATTTATCAAAGAATCTTTCGGTCTTCCCTAATGGGGGAATCCCAAAACTTCCAATACCATGAGCTGTTCTCTCCATTTTTACTTTCCCATTTCATACCAGAATGTCTCATGTTGCAGAACCAGAAAGTCAAGAGTCATTGGAGTCATCTACTCCAGACCTTCTCAACTAAAATTAGGTAAACAGCTAAGATTGGAATCCATGTATGAATCTTTTATTCCCCAAGGACTATATAAGGTGGGGCTTGTTGGTTTCCAGATCCTACAGGCGCATGGCTTCTACATGTCAACAGGTCCCTATGTTAACTGTATACACTGAGCAAATATGATACTATTCCATGTGCACCATTGCAGGGAAGCATTAATTTATGTGAGCATACCTCTCAAGACAGAACACCCTTTATCTTATCTCCAAATGGTGACCATTCATTCTGCTTCACCATACCTATTAAACAGGGAGTGGCTCGAATGATTCAGGTTTAATAGCAGACACATTATCCAGGTCTCTGTCTTTGGCCAAGATCCTTCCATAGCTCCATGTGGAAAAGAATGTGGCATATGAAAGTGCAGATGATTACCAGCTTCCTTTCACAGATTTCTATATGAATTTGGCTTACCTGAGAGACAACCCTAGACCCATCCCAAGGAATGAAAAAGCTCTGTCAATCAGCACACTGGAAAGTAATACTTTAAAGCAGTAGAGAAATTAAATTGTTGCCCGTTGTGGTCAGAGTCTCCTAGGTTATTGTTCAGTGACCTCTGGCTGACCTGGTCTGGATAAAAAAAAAACAAAAACAAAAACACAAACATCATCATAAACTGGAAAAGTAAATCAGAGGGCAAGATCTCCTCATGGTGGCTCATTTGGAATAAAAGGCAATATTAGAACTGAAATACAAATATGTTTAAGCTGCTTTTTTGTAAATTTTAAAATGAAGTCCTGTGCTCATGATGATGAGAAGAGAGTACCTCAGATACGTACATACACATGAGTCAGTTCTTGCTGCAAAATTATTTACCACAAAATTCCCAGTGGATGGGTGCCTGGGTGGCTCAGTCAGTTCCATGACAGGCTCTTGATCTCAGCTCAGATGATTTCAGGTTCCCAAGATCGAGCCCTGCTTTGGGCTCCATGCTGTGTGGGGAGCCTGCTTGATTCCCTCTCCCTCTGCTCCTCCCCACCCTTTCTAAAAAAAAAAAGAACAAAACAGAACCAGTGGTGCTTAAACAGCCCAGGTAGTCGTCTAGACAGCTCAATTCACCCAGGCTGTGCCCTCATTTGGATTTGGATTGCTACTGGCTCATCTTAGAGATTCTGGTTGGCGAGCTGGGGCACTTGGCTTGCTCTTTGTGTCTCTCTTCTAGCCAGGGCATGTCTGCAGGGCAATGGAAGAAGTTCAAGAGAGACCACGCCCAATCTTAAAACACTTTTCAATCCTCGGAGTCTATTGTGTTTGCCCACTCTTGTGGCTGAAGCAATCCCATGGCCGAGGCCAGAATTAGAAGAGGGGAACCCTTTAAACTGACATGACAAAAGGCAGGGGTTGAAGGAGGGGTGGGAAATTGGGACCACTTTTTCAATTTACCACAGAATATGGATTTAAATTACATTGTGAATCAAGGAAATTTCACACAGAAAATTATTTTTAATGTTCTTTGTGTAGGAACACAGGGAAATGACAAACCTCAAACACCATGATCATGAAATTGCTTAACTTGTAAAACCACTATTTTTCCCTTTGACCATGAGAATCACAGAACCATTTTTAGTACCCTCGTTCCTTAGTTGCCAACAAATGCAAAGTTAAATACGATGTTTTTTACAAAAGAATACTTCTTTTCCAACGTGCATGTAATTTTGAGCTTGTATTTTTAATCACATGAACTTATCTCTTTTATTTGACATAAGTTGATTTTAAGTCATTTAACAAAGCTGGCAGATTATATTTGGTAAGGAGGTGACGCACTGTATTAAGACACCGTGACATCTAAGGGCCATGTCCTGAGTTTCTCGTTAGCATTTGATTTCTAGTCAAATGACTCAAGTCAACGGTTTCTACAGGAATTCGATTGATAGAACAGCACCATAATCAAACTCCTTTGCATTTTTATAATTCATTCCCCTTTTGAAAATATTGATTCAAATGTCAGCCACCCAGACACATTTTTCTGGAATCCAAAAATTTCCATTTCCATTTCCATTTTTGTTTTCGTTTCGTTGAGGGAGGATCAACGTTATACTTCGCATAAAGGGTCTGTGAAACTCTTCTGTAATATTGAGCTATTTTACATGAGGAAACGTAGACATGCTAAGGTCAAGTGATTTACTCCATCATACAACTAATCAATAGCAGAATACGGAGGAGACCAGAGCTACAGCCCTTGTTGAGCAGGTTGAGCCTTATTAAACAACGTGGACTCATGTATATCTGATACTCAGCCCGAAGTATCAAAATGAGACCACCACATCGCACAGGTGGAAATGTGCGTACAAGGTCTGTTAAACATGATATATTCCTAATGTACTGCAATTACAGAAACACCTGTGGCATAGAACACACTCTGTTCTTGAGGGGAAATGTGTAGCTCATTCAAAGAGTCTGTCTCACATTTCATTGCCTTTACCTGCAGTTATATGTTCTAGTGATTCCACGTTAGTGTAAGTCACAAGAACTGTTTCTTAATTAGAGTGACTCTGGGGTGTGACTGTGTTGATTTGTGGGGCTTATTTTTCTTTCTTAGAATTTTTGCTAGTTTCAGTAGCCTGTTAGGAAAAAAAAATTAAAAAATGTATTTAGACTGAGTACTCAACAGCTCCGGGAAAGCCATCTGCCTAAGTTATCAACAGGTGGAAAATATTCCCACACTGAAATAGGATTCAACATCCACTTAGAATCTGGAAATTTCCCACCTCAGTCCTTTGGTTCAATAACACGCCGCAGGCAGGCACATGCTACCCAACAGGTGGAAATGGGTTTGCTTTCGAGAGGGCAATTCTCTCTGTCTGTAGAGCTCACTCAGCCTCAGGGATGTTGGTGCATGTGTTTATACGGTTAGATAAGTTCAATCCCTGATTGTTTCTGAGGGACAAAAGAGTAAGTGAAAAAAATATAAAGAGTATGAAGACATGACAAAGGTGAGAAGAAATAATTTTTAAAAGTGTATCTCTGGTCAGAGGAAAGAAGAAACAGTGCAACTGTATTTTTTCATAAGCTTCAGGATGGTTTTCAGATTTTCAGGATTCCGTTGTCTTACTTCGATTTCTTTTTTTTTTTAAAGATTTTTTTTATTCATTTATTTGACAGAGGGAGAGAGATCACAAGCAGGCAGAGAGGCAGGCAGAGAGAGAGGGGGAAGCAGGCTCCCCGCTGGGCAGAGAGCCCGATGCGGGGCTCGATCCCAGGACCCCGAGATCATGACCTGAGCCGAAGGCAGAGGCTTAACCCACTGAGCCACCGAGGTGCCCCTCACTTCAATTTCTTATGTAAATAGTATATTTAGAATTGTCTATCTGTAAGAATGAGATGAGAGTACATGGCTTGTGAACAAAGTTGGAAGAGTTTCTTTAACAGGTGATGGAATCCCGTTGATGGGCTTTTACTGCATCCATTATAGTACCCAGCAAAGAGTTAGGAACACAGTTAGTGAAAAAAAAAAATTCTAAAAAACATAAATTATTAGGCTCGAAGAATGCTTAAGGATAATAGAGAATAGAAAATGGCCACCCCTGGTTTCCAACTCCCACAACACATAAACTTTTGAAAAATTAATAAACTTACCAGAGAAGGAAAGATTTGTACTAATTGCAAAACTACTTAGAAGAACTAAATTTGGAACCTACATTTCTTGATTTCAGAGTTCACTTCTTTTTTGTGATTTCCTCATTGCACTGATGTTTTAAAAAAAAATCTATGGTTTATACAAATGCATTTTTTGTATACTGTGTATTATGGGTGCTTGTTCCTTCTCTTTTTTCTCTTTTAAAAACTACTCTGAAGATGTTAAAATAATTCCAAGTCACAATTATGATTAAAGAATAATATAAAATGTGTGTGTTCTTAACACCCCATGTATGAAAGTTAATATTAAATATGTAATGGGATGAAATGTCCTTTGCCATCCTTCCCATTTGACCCACAGAGAATATCGTTTTCCTTTTTTTTGTGAATACCTATCATTCCCATACTTTATATTTTCACACATACATGAGCTTCTTCAAATTTCCTAATACAGAGTTGTTTTACAAATTAAATCTCGTATAGATGATGCCACACATGACCTACTGTCACTTGTTTGTTTGCTTAGAGATTTGACCATGTTCACGTATTTAGTACTAATGTGTTATTTTTATCACTGTATATTATTCTATTATCTAACCACAGTTCGCTGATGCATCCACTCCCCAACTGGTGGATAATTGTGCTGTATGTGTAATGACTTAATAGTTTCTCAAGAATATACAGCTAAGCAATATTTGCTGAATAGTCCATCCTTTCCCCACCGATTTGCAATAAAAGCTTGTCATAAGTCATCTCTTGCATATATGTGTGGTTTTGTTTCTTGGCTTTCTATTACATTCTATATACAGACTTGCCCCCCCATCTTAATCATTATGCATTTATATTAAGTCCTGATATCTGGAAGGCATGGTCTTTTACCTTCTTATTCTGGACAGATGTGGCTTTATTACTCTTCTATAGGAAGATCCTGCAATTTTGACCCCTCCCCCCAAAAAAAGCCAGTTTGAGTTTTGATTGAAATTAACTTGGTTCTAACATTAATTTAGGTAAAACTGGCCTACTTGCATATAGATACACTATTTAAATACTTGCTACACTATTATAGTTTACGTGAAGATTCTTTTGTGTTCTGTGTAGAGAATTGCATTATCTTCAGATAATTATAAGACTTCCTTCTAATTATATCACCTACCACGGATACTAAATAATTGTCTCACGGTGCAGGTAAAGCCATCAATACTATATTGAATGATCATGAATATCTTGTCTTGCTCCTGCTTAAAGAGTATTCTTGTTGCCTTTCAGCATCAAGAATGAGGTTGAGTAGACACATTTATCAAGTTAGGGATATTCCTTTTTTTTTTAATGATTTTTAAAAAGATTTTATTTATTTATTTGATACAAAGAGAGACAGCGAGAGAGGGAACACAAGCAGGGGGAGTGGGAGATGGAGAAGTAGGCTCCCCTCCGAGCAGGGAGCTCGATGTGGGACTTAATCCCAGGACCCTGAGATCATGACCTTAGCCAAAGTCAGATACTCAACCAACTGAACCACCCAGGTGCCCCGTGATATTCCCTTTTATCTTTCTATTCCTAATTCATGAAGTGTTTTATCCCACCAATGGGATTTGGATTTTATTGAGGGATTATTTTGCATCTTTGAGAAGATGAATCATTTTTCCTCCTTTTATCTGTTAATGTAGTAATTACAGTAATATATTGCCTAATGTAAATATGTTATTGATTTGCTGTGTTAAAGACAAAATACTCTGTATAAATTTATATATTTACATGTTAGTTGATGAATTCAGATTGCTAAGATTTTAAAATATTTGAACCTATATTCATTAATAAAGACATTGACCACTAGTGATTCTTATGCTGGCTTTTTGTGGTTTTGATATTAAAGTCATTAATCTTTGTATAATAAATTATTCAATGTTAATTATTTATTTTCTAAGACTGTTTGTATTTTCTAAGACTGTTTTCTAAGACTGTACTTTACCTTGAAAGTGTGGTACAACTTAACACTAAAACCATCTGGTCCATGAGGTTGTATCAATATGTCTGTGCATATTTTACAACTAAATAAATAAAATAAATAAATTTTTTTAAATTTTTTTATTAACATATAATGTATTATTTACTCCAGGGTACAGGTCTGTGAATCATCAGGCTTACACATTTTGCAGCATTTGCCATAGCACATACCCTCCCCAATGTCCATATCCCTACCCCCCCCCCACCTTCCAGCAACCCTTAGTTTGTTTCATGAGTTTAGGAGTCTCTTATGGTTTGTCTCCTTCCCCATCCCATCTTGTTTCATTTCTCTTCCCCACCCCACCTTTACCCCCTGCCTTGCCTCTCAAATTCTTCATATCAGAGCGATCATGTGATAATTCTCTTTCTCTGACTTATTTCGCTTAGCATAATACCCTCTAGTTCCATCCATGTGGTTGCAAATGGCAAGATTTCGTTTCTCTTGATGGCTGCATAGTATTCCATTGAATATATATACCACATCTTTTTTTTCCATTCATC
>CM052802.1:114926404-114947140 GCA_028533885.1 Nasua narica | reverse complement strand
CTATAAACATTTGGGTGCATGTGACCCTTCGGATCACTACATTTGTATCTTGAGGGTAAATACCCAGTAGTGCGATTGCTGGATCGTAAGGTAGCTCTATTTTCAACATTTTGAGGAACCTCCATACAGTTTTCCAGAGTGGCTGTACCAGCTTGCATTCCCACCAACAGTGTAGGAGGGTTCCTCTTTCTCCGCATCCTCGCCAACATCTGCCATTCCCTGACTTGCTAATTTTAGCCATTCTGACTGGTGTGAGGTGGTATCTCACTGTGGTTTTGATTTGTATTTCTCTGATGCCGAGTGATGTTGAGCATAAAATAAATAAATTTAAAAAAATAATCAATGGCTATGAATCTGGTGACCAAATCAGATCCCAGGCAACTTCCAGGGACGTGAAGTATGTATTCACAATACATCCATCAGTGAGAGAAAAACGGGTCTCTACAGGTGTAGTTCATTTCTAATTGTGCTGTTGTAATGATTTAATGAATTAACGCCTGTCAAGGACCTAGAGCAGTGCCTGTCTTATAATATGCCTGTCAGATAATATGTATATAGTTATTACCCATCATGGAGAATGACTTCAGTGCTAAATATTGCTACAAGAGTTTTCTAGTGATGCCAGCATCCTAGTAGACAAGTAAGCAAGATGAGAACGTAAGGAAATGGCACATACATTTGTTTTTACAACATATTGTAATCTATCAACTTATGCCCATCATTAAAATTTAAATCTTTAAAAGTAGGCCTCCTTATTTACTTTATATCCTTACCTCTCAAAATAGAGACTGACATACAAGTAAAACTCATTAAGTAGTGTGTGTTGTGTGTGTGAGAGAGAGAGAAAGAAAGAGAGAGCGAAGTAAGGAAGAGAGATTCAGACATAACTATAGTGGTAGGTGAAGAATAATCACTTCTGAGCTCTGTAGATTATAGTGAGAATGCATTCAACTGTCTATGCCAGCGGACTTATTGGCTAGAATCTGTTCTTTGTGACCTCATTCTGCTTGGTAGCCTGCTTATTATTTGTTTGACCCCAAAATGGCCTCTATTAATGCCTATGTGCTGTTGATTGTCTTTTGGCATAAAAACTATTGAAAAAGAATTAACTCCTATTCCACATTAATTAACAGAGAAGGCCTTGAAGTACATTTAATGCAAGGAATTAAAGGAATTCAAAAATACTATTAAATTAATTCTTCGTATATACACTATTGTTTTAATTAACATTCAAACTCTAAAAATTTTGTGATGCTTTCTAGGTCTAGAAAATGAAAATCTGTGTATTCTAACCAACCACATTTCAATGTAAACTATGTATATTAGATTCGAAACTAACAGTATACTTCAAAAAATAAGTCAGGAGCCCTACATAATTATTTCACACAAGGTAATTGCATTGGCCATAAAAAAATAACCAAATTGCTTTAGGAGTTGGATATTTTCCAGGCAGTCCATCAGTGTCTTTTTTCTTTTTAAAATTAATTAATCAGTTAATTAATTAATTTGAGATGGGGGGGCGAGGGGAAGGTATAGAGAGAAATCCGCAGATTCTCTGCTGAGCACAGAACCCAACACAGGGCTTGATCTCATGACTTTGAGATCAGGGTCTGAAATCAAGACCTGACCTGAAACCAAGAGTTAGAGGCCTGACTGTGCTCTCCTGGCGTCCCAGAGCAGTCCATGAGTTTGAAAGTTTTTTTCTACATCTAATGCTGCTCTCCAAGGTATGAAAATTAATAAAATTAATGACTAGTGAAACTTGAAATAATAAGGAAATCATATCCACGCACTTTACTGTGATATATTTTAAGGAATTTTTCCTAAGTAAAATTTTTCTAATTTTAATGAAAACTCCAATTAGTAGGCTAAAGAAGTGTGTGATTAGTGGCTACTTTTACTCCCCTTCCCCAAGAAGAATGGTACATTCTTCAGCCAAAGTTAACATGCAGGAGAACTCCATCACTACAATTTAATAAATCTTTTCTCATATATCCAAAGAAAAATTGCAATAAAACAAACATTTATAACCACAGGTGTTTTCAGAGCCTTCAATTTTCTTGGAATAAATAATGTTTACTAGTTTTTAATCTTATGAGGGAACAATGGAATTTAGCACATTTATTATTATAAAGTCAACAAACTGTATATTTGAATAGCAAATTTAATACAGTCCTTTGCTTCTGCAGAAAAGCAGTTATGATTGTTTATTCCTTATTCACAAAAAGCCTGGTTCCAGACTTCAAATTGTTATTTTTTAAGCTGTTAGAAATTGTTTTCCATTTTCACCTGTATTATGAAAGTTTTAAATAAATCTGTTTTCAACATCCTAACATAGTGTGTTTCGTCTTAGACATTGTCTGCCAAATTCACATGGAAATTCAAATTCAACATGGAAATTCACAAAATAAACCTAGTTAACTTGCAGGCTTTCATTCAAATTGTTCTCGATTTCAAGTGAAGTATAAAGTATTTAACAGTGTATTACAAAGTTCCGAAAGCAATAAATAAATATCAATGCTCCCTTGACCAATTCTAGTTTGTTGTAATGCTTTTTCAAAGCAAGAATAACATGAAACAATAAAAGTTTTAAAATGTGAATATAAGGACAATTTTGTTACATAGAGTATTAGTTAGGAGTGATCACTGCTCTAATGAAGATCCCACAGTGGTGTAAACAAAACAAAAACTTATCCCTTTGTCATGTAAGAGTGTATAAGTAAGTAATATAAGCCTGAGATTGTGTCATGGTATTGTGGACTCAGGCTCTTTCTATTTTTCACTCTGTCATCCTCGATGCATGGCTTCATCTCTTTGCCTCATTGGCACCACTGCAAAGATGGCTGCCTCATTGCCATCACTGCATTATGTCATCTAAAGGTGAGATAGGAAAGGCATGTATACAGTAATTACCCTTCCATAGACTGGATAATGGTCATATGACTATTTCTTGCTGCTCTTGCAGCTCCCCCCAAAAATATAGTCTTTATTCTGAGTGTCCAAGTACCCAACAAAATACAAGGCTTTATTGCCAGTGGAAGAATGTGAACCTGGATATTTGGGGACAATTAACTGTCTCTGCTACAACACGGCCTAAAGTGATGAATCCAATATATGTTTTTTGGATGTTATATGTTATATGATTTTACCTAGCCTATGAAGAAAAAAATAAATTGCTAGCATTTTTATAGAATCAATATCTACTGAACTGGAATAACAATTTTTGTGCCTCTTCTCAGTAGCTAAGCATTAAGCATTTGACCCCCTCACAAATATTTTCCATTCTTTAAGAATATTTTCACAGGTTAACCTTGTTTTTAGTTTGGAATAGACTGTTGTTTTTCTATTTTATTATCTTTTTCTGTCAGTGGAATATTAACGACATATAGTATAACAGCATAGATGATAAAACTAGATTTTAGTAATGTCATGCTAAACTGGTTAGACCCTAAAATGCAATCTTATTTAAACACCACACCTGGTACATTACACAAGACTAGACCCATGCAATAAGCAATGCACACATTTTACTTCAGTGGGATATTCAAAACTAGGAGAAAATCCAAGAGTATAAGAATGAGGAAAGAACTAGAAAATAACCCCTTTGATAAAGAGTACAAAGAATTAGAAACTTTTAGCAGTAAAAAAAGAAATAAATGGATGGGTTAAAAACAGTATTTACATCTATGACATTGTTTGTTTGTTTTAGGTGAAAACCAGGTACCATTGGCTTTTGGTCTCAAATAAGGAAAGAATAAAAGGGAGTAAGATAATTGAACATACAAGATCAGAACTATGTAGAACAACAAATACCAAATTTATCTTAGAGGTCAAGATAATCAGTTAGGAGAAATGGCTTTAAATACCAGAGAAACTTGTAATGGAATATACAAAATCCAAAGACTTCAAATCCCTGTGGGTTGAGTAAAGTGAATATGTAAGGGAAGGCTTTGTAGGAGATATATACTGATACCTCATTATATCCCCATGTTGGAAACCACTGCTGGGAAATCCTAAAGATGTTTTTGAGCTGGAAACACACTTCAAAGTCTAGAACTTGTTTATTTTATTTTCTTCTGTTGTTTTAGAGAGAGAAGGAACTGGTGGAGGGGAGGGGCAGAGAGCATTGGTTAAATTCTGTCTTATTAAAGAAGGAGAAAGAGACTGAGAAAAGGAACCCTTTTTTGGATGAAAACCCTGAAAGGAAACCCTTTTTTTGATAATGAGATGTCTTTATAACATAGTTATAAATCCAAATGAAAATAGTCTCTGGGCTGGGGCTTTGACCATTACTCTCACACTTGGATAGGACTAGAATATTCCAGATTACACATTGTGAAAGATGCACTGCATTCATCCTTTGTCCTTATTAACCCATATGCTGTTCATCTCTCAGTTTGTGTGTCTTAAAATACTTCTGGCCTAGACTATTAAGCAGAAATTACAAAGGCTACAATGTTGCATTCTGCCTTTGTTGGCTCCACTCACTTCCCTTAATACCTTGGGCTCCTTTAACCTTTCTGTGCCTTATTTTCTTTGGCTATAAGTGGAGATAATAAAACCAACCTATATAGACAGGTTCAGTTTCAGTCAAGTGTGTCATAATAAGATCATAAAAGTAGAATTCGAGAGAAGCTAATTAGTTCCTAATGATATACTTAAAAAATATTCTTGAACTTTCAACTTACTGCACATACAATATAAACCAACATACATTCAGACTCTCTCAGACCGATGGATGCCCCAGCAGGGGAAAGGATGTTAAGGGCTCATGTGTGGAGCATAAGTGCAAACATGCCACGAATATTTGGAAAATCAAACTCCAACAGAAGATGCTTAGTTTAAGACTTTTATTGTGGTAAATTTCTAAAGTAAGTTTCTAACTTCATCCACCTAAACACATCCCTTATCCCAGTTCCTGCATTGATCCTCCATCCCATCATAATAAAGATAGTTTTCAATAAGAAATAAGATGGTTCATCATACTATGTAAGATACCTGCTTACATTATTGTGTCTATTCAAATAAACACAAGCATGCTTAATATTTAATAGTTATTTGAAATACATTCAAAGTGTTTTCAAAAATTGCTAATCTCACAAAATTAAGAAGTTCCGGAGACAGCAATGTTTTAAATGTTTTGTTTCTTTGATATTGGTAACAAAGTTGTTAAACACAGTTGTATTGCCACATTTGGCCATGTTCAGGAATTATTACTTTCTTTTTAAAAAAGTCTTTCTGTTACTATTTAATACATAATTCAAATAAATGCTAGATTAAAACTCTACTCAAGAGATCAATATCAAAATGTATTTTTAGAAAGTACAACTTTACTATGACTATGTAGAATTACCATGTCAACCTCAAGGTTGAAAGTTTTAAATACAATCTTAAACTAAACTTTATTCCTCCAGGATCACTAGAATATTATGTATAACAAAGCCTGTTTTTGTTTATTTATTTATTTTTAATGAGAGAGAGAACTGGTGGAGGTGAGGGGTAAAGAGAGATTCTCAATCAGGCTCCATGCCCAGCACAAAGCCCCACATGGGGCCTGCTCTCAGGACCCTAAGGTCATGATCTGAGCCGAAATCAAGAGTTGGTTGCTAAACAAATGAGTTACCCAGGCGCCTCATCAAAATCTTTTACATCAACAAACTTAGAATATAAATCTTGAAACTGAAGCATCATATAAAATTTGAAGTGATTGCATCAAACCTGAAAGAAGTATTTTGCCAAAAAGAGAGAGAGAGAGAGACATAAATGTAAGTACTCATTTAAAACTTTCTTTGAATATATTAAAATAGTAATCTATATTTTTAAATACTAAATACTAAAGAAATTTTCTTTTTATTAGTAATGTGTAGAAGTATTCCCAAATGTATTCACCTCACATTTATATTAAACCAAGCGCTCGTTAAAGCAGGAATTGTTGAAACTGGATATGTATTCAAAACGTGTTTTGACAAAAATGTTCTCAACTAAAAATGAACATATTTAAATAGCATACATATTTATAGTAAAATAAGATTATTGTTAGAAGATACTTGTCAATGTAGAGACAAGTCTAGAACTCATTTTCCAACATGTGCCATCCATAAAATGCTATAAGGACATGTGATCATCTATTAAAAAAAAAAAAAGAAAGAAAGAAAGGAAAAAGTAAGGGACATTGAAAGATCAGAGTCCTGAGTGCGGAAATCTCTTTTCACCTTCTTCATTTTTCCATGGCTTCCTGACTGCAGGGATCATAGTTCAGCAAACAACCACTGCCATCATTCTAAGGATCACAGTCTTACAACTCGAGCGTACCACATCAGATACAATCTTACAATTTTATTTTTTCAGTTTTATTGACATATAGTTGACGTATAGCACTATACACATCTAAGTTGTACCACATAACAAGTTGGCATACATATATTGTGAAATGATTATCATGACAAATTAATTAATGTCCATCTCTTGATGCAGTCACAGAAAGGTTTTTTTCCCCTAGTGATGAGAACTTTTAGGATTCACTTTTTCAACAAATTTTAATGGTGCCATGCAGTCATGTTATGTAAGGTTACCATTTTAGATATAAGGAAAATAAGTCTCAGGGAGAATAGTCTAAAGTAGATAATGTAGCTACCCACTTGCTCATTCCACTTTATTGGAATTTGGTTATGCCCTATACTGTTTGGGTATTCCCTCTTCATTTCCATGGCCAATTCTTTGTCTTCTTGGTCTAGGTTCAAAATTTTTTGTCATTGTCCAGAAGTAGTGGAAGGATTTTTTTCATTAAGTAGTCCCACAACTGGCATATTTTCATGGCCATGACATCATTCATACACATAAGATGCAGTGCAAACCCAAAATTGCCTTAACAATGAAAATTCAAATAAAAAGAGAATTCCAATAAAACATCTCTCTTACTATACTTGTCATTATAACACAATAAAAGTTATAGAATGACATCAGGAAAGTTACAGATACTTTTTGACTTATAATTAGCGAGCAATTTTATTCTAACATGTAACTTTGTTTGCTTTTGACATGAAAAATGTGTCTCAAACTGTACTATCTCATCTTTCATAAATGTGTTGTAATTCAACCTGCTACTGATGCCAGAGTTCCATAAATTAGACTATTCATCCAGAAACAGATGATCTGTTCACATTAAAAACTAAAAATCTATTAATTTTTACCTTAGAAATGTTACTCTGCATATTAAAATGCAAAATTAATTTTAGTTATTTTTATGTTATTGTTAGCATCTACATTAGTACATAGGTCTCTGCTGACTGTTGTGTGGGGGCTAGAAAACATGATATAATGTTGGCATCCCAGCTCTGTCATCTTCTAGTGGTATGTCATTTGACAAGTTCTTAACTTCTCTGAGCCTGCATTTTAATAGCTGGGGTTTAGAGGCATCATAGGTAATACATGTAAAACATAATATATGTTATATATGTAATTAATAAGCTTGCACCTGATATGTCATACCATTCGATACATAAGCATTTAAAAAATATCAACATCATTATATTTAGCAATAACGTAACCACATGAATGATACTTATTATCATATAGGATTATTAACAATTAGAAATACATAGGTAAAATGTGGAAGACATGCAAATCATAAAATTGTGTATTCTGTACTCATGAACTTACATAATTAAAAGATTATTCAGACAAAAGGCTGAAATATTTCACAATTCTCTACAAGCAAATTAATTATTTGTTTAGTTGAGGACATCTGTTTCCTGTTATATAAACCATTAAACAAAGAACCAAAATGAAAAACTAAGGAAACTGAATTTGTCCTTCAAGATGATCTGGTTTCATTATATATTAACCCTTCGAAACAACTAGAGTATAGTCTTATTAACATAGAGCCCACTTAGTTTTTCTAACTTACCATCATTTAAATATATATATATATATATATATATATATATATTTTAGATCACAATTATAACTTGCCATATATAAAATTTATAAAATTTGTAATTTTTTTCCTTTGTAAACTTTCAGGGCCCTCAATTCAAGCATGTTCTCTGGCTCAAATATTCTAAAAGGATATAGGGCCATTGTTTGTATATGTTGGACTACTACAGTTATGTTAGCAAGTTCTAATATCTTTTTTCTGAAAACCAAATAAAGATGAGAAGTTAAACTGCTTCAAATCTAGCTCAGGAGGCGAATCGGAGACTTAATCATTTACCCATTCATCCATCCATGTTTTGACACATTCAATGAAGACCAATAATTCACCTACCATAAGCCACTCTGAAAGCACTTTTTTGTTGTCTTTTATGAAACCATTGGGGTATGTATGCCTCTCACGACCCTCCAGCTTGAGTAAAAGAGATGTAAGAAAGCAGAGTTTTTCAAACCATAATTAAAGTAACACACTTTTTTACATAGAATCTCATCACGCTTCATTTTAGTAAGCATTATTAAGCAAAAAAAAAAAGTATATGAATAACATTCTAAAAGTGATGTTTAAATTTAGCATGATTTCAGTGTAAATCTCTAGAGTTAAAGTCAGGTTTTGGAAAGGAGCCAACCAGCTGAAGCTCAGTTTTGAATTTGCAAAGGTCAGTGACTCTGAGAGACCAGGAGAAATTGACAACCTAGAAAAGTGAGCCATAGATTCTTCTTTTGTATTCAATGTTTAGCCTGAGGTAAGAACTGGGACCTGGAGTTACTACCTAAAGCTAAAGGAGGAAACAGAGCCTGAAAGTCTCAAGGATTCCCCTGTCCAGCTTCACCACATGCTTTAATGTCTCAGGCCAGTGATTAACCTTCTCAAAACTTCCACTCTCTCTTTTAAAAATGGAAATAATAATTATATCATTGGTTTTCAGGGTAATTCATTTAGAGTATGGGAAAAGTTTAATAAGTGATAAACTGTCAGTAATTATCCTATAGGTCATGACTGAAAACTTCCCAGAATATTTTGCATCTGTTTCCCCATTTCTTTCATGCTGTATTCCCTTCCCTATTAGAAAAACAAAATTACTGAACATTATTATCAAAAAAATGAAAAAGCAACTTACTGTGTGGAAGAAGATATTTGCAAATTATACATCCAATAAGGGGTTACTATCCAAAATATACAAAGAATTTATTACAACTTAATATCAAAAGAAAAACAACCCAATTTAAAAATGGGAAGGGGATTTGGGTAGATATTTTTCCAAAGTAGACATACAGATAGCAACAGGCATATGAAAAAATGCTCAAGATCCCTGATAATCAGAAAATTGCAAATCAAACCCACAGTGAGTATCACTTCACATCTGTCATATTGACTTTTATCAAAAATATAAAAAATAACAAAAGTTGATGAGAATATGGAAAGCCCTCATACAGTGTTAGTGAGAATGTAAAATGGTGAAGCTATTGTGGAAATAGTAGAGGCCCCCCAAAAAATTTAAAATAGAAATGCCATATGACCCAGTAGTTCTAGTTCTGGGTATTTACCCAAAGAAAGCAAAAATAGATGTATGTACCTCCCATGTTTATTGCAGCATTATTTCCAATAGCCAAAATATGGAAACAACCTAAGTGTCCACAAACGGATGAATGGATAAAGAAAATACGATATGTATATACAAGAGAACACTACTTAGCCATAAAAAAAGAATGATATCTGGCCATTGTATCATGGACGAACCCAGAGGGTATTATGCTAAGTGAAATAAGTCAGAGAAAGGCACAAATCATACACTAAGGTGTATGATTTCACTTATATGTGGAATCTGAAAAACAAGCCAGAGCAAAACAAATGAATAAAGAGAACAAAACAAAAGCAGACTCATAGATACAGGAAGCAAATTTTGGTCTCCAGGGTGGGAAACGGTTGAGAAGCAGATAAAATACATGGAGGAAATTAAGAGTTACAAACTTCCACCTGTAAGATGGAAAAGTCATGGGGATATAATGTACAGCATAGGGAATATAGTCAGTAATATTATAATGACTGTGCATGGTGACAGACAGTAACTGGACTTATCATGGGGATCATTTCATAGTGTATAAAATATCAAGTCACTATGATATACACCTGAAACTAATAGGATATAGTATGTCAATTATACTCGAGTAAAAAAATACTGAACATACTATTACCTAAGATTTCCAGCAACTGAGCTGTCACCAAAATAATGTAAACAAGATATCACTTTAACAATTGCTTCTTCATCTTTAAAAATGTGTGGTTGAGCTTTCTGGACATAAATGACCATGGTGAGAGCAGGACCTATCTTCCTGAAGTCCATTAGGATAAGATGGAATGATGCAGCTAGCTGCCTTGGAGTAGTTGTCATTCTTAGACCCACGTCGCAACTGAGATGGCATTAGGTGATCTCTAGAGGCTGACAGGTCATGAAGGCAAATTAACTCCATACTGTGCGTGAGTGGAAACCTCTATAGTCTTTGACAATAGCTGTAGGAGCATCTCCAGATTGTTAGCTCCTAAGGCTAGGGAGAGCTCATCATACAGGACCCAGTTGGAAGGGGACTGTCAGCCAGCACAGGACAAGTGAGAAGAAGACTAATCTAATATGAACTTTCCACAGGTTGGCCCATATCAGATTTCCTAGGAGCATTGAGTGGCAGAGAATAAAATAGGACACCATGCCAAATATTAAGACATACAGCCAGAATGATGTGTCCTTAGGACTTGAGTCAAAGTAATGGTCTGCTTCTCTCCAGCACTTACTAGAGATGGTATTTTAATGATTGGCATACATGATTAGGCATGGCATATGCAAGAGAAATGATGATGCTCTAATGCACCAATCATGTGTCAGAATTTGCTGTTTTGTTGTTTTTAATAGAAAGACTGTTGTGAAGGGGTCAGTCAGGAGAGGTGATGGAAACATTTGGGAGTATAGAGAAGCAAGCAAGCATTCCTCCCTGGGTGCTGCTCCAGGGCAGAATTCTTGAGCTTCTATTTGTCACATGTATGATCTTGAATTATTACAGTTAGCCTGTAAACTCTTGAAAAGGCAGGAATTTTGTATCATTCATCTTGAACTTCAACTTACCTTTCTGACATTCAGTTCTTCACCCAGGATCTGTCACATTAAGTAGGAGTTCAAAATATGTAGTGATTTAAGTCAATTTCAAATTAAGCCACAACAATCCTTGGTTTGAGGGGTTATATGAGGGCATACCATGACTACTACTAGGAGGCCACCAAAGGATCTGTTGCCCTGTCACAACCAGGAAGTTGTCAACTACCTGATGAATATATGTATTAAAGCTTCCAGATCAAGGACCGTGCAGCTGTGTTGTGATTTGCACCAGTGAAATGGATGCCCCATACTCTGTTGCACTTGCTGTCTTCTGATGTCACTTCTTCTAAAGTCATATCAACAACATTATTTCAAGTGAATCTAAGATATAACTTTTGGCTTTTCCACTAAGAAAATGCACTAGAAGTCATTGGCATAGATGTTGAGCAAACCAGCCCACAGTATCTGACATAGCTCTTATCATTGCCTGGTGTTATTTTAGGTTTTTTGTTTTTAATTGCTTGTTTCCCATTGATAGAATGTAAGCTCCAAAGAAGAAGAGATTGCTTTTAGCTTTTTTTTTTTTTTTTCACTTTTAGATCTCCATACTAGAACAGAGTCTGGAACTTATTGGCCACTTATTAAATATTTCTGCATATAGAATTAATAGGTCATTGAATTAATGGATACACCACCATACCCAAGAATGATGAAGTAGAAGTTGTGTCATTAGAACATAGTTCTGCTTCAGTTGAGGCAAGAAAGTTGGGGAACACTGTAAACTTCAGTTCCTCTTTTACAAAGATCATACTACTATCTAACTCATAGGTTTATCACGGTGGGAAAAAAAAACAATGAATTATTTGAATCACTGATAAAATCTATGTTCTATCCTACCCCCCTCCACACACACACACACACAAAGAGAGCCTTCGATCAAGACTTGTGTGCAAGATATTTACTGAGAAATGTTCCTAAGAGCAAGAGAGAAAAATGGGTCCAATACAGCATCCCCACCATTCAGATATAGCTGGCCTTCCATTAAGTCTAATCCATTGTAAAATGAAATCTCATTCAAAAGGGTGGACAGCTGTAATCCCTACAACGGTATTTCTAGTTTTGTTTTTTTTTCCTCCAATTTTATTGAGATGTGATTGACTTATAACACTGTGTAAGTTTGAGACATATGACATGCTGATTTAATACACCTATATATTGCAAAATGATTACCACCACAGCAGTTGGCTAACACCGGAATCATGTCATACAATTATTATTGTGTGTGTGTGTCTGTGTGCGTTTGTGTGTATGATGAGAACATTTAAGAGTACTTTTTTAGCAACTTTCATGTATATAATAAAAATATTATTAATTATAATCATTATGCTGTACATAGATACTCAAAAACTATTCTATAACTGGAAATTTGTGCTCTTTGACCAATATATCCCCATTTTTCTGCACCCCTCACCCATGCACCCTAGTAACTCCCATTCTAGTCTGTATTTCTATGAGTTCATCATTTTAATTCCATATGTAAATGATATTGTACAGTATTTGTCCTTCTTGTCTGATTTATTTCACTTAACATAATTCTCTCAAGGACTGCACATGTGTCAAATGGCAGTATTCCTTTTCCTCATAGTTGAATAATCTCTATATAGATAGGTAGATAGATACAGATGAAATTATATAATATATAGATATCATAATAATATATATAACCTCACATCTTTATTCATTCATCTGTCTATGGACACTTACCTTGTTTCCATATCTTGGCTATTATGAATGATGCTGCAATTAACATGGTAGTACAGATATCTCTTTCTGTTTTTGCTTTTAGTTACCTCTAGAGAAAGAAGAACAAACAAGAAAAGGAAGAACAAATAAGAAAAAGAACAAACAAGAACAAAAACAAAAAATCAGAATGGAAATAAATGGAAGAAAAACTAAAAGACACTAGAAAAGATGAATGAAACCAAGATCAGATTTTTGAAAATATGAATGAGATAGGCAAATGTTTAGGTAGACTTACCAAGAAAAAAGGAGAAAGGGTTCAAATAAATAAAATTATAAATAAAAGAAGAGCTATGGAAACTGATACCATACATGGACAAAGGATTACAGGACTACCATGAATAATTATATACCAACAAATTGGATAACCTAGAAGAAATGGATAAATGCCTAGGAACATACAATCTACCAAGATTGAATCATGATGCGTAGAAAATCTGAACAGACCAATAATGATTCAGTTTCTTTATTTATTATTGGTCTGTTAGAAAGTACATGCTATGTGAAATAATTGAGACAAAGACAAATACAATGTGATTTCACTTATACATGGAATCTAAAAAAAAATGAAACAAATAAACAAACACATAGACTAAAGCCAACTAACAGACTCATAAATACAGAGAACAAATGGGTGGTTGGAAGAGGGGAGGTGGGTGACTGGATGGGCAAATAGGTGAAGGGAATTAAGAGGTACAAACTTCTGGTTATAAAATAAATAAGTCATAGGGATATAATATATAGCATAGGGAATATAATAAATAATATTGTAATAATATTGTACGATGACAGATGGTGACAATATTTTTCATGGTGAGCATCAAGTAACATATAGAATTGCCAAATCACTATATTGTACACCTGAAACTAACATAACATTGCATGTCAGCTATACCTCAATGCTAATTTTAAAAATCTGTTGCCTTTCTATACACTAAAAAATAACTATCAGAGAAATTAAAAGGAAAATTATACTGTTTACAATAGCATCAAAAAGAATAAAACACCTAGAAATAAATTTAACCGAGGAGAAAGACCTTAATACTGAAAACTATAAGACATTAATGAAAAAAATTATTAAGAAAGACACCAATAAATGGAAAGTTATCCAATATTCATGGATTAGAAGAATTTATATTATTAAAAATAATCTGAGATTTATTGCAATCCATATCAAAATTCCAATGGTACTTCTCACAGAAATAGAAAAAAATTCTAAAATTTGTATGGAACCACAAAGGATCCCCAGTTTGAGAAAGAAAAAAACTGGAAGTATCACACACCCTAATATCCACCTGTTGACGTTGTGCACCTAGGACTGCAGAATGAGATCACAGGGTTGTTTCATGTTGCAAGATTAGAGATGTCCCTGAGCAGGAAGCAAGAGGTACTTGGCCACCTGTCTGAAGTGAGGTCCTCTCTGGTGCCACTTGGGAAAACCCGGACCAAGTCTATTTAGGTCTTATCACTGCAGTGGTGTTTGTAGTAAGAGATGATTGGAGGGATTTGAAGAGATGCCTGATGTGTCCTAAACACACAGTTATCACTCTGCCTAGGACTATTAATATTTTTTAGGACTTTGCATTGAAATTTAGGCAAGGCTGTTCAAGTGTGGCTTGCACATACATATTCTTGGGTATGGACTGATGAAGATAGATGAAAAGGTTTGCAGTCAGTTGTATTTTTTGTAACAAGTGCTCACATACTTTTCCTTTTTAAAATTTCCTACCCGGTTGGAAATTTTATGATCTTCAAATTCTCGCAGAACAAATGGAGTTGCAACTTATCTTTTAAAATGAAGGTAGCTGCTTATGCAAACATTTGAAGACTCAGTAATGCTTCTGAGGGGTAAAATATGGTTCTCATTCTCCACCACACTCCCACCCATGGTGAAATGTTCATGTCTGTAGAGCCAACCTCTTCCTTGTTTGTGTTACTAGTGGTCACATGTCACTCTATTTAGCTCTCCATTATGTTGACTCTCTCTTGATTCTTATGGCTGCAAGGAAGAAACAAAATCCACATTTAGAGATAGCAAAGAGCTTCCTTGAGAGCTTGCCCTTCATATGCAAATCACCAACCCAGATCCCATACCCCTTCTGTTCTTGAGCTCTTCCAGTCCTAGACACTATCCCCTTGCTCTGATCATTCCATGGCCAGGTACCAGACAGCTAGGGACAGCCTCTACACCACAGAGCCTGCTGAAATTATGCAAACTAGTCAATTCTCAATCTGTTTACTCTATGCCACCCATCCTTTCTCACAGAAATCACAACAAAGATTCTTGCCACGATATCCTGTACCCTCTGCCTCCTGACTGGCTCTGGTTCTTCCCTGACCAGGTGTGTCCCTCTTTGTATTGGAATATGAGAATAACACACTATTTTTTTTTAATGACAGCTATCTCCCGATCTGTTGGTTTCATATCTTAGTAATATAATATAACCCATATTTTAAAAGAGGTGGTCAGCATGTAGCAGACATGCAATACTTGTTGAAATAAAAGAATATAAGTAATTAATAAGGAGGAACGAAACAGTATCTACTAACCATCCATCATATATTTGGAGCTATTTAAGGGTGTGAGGTAGAAAAAACCACAATAAGAAAATTAGTCAAGGATCCCTGGGTGGCCCCGTCGGTTAAGCATCTGCCTTTGGCTCAGGTCATGATCTCAGAGTCGTTGGATCGAGTCCCGCATTGGGTTCTTGGTTCAGAGTGGAACCTACTCCTCCCGCTGCCTGCCACACCCCTCGCTTGTGTTCTCTCTCTCTCTCACAACATAAATAAATAAATCTTTAAAAAAGAAAGAAAATTAATTTTATAGTTTTGTAAATCCATATTTGCTTTTGTGAAAACTTCACATTCCATAGTACAACTGCTTACTTTTTCTCCCATTAGGAGTGTGTTGTAAGGTGTAGGATCATCCATATTCTCTCCATTCGTACTGATGGGTTTATTTCAGGACAGGTCCTGTTAGGGCTCTGTGTGCAACCACCCTCCTCTAACAACCCTCTGTTATGCTGCTTGACAGTTGCCAAGTTATTGATGAATAGGACCCTTACAAAGGTGGTGCAAATTCTGGAGTCTACATTCCAGCCTGTGTTGGGGGAAAAGTAGCAATTGTATGCTATGCTAAAAATACTGTTTGCAATTTCTTATTTCTCTCCTAAGAATCATTGGCAAGTTGAACACATAAGGAGTTCAAGATATTATTTCTATGTAATTTGAAGCTATTTAGAGGCAAATCTGTTGTTACTCACAACACTTCTGACACCAAATGTGTTGATTTTTCTCCACCGACCACCAGTTCTCTAACTCTCTGGTCATCAGTTAGGTGTCCAGTGATTCGATTTAATTCTCACACTAATTACGTGGAGTCAGAACAGACCCCACAGGTTAAGAGCTCAGTCCCACAAGACTACCCCCACTTCAGACATCCTTAGTAAATCCCCAGGCCTCTTGTACTTCTGACCAACCAGCTCTAAATAGAGGGTTCCCAGGGTCTCCTCCCAGCCTCAGTAATTTGCTGAAATGGTTCACGGAATTCAGGAAAGCATTTTACTTGCTATCAGTGGATTACTATAAAGGCTATATCTCAAGAAAAGCCAAATGGAAGAAATGTATAGGGCATGATATGTTGGTGGGGTGAGGGGGCAGATACGAGGAGCTTCTGTGCCCTAGCTGGGCACACAGCCCTGCCCACATCTTTGTGTTCACCATCCTGGAAACCTTCTGAACCTCATCTTTTAGGCTTTTTAATGAAAGTTCTATCACTTGGTAGGATTGATTACATCACTAGCCATTGATGGTTAACTCTGTCCTTAGCCCTTCAACCACTAGAGTTCTGAGATGAGGTTACAGGTTCCAAACCTGTAACCACAGGGTTGGTTCCTCTGGCAATCAGCCTCCATCCTGAAGCTCTCTAAAGGCCCGCCAAGGTCACCTCATTAGCATAAACTCAGGTGTGGCTGACAGGAGCTTATTTTGCATAAAAAAGATGGTCCTCTTACCTATCAGGAAATTTCAAGGCTTTAGAGGCTCTTAAGCCCAGCCCCCAGGAGCCATGAAGGAAGATCAAACCCATATTTCCTCTTATATCACAGTATTGCAACTACCAATTAGAAACCCAATCAAGGGGTGCCTGGGTGACTCAGTGTGTTAAAACCTCTGCCTTCGGCTCGGGTCATGATCTCAGGGTTCTGGAATCGAACCCCACATTGGGCTCTCTGCTCAGCAGGGAGCCTGCTTCCCCTTCTCTCTCTGCCTGCCTCTCTGCCTATTTGTGATTTCTCTCTGTCAAATAAATAAATAAAATCTTAAAAAAAAAAAAAGAAACCCAATCAATTCATGTTCAAGTGTAGGGCCTTTTTTATTTAAGAGAGGAGGCTGTTTTTTAAATTATGTCTTATTGATTGGCTTGAGCCACTTAGAATGAAAATATATTAAATTGATTAGAAAAATAAATGTTATTATAATTTGAAAGGACATAATTTCCTATTTCAATAACGTATTTATCAAACTCCTGTGATGTATACAGAATTGCTATGCGTTCTACACAGTTTTATGAACTCAACCAAGTTTTTTCTGGGGAAAAAAGTTTCATCTGAACATTTATCTATCTCATTTACAATATAGGTGATGAGGGCTGCAGACAGAATTTCTCAGTAGGGGGTCTGTCTTTCAACATAGCATAACTTAGTGGTTTCTTATTTCTTATTCTTTGGATGGCTTTTGGCTTGTACTAAAAGATTGACTATAGTCCACATTTAGCAATTTTCTTAGATAAGAAAATTTTCCAATACGGCAAGTAATGAAATGTTCAACGGGATAAGGGCTACCTATGGCTCCATGACTGTGGGGATAATGTGTACCACTAGCATAAGTACTGTACCAATCAAATGCCTAAAAACCTGTTGTCCTCCCTTCCTGACTTGAAAACTAAAGAATTATGCTCCCTCTAGGTTCATTTATACACAGTTCAACAAAATGTGCATAATTTTCCAAGTGCAGCAATTTGTGATTCACTAATTTATTTATTTATTTATTTATTTATTTTGAGTAGCAATGTTGACTCGAATAAAAGGCAACTGAGATTTTCAGGTCTTCACTGAGTTTGATTGAATACATTTTAGAGATAGGTTTGTTTAAATTCAGTCAGACAGGAAGAAGGGGCAGGCAATTAAATGACCTCCTTGAAATCAAAGGCAAAATTCACATGAGTATAGGGTTAATTGTGAAAGGAAAGACTGGAGATATTGGGTTTTACACTCTTAGCCATTGCATTCTGCGTAAAGAATTGTTTTCCAAAGGTTGAAAATTCCCCTCACTTAAAAAAAAAATCACAATGTTTCCCATGCAAACAGCAATCCTCATTTTAATGTTGATATCTTATGGTAAATTAACAACCATAGTGTCACGCATGTGCACAATCCATTTACCTTTCAGCATATGCATCATTTATTCATCTCAAAGGAATTTCTGAGAGCAGAAAAAGCAGAATGTGCATGTAGAAGATAATAATAGTTTGTACCAAGGAGAGTATCAGGAGTTCAGCTTATAACTTTACAAAAGCTTGTAGATAAATACAACTTAAACTGACTTGTCATGCTTGCTATAAAAATAACTGGTTATTTCCCATTTCAGTGGGAATCCATTTCCCAAATTGGCTGGTGTACCATGGATAGTGTTGTGTATAGGACTACTCTTGAATTCCTTTGTAGCTAGAGATCAGATTTAAAATAAAGACTAGGAGTGCCTGGGTGGCTCAGTGAGTTAGGGCCTCTGCCTTTGGCTCAGGTCATGATCTCAGGGTCCTGGGATAGAGCCCCACCTTGGGCTCTCTGCTTGTCGGGGATCCTGCTTCCCCCTCTCTCTCTGCCTGTTTCTCTGCCTACTTGTGATCTCTCTCTCTGTCAAATAAATAAATAAAATCTTAAAAAAAATAAAAAATTAAAAAAATTAAAAAAAAAATAAAGACTAAAAGAAACATTCCTGTGTCTTTTGTTTGGTGCCAGGAGAGGTGGGAGGAAAAGGGCAAATATGCATATATAAGCAATAACATGATGCTGGAGTCAGAGAGTTTAGTTTTCTCTTTTCACTGAGAGTGTCTTTTTTTTTTTTTAAGATTTATTGTGAGAGAGAAAGAGCGAGCAGGAGAAGTGGCAGAGGCAGAGGTAGAGAGAGAATCTCAGCAGACTCCTTGGTGAGTGCAGAGCCCAAGGTGGGGCTCGATCTCACAACCCTGAGATCATGACCTGAGCCAAAACCAAGAGTCGGACACTTGACCATCTGAACCACCCAGGAACCCCCAGAGACAGTGCCCTTTAAACAAGTAGTGAGAAACAGTCTTCTGTAGCAATCCGGGATGTCTTAAGTATCACAGAAAGTAAGGGAGTGAGAAGTGGGCAAAGGAAAGAGAGTCAAGAGGACACCAGTCTTGACTTCAAAAATCTAGAGACATTTTCTGTCTTAGGTCACACATTTCTGAAACAGTAACATAAGGAATTCTAGAGAAAAACAGCTTCTATCTGTAAAGGCTGAGATGTCTTGACACTCTCTTTCTTGGAAAGTGCCCTCTCCTAGATAATCCTTCTTCACAGGCTTCCAGAGGGTTTTTGTTACTTGCAACCCAAGACACATTCAGCGTAGTCTGACATGTGTTCCCCTTGGATCAATGTAACCAGAGACTACAGAAGCTTTCTGATTTCAGCGGGCTTTGTAATCCGTAGGCTTAGCTATAAACTTGATGTTGGAACTTGGTCACAGTCTAACAGTTTACATTGATGCACCAGGGCTACTTTTGAGTAAGAGTGGGTATGACTTATAATTTATCTTTTTAAATATCTGGTAGGTTGGGGCGCCTGGGTGGCTTGGTTGTTTAAGCAACTGCCTTCGTCTCAGGTCATGATCCGGGGGTCCTGGGATGGAGTCCCGCATCAAGGTCCCTGCTCCGTGGGCAGTCTGCTTCTCCCTCTCTCTCTGCTCTTCCCCTTGCTCGTGCTCTCTCTCTTTCTCTGTCTAATAAATAAATAAAATTTTTAAAAAATTTCATAGATAGTTGGTAGGTTAATTATGAGTGAATAGCCTCATCCCTAAATACCTGGTCACATTGAATAAAATACAAGACTATATTCAGCTATCTTCTCAGAAGAAAGGCTATGATGGTGACCCCAAGCAATAGATCATTCACTCTCCACTACCTGCTGCCTGACGTCACTTCTTACAATGGGCACCCGGACACTGTCCCCTTTTCTTCAAGAGTACAGGCTGCCTGGAGGAGAGAGAATGTGTGGACCTTATCTTCTCTGTCTGGGACACCCCTCTGTCTTGCCAACTGATCTCCTGAGGAAGAAAGCTAGCATCAGAATTTGCTCGTGTCTTACTTGTATCTGGTAAGACTATTTCTGTGTAATGAATCTCCACTCGGGAGGAAACAAAATATCCACCAATGCTTCTTCAATTCCAGAAACTTAAACATCATTTCTAAATAAGATTAATTACAATGGGATGTTAGGGGGCACCTGGGTGGTTCAGTCAGTGAAGCCACTGACTGTTGGTTTCAACTCAGGTCATGATCTTAGGGTCCTGAGATCAAGTACCTGGTCAGGCTCCACACTCAACCGGAAGTCTGCTTGAGATTCTCTCTCTGTCCCTCCCTTCAGCTTAGTCTCTCTCTCTCTCTCAAATAAATAAATAAAATCTTTTTTAAAAATGGGATCTTAGGATGTGAGGGCGATCTGGCTGCGACATCTGTCACCCCATTGATCGCCAGGGTTGATTCGGCTGATCTGGCTGGCTAGGCGGGTGTCCCCTTCCTCCCTCACCGCTCCATGTGCGTCCCTCCCGAAGCTGCGCGCTCGGTCGAAGAGGACGACCTTCCCCGATAGAGGAGAGGACCGTTCCTCGGTCAAGGGTATAC
>CM052802.1:114763921-114926304 GCA_028533885.1 Nasua narica | reverse complement strand
TGAAAAAAAAAAAAAAAAAATGGGATCTTAGTGATCACTCTTAAAAACACGAATTGTTTGTTCAACAAGAGACATCAAAATTGTTGAATCAGATCTAAAATCACCTGAACAAGTGAGCAACACCAGAGAGATTGCTTTTAGAGCAGCAGCTTCTCTCAATAGAATGATTCAACAATTCTATACATTTTTCGGTCCTCATCACGATAGGGGCACTCCTTCATCCCTTTCACCTATTTCAGCCATCCTTCATCCACCTCCCTCTGGTAAACATCAGTTTATTGCCTGTATTTAAAAGTCTGTTAGTTTGTTTGTCTCCTTTTCCCTTTGTTCATTTTTTTTTCCCCTTAGATTCCACATATGAGCGGAATCATACGGTATTTGACTTTCTCTGACCGATTTACCTCAAGTAGAAGTCAAGGAGTTTTTGTAGTTAGGCAAAGAAATGATCAAAGTCAAGTTATCTCTATTTCATTTGCTCAAAAAATGCATTCTGTAAGAGGGTATTTCTTTCTGAACTTACTTTTCTTTTTTGTCGCTCAGTGAGATGTTAACCCCAATATGGCATTCTCCTTTTGGGACACAGATGTCTAAATAGATGTGATAAAGGCCATTTAAGAGATAACACCCATCCGTCTCTAAGTGATGGGGAGCAGGGTGTGTTCCTCTTGTTTCTATTTCCTGCAGAGCCTATTACAGGGTTTGGCACAGAGCTATTACTAAGTGAAAGATTTAATTTTATTTCTATTCTCAAATTTGTGTTAAAGTATTATCCTAGTGAAGTGTTTCCAACCTGAGTTTTACAAACCCCGGAAGGTTTCTGGTTGCCTCAAAGGATACCATAACCTCAAAATTTTCTCTTGACAGTGATTTTTTATTCACTTTTAGTATTAAAGCCTATGATTTTACATGATCCCTTGAGAATGAGAAAATATTGCTGAAATTTCTTAAGTGGTGTGGGACTTTTGTTTGACTATTCTGGATTTTTGTCTGGCTATTGTTAATGCAGTTTTTAAAATCAATAAACTTTTTCCACAGGCGATATTTTCTAGTAGATTATGATATGTAAAGGAAGAATGCTTACTAATGACTCCTAATGGTAGTCCCGCAAAGTATTCACATAATCTTCCCTTGGTACTAATTGTCAATCAACTCATGCGGTCATAATACAACTTCAAAGTCAGACTTATTATTTTATTACTTATTACTTTAAATTTTATGTTATTTCACTCACTTTATTTAAGAAGGTACCACTTGAAACATTTAATTCCAGTTGGTATATCAATGTATAAAGACAAATTTTCCATTAGGAATCTGGGTAGCCCCACCTAAAACAGTAGCTGGCATCTGACATATATCATATATCATGAGTAAAGGAGAAATGAATGAATGAATCTAACGCATGCCCTGGATTATGACCTTACTTAACACTGAACTAACAAATTCAGAACAAAGTATTTGGAATAAGTAACTGTTTATATTCCTGGTTATACATTTTAACAGATAATGGAGTGTGTGTGTGTGCGTGCGTGCACATGTGTGTGTAGTGGCTTAATACGAGTGAGATATTCCCTGACTTCTATGACAGATTTCTGTAGGGCATAACAATTGGGAATTGCACTAATATAATATTGAAAGTATTAAGCACAAAGCAGTCATTTCTCTTGACTCCAACATCATAGCAAAGTAATGAGCTCTATGCATTCCTCTGTTACAGAATTCAAGACCTACACATAGAGTTAAAAGGGGTAAAGTCCAGGGACATTTAATTTACTGTCTTTGGAAATGCCAAGTTAATTTCAGCTGGACTTTATAATTGATCTGTAACAGAACTCACTGCTACCTCGCTCAACTGAGCAGCATTAAGATGTTGTTTTCCCTTTTGTAATGTTGTCTTTTTACCCATGTCTAGAAAACACATATTACCCAATTATTAACTAACTATTCAATTATCCTAAGGAGTCTTTCCTATCTCAAAAATAGTAACACAATAAAAAAATATGACGAACTGTGACATCTTGTCCAAGTCAATGGATTGTATAATCTTTAGTATCAAGCTTTCTAATGTGCAGATTAACATTTCCTGAGACATTAAGTCAAGTCATACTGTACACAGCTTTACTAGATATAATCAAAACCAGGCCTGCTGTTGTGGACTAGAAATTTCCAGCTAGGGTAGACGCGATTATTGCCTACTCTTGTTTTTCCTGGTTTTCATCTGATTCACAGGGCAGGAAAATACATGTAAACAAGAGAAGAAAAAGTAGGCTAAGTAGGAACTTGCCATAGATCTGGCCTCATTTTTGTCTTCCCTTTTCTATATCACAAATGCACGCTTGGGAGCAGGCATCAATGGTATGCAAATCTAATTGCAAAAGTAATAAACAGAACGTACATAGATTTTTTTGGTACGTAACTCTGTTAATGTCAGCCTGGCAGTTGTCTAAATGTCTAACCTGTCATTGAATCAATGGTAACACATTTTAGACAGAAGAAAGGTTAGAGAGTGCAGAGAAAGGGTTATGGAAGAATGTCATCTCCAGCTATCTATGGCTTTCTTAGAAGACTTTATTCGTATGTGCTAGCATGCTAAACAAAACCGCCTAAAGAATAGAATTCTCTTGGTTCATTTTCAGCTCCAATCTGATCCACCTAAATGTTTCATCAAAATCAAATGGCTATTGGCTTGCTCATTGCATTCAAAGCAAAGCAGGGAGAATTTAAAACAAAACAAAACACACAGCCAACCTAAGAGTGAAATTAAGACATTAACACAGTGAGTGTCATGGTGACATCCACAACCAGCAGAATCATCATCTAGAAATTAACCAGAAATACAACTTCTCCAATCCCCTGAATCAGAAATTCTGGGAGTAGGACCAGCAATAGTATTTTTGCAAGACTTCCAGATGTTTCTGGTGCTCACTAACTTTTGGGAACTACTGAATTGAGAAATAGCCCCCAATTTTCTAGTAAAGTTCTTCTTTGGACCTAATTTTCCTAAACTTGAATCAGAGAATTTCAAGTAATCAAAAAGAAGCAAATACAACAAAACTCTTTTTACCAGTTTTATTTGCCACTTGAAACAACTGGTTTTATATATCATTTTATATGTCATCTATATATCATTTAGAGAACATGAATTCAAAATGATTATGAAGGTAAAATTAGCCCTAATTATTTTTATAAGTAAAAGAGAAATAACTTGGGAATCCTGAACATGCTTTCTCCCACCCAACAGTATTGATAATACGGACAGGATAATTTTTTACTGTGAAAAGCTGTCTTTGAATTATTGGATGTGGACAGCATCTCTGGCCTTCATCCATTAGATGTTCTTAGTATTACCTTCTCTCCCAAGTTCTAAAAGACTTGAACTTACACTTGCAAATGTCTTGGGGTGAGATGGGTGGAAAATTGTCCCCATGCTGGAACCACTGATCTTGTCGATCATTTAGAAAGATTTTAGTTATTCAATGACTTGAAAAAACAAGATATATTGGTCACCTCCTGAAAGCAAGGTACTATGCAGTGCATTAAAGATACATCCTCCACATTGGTATAAAAATTTTGCTACATCAAAACGAGTCTGACACTCAGACAGTGATCTGGTAATGAGACACTGTGGTATATGGGGGAAAAAAATCAGTAATTAGGGATGGAGGCCATGGCTTGTTTTCCTATCTCTATTGCTAATTTGTTGTACAGATTTAGGAAATTTATTGGATCTTTTGGGGCTATTTTCTAAAGTGTAAACTGAGGCCAGTGGGCTATATGACTTCTACAACAAACTCGACTTCTTAAAAAGATTTTATTATTTATTTATTTATTTATTTGAGAGAGAGAAAGAAAGAGAGACAGAGAATGAGCACGAGCAGGGGAGGGGCAGAGGGAGAAACTTACTCCCCACTGAGTGTGGAGCCTGATAAGGGGCTCGATCCCAGAACCATGAGATGATGTTCTGAGCTGAAATCAAGAGTCAGATGCTTAACTGACTGAGCCAGCCAGGCACCCCATGAACTCTAGTTTCTATATGACCATTAATAATGTATATCAGTCATATCCAAGTATAACTGATATTTAGCTACTAGTTATTAAGAACTGTGTTAAGCACATGCATTATTTCTTTCAACTTCCTGTCAACTCCATGGGGAAGACTGTATCTCCACTTGAAAACAGAGCTAGGGAGATCCAGCCCTGATGGAGAACTCCCCAAAGCCACACAGTAGTGTCCAGGCATCCTGACGAGGGCAGAGCACTTCACACCTGTCTTCAAGTGCACCAGGGCTACTTGCTGGGAGGATGTGGAATAATGACCGTAAAAAAGTACAAGAAGGGAATAACAGTCAGCACCAGATATCTGGAAATAAGGTGAAGTTTTTTCTTCTACAGAATTCACCAAAATAAAGACAATATACGTAGAGGGCAGGTTGCTAGTTTTCACTCCACAAAGCATTTATAGAGCATTTTGATTTGTCAAGCACCACATGAGGACTCCAGGATGTGGAAATTTCTAGATCTTTACTGCCCTGAAGGAGTTCTGCGCTCTGCCCACAGGCATTCCCTGAAAGAAGATATGGTTGGGCTGTCTCTTAAGTATCAGTGAGAACAAGGTCGGCAGGGACCTGCTAGGCAGGACCTCTTTCCTTTGCATGGAAGCAGATGGAAAACCTTTGCATGCTTTATCCCCCTTTGAATGAAAAGCATAAGAAACAAAAATTCTTAGGTTGTTGATAGATCTTAATTTATACCCTATCTTCCTTGCCTTCATAGGCAGAACTGAGGTGGGTGCTATGTATCTGAACATCACTTAAATCGTGCCTCAAGGACCCTGCTGGGTTTCTTAAGAGGGACGCTCTGCTTTATGTTTTAGCACCACCACGTGTAACTCATGAGGACTTCTCATACAGGACTAAGGGAACCAGTTTATCCCAATAGGTGAAATCGCAGCTAATCATTTTATTCAAATTTATTCAGGTCAAATTTGATTCTAGAAAGGTACAAGGGGAGAAAAGTAGGCTCATTTCAGTGTTTGTCTATTTGGAATATATATATTTTATTGGGAAAGAGAGCACACATGTGCAGAGGGAGGGGCAGAGGAAGAAGGAGAAGCAGACTCCCCACTGAGCAAGGAGCCAGGAGGTGGGGCTCAATCCTGGGACCCTGGAATCATGACCTGAACCAAGTCAGAGGCTTAACTGACTGAGCCACCCTGGCATCCAGACAAAAAGACCCAGTCTTTGTCTATTTTTAACCTTAGGATGCCCACAAGTTGCTGATGTGAAACATAATTGTTAAAATTGGTATTACTAGAGGGTTAAAAAAAATTGAGGCGGAATTACTTACTCAACTTATTACGGAAAATGAAGTGAAACACAGCCAGTGCGCCATTGACCTATATGTCAGAAATCACACTGTTTTTGTTCTCTCACCAAAGCCAAGCGGCTTACTTAGCATTTCTCGGACTTTATACGACACTGGCTTCCGCAAAATCCAGCCGAACTTTCTCGGGTCCCCTTTCTGCTTCTGCCAAGAGGGACCCTAAAAACGAGAAGCAGAAAACAGACAAACAAAAGCAGAAAGGTGAGTCTCATCAGTTTTATTTTTCTGAACTTGAGAGAAAAGATTCAGTCAGTCAATCGGCACAATTGCAGGACTGTTGTCTAGCTTGGCTCCTGGCCGAGTGTGGGAATGCGCGCTCCATGGTATTAGTATTCTTCGTGGCTGCTTGTTGTCTGCTGGGGCAATTATCTTGCTTTAATTTAGGTCACTAATGATATGATGAGGTAGTTTGATGGCTCTGTAATTTCTTTTGTTGTTGTTTTTTGTTCCATTGCTTATACCGACTCATTCTGATTCCATAAAAGACTGAACTTGATACCCACTGAGAGAGGGCGGAGAAGGGAGGGTGGCAGGGAGAGGAGAGGAGGGAGGGAGATGGTGAGTGGAGCGAATGGAGAAGCTGGGCCTTGGGATCCGGGGCTGCGGTGCTTCTTCCAGGATGAGGATTTTCTGTGTGGCTCTGCTTCTCTCCCAGCATGAGAGCCACAGGCTGGGCGAATCGCACCACGCTGCTGGCCTCTTGTCAGGTTGGAAATGATTTCCGACAGGCGACCAAAACAATTGGTCCCTCATTTCAACAGCTTTTACACTAGTTGAAGTCTAATTTATAAGATAGATCATTCGCTTCAGTAACCCCGTGTCTGGTCTCCCTAAACCATCCCATGCACAGACCTCCTCTGAGACATACAAAGCTCTCCCAAACCCACCTCTTCCTCTCTCCTTTCTTCCCCTACGTGGCCCCCTTTGGATGGCCAGCTTGGAGGCTCTAATGATTATTGTTCAATATAAATGCTTCCCTTGGTGCTCAGCTTTATCTACGTATTTTTTCCATTGCATGTAAAACCATGCTATTTACTTAAGATGCACACTTACTGGTTTTAAATGTGTTTTAATGGAAACCAGCTCTGGGGTGTTGATTTCACTGTTCTGAATAGGGAAGGAAGGGTGGAGGGGTAACTTTGTGTTCCCTTATGGAGATAGCGTCTGGTCTATGGGCCAACTCAAGTCTTCAGCCACTTTGTGCTTTGCCTGCCAGGAAAGCTACAGCAGATATGGAAATGTGAGTCAGAGTTCTCATCAATTTTTCTGGTAGCAGAGAGCCACATGTTCAAAAATATCTATGGGACAAATGAAATATTTAGAATTGCAGTAGTGTTATTTGATAACATAATGTAGATAATATTATTTAGAGAACACTATTATTGAAATAATATAATTTAGATATTATTTAGAAAATGTTATTATCAGAAAGGTTATTCTTTGAAAGTGGCACTCTAGGAATATCATTAAAAAAAAATTAAAAACTGTCTGATGTCAGCAAGATGGTGGCATAGGAATTTCTATTGCTTGTTCTCCTTGGAAACACCAATTTGAACAAGTATCTATGCATAAAAATGCCTTCACAAAAAGCCAAGGATTGCAGGTGCTGGATTATAGCACAAGGATGAAACACAGAAGTTAAAAGGACCCACCGAGGAAGGTAGGAAAGTTAGATTCACACAACTCCCATTATCCTTCCTCCAGGCCTAGGCCAGCTAGCTGGGAAAGACACCTACTCTGTGAGGGAAAAAATGTGTCGGACGTCACTGTGATCCCAGAATCAGCACCAAGCCAAGTCTCACGACCCTAGGGTTCCCCACAGGCTTCCCTTAACCCAGACCCCTCCTTCACCCTAGCACCGGTGGCCCAGCTGGATCCTGTGACCCAGACCCCTAGTAGGCTCCAGTGAATCAAGAAACCAGCTCACCAAAAGTGCAAGGAACACGAAAAAATAAACAAGGGGGACTACATCAGACTAAAAAGCCTCTGCGTAGCAAAAGCAACATGCAGCAAAATAAAAGGGCAGCTATGGAATGGGAGAAAATATTTACAGACCATCTATCTGATAAGGACTTAATATCCAAACATATATGAAGGGCTCCTATAACTCGATAGAAAAAAAGCCCCAAACAATCCAATTGCAATATGGACAGAATGTCAAATAGACGTTTTCCAAAGACATCCAAATGGCCAAGAGGTACATGCAAGGATGGTCCACATCACTAATCATCAGAGAAGTACAAATCCAAACCATGATGAGTTGTATCCTCACACCTGTTAGAATGTCTGTTTTCAAAATGACAAGAAATAATAAGTGTTGGTGAGGCTGTGGCGAAAAGGAAGCACTGATGCACCTTTGGCGGGAATGTAAATTGGTGCAGCCATTGTGGAAAATAGTATGGAGTTTCCTCAATAACTTAAGACTAGAACTGCCATGTAATCTAGCAATCTCACTGCTGGGTAGATATGTGGAGGAAATGAAAACACTGTCTTGAAGAGATGCCTACACCCCCATGTTTATTGCAACCTTATTCACAATACCCAAGATTTGGAAACAACTTAAGTGTCCTTCAATGGATGGGACGAATAAGATGGGGTATACACATAAACTTTGAAGACATGATGCTAAATGAAATAACTCAGACGGAGAAAGAATACTGTATGATCTCACTTATGTGTAGAATCTAAACAAGATGAACTCCTAGAGGGGCACCTGGGTGGCTCAGTCGGTTAAGCATCTGCCTTCAACTCAAGTCATGATATCAGGGCCCTGGGATCAAGTCCCACGTCAGGCTCCCTGCTCAGCAGAGAGTCTGTTTCTCCCTGTCCCTCTGCCCGTTCCCCCTCCCATGCTCTTTCTTACTGTCTCTTTCTCTCAAATAAATAAAATCTTTTTTAAAATTGTGTTTTATGCCACCAAGTTTTTTTTTAAGATTTTATTTATTTATTTGACAGAGAGAGAGATCACAAGTAGGCAGAGAGGCAGGCAGACAGAGAGGGGGGAAGCAGGCTCCCCGCTGAGCAGAGAGCCCAATGCGGGGTTTGATCCCAGGACCCTGAGATCATGACCTGAGCCAAAGGCAGAGGCTTTAACCCACTGAGCCACCCAGGTGCCCTATGACTTGCTTTACTTTAACATCTGCTTTATTGCAGTGATCTAGAACCAAACCTGCAATATCAACAAAATATAGCTATACTGGAGAGTTAAGAGAGTAATCTTAAATGTCTTCAGTACACACACACACACACAGTAATAGCCTTACTTTGGTTATCATTTTGGAATAGATACATGTGCCTAATCATCATATTGTACACCTTACTTGCATATGTTACATGTCAATAATATCTCACTAAAGTTAATGGAGGGAAGCTGAGCTGCATTCTTCGGGTTGCAGAGTCCCTCCAAGGAAGCAGTGAATTCCATATTTAACACCTTGATCTGAAACTGCTAAAAGCCATAAACAATGCAGTTCCGAAGAATACTGGTTAATGCACCCTTTCCAGCTTTTGTATCATCGTGGGAATTTACTGACTGCCACACAAAACTGCTTTACACCTCCAATCTCCAAGCTGGCCGGGACAGTTTCTCCGCATTTGACACAGAAGTCACCCCCTTCTGTGGCCACCGTTCTCGTAACTGTAACAAAACCCCAGAGTCTGCTTTTTGTCTTTTCCAGATTTATTTGTCCAACTACTGAGCCGGGTCCACATTTAGATCTCCAGAGATGTGGAAATAGTTGTTTCCATTAGTCATCTGTGCATCATCACTGCGGTTATTAAAAAAGACCATTACTTCTGAGGATTCTGTCCGAGGCCTAGCTACTTAGTATCTATTGAATCACTAGCTCTTAAAAGTGATGGGAGTAGAGTTCTCAAAACTTGTTTATTGTTGAAGCAAACCTTTTTTTTTTAACACCAAGAGTGTTAGCTTTTAATTTCAAAGTTTTTCTTAGCATATTTTTTGTATAAGGTCCTGGTTTGACACAAAGTAGTATAAAATTATAAAATAAGAAAGAATTCAACGAGAACAAAGAAATTAGGATGACTGTCCAAAAAATGAACATGTGCATAGCACATACGGGAACACAATGTTTTTAAATCCCAAAATGAACAGGAAAGCTGGAGGACATGAATCCAAGGAAGGAGGCAGCAACTTCTGTGAGTCAGATACTTTGCTAGGTACTCTGTTGGGTTGAACTCCTGTAAGGAATTTTTTATACTATGTGTGTAGTCAGAACAGGGAAATCAGAGTTTGCCAAAGAAAACGTGAAATAAATTGTAGATTTGCTAAAAAACACTTTGAAAACCGCCTGTCATACTTACCCGCATCCCTGAAGAGTCTAGTATGGTCCGTGACATATTGAATGCAATCAAGTTAACTCAGGTAAACCATAGGTTTTTTGATTTAGGGAAACAGAACAACAAAGTCACTCAGGGTAATCTGTGCGTGACTGAATGGGGAATTCCTACAATTTCTCTGTTTTCACCTGGAAAGTATGTCTCATTTAATTCAATTTTTTTTCCATCTCTCACACCAGTATAGAGACAGAGAAGTATATGGGATGCACATGAACTACATGTAGAATTTTATAATGCTTTTATTTAAAGGCCAATAATAAGCTTTTTGGAGTTTTGCCGAAGCTTTATGGGACTGAGTCCTTAACCCATGGGATCTGAAGCTGGCTTCAGGAAAGCAGTGTCTGAATTGAGTTCAGGGATACCCACTGGTGTTGAAGAGTTGCATGCTGGTGTGCAGACCTCCTACCACACACACACACACACACACACACACACACACGAATTTGTATCCGAATCAATAACGTCTTACTGTCATGTGATTTGAGAGTGACGAAAGATGGTATGTTGAAAGCAAAACTAATCTAAGGTTCAGGGAAGCTTGATCTTCATTAAGGCCTGTCATGGATGGGACTTTGTGATTTTCATCTGACCATTTCGCCTCTCTGAGCTTCAACTTTTTAGCTTATGAAGTGAATAGTTGGAGTAAAGAGTATCTAAAGTCACTTTCCACTCTGAAGTCCGGTTTTCTGCCAACGTCCCTTGCTCTATCATGTCTGACAATGTCCTCTACAGCCGCCATCTGTCAACAAGCACTTCTGTCCTTCTGTGCTTCACATAAAAGTCGTCCTCTGTCTTAAAGGAATTCAGAAAACTTATAGTCAATCTTTTTAGTGAGAGCAGAAAGGCTCCTGGTTCTCACAAGCCCCACCTTTCAATGAAATAAGGCCAAAAGGTAATGTCACCTCACCACTTCTTTTAAAATCAGCTGCGAATTGAAATTGGGTTGGAAATATCCCTTGCCTAGTTTGAGTCAGTTTGAGTTTGGAAATTCAACAGCTTAACATTCTTGCTGTCAATTCCTTATGCCTTCCTATCTTTTGGAAACTTTTCTGTTTGCTTAATATCTTACTCCAGTGTTACTAACATCTTCCTGCCAACAGACGAGCCAAGCTAGAAAAAAAAGAAACAGGAAGTAGTCACAGAAGTACGCTAAACCAGCTTGGTTTTATGTAGTCTTGTTTAAGGAGAACTTCCAAATTCCAGCTGTGTACATTTAAATGTCTCTTTAAATGAAACTGACAGAGGGAGAATAGGATCCAATTAGCAAGAGTTTCTTTTCCTTGCATCTGATAAGTTAACATCTGTGCCTTCTGATAAAGGCACTCTAATTTTTTTTTAGTGGCATTTGCACTATTCATTAGTTCCCTTTTAGTACAAATAGCTGACTCCAAAAAATGCCCCAAGGCTACGATAAATTGTTAGACAGGTGGTAGAGAGGTATCACCTTCGAAGGGTGCCTCTCCAGGTATACATTTGTGTTTCCACATTAACAATATACATTGAAATGTGGAAGTAAACTTTTTTAGTCACACTGGTTTTTTTTTTAATACTCTGAAACAATGATTCACTTAATATAATAAGAATATGATGATAATGATGATAAGGTTAGTTACTAATTTGTAGCTATCTGCTGATTCTTTTAAAGGTACACTTAGCATTTAAGTAAACACTTTTTTTTTCCTTTAATTATGTGTCACTGGTTTTGGATAGGTGAAATTTTTGTTGTTATTGTTTTACCCTCATTCCCAAATGTCAGGCCCTCAGGTTATATTATTGTTTGGAGAATTCTCACCTCTCCTCCGGTTTTTCTGCCAACGTCCCTTGCTCTATCATGTCTGACAATGTCTTCTACAGCCGCCATCTGTCAACAAGCACTTCTGTCCTTCTGTGCTTCACATAAAAGTCGTCCTCTGTCTTAAAGGAATTCAGAAAACTTATAGTCAATCTTTTTAGTGAGAGCAGAAAGGCTCCTGGTTCTCACAAGCCCCACCTTTCAATGAAATAAGGCCAAAAGGTAATGTCACCTCACCACCTGGGCAACAACCTCTTCTCTTATAAGGTTCCAATTTTTTCACAACACTCAGTCAGTCTTTTCTCTCTGTCTATTCACAGCCTTTAAAAAAACCTGCAAGCCTATTTTAACTCCCACCAGGCTGCTAAGAGATTTTGGGCAGAACTGTGTTTGAGGTTATTTCCCTCATTATCTATCTTATAGGTTCTGAAATAATATCTTCATCATCTCCCATTTGCCTAAGATCAGAGCTATTAATTTTTTAAGTAAATATTTTCTTTATTTGAGAGAAACTGAGAGCATGAGCAGGGGTTGGGGGGCAGAGGGAAAGGGAGAAGCAGACTCCTCGCTGAGCAGGAAGTCTAACGATGGCAGTTTGATCCCAGGACCCTTGGATCATGACCTGAGCCAAAGGCAGACACTTAATCAAGCCACCCATGCATTCCAGAGCTACTACTTTTAATCACAGGAATATTTTTATATCTGGAGCTCTATAGGAATTTGAAAGCTGTGTTCCATTCACAGTAAGTTTCTTCAGCAGTCAACTGTCAATGCCTTGCAACATACCTTCATTTTTTTGTCACTGCTGGGAAGACAGTGATGACCCAGTATCTTTGTCCCAGAGAGCATCAAAAAATGCAAAAAAAAAAAATCTAAAGAACTGTTTTTTTATTAATAGTGATCTGACTTAGATAATTTAAAAAAATTAAAAGGCATATTGTATTCCTTATAGCAATTACTATAAAAACTAAAAAAAAAAATCAACAGGGAACTAAAACTGTACACACACAAATAAATAGATTTTTAACATAAAAGAAAGCAGTACATGAGGAAAAAAAATTCAGACATATAGAATAGAAAAGCAAATTAGCCAACAATATTAGCTATATCAATAATCACACTGCATGTGAGTGAACAAAGCACTCTAAGCAAAAAGCACAGATTGTAAGATTGGATCAGTAAAAGTCCAGATCCAACACTGCAAGAAAAACACTTGAGAATCAGGGACACAAATAGGTTGAATGTAAAAGAAGAGAAAAATATATGCTATTTAAATAGTAGCTATAAGAGAGCTGGAGTATCTATAGTAATACCAGAAAAAAATAGACTAAGACAAAAATATTGTATTATGTATCATTGTTGTTTTATGTTGGGAAGATATAATACACATGTATGTAAATGTATATACACCTAAAAGAGGAGCATCCAAAATACATGAAGCAAAAACTGACAGGAAAGGAAGATGAAACCAACAATTTAACTGTTGGATTCACAGTTCAATATCCTAGTCTTAATATCTGATAGATCTAGACAGAAAATGGCACAATTAAACATCACTGTCAACCACTGTGACCTAACTCATAGTTGTAGAACATTATACCCAGGAATAGCAGAATACACTTTTTAAAAAGTTTTATTTATTTTTTTCTTTTAAAGATTTGATTTACTTATTTAACAGAGAGAGTACAAGCAAGGGGAGCAGCAGAGGCAGAAGGAGAAGCACACTCCCCACTGAGCAGGGTGCCTACCCTGGGGGGCTTGATCCCAGGACCCTGAGATCATAACTTGTGCTGTAGGCAGACACTTAATCCACTGAGCCACCAGGTACCTCTACTTTTTTTTTTTTTTAAAAAAAACATACAGAGAATAATCTCTAAATTAGACGAAATGGTAGATTAAAGGCAACTCTCAACAAACTTAAAGTGAATTAAAATTATTCAAAGTATGTTCTCCAACCACAATGAAACAAAATTAATAATGAACAACAAAAGAAATTTGGGAAATTCTTAAATATTTAAAAATTACACAGTAGGGGTGCCTGGGTAGTTCAGTTGGTTAAGCATCTGCCTTTGGCTCAGGGCCCTGGAATCAAGTCCCACATCAGGCTCCCTGCTCAGTGGGGAGTCTGCTTCTCCATCTCCTGCTCCCACTGCTTGTCAATAAATAAATTTTCTGTCAATAAATAAATAAAATCTTTAAAAAAATTAGATACCATACTTCTAAGTAATCCATACATCAAAGAAGAAACAAGAAAAATTAGAAAATATTTGAACTGAATGAAAATGAAAACTCAATATATCTCAGTTATGTTACATGTTAAAACATGAATGAACCATAAAATATTATGCTAAATTAAAGATGGCAGATGCAAAAGAGCATAGAGTGCGTGATTCCATTCATATGAAATGTCCAGAAAACTCAAAGTTGCAGTGACAGAAAGCAGATCAGGAGTGGCCAGGGGCTTGGTGTGGGAGTGCAGAGATTGACTGACAGGGCATAAGGGAACTTGTGAGGTGATAGAAATACACTAAAACTAAATGTTATAATGGTTGCATGACTTTCTAAATTTGTTGGGAACCATTCAACCGAACACTTAGAATGTGTCCATTTTGGTGCATAAATTATACCTCAATATGGCTGTTCAATAAACAAATAAATGTATTGAAAAAATGTTTAAAATATGGTAAAAATCTGGAAAACATGCATCCTTTATCTTTCAGAAATAACCCCCATAAGTCTTTGGATTGAAAACAAAGTCTTTGACTAAAATATCCCAAATTACAAAGCCTCATTCTTCCAAGAGAAAAATACAGGATGGCAACAGCATTCCAAGCGTTTAATATGGGTGACTAGCTGTTAGGTGCTTCTTTTCTTTTTTTTCAAAAGATTTTTATTTATTTGTCAGAGAGAGATAGAGAAAGCGCAAAAGTAGGGGAAGCAGTGGATAGAGGGAGAAGCAGTTTCCCTGCTGAGCAGGGATCCCAATGTGAGACTCGATCCCAGGGCTCTAGGATCACGACCTGAGCTGAAAGCAGCTGCACAACTGAGCCACCCAGGCATCCAGCTGTTAGGTGTTTCATGTGTCTTATATTTATGATACTTAAAGTACATAATTGCAATAATAAAAGTCACTGACATCAGCAAATAGAGATACAAAAATGCGAGGTAAGCCTAGAATGGAGCTGGTGGAAATAGAGGAGATGGGTTTCTATTAACCTGGCCAATGGATCAAGTGGGTATTATTTGTAGCATGCATTTGAAAAGGTGTTGCCATCTACTTGGGTTTCCATAACCTTCTCTGTGGAGCTCCTTGTTAGCAGTTGTCTTGTATAAGTTATTTACTGTCACCATAATGTTGCTCAACTACAACATTCAATGCCATGTAAAAATAAGCACTTATTCTTAACTCCTCTGGAGCCAGCAAGGTAGGCTTGACTGGTCTATTGATCTTGATAGGGTTCTTCATGCTATTGGCTGGTCTCCAGTGACCTCAGCAGGTTCCACTCCACAACTCAGCTCTGCTCAGAATGTCTCACTGGATCAGCCAACTAGTCTAAGCCTGTTTTGCGGGACAAAGGCAGGAGAAGTAGAAAGAGAAAGTGTAGATCACAAGTTCTCTTTCACCTTCTGCTTTGTGTCTTATTTTCCAATAAAATTAATAATGTAGCCCAGCCTAGCATTGAGACATGGGCAGAATGCCACACTCACAAAGGGAAGAGCGAAGGGCAGGATTGAGGGTATGAAGAACAGAGAACACTTTTATTATTAATCTATCACATTTCCTATCCTGGGAATAAAATTCACAGGTATTATTAAACACCTTAGACTGACAGACCCTTTTATTGTCTCAACTACCATTATTTTTCCACTCTCCTGCTACTAGTAACTTCTGTATCCTCACCCTCAGGTGTTTTTTTGTTTGTTTGTTTGTTTGTGTTTTGTTTTGTTTTGTTTTGTTTTAGCCCAACTCTCACTCTAAACTCCAGGAACACACTCAGTGAATAAATCATTTCATCTGTTCCAGCTTTCTCCCTCCCTGCCTACACTTTTCCAACCTCAGTGTGATTGGGTTTTTTTCCTTTAAGTTTATTGACTTTTCATGGATTCATTTCTTTCCTCAATGTCTCGGGACTTGGCTATTACTAGTTGAACCTCTTTCTTGTTGTCATTGCTCTTCCACCATACTCTCTTGGGAAAAAAAAAAAACAAAAACCTTATGTACAAATGAATCACTAGACACATTTTCCACTCTTATACTTGAGCTTTCTTGTGCTGCTGTGGAAAAACCATAAAGCTTGGCTGAGTCAGAGGTGACTGGTTATCTGCAAAAGAGAAATGCTGCCTTTTCAGTATTAATTTGTTGCTGTGAACTAGCCTCTTGGCCACACTGTACATTTTCCAGTAACCCTTCTGCTTCTATATGTGGCCATGTCACTGAGGTTTTCCAGTGGAATGAACTCAGCATCTCACTTCTAGATACGATAACCCAAGAATAGCTTTTACAATTCTCCAGGCTCATCTTCTTGCTTCCCTTGTCAACTGACCACAGAGGATCAGCAAAGAACTCCGAGGCCCCATGGGATGACAAAGCCACAAGTTAGAAAGAGCCTGAGTGGCTAAAGGAATATGAGAAAGGTCACTAGTATCTAAGAACACCACATTACAATCAACATGAGCAGGACATACATTTATGGTGTTTCACTACTGAGACTTAGAGGTAGATTTCTTCAGCAACTTATGCCATATATCTTAAATAATCCATACATGTATTAGTGCATTGAGATCTGTGGTCTGCAAGTCCACTGAAATTCACAATACGGTTGTATAATCCGGAGCCAGGCTGCCGCCAGTTTTCTTCAGCTTCAGTGGGACCTTTCAGCCGTGGTCCCACACCATCTCTTCCCTCTTCACATCTCAAACTATTATACATGCTCCCACAACTCCATCATTCCAAAGATAAACTTGCTTTCCTTTTCCCAAAAATAAAAATTCTCCCTTCCTCTTCTTGGAAATACAGGTGGCAAGAAAATATAAAACGTTCCCAATTTTATAGTGGCTCAGAATGAATCAAATGTTCTTCAACAAGTGTTTAAATACATCAGGAAAATAAACTCTTTAGAGAGGTGGTGGGTAGTGTGGGCTTTGACTTTCAACTTTTGAAATAAATTACTTGTAGAAAATGTTAAGTCATAAGACACCAACCCAAGCCGGTTACAAGTGACATTTCATAAGAAGGCTTTACTCAGTCCATGAAATAGGACCGTTACGTAAGAAGATCTTCTTCCTTTACTAACTCTCTTTTTGTGGGTTGGGATTAATTTGCTACTCCTGTAGAGTTGTAGTTCCTGACATTTTAAAATTTGTGTCATACTTTCAAGTGCTGAACTACTAGTTAGCAGAACTCAAGTACTATAAAATCTCAGCACACCTAATAAGCAGATACTCTGCTTATGCAATCATACTCTGATTTAGCCTAAAACTAAGCTGACAACAGACAGTAAGCTGAAAGCTGCTAATTCACTTCGCAGGATCCATTCTATAAGGTGTTCTGTCTGATAAACATGTCCTAACATAGTAAGTTTTTGTTTAAGTACCTCTTCCCCCCAATATTGTTTCGCATTACTGGCACAATTGTAAAGGGCTCAGAACACATACGTAGACTATAAAAGCCTGGCTGAGAATGACTTTTGTAGAGAAATTAGAATGAGTAACCCAAACTTAAAAAATTGCAGCAGAAATGGCCCATTTTCGAGGCAATTCTGTGGGATACTACTGAAAAATTTCAGAACAAGAATCAATTTATGATATCTCAGGGCCACAAAGAGAAGGACATTTTAGAGCATGGAAAAAAATTTAAGTCCAGGGGACTTTATTTACTTTTCATACTAAAATATGCTGATTTAAAAAAAAAGAGAAAGGAAGCAGCAAGATAGTCTTCGGGATCAGGGCTCCATAAGATGTTTCCTTCAGTGACAGGAATGTGTAGGGCATTTCAATGCCCATCAGCGTCAAAGGGATTAAAAGAGAAGTAGTACACAAAGGGGGACAGAAGCACGTCTAAGAGTAGTGTCCTTTCATCTGGGAGAGTAGTGTCATGAAATGTTAAAAAGCCATGTGTCTATCCTTTCTGTATCACATGAAATCTTCGAGACAGGAATAATGATCATTTCAGAAACCTATACAAAAGGAAGACTGTGGCATTAATTTACCAATCAATGAGCCATTTCAGCTGATCCTCCAAGCAATTGAAAAGAAGTAGACATCATGATTAAGCAAAAAGCACCATTCTGTACGCCAAGCATATATCATAATTTTAAATAATAATACCTTACATTTGTGTAGCACTTCGGAGTTTACGAAGCACTTTTATGTACATTATCCCATTTATCAATCTCTAAAGGAGGAAGAAAAATTTAAGGCAAGGAAAGGGATTAATATTAGTGTTGCACTGGATAAATGAGGGCGAGTTTCTAGAATAATAGAAGTCCTCAACAAATCTTTATCAGAAACTGATGAATTGCCCATATCAACTTCATTATCCTTATCATGAGCACTTATGAGAGAAATGAAAAATTGATGAGGACCATCATAATCAAAGAGAATAAATGTTTCTCTGTTAAAGTGAATGCATAATCTTTCCAGGAATAAAATAACAATATTCATTCATTATTAAATTCTGAGAATGCTGACACCAAATCTCATTTCAACCAGCGAAGGAAATTAGCAATATAGAAGAATCCTGTTTGGATTGGTGTAGTTAAACTGTATGTACATAGCGAGATATTTTCCCCCTAAGATCTACTATCCTGTCTCTCTCGATTGGGGAATATTTTTGGAATCTATTTATGATACAGTGAAGGCTCATTTTTTTTATAGATAGATTGATTACCTTCTAAAAACGGATGGAAAAAATACCAGAGACATACTATGCTTTACATATGAGAGAAATTAATGGCATCTTAGAACAAATGGACTTTTCAGGAGTGATCAGTTTTCATTAAGATTACTGTGTTTTCTCTATTATCCCCTATACCATCTTAGCCCAGCCTTACACAAATATAAAGAAAAACAATTTACTCCATTAAGTAATTGCCTATTTTCTCTAGCTGATCTTATCAATTATTTCCATTACACTGATGAAAATTAAAGTAAAAAAGGTGATATTACCCCATTAGCTACTTTAAAATGTGCATTGGTAATGTACTTAAGATGTAGTACTTTTTACCACACCCCAAAATTGGACTTTTATTTTATTTTGTTTTTTTTAAGATTTTGTTTATTTATTTGACAGAGGAGAGAGATCACAAGTAGGCAGAGAGGCAGGAAGAGGGAGAGGGGGAAGCAGGCTCCCTGCTGAGCAGATAGCCTGATGTGGGGCTCAATCCCAGGATGCTGAGATCATGACCTGAGCTGAAGGCAGAGGCTTTAACCCACTGAACCACCCAGGAGCCCCCAAAATTGGACTTTTAAAGAAATATCAAATATAAGTGAGCAAAAGAAAAGAAGAAATGAAAGAGTTCTAATATTTCCATTACCGGCAGATAACCACTGCAAATTTCTTAGTTTGCTTCTTCGGTTCTATTTTCTGTGACTATGCATGTATATATCTTTGTGTGTGTCTGGCTACGTGTGTCTGTATGTATCTCTGTGTGTGTGTGTGTATGTGTGTGTGTGTGTATGGTCTATAGCTGGGCATTTATATAACTCGGTGCAATATTATGATTTATAAGAAACATATACTTGGTCAATTTCATATATATATTTTTCATATATATTTGGTCTTTGTCCACAATTCCTATCTCCCAGCTCCCAAAACCCTTGGAATATCCTAAGTGTTGAGAGTGATAAATGTGTCTTTTGTTATTGTGATTAGAGGTTTGAGATCTTTAGCCTCACACCCTGATCTCCAGGAGGGTAAAGGGACTGGAGATTGAATCAGCCAATGGCCATTGACTCAGTCAATCACGACTATGCAATGACACCTTCACACAAATACAAAAAGACTGGATTCAAAGAGCTTCCCAGTTGGTAAATATGGAGATGGGGAGAGTGGTAGGCTCAGAGAGAGCATGGAGGCTTCACATCTTTTTCCTATAACTTGCCCCATGCATCTCATCATCTGGCTATTGATTCAGATCCTATATTGCATCCTTTAATAAACTGGTAAGTGTTAAGTAAGTGTTTCACTGAGTTCTTTGAGCCTTTCTAGAAAATTGAAAGAATGTATGGAAGAAGTCATTGGAATCTCCAGTCCTTAGCTGATAGGTCTTAGAAGCACAGGAAACATTATGGGGCTTGTAACTGGCATCTAGTGTGGAGGCTAGAAGGCAGTGGTATAGGTCCATGAATTGACTGAATATTGACTTCAAACTGGATGAAATAGTTTCATTCATTTGGCAAATCACTTAGGTGGAATTTGATAAGAAATAAGTCTTTAAAGTCTTTAAAGAATATAGGAGTCAATTTCTTGAAAAGCTTTTAACCTTTCCAGGGATTTTGGATTAAACAAAATTCTATGGTTTCTGAAATTGCTCCTTATCTTTTGAAATAACTCTTGCAGCTTTTAAAAATTTCTCTTTTAATGTACAAAAGCTAAACTGCCCAAAAAGTAAGATTTCACTCTTAAAGCTCAAACTTTTCACAGAAAAAAAAAAAAAAGTTGTAACCAATCCTGTTGCCTCTAACAAGAGCTCTATTATATTGAGTCAGAAAACTAATCTTTGAGATCATTTTGGAATAGGAAGCCAATATTTATTTTAGCTCAGAGTGCTTTCCCTTTCCTAATCAATCTCATTAATATGAAATATCAGAAAAGTATCATATCTGAAAAAGGCACAGGAAAAATGAATATATTGAATTAAATATACATTTTAGAAAGTAGACTACCAAAAGAAAGAACTTTTAATCATTGCCATCATCTTTTCTCTACTTTTTGAGTTATGTCAAAGAAAAGCATAGCAACTAGCTTATCTTTCCCTTTGAGGAAATTGTACAGTAAACAGTGTTTGCAATATTATGGCAAAGCCATCTGTACATTGGGGCATTATTCACCATTTAAATGTTCTTATTATTGCTAAGTGAAAATGTGGTTTTAATACAGCAAGTACCTATGATTCCATTTTGGAAATAGGTACGTACATCTGTTTAGAAAAGATGATCACAAAACTGTGTTTAGGAACATTAAAATGTGTCCTTTTTTACTGCTCTCTGAAATTTTTATGTTTTCCTTAAGGCAACTATATCCTATATAGAAACGGGGTATTTTGACCTCTTAAGATGGAACAAAAAGGTAGTTTACTATTGGTGGGGTTAAAAAAGTTAGTGAATCTCCGTTCTAAAAATAAATAAACAAACAAATAGATAAATAAATAAAGACTGCATAGACTGCATCGACTGCATAGAATTGAACATATAATTAATATTAGGCAAATAGGAAACTGGAAGTTGGGAATTCTCTGCCTGAACGGATCCTTGAATTATTCATTTATCTCAAGCAAGTCCACACATTTTGCCTCTTCTCTAGTTTTTTTGAAGCTTGTTGTCACAGACTGGCCCTAGACACTTGATTACATGCATTTCACATTTTGCTCAGTTAGGATGAGGTAGCTGCTCAACGTGGCTGAAATTCCAAGAGGTCAACTCAATAAGATGTTACTAACGTGCAACCCAGCAGATGAACCTTGCCGAAAGTCATTGAGTGGAAGGAAATTTGGCACAAAAATCTAAAATAAATAAATTGATAAGGGAAGGGGGCACTCTTGAAATTTAGGGGAGCGTTTTCAGGTCAGGAGGGCTGCATCTGCATTTCCTTCTTGCTGGAGGAAAAACAGGGACAGAAGCACAGAGAGGGCAGCAATATCGTAAATCCAAGAAGGTGAGACGTTTTCAGAAGAAAAAAAAATTGAGAGCTTCAATGGCTTATAATTTTTTTTTTCCTTTCTCTTTTTCAAAAATTTCCCCTAAGATTGGGAGTATCAGACATTGACATGGGACTCAGGGAACTGACCCGTAAAGTAATTAGAAGAGGAATTCCCCCCCATGCCCCGCCCTCTGGTCCCGGAGCTGGGTCAGATGAAAGGCGCCTCTGTTTACTTCCTGATCCGTCTAATTTCTGTAACAAGGACCATCCCAAACTCATCTCCCAGCAGCTGCTATGACTGAAACTCAAGAGATTGCCCCAGGCACCATGGCACCTTCTTAGAGCTGTCGACCCTAATGGATTAGGCTCCTTAGCACAGGTGGCAATTTAACAGGAGACCAAACTTTTACACTAGTAAGAGACCACTGAAAATACTTCAAAGACCGCAGGCCCCGAGCAGAGCTAAGAAAACACAGGGTTTTCTAAAATATATGTCAACTGCCCATCCTCACTTTTCAAAGGAAGGTGATTACAGGAGCAGTGGGAGAGACAGGGAGCAAAGATTAATACAATTTCAAAATTTTAAAAATATATATATATTTTTTCATTAGGAGTTTTACAACTACAGGCATTAATTTAAATTTAGGGACCCATATTTGCATAAGGACTGAATTTTATTTCAAACAAAATATTATCAAATTTTTGCTTGAGAAATTTTTTCCAATCGTACAAAAAACAGTATTGAGGATTAAATTTCTTTTTCTTTTTTTATTAGGCAACATTTCCTATTTTTTTTTAATATTGAAAACCTTAAGAAAAGGAAAAAAGCATGTCATCCTTTTCACAATAGCTCAGCACTTAAATTAATCTGCTTGTATAAAAATGTTGGTAAACAGGGCATAACACATATACCACACTATTACAGACTTACAGTGAAACCTCACAAAAGAATTCAGAAAGCAGATGAGTCAGATGCTAGACAAAGACCAGATTAGTTGAAAGACAGATTGGAGGCTGAGAAAAATGGCTCAGAAATGCTGACAGAAGATTCTAAATTACAGGATATTGCACATGAAAGCACTTATACACATGTAAGCCCAAAATGTAACTATTATAGAAAGTTAATAATTAGAAAGGAAACGATACTCCATATACTTTATTCATATATATATTCATGATATATGCATATACGTGACAAACCATTAAAATACTTCTTCAGTTTTTTAAACATCAAATTTTGTGAATTCAACCACAGAAATTAGAATGATTTAGGGGGTTGATTAATTTTTTGCATTCTTTTTTTTTTTTAAAGATTTTATTTATTTATTTATTAGGAAAGAGAGAGAGTGAGAGAGAGCATGAGAAGGGAGAAGGTCAGAGTGAGAAGCAGACTCCCCATGGAGCTGGGAGGCCGATGTGGGACTCGATCCCGGGACTCCGGGATCATGACCTGAGCTGAAGGCAGTCGCTCAACCAACTGCGCCACCCAGGGGCCCAATTTTTTGCATTCTTAAAATAAAATCTGAGTTACTGAAATCAATGAAGAGGAAGAGAAAAGGTATAACATGCCTAGCTGGAATGTTGGAAAAATGTCAGATTTGTCACACATTTTTAGATTTTAATCTCATACTAGTTGACCACTACCTGTGTGCAGCAGCTACCGGAAAGAATTTTTTCTTTTAAAAAAAGTGGAACAGATGTGGTAAAGAAAACAACAGAAATGAAGGCTTGTTGCATAAGAATAAATAAAGCCTCGAAATGCTTCACAGCCCACATTGATTTAGATTTTGTTTTCTTAAGGGTGGAAAATTGAAATAAAAATATATGGTGTCTAATAAGACATTATTATCATAATTCTACTTTTTTGAAAAATGCAATTTTTAAAATTAATTAACTAATTACTTTTTTGAAAAATGCAATTTTTAACCCTACTTCTCAAATAAGACTGTGCATTTTCTATCCCGGCCGGGACTTCTCTAATATTATTTTTTTGAGTAAGTTAAGCATGGTTTCTATCATATGCAAGCAAAAGCTTCCTGAATGGTTTGATAATGATCTGAGTAGGAGTGTAGGGTTGAAAATCTGCCCTTTTGGACAGATTCCCTTCTTTGTTGCACCTCACTTGTCTTTCAGAGAATACTTCTGAGTTCCAGTTACAGGCAAGGCATTTTTTTCAGGTGTGGTCCCACGTCAAACCTAGAATCCTGTCTGCTATTTTCATCTCCCAGTGCTCATTTCTTAAGATTCTATGGAGATGCTTACGAATTTTATAGCAGGAGAGGAGCATGCTGGAAAAAAAAAACAAAAACCAAAACACTGATTTGAATATCAGAAGGCCCATGAGTTGGGACCTCAACTAGCTTGTGAGTGTGGGCTGGTCACTTCATTTCTGTGGACTTGATTTCGTGTCATGAAAATTAGGAGATTGGGTGGGTTCGATTGCTGAGGTCAGTTTTGAGATTAACATTGTATCATAAGGTAAAACACATTTTCTTTTTCGGCACCCATGTTATATTCTACGATATTATAGTAATTTTGGATAATTTTGCTATTAAGGCTTTCTTTACAAATGAACGGAGTCGTCATGAAATGGAATAGAACAGCCACTGTTGTTTTTCTGTTTTTAAAGGTAATGGAATAAAGTCCTTTTAGTTGCTGACTCATTGCAAGCCATCCAGCAACTTTGTGACTGCCCGGAGAAGGGAAACCACAACCCCTAACTTCCTAATCAGTGTTCTGAATCTATATATTTTTTTAAGAGAAACATTTCATCAGGAAGTGCCAATTAGGAATAGGATTTGACCTTTGCTACTATGGCTGGCTCATCAAAACAAAATTGAAAAAAAACAAAGGTGAACTCTGCTCAGCCACATCCTGAAATATTTCCGGAAGTAAACGAGGTCCTAAATATGAATAAATAATCTCAATCTCTCTTTCTTTCTTTCTTTCTTTCTCTCAGAAGTAGCACCTGTTCTCTACTACTCAAAATGCCCTTCTTGTAATCTGTATAGGATGATTAGGAAAGTCTTTATTCTTTCATTTCACTATTAACAATCTTATCTTAGATTGTTTTTTTATGGTCTTGTCTCTCGCTATGTCTGTCAAGTGGGGCAGAGAGCTTTTCATGTGATAGATACTCAGTAGATACATGCTGGACTACCCTGGAGCTTGGGTGGTTACATTGCATTTTCTATGCTAAAAAAGACCTGTATTTAAATCCCCTCTTTGACACTTAGGCCTGTAACCTTTACCAGATCAATTCAAATTCTCCGAATCTTAATTTCATCATCCTAACTCACAGGGCTGTCTTCAAGATGAAAGGACATAATGAACGTGGAGTACTTAGCACAGGTTTGCTTGTTCTTTCTATTGTTAATTTGATTACTATCTTCATCTTTGTGTTCATCTATTTCATCTTTTTTTCCCAAAGACAGAGTCATGCCTGAATCATCTTTATATGTTGGCCCAGGAGAAATTGAATTTTTGAAAATAATTTTTTTTAGTTTTGCAATGATTATTGCACGATCGTTTTCTGTCTGTATCCATAATTTTTTTAAAGATCTTCAAGGTCAGTAACAACTCCTGTCCATATGTCCTGGTTATGCACTTTAGTTTATTTTTTATTTTGTTTTTTAAAGATTTTATTTTTTATTTATTATTTGTTTGTTTATTTATTTATCGGGGAGAGACAGAGACAGAAATAGTGAAGAGAGGGAGAAGCAGGCTTCCCACTGAGCAGGAAGCCTGACATTGGGCTCCATCCCAGGACCCTGGGATCATGACCTGAGCCAAAGGCAAACACTTAACCGACTGAGCCACTTTGGAGCCCCATGTATTCTAGCTTAATGTGGATCTGTGACTGGCCCAGCTGGGTAAATATCAGCAAGATGAGAGAAGCTGCAGAGAAGGGGGATGGAAGGAAGTTGAGGGATTTTAGAAGGAAGAGAAAGGAGATGAGCCCCAAGAAATGCCAATGTTCAAAGACTGAGTCACTGGGAAGATGGTAATGTTTTTCACAGCAATGGAAATCACAGAGAAAGGAATAGGTTAGATGGGATAAATGGGAACTCATGTGGGACCGTTAGCAATGAGATACCTTAACTTGCTAAGGTGACAACACACGGGTGACAATGTGTGATTGACCTTGGAAGGGAAGTCAGCCTGGAGTTGTCACCTGATTCTTAGTTTTAGTTGAAGCCAAAGCTTACATCAGGTTGTTCATGAAGCAAGGGAACTGAAAAAGATGGTTAAGAACAAATGTTTGGGAATGTATTCATGTTTAGGGGTAGAAGGAGAAGTAAATATTAATTTTCACTATAGCTACTGACCACTACATTCAAGATTAATACAGGTACGATTTTATCATAATAAAAAATTGGGAGGGGTGGTAAAAAATATTCATCTTCAATGCATTACTAATGCATATTTTATTTTATGTTTTTAAAATTTTTATGTATTTATTTGAGAGAGAAAGAGAGACCGCATAAGCAAGGAGAGGGGCAGAAGGAGACGGATAAGCGGGCTCCCCACTGAGCAGGGAGCCCAATCGGGACTCCATCCCAGGACCCTGAGATCATGACCTGAGCTGAAGGCAGACGCTTAACTGACTGAGCCACCCAGGCACCCTACTTATGCACTTTTTAAAGCAGCAAATGAGAAAATATCACCTCTTTCTAATTTAATTTAAATACAGTTTCCCATATATACTCTCAGGTAGACTTCTATTATCCATAAAAGGAGTAATCTCTCCTACTTTGCAGAATTGAATAGAACATTTTATGGGAATTCTCTTGCTTTAAATAATTACTTATTTGTTGATGTCTTGTACTGTCTTTCTTCTACCTTCCATATCACATAGGGATAGTTGGAGGTCAACATATAAATACGCCTCCTTCTAACTTCAAACTCTGCTGTGCCCTAGCATCACTTAGGAAACTTTAGAAACTCCTGATACCCATGTGTCACCCCAGGGCAATGAGATCAGAATATGTTGGAGTGGAAGCCAGGCAATGGAGGCTTTACAAGACCCTCAGATGATTCCAATATGCAACATAGTCTGGCAAACACTGTTCTAAGAAAAGTGCTCTGCATCTTTGAGGGAAGTCTCAGCACCCGTACTTTACGAGGAAGGGCTGACCAAGATTTCAGTAGGTAAGATTGCAGTCTCCCAGTTTCTCCTCGACCAGATCCAGGCTCATCAAAACTTGGGCTCTGGTCATGATCCTGGGGTCCCGGGATGGAGCCCCACATGGGACCCCCAGCTCAGTAGGGAGTCTGCTTCTTCCTCTCCCTCTGCCCTTCTTTCCCACTCCAGCTCTGTCGCTAGCTTTCTTTCTCTCTCAAACAAATAAAATATTAAAAAACAAACAAACAAAAAACCCTACAAAAGCTGTGCAATCATTGAAATCTCAAATTCACATATTCCCTTATGTGAGGAAAATGATTGCAGAAAGTCTATTTATCTGGAATTAGGAGAAAGAAACTGGTATCAGACCATGAGAAGTGGCTATTCTGGTTTGAGGGATGAGTAGCTGTTACTTGACTTTTGGAAAAGTATTAAGATCATTTGTGCCTCTATGATGGGGTTGGAAGAGCTTTCTAGAGTTGCTATGTCTAGAATTGGCTGGAAATGATTCACAGTGAAAAACAAAACAGAACAAAACAAAACATAGAAGATTATATATTCTCAGTAACACATGGAGCTTAGCAGAAAGAAATTTTTATGTCAAATGCCATTAGAATTAGCATGTACTAATAAAGAAAATATATCAATGGCTAGAGTGGTTTTGGTCATTTTCCTTTTTTGAAGGTGCAACAAAGGTATATTAATATACATATATATATACACATATATAATCTTTCAAACTTCTTTTTTAACTTAACACTATACCATTTATTGCCTCCACTTTCTTTGGGGGAAAACATTTTAAGTGACGAAGTAAATGTGTAGCGTATAGATAGGGACCATCATTTGTTTTAATAATCCAGTTATGTTCGATAACTTGTGTTTCCAAATTTTGGGAGTCATAAATAATATTCTAATAAATATCATTTTAAAAATCTTTTGTATATTTAGTTATTTTATTAAGATAGCTTCCTTGAAGTAGAATCATGATGGATACAGTAGGGAAGATAAAGGATACAGACTCTTTGATGGTCCATGACACTTACTGATAAAATACTGTCTAGAAGTGTTGCATAAATATAAGCTTCTGCTAGTATTTCACGAGTATATATCTCATTCTAACCTAGAGCATTATTGCTTTAACTCATCGTTAATGTAATTACATTCCTTTAATTCATATATCATCAATTATTAGTGATACTAATCACACAAAAAACTGATTTATAACTTCTTGGTTTAGCAGCGTTGATAGAAAAGAGAAGTGTCATCCTCTATGCCATTACTTCTTTGAATTCCAGGGATTAGGACACAAATTTGTCAATTTAAAAATGCAAAAGAAAGTCTTTTATTTTCCAGTGAAACGGAAGAGCGATGGACATTTCCAAGGATAAACAAATGTAACACTTTTAAAACGTACTATATATTCTTATCACCACTTGAGGATTCTGTAACTGAGGAAACTGAATCTCAGAAAGTTTAAGTGAGGTTTTTCAGGACTTTTCATTTGTGAAGCAGCATTGACATGATTAAATATCAGTTTTAACTTCACATTCTATTTTCTTTGGATTATATGATTTTAAAATAATGGTTTACTCTTATTTCCAAGGTTGAAAAAGGAATGTGGGATTAAGTGAGGGCACTGCTTTCTTAAAGGACCATCTTCTTAGAAATTATGTGTTGAAATTAAGTATTGAATAGTATAATGAAATAATTGAATGAGTAAAAAAATAGAGAGAGATGTTTGCCAAAAAAATATAAATCTTACAAAAAAGCGATGGGGCAAAAACAAGTATGTTTTAAATTCTGTTGAGCCACAATGGCTCTAAATTAATTGAGACAGTCAAGGAACTGAAGCATTGTTTTATCTCAATCCAAGAAACCAAGTATTTTGTTTCTAGGTTCACTTCTTCTTACAATATGAGATGCCACATCACAGAGTCCCACTTTTATCACATAAACTTTGATGTTCGATGTTCATAAGCCACAATTAAATTGGATGAAATTGCTATTTTTAAGTGTAGAGAAGAGTTTTTTTTAAGTTTCAAAGTAGCAAAAATGGTAATGTTGAACTCTAGTGCTCAGTCAAGCATTCCTATTTTAAGAAGGAAAACAGCTTTTTATTCAAATATATTTAAAATATTTTTTTGTGATCACATATTTGTGAAGAGAATAATAAAAATTACATTTTGTTTACCATTTATCATTGCATCTTTTAATATCATAAATATGTATGTGCTTAGATTATAGATTGAGATTTATTTCTACATGTTTATAAGTCTCTATGCATAAAAATGGAAAAATAATGAAATACACACGAATATATAGATAAAAGGCTTATATTCTTTATCATACATATACTTAATTACAGATTGTTTCTATGCTATTTAAGCAATGTACATATTATACATAACTATGTATTCTTTGTAAGTGTGTGAAAGTTACTTCCCCCTTTAGAAACAATAAATTGTACATTTCATTTGGAATAAGATTATCTTTGGACTTCTAAAAAGAACCTTAAAAAAATAAGACAAGGACCCAACATATAATTATAACATCTAGGTAACTTTCCCAAAGTAACAAAGTTTAAATACAGGAACAAATTAACAAAAAGGACAAATCCTTTATGCTGAACAAAATATAGATGGCTAATTTGTTTTTCCCTATTTCTATATTTTTATCATTTGTTGCCTATGATGGGTGGGGAATGTGGAAATCACCTTCAAAACCAAAGGTAAATGACATACATAAAAGTAGATAAGTGTTTACTTAAATGTAAATGTTTCCCTCTTAAAATAAATGTTCACAATTTTTTTTGGAATAAAATTAGCTCTGACTAAAAAAATAATTGATTAAAAATGAGTGTGAAAGTAAGTGCACCAGGACCTCCAGATGTTTGCATTATTTATAAAATCTCCATCGATCATACCTGTCATAGAACATTTTAATCAATAATTTTTTGAAGGTCAGGACCCTTCTCTGTCTGGTGCTGCTGACAAGGGTGGCAAATGCTTTCCGGTCCCACCAAAGGTGATTTTGTTACGATGAGTTGTGGTTACTGATTCTGGACTGCTTCTGCCCTGAAGATCTGTGAATTAGTCAAATCTGACATTCCAGCTTAGGAAATCACTAAAGTGCAAATCCACTCCTAGATAAAGCCTTTTGCCGTATTTTCTAAAACTAAACTAAGTCACAAAATATCGATATTAACACTCAGAAACATACATTATATGTTTGTGGCAAGCTAGGGATACAAAAAGGTCAAAGGAGATCAAAGGGAAAAGTTGCATTTTCTTTTTCTTTAGCCAAAATGTCATATGAAAGTTTCCAAAATTAGTACATTCTACTAGGTTCCTTGGCTGGCTTTAGCCTCAAGCTGGTGAAAGTCTTAAAACAGAGACTAAAGAATCCAAAAGAAGCACTAAAATTTAAGCATTTGTACATTAAGAAAAAGAATGCTATCTGTGTAATTAACATGTCACCTCCTGGAGGGCCAGGTGTTCCTTAGAAGTTACCTATGTAAGTATTGATCCCTCTTAACTTCATACAAGTTGACAAGATAATGTAACAGAAGCTTTGTAGGGGGAAAAATATGTCTAAAGACTTGTTTACTCCTTCAACTTCTGTTTAAGAAAGGATCTCACAGTGCAGTCTTTGTTCGTAAGCAGTAGAGTGGCTTTAGTACAAGTTAATGCTTGTGCACAATTTTACTGTATTTGTTGTTCATTGTTTAGATGTGTAGATTAGAAATGTTATTGGAGCTTTCCAGACCATATCTGCTCCCCATATATTAGGTAATTATATATATTTAGATATGGTGGGGTTGCATTTAGAAAACAAGGAAATGCTGTATGAGGTAGCAAAAAAATGTTTATCTGTCTCCTATTATTTATTTTTGAATACTCTTATATATGCACATACATAAACATGTGTGTTTATGAGCTATAAATAACTATACACATGTATTTCTATACTAAAATATGTTTTCATGCAGATCCGTAAATTTATTGGAATTCTTAATGTAATTGGGATTTTTTTTAATATTAAATAGTTCCTTAAGAAAAAGAAAATATACATATGACTGACTTACGGTTTTAAAAATGTTTAGGCATAACATTGAATAATATAGAAAAGAAATTTAAGATCAGTTTAATAAAAAATATAGATCGTTCTAAGTACCAAGCTTTTGTTGTTTAACCAAATATAAAGATATATATAAATATAAAGACGAGTAAGTGCCGTTTTAGAAGGGAAGCTGACCACGCCCTAACTAAATAGTTAGTACGCGCTATCTGTAAGAAATTTGCATTTGATAACTACTTTAGGTTGCAACTAGTATACAACTTATGCTCATTTTTCAGACTCTGACCAAGATGCTTTGACATATAAGTGAAGTAATTTCAAGTTTTAGAAATTAAATGTGAAAATGTACTGTCATAATCTACCATGACTCACTGAATTGATTGGCAAGCAATAGCGGAAAAGGGAAATCAGGACATCTAGCCAGCCCTATATAAAAGAGGTGAATATGTACAAATTTTGGTGTTTGGGAGGATTTATTACAGGGTAAAGTGGGAGCAATTGTACAGGTTCTACCACAGCATAAAGAAAATATTCCATTATGAACTCATTTGTTCAAATTTTGTGATTTTTTAAAAAATTGGGTTCTTTTTCAGTTGCCAATTACTATGTAACAAATCATTCTTAAGCTTAGTGGCTTAAAACAGTGGTTATTTTATTTTACTTATTTATTTTCTATATTTTTATTTAAATTTAATTTAATTAACATATATTATATTATTATTCGTTTCAAGGGTAAAATTTAGTAATTCATCAGTTGCATATAACATGCGGTTCTCATTACTTCAAGTGCCCTCCTTAATGCCCATCACTCAATGACCCCATCCCTCCAGCCCCCACCTCCCTTCCAGCAAACTTCAGTTTGTTTCCTAAAGTTAAGAGTCTCTTATGGTTTGTCTCCCTCTCTGAATTCATCTTGTTTTATTTTTCCCTCCCTTCTCCTATGAACCTGCTTTGTTTCTTAATTTCCATATATGAGTGAGGTCATATCATAATTGTTTTTCTCTGATTGACTTATTTCTTTTAGCATAATACCCTCTAGTTCCATCCATGTCATTGCAAATGGCAAGATTTCATTCTTTTCGATGGTGGAGTAATATTCCATTTATATATATATAGATATATATATATCTATATATATATCTCACATCTTCCTTATCCATTTATCTGTCAATGGACATCTGGGCTCTTTCCATAGTTTGGCTACTTGGCTACTGTGGACATTGCTGCTATAAACATTGGGGTGCATGTGCCTCTTCGAATCACTGTTTGTATCTTTTGGATAATATTTAGTAGTGTAATTGCTAGGTTGTGGGGTAGTTCTATCTAACTTTTTGAGGAAATTCCATACTGTTTTCCTGAGTGGCTGCACCAGCCTGCATTCCCACCGACAGTGTAGGAGGGTTCCCCTTTCTCCACATCCTCACCAACATCTGTTGTTTCCTGACTTGTTAATTGTAGCCATTCTGACTGGTGTGAGGTGGTATCTCATTGTGGTTTTGATTTGGATTTCTCTGGTGTTGAGTGAGGTTGAGCATTTTTTCATGTGTCTGTTGGCCATTTGCATGTCTTCTTTGAAGAAATGTCTGTTCGTGTCTTCTGCCCATTCTTGACTGGATTTTTTTGTTGCTCTGTACTCTGGAAACTATAGAACACTTATGAAAGAAACTGAGGAAGACACCAAAAAATGGAAAAACATCCCATGCTCATGGACTGGAAGAACAAATTTGTTAAAATGCGTTTCTACCCAAAGCAATATACATATTCAATGCGATCCCTATCAAAATACCACCAGCATTTCCCACACAACTGGAACAAACATTCTAAAATTGTGTGGAACCAGAAAAGATCCCCAATAGTCAAGGTAATGTTGAAAAAGAAAACCAAAGCTGGAAGCATCACAATTCTGGACTTCAAGCTGTATTACAAAGCTATAATCATTAAGATAATATAGTACTGGCGTAAAAATAGACATAGATTGGTGGGATAGAATAGAGAACCCAGAAATGGACTTTCAACTCTATGGTCAACTAATTTTCGGTGAAGCAGGAAAGAATATCTGATGGAAAAAATGACAGTCTCTTCAACAAATGGTGTGGGGGAAATTGGACCGCCACATGCAGAAGAATGAAACTGGACCACATACATAAAACATTGACTATTTTAATATTTTTCATCATCCTCTGGGTTTTCTGGGCTTGGATGGATGGATGTTTTTGTTCCTGTGATGTCACTTGACAACTTGAAATCCAAGATGGCTCCTGCAGCCGGTTGGTAGTTAGTACTGGCTGGCTGCTTGGAGCTCACAGGAAGCTTTTAAAGATGCTCCATTTCTTTTCCACTTGACTTCTCCATGTGGCTTGGGCTTCTTGCAGAGAGCAACTGGGTGCCTAGAAGAAGCATTCAAAGAAGACACATTCCAATGTGTGAAGGCTTATCCAACCTCTCTTTGCATTATAGTTTGTATCAGCCAAAGCTAGACAACAGGGCAAGCTCAAAATAAATGTAGAAGGGCATAACTAAAGAAGACACAGGTTCACCAAAGGCCTCAGAAGTAACTGTCTTTCATAGCTTTCCTTGTGTTTAATCAGGGATGTATCTCAGGAAAAGCAGATTCAGGGTAACAAGATTGGGAGGGGGAAGATTGGGGGTGGGGAGCAGTCTAGCAAGGATATAGCCCCAGCGGGAGAACAGTTTTAGACTGAGCCCATGGGAAGCTCTGATGCTAAATTTCCCACAGTGTTAATCCAACCTTTAGGCAAGTGGCTATGGGATTCTTATAATAACCAAGCTTGTCAGTTTCCAGCCAGGGTCAGCCCTCCCCTTTCGGAAGAGTGGTAAGGTGACATAGCCTCTCAGTGTGAAAGTTCAGAGTAATTTTCTAGAGAATGGAATAGCCGTGAGTTATTATCAGCCCACCTTCATCATAACTGGAGCAGGAAATAGGTACAGCATCCTCTGTAGATGTACATGTACAAAACTTATTAATATTAAATCAATATCACCAATTTCAATTCCACCAATGCTTTTCATTGAAAAATTGTCATCCGTTCTGTCTTGACGTTCAGAACCTGAGATACCAAGGACAATAACCCTAACCACAGTAAAGAATTCTCATGAAGCTAAGTCTTATTATCATAAAAACTGCCTATTTTTTCTCCTTTCTTTTATATTTAAGGGTATTTTCATATTTATTATAATAATTATTATGTCTTTTTTCTCTCCACTTCTCCACTATAGAAAGGAAGAATAAAAATAATCTATGACATTTTTGCTTTTCTTTTACTTATTTTTTGAGAAAAATACCCTAATGAAAGGGAAGAAATCATTTTGTAGCATTAAATACTGAGCCCATAATTCCCTTGCTAGATGATGAAAATGAATAAAAGAGGTAGAGAAAGGAGAGGAAGATGGAAATAGGAAGGAGACTTTCTACAAAGAGGACCTGGAGACCTAAGGGAAATAAGGAAGCTTCCTGATGAATAGCAATTAAGTTGTCTTTGTACTCAGTAGTACCTTTATCAAAGAAAGCTAACCAGAAAAGTCGTGGCTTGCTGACAAATCTTTAAAAAAGGCCAATGAAAGATGAGGTTGTTCATGAAATACTAAACTGAAGATATAATATAGAGGAATAAAACATATTCTGAAAAGTAAAACAATAGTCTATCTTGAGGAAAAGGGATTTTATATATTATCCCAACAAAATGAAAAGAGGAGAAATCATTTGTAATACATTTGCTAAGTAAAAAACAAAAACCACAGGTAGTTATCATAGTGAGCATAAAAGATATAACCACTGTAAAGAAATAGAAGTTGTACTTCATTTTTCTATTTTTAATTTTTCTAAATTTAATTTAATTAATTAATTTATTTATTTGAGAGAGAGAGAGCTCCTGTGAGCAGGAGGAGGAACAGAGGGGGAAGGAGGGTGGTGGAAAAAATTTCAAGAAGATTCTGCACTGAGTGCAGAGCCTGCTGGAAAGCTGGATTCCATGACCCCCAGATCACTACCCGAACTGAAACCAAGAGTCAAAGGCTTAATTGACTTAGCCACCCAGGCACCCCTAGAAGTTGGATTTGAAAAATTAGTATATTTGGGGGAGGAAATATTTGTGGGATATCGGAGCAGAAGATACAATAACATTTGCATACATACAAGCTTTTATAAAGTTTACATTCAGATTGCATAAAATATGATCTATTTTAAAATTATTTCTAACATTTCAATGCAAAATGTGTAATTTCACAGGTTTTGATTCCAAGTGTTTTATTTCTAATTTAATATGCACATTGATATGATAAATAAAATTGTTGTTAGTGGTTTTCTTTTGTAGCAAAAATATTAAGGAACAGTGAACAAAACCCTAAACAGTAACATTAGTGAGCAGAGACTCATGTACCAGGCATTAAATTATTGCAGAGTTATAATAACCAAAACAGTTTAGTGCTGGTAAATGACCAGCTCAGCAGGAAGAATAGAAAGTCAAGATGGACCCAGAAAGGTATATTTTTTTTTTCAGAAAGGTATATTTTTAATGAAATAAAAGGTTCCTTAAAATTAGTTGTGAGAAGATACCTCCATATTTCCCTTATTCTACAATACAGTTTCGATATCTTTATAATCAATTTTAAAATAATATATTAAATCATAAAGATACAACAAGGGAACATATCACACACTGAAAGAAAAACCTTGGGGCAAGAAAGTTTTTGTTTTTGTTTTTTAATCAGATCACAATATTCCAATGGCACATAGCAAAAACACTGATAAATTCCCAGAATGATTAAACATTTTTGTAGGTCAAGAAACCATAAACAAAATTATATCCAAAACAAAAAAATAGAAAAAATTGTTACACATAGGATGTAAAATGGTTAATAGTCTTTCATAAAGGTTACATACAAATAATTAATCAACAATTGAGTAAAAGTATTCAGTTATATATATGTGCATGTGTGTGTGTAGGATTAGAGAGAATACATGTCTACTCAGTAGACAAAACAATAAGGAAATGTTCAAAAACTTAACAGAAAAAAAAGCAAACCACATAGATTAATTTTTAAGAAGAGACCAATGGTTAATGTACCCATGAAAAATGCTATAATTGGTCATAATTTTATAATGCCAATTCAAATGTAAAATATAAATACATAATTGTATCTATTATGGAAGTCATTTGATGACACAAAGGGTCATCTAGACTAGTTTGAGGGAATATGTACATCATGAGTTATTGGGGACTTGTTAACTGGTGTAACTTCCCTGTAAAGAAAGCGGGGAATATCTACAAAATTTTAATATGTGCATATCATTAGACCAAGATGGTAAGCCTAAAAATACATTTGAAAATCGACATGAAAAAATTATGTTCAAGGATGTTTCTAATTGGTGTTTGTAATTTGAAAAGATAGAAGAAATGACAGACTGTTACAGGTAATAATTTATAGTTATTTTAAAAGGTTAAAGTAGATCTATCTGTAGTCTAATGCCATTAGAAGCACACACACATATGCACACACTTTCATATGTACATTTTCCTATTTGTATTGAAATTTTCTTGAAGCATCAATAACCTGAACTTGGCCCTGTGACAGACTAAATGGGTGCAATAGATTACAATTTTTTGAATTTTTAAATATGGTAAGCACTTTGGCAGGGACAAATCAGATGCCCCCCAATCCCATTTCCTCTACCTGGGGCCATAGGAATGTGTTTCCCAGCTGACCTTGCATTGAGATTGGGACCATGGCATTGGTTCAGGCCGATGGAACGTGGTTATAAATGATATAAACCACTTCTTGAGCTAGCTGTCACGTATGGAACGTGATCTCCTTAAGGGTACTGTCTGCAGTTCTCCAAGCTGGAAGAAAAAGATCTAGTGATGGCTGAGCCACAAGGTGGAAGAGTGGAAAGGGTGCAGAACCCAAGTCACTGACTAAAGGGGAGCTTCTTGGTGAGCTGCCAGACCCACATCTGACCACAATGAGAGCAAGAAATCAGTGCTCACTGTTTTATTCTACTGAGACTTGAGGGTTCATTTGGAACTGCAGTTTTGTCTTTCCTATGTCTGAAGAATCAAATTATATATATAGATAGATAGATAGATAGATAGATAGATAGATAGATAGATAGATATATCTATATATATATCACTATCACTTACTTTCACCAAAAAGTCCAAAATAAACCTTAAGACAAGAATTGTCTTAAGTTTGCTTTTGTTATGCTCCACCTTAGAATTTTATTTTCCTAGGACATATTTTTAATTTTTTATGAATCGGGAAAAACATAAGATTTGCTAGAAATACATTTATTTTATGATTTCAACACACATCAACCTGTTTTTTCCCAAATCAAAGATAATTGAAATGAAATACAATCTAGTTACTAGGCACACTGATAGACGCTTGAAATAGACATATAATGTAAAGCAGAGGAATAATACTTTATTTCACAAAATGTCCCAGAGATGATGAATATAGAAGAATATGGTTTGTGGCTAATTAAATGCCTCAGGTAGAGGGGATATCTGCTTGTCATTGCACAACCCCAAATCTGGTACTAAGCCAATCTCAGGTGAAGTTTGCATCATCCAAGTGAGAAAAACCTTATAAAAAGGAACATGCAGTTTTAATTATATGTTTCACTATTTTGAATGAATCTAAACATGTAGTTTGCTAGTGATGCTGAATTATAATGTTCTACAGTATTCTACTTAATCATGAAACTGAACACAATGTGGCTAAGGGTTATCTTATCCTGTGAATGACACGGCATTGTTTGAATAGTGAATACAATAAAAATGATCCCATCCACTGTGACAGTGGCTTCATGTAAACTTTAATGATATAGGAATTGTGTTAACTTTAACCCAAAGGCAGACAAAGTTATTCTCAAATAAACACATCACTTGATAGTTAATATTCTAAGGTATCAAAGGCTAAAATGTTAGTGTTTTATTTACAAAATCAATTTTCTGTCTGTGTTTTATTTGAGTCTTTATTATCTAGAGGGCAATCTATTTGGCAAAGCAACAATACTTTTGTGATAAAAATGAAAAATATGTTTTTCAATAGTCAAGGCTCTATTTAAAGTTTCAAGGAAAAATATAAGAAAGTCTATTGTTTTATTTAAAGATCCTTTTTACACTCATGTACATATGATTTTATGTAGGTATTCATATTGTGATATATATTACATCCTGCATTTTTTTAGATTGGCATTTTTTTCTTGTGTCTCTGAACTAACCTCCTCTCACTCTCAAAAGTGATGAGCCTTAGAATAGAATATCTACATAGAACATCTTTAGCTTACATACAGTTGTATCCTTCAGACTCTCCCTCTCATATCCATAGTACTCTGGATAATCATCTTTTGTGCTATTTTGACCATAAAAGGAAATTTTATGTCAAATGACTTCAGTTTTCAGATAAATACCTCAGTATAGGTTTTATTACAGGACAAAAACCAAAATAAAACAAAAGGTGATAAGTAACCTGGTTTTGCAATCAACCCAATCTTTTAAGAAGACAACTCTTCCCAATATTTCATGTAACAATATATTTTTGCTGACTACTTTTAAAATGTTTCAAATTCTTACTGTATGCAAGATACACCTATATAAAATTTGGAGTAGTATTACAATTGAAAATTTCCGCTAGCAGTGATCTTCTTAGCAGTGAGAAATATGCAAATATTCATTGAGGTATATCTTTCAATGAAGCTGTTCAAAAAGTTTCCACCCTTTCCCAGATGTTGCAGGGTAGGAAGAGGCATTTAATGGTGAACAAAAGAACTCCTTGATGCCAATCCTATATCACCCCAGAATGAACAATGCACATTATTACAAGGCAATTCTTTCTTATTTTTTCACATCACTGGAATACAATAAGAGAATACATATGCTGGCATTCCTGTAACATATTTATTAAAAAGAAGTCTGACTGAGCAAGGCTGAAAAGGGTAGAAGGATCTCCAGTAAAGAGGTTTTTCAACCCCAAGTGCCTTGGCTTTGTCAGGGAAAGCAAGGGAAACAAGATGCACCAGAGTTGTTTTTTTTTCTGTTCTTAAATGTTTAAAGAGATTTTATTTCATTCAGTTGCTTCTGATTAAGTGAAAAATGCTGCTCACCCTCTTTTCCTAGTAGTGTTCATATGCTTGAGAGAGTTTCATCTTGGGTTTTCTTCTCGCCTTGCCACCACCCCCGGAATGCAAACTCTATGCAGATAGGGACCCGGCTTTTGGCAATGCTGTATCTCCAATCTATGGCACAAGGTAGAGAGTTAATAAATATGTGTTGAATGGATGAACGAATGAAACTAGGTTTTTCATAAGCCATAGATTCCCTATTCGAGGCATAATTTTGAAGTCTTGTTTGACAGGAGAAAAAGCTTTAGGATTTGGGGAAGAGTAGTTACTAATGTCATTCTATTTCCTCTGTCTTCATTACAGGTACCTGCTCAAAATTCAAATGATTCCAAAACAACTAGAAGAAAAGAAATGAAAGTCATGACATATTTATTTGTTTATTTCTAAAGCAAATCTAGTTCTTTCTGTGAGAGAACTGTGACAGACACACTTAATGCTATTCCATTATTTTTAAAGCCACAGATAGATTAAAGTAATGGGCATTTCACTAATAATTTTGCTTTTGCATTTTCGGGTGACTTCTGATGATGATATTCTACAAAATAATAAAATATCTTCATACTGGGAACTGACATTTTTCTAGCACTTTACAACTTAAAAAGTAAATTCATGTATGCTTAGTGTAGAGGCCAATGTTTATAATAATAGTAATTTCACCTTTTAGTTTTTCTTCTGATCTAGAAACCTATAAAATGTATCAGATTTAATATTCTACTTTACATTTATTAATTATGCTTTTTAATTTAGTAGTTATAATATCTTGCATATGACCTGTTGGTAGAAGAAGTAGTAGAGGATTTGAACCTATGTTATTTCATTAATATTCAGAAAAATCTTACTTTGCTTGTATTACTCTCATTGTAGAGTCAGGAAAAAATGCAAAAACAAAAAAACAAAACAGAATTTAGCAAGTGAGAAGGTGATCCCAGACCGTTCTTACTTTAAAGTCTCTGTTCTTTCCACTATTTCAAACTGCCACTCACATAATACTCACTATGTTGAATTAATGACTATGAAGAGTAGTCAGCTTTCATCCCAAAGTTCTTTTCCTTTATTTACATAACTTTATTTTCAGGGAAATCAGTCAAAGGAGAATCATCCAGTCTGTCTTCCTGTCCATGCAGGTTTACTTCTGTAATTCTTTTTCTTGGCAGTTTTATTCAAAATCTTCTACTGGATAAAATGTTCTTCTCACATTCAACCTATATTGATGAATTGGAAGGTTTTTATTAGTCAGTAATTTTTATTTTTACCATTTCATCTCTGTTTCTTCATATAGAAAAATTATTACATTCAAAGTTTAAGCTCTATAATATCTCTTTATGTTGAACATAGTCATTCAGGTCAGCATAGTTGGGAGGTAGGGAAAGAAAATCAGAAAATATAGAATAATATTGAATAAGATTACCACTATATTCAGGATCAATAGATCCTAGCAAACATGATACTACCAAATAGTTACTACCAAAAATGTTGGTAGTAGAATATATTTCAATTAGCATGCTAGCTAATCCAAATTTAATTTGGTCATATGTTATATAATCCATATTTCTGGATTGTATAAATTTACTTTTAGTTACCCAATAAAAAGTTAAAAAAAAAGGGAGCCTGCTTCCCCCTCTCTCTCTGTCTGCCTCTCTGCCTACTTGTGATCTCTCTTTCTGTCAAATAAATAGATAAAGTCTTAAAAAAAACCCAAACTGAGTATAAAAAAAGAAATAAAGGAGGCTAAAGAAAGCCCTTCTCATTCTTAAAAAAAAAAAAAAAAAAAGTTAAAAAAAAGGCAGGTTTTTCATTTTCTTGGACCTTGAAGTTCTAGTACCTTTATATAGATATGACTTCAGCTATAACCTATTGTTTAAAACAACAATATAATTTATTCTAAAAAGAGGATCCAAGGGGCTTTTGGGTGGCTCAGTTGGTTAAGTGTCTGACTTTGGCTCAGGTCATGATCTAAGGGTTCTGGGATCAAGCCCAGCATCCAGCTCCACTCTCAGCCCAGAGTTGGCTTGTCCCTCTGCCTCTCCCTCCGACTTGTGCATGCTCTTTCTCTCAAATAAGTAAATAAAATCTTAAAAAAAAAGAGAATCCAAGTGGGAAATTACTTTATAATTATCCATAATAGTGAGCATTATTTCATAATCACTCTTATGTCAGAATCTGTCTAAAAACAAATTGAATTGGATTCAGAAAAGCAGCATTCTTATTTCAGATTTTCCAATAAATAATTGTGGGACTTCTTCAAAGTTTGATCAATTATGTTTGTAGGTATTTTTGTTTGTAATAGTCATTCTCACCCAACATTGTCCCAAAATTATTTTCAGGCTTCATGCTAATGAAAGTATAAAATTCCCAGAATCATCTATTTTTTTTAATTGATGCTATCTGTTGATATTATTCTGTTTTTACTATTAGTATCCTTACCACGGTTACAAAAAATTTCAGAATCATTTGTTTTTCAATTCAGTCTCTGGTGGCATTTGTAAAACACCTTAATGAATAGTGGTGAGTTTGCGATTTAAGAGAAATCCCATATCCATAGTAGCTATGATGGTTAGGGACAATCTACTCCTTATAGATATGATTCAAAAATAAACTTTACGGTGTAAAGACCTCTTTAGAATTCTATTTCTCTCAATTTGGCTCACATTTAAGAATTTTTAGCTGATATGTTATCTATCATTTATTTAGCACATACTATGTAACGATCACTGCATTGGCCTTATACATGCCTGAAGTTGTTCAGTCTTCTCTCCTTTGTAGATTGTAAGGATGAAGGTATGAGAGTTTCATAAGAGGCCATGAGTGATAATTCTTCTGGTAAGTGATAGACCCAGCGTGTGGGTAGTGGTTGGCAAACTCGGAGACATTTCTTCCATGGAATGGTACCTTTCTAGGGAATAAGATCTAGAGAGCTTCTTAGAACATTATTAAGTCAGGGCCCAATTAGGAGAGAGAGATCACTCAATAATTTGAAGAGAGGAAGTTAATATGAAGAATTATTGAATGAAGACGAGTTAAGACAAAGATGTGAAGAACACTCTTAAGTGTTCCCTAGGGATGAGAACAAGTCCCCAAGGAAGGCAAAGTTGAAAGTGGAGCCACCTCCCAAGGCTGAAGTTTAGACCTCACTGGAGAAAGAAAGTGTGATTTCTGTCCAATGGATGGTAGAGAAGTTTACTGGTCTTCCCAGGCCGGAGCTGGGGCATGGTCCTTTATAAGCAGGAAGAAAATGGCCAGGATATAAGCAAGTGGAGCCTGTGGCTAGGCATGCCAGTGCAGTTGGGGTGCTATTGAGAATAGGAGGCCAAGAGTATGTCACGTCCATTCTGTGAGACACAGAAGGCCAGCCTCTGGATTGCAGCTGGGCACAAGCTGCTACAGCTCTTAGAGATGTTGCAAGTCAAGATGTGGGAGGTTTCTCAGAGGGAGTCAGCATACTGCTTAAGTGGGAGTCCTGGAACACCAGGTATCTATGTTGGGAAGGCTGAAGGCACTTCCAAGTCCCGGCCAAGGTTATGATATCACGAAGGGACTACCCCCTCCGGGTGTATAGATGGGGCAGTGCACTACTTGACGTCCCACCCACGCATCCTATTGGCAAATCCTGTAGCAGCAAAACAAAGCTCACTAGGACAAAGCTCACTTTCCCAGGGCAGAAAAAAAGCCTCTTCCCCCTATGGTGTCCCTACTGTGCCCTCTTCTGACCAAGCTTTATGTAGTGGTCACTGTGTAGGAGAAATGCTTAGAGTCCAATATACTAACATAGGGCTGGTACTGAAGAGTGAACTCACAGACGAGAGGCAATAAGGTAATAACTGGTGTGAACCACAAAAAATTATTATTATGGAGTTGCTATTGTATAGAGTTTAAAAATCAATGGAGAAGATTTCCACCAGTAGTTAAAACTGCTTTTTAAAAATAAGTGAGACACCTAACTTGCATAGTCTCTCCAAGAATGTGCAAACTTTATCGCTTAAATTGCAAGGGATGTGTGCTCCAAATCTCACAGAGCCGGTGAATGAGCCCAACCATCTTCCAAAGCACAGGTTTCTCCATGGAATTGTTTAATAGTCCACTTCCCTAGACCCATCTCAGGAATTCTTTCAGAGGGAAGGGTCTTAACCATCTCTCAATATCTACCAATATCTTGTAATCAATACCTGTGACAACTCTTTGAAATCCTTGGTATGACCTCCTCTGACCACGGGCATGTTTCATGGAAGATACATAAATTCACAGAGAAGGGAATTTAAAATGTCAGAAAAGTTTATGATTTTCTATTACAATTGTCTTTTAGAACTGACGGTGATTTGGATTCATATTACTCAAGTCCTAGTCTATTTTTAGGTTTATAAGATCATGAATAGACTCTAGAAACTCTAAATGGTGACTTCTGGTTAACTTTTATTATTCACAGCAAATTGGAAACTCACATTTCCTTAAAGTTTCTGAGATCAGTTCTCATTTTGTTTTGGAATTGTTATTTTGAAGATCAGAGAAGAAACTGCTTTTTAAAACCACTTCTTCAATATAGTTGGAAAAATCAGCTAGACCCAGACAACTTTCAATTATAATTTGTGTTCCTATGGGCTTTGCTAGATTTAAAGAACATATTTACCCTGAAAACATCTGAGCCAGTTTTATGTCCTTAGCATAGGAACAAAGTGTTACAGAAATTTTCCCAAATGATAATATAGCTTCATTCATGTTCCTGTTTCAGATTGCAAAGGAAATGTCAAGTGAGGAAAATTTTTTAAAGACTTAGATGTTTTCCTCTACTTACAAGAAAATCAGACATATTATATAGGACAATAAGAAAGGTTTAGTAAGTATTTTGCTTTCTCTATATCTATCACTAAACCAGTTCTTTTTCTTGGTTATAGTTAAGTTTAAGAATCAACTACTTAAAATTGATAGACCTTATTCTCAGCATCTGTTTTTAATAGAAACATTCTTAGTTTTATAAAAATGGAATCTAGATCCATGTTAGGTACTAATGTATACTCAGTATATGACCTATAGTCAAGGTACAAAAAAAACCCTTTTTGCATTACTGTAACTATCACAAGAATATTAGAAAACAAATTTAGGAATTTTATTTATGTTTAGAGGAATTTTCAAGATTTGTTTTCTATTTCTTGCCTTGTTTCTCTCTCTCTCTCTCTCTCACACACACACACACAGAGTACAGAATCTGTTATAAGAAATTTCATTATTATGAACTCAATTATATCTGTTATGATATAATTCATTTTCCTGAAACATAATCACATAAATATCATATAGCCTGGTTAGCATAAAAGAAGAATATGAGAGCCTCTACCATTTTGTTTAAGAATATAGTCCTTCCTTTCTTTTTTTTTTTGCACATTATGAAGCAATTTTCATTTCCCAGCAGAACATAGACAAGCCCCATGAAAAACCCATGTGAAAGGGTTTCTAGTAGAATTAACAGCAAAGACTTAAAACATACACCTCAGTTTTATGACATAAAATCATAAACTTCAATTTATCAGATTTATCCAAATTATAGATTTTTGAGGTTTAAATCCTAGTACTGACACTTCTAGTTGTGTGAGCTTCATCTAATTTATGAGTTTCTTTATGTTAGTTTTCGCATTATTAAAAGTTGGATAAAAAAATCTACCTTGGGTGTTTTGAGCATGAGAAGGATAGGGTATATAGACATAGAGAATTGTGAATGGATGGATGGATAGGTAGGTAGGTAGATAGATAGAAAGAACAAGCCAAACAAAATGCAAAATGCATGTTGAAAGGTTGTTATTAATTGCTTTTATTTTTTTTCTTTTTATTACTACATTATAAATAGCTGTATCCTTAGTACCTAAAACCAGTCCAAGTGTTCAATAAATACCATAATAAAGTACCCCTTGGTAAAAAATTTCACAAAATATATTTTGATACACATTCTCTATAGATGAATAAGTTAATCACTGTCCTAAACATCTTTTCAACTTTAAGCTATGCTATAAAATCCAGAAAGACAAACTGCTTATATTTTTAAGCACAAAAATGGATATTTATTTACTCCTAGAAAATGAATGAAAAGTGTGCCTCTCTATGTGTCTAAGTATAAGGATTCTCCTATTGGAAAAAAATAGGGAACAAATTAAACACATAAAACTGAACCTTTTTCAGAAGAAATGAACATTATTACTCATTACAGTAAAAGAGTACATTATGAAGATATGATAGTAAATTGTCCTGAAGCCAGAACCTCTATTGTGTCTGTCCTCCACACCTCGAAGATATTCCTCCATGTCTTCTAATGTTCACCTCCCCAAAGTAATATAATAAGGAACCATATAAGTAAAATATTTGTTTAAAACAAAACACAAACAAACAGCATTCGGAAAAATTTAAAATGTATATAGTATATCACAAAGTCTAGGATACAATAGGATATAATCCAAAATTATTTGACAACTAAGAACAGGAAAACATAACCCATTCTCAAGAGAAAGATTCATTTATAAATATAAACCCAGGGATGCTAAGATAGGGCAATTGGAAGTCACATTTCCCCAGTTTGAAGAAAAACCTAGATTTACAGAGTCAAAACATCTCAACAAATTTCAAGACAAATATTGAAAACCACCACTAAGTATGTCACAGATAAAATATTCAGGAATTAAAAATGAATCTTAAAATCTTGAAAATAGAAAATAGCAAGACATTCTATACAAGGAAACAGTGGTTCAAAATATTATCAACTATAAATTTAAAAACACAGAGGCCAAAAGACAGTAGTATGACATCCTTAAAGCCCTGCACGATAAAAGAGAAATACAATTAGAATGTTCTACCAAGTGAAATTATCCTTTGAAAGTGAAAGTGAGCTAAAGACATTTGCACATAAATAAAATTAAAATAATTAGGTGCTAAGAAACTTGCACTGTAAGAAATGCTAAAGGAAGACATTTAAGCTGAAAAGAAATCATTCCAGACTGAAACTCAAATCTACATGAAAGAAAGGCAAACGTCAGACAATGTGTCTGGATAAACTTAAAACACATTTTCCTCTCAGTTTATGGAAATAGTAGATGTGGTTGATTAAAGCAAAAATTATGGCATTGTTTCTCGGAGTCCATAGTGATTGTAGGTGTCGTATGACAATGAGAGCATAAGTAAAGGGGCAGGGAGCAGCTGGATTCACCTGTACAGTTGCGGGTGTACCACACCTGTGCAAAGCATGTACTATGAACTCCAATGAGAGCATGGGAAGCTAAATTGTAGACTGCAATCCTTAGGTTAGCCACAATTAAAATAATACTGAGTCATATCCAAAAAGCTATTAGATAATATAAAATGAATTTCTAAAAGTATTCAAATGGGGGCGCCTGGGTAGCTCAGTCAGTTAAGCATCTGACTCTTGATTTCAGCTCCGGTCCCAATCTCAGAGTCATGAGATAGAGCCCCGTCGCTGGCTCTGCACTGAACGTGGGGCCTTCTGAATATTTTCTCTCTTTCCCTCCTTCTGTCCCTCCCCCAAACACATGCTGTCTCTCTCAAGTAAAAAAAAAGAAAGAAAGAAAAAGAAAGAAAGAAAGAAGAAAGAAAGAAAGAAAGAAAGAAAGAAAGAAAGAAAGAAAGAAAGAAAGAAAGAAGAAAGAAAGAAGGAAAGAAAGAAAGAAAGAAGAAAGAAAGAAAAACACACATACACAAAAGTACTCAAATAATCTAAAAGAAGTCAGAAAAGACAAATAGAAGAGCAAAAACAGAGGAGACATACAGAAAAAGCTAAACTTAAGTTCAAAATATAAATTATATTAAGTATTAATGTAAAAGCTCTTCTATTAAAAGGTAGAAATTATTATAATGGGTAAAAAGCATGTTCCAACAATATACTATCTACCAGAAGGTGCACTGATATATAGAGACAGATAGGTTGAAAGTATATGGATGGAAACGTCAGACCAGGCAAATGGTAAAAACAAGAAGGCTGTTATTATCAACCTTTATTATCAACTGTTATCAACTGTTATTATCAACTTTAAGTTGCTATTGTCTGATACTATTACTAGTATCAGACAATAGCAACTTGAAGTAAAAGTGTTGTAAGAGATGAAAAGAGATATTTCTAATTAACAAAAGTGTCAATTCATCAGGAATACATAACCGTCATAAATCCCTAACACAGACCTGGAAATACATGAAGCAAAAATAGACCCAAATAAAAAGAGACGTAGGAGATATAGAAAATTTTACCATCAGAGCTGGAGATCTTAACACTACTTTCTCAGCAGTTGATGGAATAATTAGGTCAAAGAAAAATCAACAAAGATAATATCTTTATTATTTTCCTACATAATAAAATATAATAAAGACATAAGTGACCTAATCTCTAGCAACAACCTTGACTTTTTAAATGCACATAGTATTTTCATGGAGTTAGATCACATGCTGGACCATAAAACAAGCTGGAATATAATCAAAATGATTGAAATCACAAAGACTATATTTTCTAACAGTGAAATTAAACTAAATGCCAATAACAAGATACCTAGAACACTCTAAATATTTGGAAATCACACAGCAAAATTCTCAATAATTCATGATTAAAGGCAAAGTCAGAAAGAAATTAAAACCATTTTAATTAAATGGCAGTGAAAATATGTCATATCAACATTTACAGGATGTGGTTAAAGAAATGTTTAGAAGGTTTATAGCTTGAAATTTATATAATAGAAAAGATGACCTAAATTTCATCTTAGGTAGCTAGAAAAAGAAAAGCAAAGTAAATTCTAAGTGATATTGGTAAGAGAAGTCAATAAAACAGAAAATAAAACAAGGAGAAAACTAACAAAGACAAGAGTGGTGCTTTAAACAAAAATCAACAAAAGTTATAAATCCCTAGGAAACTGTAAATTTCAAGCAAACCTTGAAAATAAAGAAACTTACGAATAAAAAGGAGAAGGCACAGGTGACCAACATTAGATTTAAAAGAAAGGTTTCTCATTATGTATCCCAAGACATTATAAGTACAATTTATAAATAATTATAAAAGAATAATTGTAAATAGTTATAAAGTCATCACTATAACATAAATAATATGGAGTAATTATAAAGCAACATTTTGAAAAACTTCATGAAATCTACACACATACATGTGCACTTACTCATGCATCACACTCTACAGAGAGCCTGATACTCTCACTGGTGAATTCTATCAAACATGGAAAGAGTATCAGTCTTAAACAAACTTTTTCAAACGACTGAAAATAATCAATTATTTCTCAACCGCTTTTGTGAAAAAGAAATAACTCTAATACTGAAACTTGAAAAAGACATTATCAAGAAAGAAAATTATAGCTAATGACCCTCAGATACTTAACCTTTAATGAAATATTAGCAAAGACAATCCATCTATGATAATTACATCACTATCAAGTGGAGTTTATTTCAGAAATGTTGAGTTGATTTAACATTTAAAAGTCATCCAAAAATAAAAAATAAAAAGTAATCGATACAATTCACCATATCTATCACCAGAAAAAAGAATAATTATGTGATTGTTTAAGTAAATATGTAAAAATATCTGACAAAAGTCAACTTGTTACCATGTTTGAAATTCTCCATAAAATAGAAATAAAAGGTAATTTCTTAAATTTGACAAAAAGCATCTATAAAAAAAGCTTTTGGTAACATTTTACCTGATAATGAATTATTAAGTAAATTTCCTGTAAACTTGGGAATGAGGATAGTATAGACGGTTTTGCCATTTTTACTCAATATTTAATTAAATATCTTAGCCATTGTAATACCTAAATAAATAAGCTAAAGGCATAAAGATGATGATGGTAGAAGAAATAAGTAAAAAGATGACATGATTGTTCATGTAGAAAATCCTAAAGAATCTATAAAATGGCTTTAAAAATTAGTCAAGGAATTAAGTGTATTCACAGAGCATAAGTTTAATAAATAAAAATAAATTATATTGATATATACCAGCAGCAAATATTTGGAAAATGAAAATTTAAAAAGTATATTCACAATAAGATCAAAGTTCATAAAATATTTAAGAATAACTAAAACAAGGTACATTCAAGGATTCTCAATGGAAGCTATAAAATATTGCATAGAAAAAATATGAAAAAGACAAAATAAATGGAGACACATACTATGTTCATAGACTAAAGTGATCAATATTATTAAAATATCAATTTTACCCTACTTGATTGAATGAAATCCTTATCATATATATACATATATGTGTATTTTTTAGAAAGACTTTTGTGGAAACTGACAAATTAATTTTAAGGTTGATATGGAAATAGAAGAGACCTAGAGAGGCCAGAGAAACTTGAAAATGAAGAACAAAATTAGAGGAATTATGTTTTCTGATTTCAAGATTTACTATAAAACTACTACAGAAAACAGTGTGGAAATAGACTAAGCAGCAAAAAATAAATCAACAAATGAGAATTAAAAATCCAAAAATAGATCAAAATATTTACCATCATTTAATTTTCAACAAAGGTATCAAGCAATTTAATGGACAAAAAGAGTCTTTTCCAAAAGCTGTGCTGGAATACTAAACATCCATATTTTAAAATTAGCAACTCCAACTTCACACAACATATAACTATTCAAATAAGGTGGATGATCGACTTATATATAAAAGCTGAAATCATAAAGTTTTAGAGAAAAACACTGAAGAATATCTTCATGACCTAGGGATAACCAAATGTTTCTTTGACAAATCACAGAAAACAAAACATAAGATTAAATGTTCAATAAATTAGATGACACTAAAATTAAAACAACTTCTGCTCATCAAAGATATTGTTGAAAAAATAAACAGATAAATCAGTTATCAGAAAGAAATATTTTCAAATGCATGAACAATCAATCTTGTAACACTGAAAAAATAAAATAAACATATTTGGGGAAAAAAAAAACACAAAGGCCTGGTGCCCAAGACGTATAAAGAATTTGAACAACTCAATAATAAAAGCAAATAACCTCTTAAAACCCAGACAAGATATCTGAAAAGACATACAAATGGCCATTAAGCACATGAAAAATGAGAGAACTCATTATTCATCAGGAAAATCAGAGTGAAAACTGCAATGAGATACCTCTCCACAGCTACCAGCATAGCTAAAATTAAAATTTTTGGTATAATCAAAAGTTGGTGAGGATTTGGAGGAAAAAGTATTCTAACATCTGGGTAGAGAGAATGTCACATGGCACAATTATGTTCTTAACCTGTTTGGAAGTTAGAAAGTTAAACACAAATCAACTACTGTATGACATAGTCACTCCATATACTCAAGAGAAATTCTATGTCTTCACCAAGCAATTTGTCAAAGAATGTTCATTGCAGCTTTTCTTACTGCAGACAAAGATTAGGAACCGAGTTAGGTGTCCATCAGCAGAAGAATGAATTAAATAGACTGCAATGTATTCATACGATGAAATATTACTTGTCAATAAAAAGAAGCAATCTATTAATATGCAAAACATTTATTCAGTCTCAAAAACATGTTGAACAAAAGAAGCTTTGCGTAAATAGTCCATGCCATATAATTCCTTTTATATAAAATTATGAAGTAGACAAAAATAATCTATGGCTGTCAAAAGTCAGAAGAGCATTTGTCACTATGGAAATGAGGGTAGGATTGCACAAGAAGGGACAGGGGCTGACTCAGTGTCGTATTTATTGATAGGATTTGGATTACCAAGATGTATTTATGCCTTTGTGAGAAGTCAGTGAATGGATACCTAAGATTTCCATATTTTACTGTAGTAAATTTTATACCAAAAAGATTAAAATGGCCAAAAAAGTAGCTACTTAATATACGTTTGATATTTAAGAAGATGTTTTCCATAATTTAGTTTGAAGTGCATCAAAAATGTGATGGTTCAGTAGGGAGATAGACACATACAGGATAAATGGCTCTGGCAAACCATTACTGGTTAGAAATTATGTGGTGAATATAAGCGTATTCACTTTCAATTTCGTTGTATTTTTGAAATCGTCTTAAAATTATGTTGAAAAAGATCTTCATTCTTTCATTTCACTATCATATTGTTCAGGTCGGTAATCTGAGAACATGAGATGAGATAATATTTGGAAAGCCGTGAAAACAGTGCTCAGTATACAGTAAGTGTCAAATAAACAGGTTTTTAAAAACCAAATCCTTAAGTAAATGAAAAAAAAAAACCAGAAATATCAAATCATGTTATCACACCACAATACATCTGTGAGAAATTTTCAAAATATGTTCTCTGTGAGGGCTAACTGTAACAGATCTAGAATTGGCTTGAGTTTTTTTGCCCATGCATGGCGCTTTCCCTTCAGCAAGAAAAGGACTAATTCTAAGCGTGGGTCCAAGGGGTGGTTTGTGTGAGCTTGTCAGCGGTGTTTATTGATAACAATAAGATTGATGATTTGCAGTTGGTCTCAGTGAGATCCCCAGAGAGTTCAGCTGTTAGGCTCGGTTATGTAAAAAGAAGATGTACGTGTGACTAGCAGGATATTAGAATCTTTGGTCAAAATTTCGTTCTGGGCCTGCTGGTTCTAAGACATCCCATGCACAGGTCAGTGGTTGGTGATCCCAGAGAACACTGAGGACAATAGGAGCTTTTGACTGACTTCTGCCCCTCGCTGTGAGACAGGCTTTGGCCATAATGCATCTTTTTTTTTTTTTTTTTAAGATTTTATTTATTTATTTGACAGAAAGAGAGAGAGAGAGCACAAGCAGGGCAAGTGATAGAAGAAGAAGGATTAGCAGGTTTCCCACTGAGCAGGGAACCTGATCAGGACTCGATCCCAGGACCCTGAGATCGTGACCTGAGCTGAAGGCAGACACCCAACCCACTGAGCCACCCAGGTGCCCCAGTAATGCCCATCCTTATGGAACAAGGCAGCTTCAGAGTATCCTTGCTCCATAAATCGAAGATTTATAAACATTATCACTTTGGGTCCTATCAACCTTCCTTAGCAGTAGAATTCTAACGCCTATCTTCAATGCAGCATGTTAGTTTGTTTCCTTTAAATACATTTAGATAAGGTACTTATATAGACAGTCTTATTTGTTTCAACAAAGATATGGCTGAGGCAGTTACTTCCACTCAGCAGATTTCCATATAGTGAGAAATACTGGACCAAAATACCTTGCATTTAATAAAAACACATCGCTTTTGACAAGGCACTTTTGGTTCATCTGATCTAAACTAATAGTTGAGAAATATAGTTTTGGAGGCAGTGAGATGTATTTTCTTCAGTACTAAACAAAAGAAAGTCAACTATAATTTTTCTCTAATTTGTTAAAGAAGAGAATAGTATTTTTCATTTATTAACACTTAGCAAGTAAGCCAGGCTTTTCAATCATGGATTTTAACACAATTATCTAGGGGGATAATGTGAGTAGTATTCCACTGATCTACAGAAGTGAATTCTATGCATGCATATATATGCACTGTAATGTTTTCTTAATAGAATGAAACATTAGCAGTTACTCTTGATTTAGGGGAAGTGATGAATAATCTAGATCCATATTGGTGATTCACTCTACTGTCCTAGCATAAATCAGCTTGAAGAGATTGTCAACTGTGGATATACCTTGTTCTCTTATGTCATTTAGAATTCTCAAACAGCAATCACTATATATTATTCCAGAGGTATGTAAAAATGAGTGCCAAGTAATCACTTACACTTAAGGGAAGCTACTGAACAAGAAGAGAAAAAATGAAATAGCACACATATACGAGGTGTTAACAGAGGAAACAGAGTAAGATACTGGGTTGTTCACGTGTGTGTTAAAATTTTCTCAAAATTATCCTCCAAAACACTGCGTCTGCACGATGTATCTGGAAAAAAAAAAGTCCTGTGGTGCAATTAAATTTGAAAAATTTTGTATGGATTATCCATCTCCTCTTACTTACCTTAAGGAAGGTTACAGTAAAGGAAAGCTGGCCAAAGCCAGAGAGGATACCGGAAGTAAATAAGCTTGCTTATTACTGTTGACATTCAGTAGTTTATCAGGCTATCTCTTTGTTGTTATTCATTGTTGACAGTGTTATTCCTTAGCTGACCTGGAGCCCTTTTTCTTAGGGATAGTATTAATCAGTGCAGCACACTTTGAAAAGGGCTGGATTATTCTAGCAAAAGAACTGTGTAGGATTGAGAGTTTGTGGGAAAGAATATGCAGAAAGGAGGCAAAAGGAGAAAACTTTACCATCTCTGGCAAGCTTCTTTCACCTGACTTAACCGGAACAAAAATTGCTGTTTTTACTTTATTTGCCCAGACGGGCATTTTTACAATCAGCCTGTGAAAAGCTCAGTAGCATGGGCTGAATGCAGTATATTTTTAAAACTTCTTATAATCACTTAGTAGCTGGAAACCTGTCTCATCCCAAGTTAACAAGAAACAGGGGTTCTGGAAGGCGATGCAAATTCCCACTCCTGGATTTTTAACCCTCCGTGCAAGCCTGGGTAATTGGAATCTTTGCTTAAGCATACTTCGAAAAATCATATTAAGTACTATATTTAAGACGCAAGCAAAACAAAATGTGTAGTTTTGAATATCAATCATAAAAATAAGCCCTTATGTAAATCTTCCTGAGCAGAGGTGATCTGTAGAAGGTAGACGTTAGAATATGTTGGCATGTCTCTGAGCAGTGAGAATCTAAGAATATCTTTCCTGTTAGATACATGCTTAGAAAAGCAGGAAGAGATGAAAATTCTAGATATTTAAAAGAGAGCAGGCAGAGTCTAAAGTTTTTGAGAGTCATTTATATCATAAGAGAACTCTTCTGGGAAGTGCACCAATTTCTCAGATCTTGATGAGATAAACATCCACCAGCAGCTTGCATATTCCTATTGCTTTTCTGTTTCAGGTCCCAGTGGGCCCCTTTGGACAGTTAGAGTTAGTCTCACCAGAATTATTCGGTACCGTGGGCTATGACCGGCGCTGATCCCACCAGCAGCACATTAGGCACAAGAATGTTAGGGACAATGGGGGTCATTACTATAGAGTTCCTAAGCAAAGAGCTTTTGTTCCACTGGTTGGAAATTGTACATTCTCTGGCTTTGCTTAGTTACTAGATGACTTGTGTGCATTGCGAGAAAGTTGTACATTGGTCAAACATTTAGATAAATCATCTGTCCTACACTCACAGAATAACTTAGAGCTTGATAAAAGTCAAGAGGTGGTGGGATAAGGGGCACATAGGACCTGTGAGATCTTAAGCAACCCTGCTTTCTAGAATTCAACTTTGCCACCTCTATCATGAGAGAATTAGAATAATTGAACTCCAGGAACCCTCCCAAACTATAAAAGAAGCAAGCAAGCAAAGGAAAGAAAACAAAGCCCTACAATTTTATGGAAATCAGGGATCTGGTGGGAGTACATCCTTGCTCGGAGCAAATCCATCCCTCCAGGAGGAACCCTGCTTTTTCTCTCGGGCGAGTTCTAGCTTCATGGGACTGTCTATCACTGCAACACAAATCTCACCGAAACAGTGTTTTCAATGTTTTAATTTATTATGGCCACTTCGTAAACACAGCATATTCTCTTTTCTCCACGTGAATACTAAAAATAATCAGATACAAAGCAACCGTTCTGTAAGCAGCTGAATTTATTGAGGGAAGAGGGAAAAGAGAAGATAAAAAAGAGAATTCTCTCATCCCTCTCAGACATCCTCATTGTACATTGTACTTAAACGTCACATTGCCAGTACAAGTAAGTATTTTTTCAAAGGTAGGTAAAATTCATTGCAAAAAGCTAGTCTTCATTACACAGAAGAAAAAAAATATTTGATCAAAGTTTGCATCCCGAGATACAGTACAGTCAAACTATATAGGTCATAACTTAATTTCATGCTGACTGTCCCAGATAAAGGCTGTATGAGGGAAGCTTAGCTCATATGTTTTGCTTTCAGATTTTCTGTCAAGTCTCAGATCCCCCCTTTTCCATCTGATATGACACCCCTGCGTGTTCTCTGCTGATGACATCACATAAACCACCAAACCCTGTAGGAGACCAAGGCACCCCAGGAGACAAATAAACAGCATTTGATCAAACTTCCAAAGGTGACATACCATTGGAAAAGCAAACAAACTTGCATGACAATTGAAAAAGCAAACAAACTTGCATGACAATTGAAAACTTAACCTGATCATCAGTGATGATCTGTATGCGCAGAAGGCATACAATATTTTGTGAAATGAGTGCTTTGAATTATTTGAACATGAAAGCTTAAGACTGATTAATAGCTACTATATTCAAAGATTTCTGAGATACATTTCTTGGAGCTGTGGATCAGAATAGAATGGCAAACAGATTAATTAACAATAATGTTTTTGTTTCCATTGCACTGAACCAAGCAGAGTAAGAGAGTTCTGCATGAACAAATATTATTTCCCAAGGAAATTGTGTTGCAAGATCTTAGTCAAGGATGTGGCTATTGGCCAATGCCCAGACATCTGCCATGTCAAAGTTACAAGAAAACCATTCCGTAGTAACAACAGGGAAATTGATGCATAATAGAAGTTAGTGAATTTTTTTTCTTTAAGTGCTCCTCCAATCTTAGAAAACTCCTGCATTATTTTGGGGTGTTGGGGGTCTGACAGATAACCAACGCAAAGCACTGTTCTCAGAAATTTCTTTTCTCCAGGTCATTTTTTATTTTTCATCATTCACCCAGTTGAAGGATGTGATGTCTCAAGTAATACAAGTTTTCCAGCTTTCAGGGGGTAGTGCTAAAAATGGGATTCCATTCTAACTCTGCCAGAATTTCACAACTTTTTTTTTTTTCCAACTCTCATTTCCTTTCAGTCCCTGCTGTGGCCATAGTGGAGAATTTCTTATAAACAGGACAAGGGTATGAAATAAAGGATAGATAGCATTATTCTTTCTTTTTCATGTATGGTCATCATTAATGTAAATACAATAAGAAAGAGTAGAAAAAATAAACTGTTATAAATTCTAAACAATGCATCCATTCCTAATCTGTGTTTGAGTAGCTTTGACTACTAGATTTCCTTTTCACTTGTGTGCGTGTGTTTTTCTTTTTGTTAGTCATTTATTGTTTCACATTTGGTGATTCTACAGTATTTAACACTTCCTTTATTGATTTGTTTTTTAAAATAGAAGCATAGTGCTATAGGCTAAGGAGAAAAACAGATTTGCTTTTGTCATCAAAGATCATGCTGCTTTCCTTAAATGGTGCTTCTGAAAGATGAATGATGGATGTTGAAACATCACAGAACAATACTCTGAATGGTGGAAGACTGGCTTACACAGATGATTTTCCATGCATTTCATGGGTAATGTTTGGCTTACGGTCAAGGAATACTTGACCTAAGCTAATGCCTTGATTTCCCCAATAGCAAAATGAAATCAATAATGCACAGCAATTACCTACTTTGTGGGAATGTTTGGGGACTTATGAGAATGATAATTTTTGCGATTTGGAGGAATAAAAAAAGCATCCTCACAAATTATTATATCATGCTTATCATATGAGAAAATAAAAGCAACATGTTTTCTAATAAATCCTTTATACTTTAGACATTTTAATTGGAGCAGCAAAGTGCATGGGTAAGAATGACTTTCATATGAAAGCATTTTATATGCTTTTATATAAAAAAACTGTACTTTATAGTGCTGAATGAGTTTTTAAATACTACAACCCACAATGGCTAAAAAACCAAAGTAAAACACTATCATATTTAAAGTTATTAAATAATAAACAAACTATAGATATGAGTAGTAGTTTAAAAGAGACTTTTTTTTCACATTTATATGGACTTTCTATTTCTTTGTAGGCCAATAACCTGGAAAAAACAACAGTAATCTAGAATGTTTATCCCATGTCACCTTAAAATTGATACTTAAAAATGCATTCGCCTTTTCTAGCTTAATGGAAAGCAATTGAAGTATTTAATCTCCAAATATTATAATATGAATTGGATGTGATTTAAAGATTTCAATGGGTCTCCTGAAATCCACATACATTAAGTGATCAAAGTGGTAATTTGATGAGATTGTAGATCATTTACATTACTTTCAAAGTCCTGGATTCTTTCTTTTGTGATTATTTAAATGCCTGGTAGTTACATATGTAGTCAATCTCTCTCCTGTAGAAATATTACTATTTTGAGGTAAGAAACCCAGCTAAGGCAACAATTTGGACAAGGAATAATAATAAAAAAATTGCTTACTATAGTTGTCACTAGTTTCCTCATATAAATAGAATACCTAAATCATAACATTTTAAGCTAAAACAGCACTTTTGAAAGTTCAAATTCTCTTGATCTATAAAACTAATTTATGACTGCACAGTAGGCAAAACAAAGGTTACCAATCCGTGGCCCAAATTATTAAATAGAAAAGACCAAGGTGGGCATAATTATTTTTACATTTCTGACAGATGCAATTTTTCACTTGCTAATGCTTAACTGAGTGATGAGAAGGGTTAGGAGAAGTGAATTGTCACCAAAAGGTCGTCGATGTACTTGTAGAAACTGCTTGGTGGGCCATGGAAATGAGTTTTGATCTTTCAGACACAGCTCTCTACATATAAAACCCAATACGTAGTGCAGACGTGGACAAAACCCTTTTCAGCTTGTTTTTACTTAAAATGATTTTTGGTAATGTAGCCGAAGCTTGAACATCTGTTAAAAACAACAAAATCACTTCTAAAAAGTAGTTTTCAGCCATGAGCAGCTTATAGGTTGCAGGTTACTTCTATCCTATGTTCTTAGTCTCAGCTTCCATAAAAGGAAGGGGCTGGATTAAGAGCTATTTAAGGTCCTTCCGAATTTAAAATTCTGTATTTTTATTAAAACAAAGTCTCGGTAGATTGATGAACAGATACATAGATGATAAAGAAAGTCTAATAAAATATCAAGTAGGTAGGATGTATATGGCATTTGCAGTATGTTCAAAATTTTTCTGATATAATGTTAGAAAATGTAATTTCGATTACTAATATTCTATGGGATTATGTACTGATACATAAAAATGGATACAGGCATTCATATCATCTGGTATTTACGGCGACTTTTGAAGTATAATTGAGTTTTTTGCAGCTCCGTTTTGTAGATACAGTCAAGAAGGGAAAGGACTTCTCTAAGATCACGTAACTGGTTAGTGGGAGAATTTTTGTTAATGGCCCCTGACTGGTGGAATTAAAGTTCAGATTCCACATATATACCCTCTTCATGAAGTACTCACTCCTATTTGGGGCATTTATTAAATGTGCCCAGCAGTACCATAACGACTCCACATAGTTTTACAGCCTTTTACAAAGCGGTTTCACCTACATTGCCTCACTGAATTAACAAAATTGTAAGATAGGTTGGCAGGAAATGTTACCTGAATGTCAGAAGTGGGGCCTCTCGAGCCAAGGAGATGTTATGACTTTCTCAGGATAATAGAATCTATAGTTAAAAGGAGATAGGGGCCCAGAAGCCTGATTATCCCCGACCTACTAGAAATGTGGCAACTTTGAAAGAAAAAATCATACAGACGTCATTGACTTATGAGCCACTAACCATCAAATTGGTGAGATAAGAGATGAGATGTTTCATGAAGCAAGTAGAAAGTAAATAAGAACTATTAGCAAATTTATCTTGAGAAGTCAATTATGAAAGAAGACTACTGTCACTATTCAATGACTGAGCCTAAAATTTCAGATATTGGTGACAATTCTGAAAATTAAAAAAAAAAGCTTTTCAGTATTTCTCCAATTTTCTAGCAAATGTGATGGTATGGTAATGAGCACTTTGGTCTTATAAAAAGTGAATCTTGAATTGGTTCAATTATAAATTTGACTAATGCCCTTATTTATACTTAGGTTGATATAATAGAAGTTCATATTTGTCCATCATGAAAGGTTCATGGTCTATCACCATGACCTCACTCTGATCAACCAGTTCTTGAAAGGAATGTCTCTACAGTGTAATATGGAGATTTAAGAGTTTACAATGACTTTAAACAATGCAAAGCTACAGACAGAATCAACAAAACAAAGAACTTTTTTTTTTCAAACACAACAACAAAACATTGGTTTGAAATTAAGGGAATTAAACTATATGATATGAATTTATTTTCTTCTGTTGATACAACCTTAAGTCATCAAATAATTTCAATAAAATATATACTTTTCATTGTATGTTTTTATCAGAGAAAAGGAAAAAAATAAAAAGTAATAAAACTAAAGGTTAAGTATGATAGAGCAAAATTATAAGGTTGATCTCAACCTTATGAAATAATAGAATAATTATTAAAGAAGATATTGTTATATTATCATTGTGTACAGTGTTTTTAGAAAAATAAGGATGAGTTCGATTTCTTCTGGTGCATGCATGCAAATTTGATTCTAACCATAAACCATTGGTTAAATAGCAGAACGTGTGATTAGACCTATACAAACATGGCAGAAAATCTGTATAATAAGGCAAAGTCAACTATGCAGAGTAAGAAATCTTATGTAATTATGGATCGTTAACACATAATGTTGAATATGGATAAAGAATTAAGATTATGGCACAATAGACGTTCCTTTGAAATTGAAAGACACATCCAGGCTCTAAGAATGCCACTCCACACTTAAGGGACAGTGATCCTGCATAAAATCACTGGAGAATTTTCTTTTCTCCTAATCTCTTCTCTAATCCAGAGCAGAATGTAGGGTGTCGGCACTTTAAAAATCTTAGGTAAAGGCATTAGTTTCCTCATTTCCAATCACTTTAATTGAATGTGTAGTGTGTATACAGCACTGTAATTCTGTCCAGAGGTTGCTTGTCAAGCCATGTTTTTATTGTAATTACCTGATTTGTTCAGCTTTAATCGTATTTACTTTTGAAGGTCAGCTGTCCTGCTCAGACATGGTTAGTTGAAGTAGGGAAAAATATGTAACACCCACAGGCAGAAAGCCTTAAAGAAAGAAAAAGGGGAAGGAGTACAGTTTTTTCCATTTGAGCACAAAACAGAGTAAAATTGTCACCTACAAATTATTGTATACCAGCAGGTCATATTATTTTCTTTCACTTCATTACATTTCATATTCACTTTTATTATTTGACACTAACTTGTAACCTTGGGGGAGAAGACTCATAGCTCTCCTTGAGGATTTATTTACCTTTATTCTCTCCTGGTGCCAAAAAAAAGTGAAGAATTATTCTCCATTAACACTTGGGAGAGAGAGATGAAAAAATGGACAGCACCTCTCCTTTTTCTGGTTTCCACTCAGAAAACTTAGGTCAATTTTCCATCATAGTTCTATATACTGTGAAAACCTTCCCAAACTCATACCCCTGGATCTTGATTAAGCTTTTGGAGGGGAGAGGAATTTTAATCTTATGATTCCAATACATGTCACAGATCTTCAGGATTATTATCATAATCATTTAACAGCAGTTACAAATACTTATGAGGTGATGAATGTTAACAAAACTTGTAGTAATCATTTTGCAATATATGTATGTTAAGTCGTTGTTCTGTGCACATTAAACTTACAGTGTTGTACCTCAATTATTTTTAAATAAAACTGAAAAAAACAAAAATTGCAAATACTTATCAAGTTTCCAATGTGTTTACCTATAATTTAATACAAAGGAAATTATTTGATCATACCTTGCAATTTTTATCAGCAGGGAACCACTTAACCAATGACTTCATCTCAAAGTAATATTAATGGTATGAAGGATAAGAAAAAGAATAGTAAGATGAAGGGGATTAGTATCCCAAAGTAATTTTAACTGGTATATGGGAACCTGTAGCAGGATCTGATGAGAAGCATCTCAGACACCTAAACACTTTTTGTATAAGGCAACAAGGAGCTATCCAACAGAATTGTAGTCAAAGAGGAAACAGTGAGTTTCAAGACAAAACTAGCCACCATAACATTCCAGTTATTTATTGTTGTATAATAAACAACTCCCAAACTTAGTGGATAAAACCCCAACAATTATTTTACGACACTTGATTGTTTGGGGAGTCGATTAGGCTCAACAAGGTGGTCTGATTGTCTCTGTCACGTGTCTGGGACCTCAGCTGGGGCTGTCAGTGAGAACACCTACATCGACATGTGACGTGGGCTTCCCAAATGGTTCCTGGGTCCCCAGAGCAAGCATCTCAAGAGAACTAGGCAGAAGTTGTATTGTCTTTGATGATGTAACCTCAGAAATCACATAGCACCAAAGAAAGCCTCTTCTACTTACAGTCACATCCTTATCCTTATAGGAAAGACACCCAGACCCCACTTCTCTAAGGAGGAATTTTAACATCACACTGTGAGAAGAGCACGTGGGTTAGGAGATCTTGTAGCAGCCTTATTTTGGATAACATGAGCTACCACAATGTCCAGCTCTGCCAGCAATCAGAATTGTAGTTTAAATTCCACTTATCAGTGAGATCATATGATAATTGTCTTTCTCTGATTGACTTATTTTGCTTAGTGTAAAACCCTCTAGTTCCGACCATGTCATTGCAAATGGCAATTTTCTTTCTTCTTTCTTTCTTTCTTTCTTTCTTTCTTTCTTTCTTTCTTTCTTTCTTTCTTTCTTTCTTCTTTCTTTCTTTCTTTCTTTCTTTCTTTCTTTCTTTCTTTCTTTCTTTCTTTCTTTCAAAAATATGAAACAAGACAAAATCAGAGAGGGAGGCAAACCTTAAGAGATTTTTAATCTTAAGAGACAAACTGAAGGTTTCTGGAGGGAGGAGGGTGATAGGATGGGATAACTGGGTGATGGACATTGGGGATGGTAGGTCCCCAATGTAATGAGCACTGGGTGTTATATAAGACTGATGAGTCACAGACCTGTATCCCTGAAACAAATAATACATTGTATGTTAATTAATTGAATTTAAATTTTAAAAAATATATGAAGAAAAAGAATTGTAGTTTAAAGTAACTTCCTATAATATAGTCCAAGTAAGCATTGGTGACAGACTGTAAGTAACACTTTAATAGCTGAGCAAATGGCTACAATGTTCAACAAGTACTTGAAAAATATACATATATCTAATTACAGTTTTAGTCTTACTAAGGACTTTGTAATTCTTCTGTTTGTTGCTTCTAATTCAGACAGATGTTGCTCTATTCATTTTGATGCTACATTATTAGATACATATAAGTTCATAATATTTCTACCTGGTTAGTATCTTATTTCTTTATCCTTATTCATTTCACTTAAAGTCCTTTAGTTGTATATTAACAATTGCTTTGGTAGCTTAACTTTTATTAGCATCTACTTTTATAAGTTCTTCTATTTCTTTGATTTCAAATATCTTATGCAGTTCTGTTTTAGGTATGTTTCTTTGAAGAGCATAGGGTTGGATTTATGGTTTTAAGTATTTTATAAAATTCAAGCACATATTCACCCTTTTAATTTATTATGATTATGGTGTATTTGAATTTATATTGACTTTTTTTCTTGCTTGGTAAATCCTTAAATTTATTCTTTTTTCCCCCTTGTGGTTCAGAATCCAGAGATTATTTTTCTATTGTTTTAATTGTTAGTGTTAAATGTTTGACATATAGTTGTAGGTAAAAATTTTTTAGACAAAATCTAAAATTATTTTGCATTTCTGTTTTCTTATAGTACATGTTATGGAAATTAGTCTGTTTGAATTCTCATTTAGCATATTCTCAATTAGTAGTATCAATCAAATTTTTAATATATATTTTAATATAAATAGTTATATTAAAATGTGTACATTTTAATTCATTAAAATGTCAGTTTCTCAGTTTTACTGTTCTTTTTTCTAGAACTCCATGATTGTTATGCAATTTTTATTAAAAAACAAACATTCTACAGAAATTCTTCCACTGGTAAAAGCTTTGTCTTATAGTATATGAACATGTCTTTATTTTATACTCAACCTTGCAAAATAGCTTGACCGATATTTATAGATTAATATTTATCTTTCCTTTAGCAACTGAAGATATTATTCCATTGTTTCTGGCATCTATTTCTTTCTTGTGAGATGTCTTCCAAATGTCTCATTATTTTGTTTGAATATAATCTTTCTTTCCTTGCTAATAACTTTTAACATTTTTCCTCAATATTTTGTTATTTTAACACCAAATGGCAAGAGGTGCATTTATTTTTTCCAACCTATTCGATACTCAAAATGTTCTTACCATCTAAGAAGTGATGTCTTTCTTCAATTCTGGAAAAGTGCCACCTATTATCTCCATAAACATTGATATTTTGATGTTTTCCATAATCTCTTCTCTCAGATCATCTAATTGATAATGTGAAGGTTTAGTTTACAGACTATGGATTCTGATAATCATGTTCAGTTTTGCCATTTTCTGTTTGTCTATTTTAGTCTCTTCATCTTCTACCAGAATAATGTTTCTAGGTCCTTGGCATGTCCTTCGAATAGACATATCCTACAGGATAAAACCCAACTCCTAATTCGTATAGAATCTGGCTTTTAAACCCTATATAGGGTTTGGCCCAACTAAAACTCTTAAACTTAATTTTCCACTAACTTAATATTCATCATTTCAGTTTGAATCAAATTGGCTTACTCACTGTCTTCTGAATTTACTGTAGGCTTTTCTACTGCCACACATTTTTAAAAGATGTTTCCCCCTGATGGAAATACTTTAATTCACTGAAAGCACCCTGTCCATTCTCTGTAGGCTGGAAGGATCTCCCTCTTTTACATGAAGAAATCCCATGTAGAAGTAATTTCTGCTTACTCTAAAAATTTTTTTCTAAGAATTTTTTTAAAAGGTTTTATTTATTTATTTGACAGTGAGAGAGAGATGACAAGTAGGTAGAGAGGCAGACAGAGAGGGGGAAGCAGGCTCCCCACTGAGCAGAGAGCCCCATGTGGGGCTCGATCCCAGGACCCTGAGATCATGACCTGAGCTGAAGGCAGAGGCTTTAACCCACTGAGCCACCCAGGCACCCCATCCCCTCTAAATTCTTTTAAGACTAATGTGTTGTTATAGAATGAATACCATGTGTAGGGTTGAAGTTCTTAGATTGCAGAGCCAGATTGCTTGAATTTGAACCCCAGCTCTACCACTGATGTATTATCTTAAGAACATCACCTAACCTGTTCCCCAATTTCCAAATTTGTAAAATGCGATTAAGAGAAGTATTTACCTCATACAGTGCTTTTTAGGGTTAACAGGTTAATAGAACTAAAAGTCTCCTAGAACAGTGGTTAACATGTCATATATACTATCTAACATTGATGTGTTTTCTAAAATGTAAAGCTACATTGGGCATCCTTATCTTCCACATTTTGGGGTGAATGTTTCTCCTCCACTTCTAAGGACTATTTCAAAGTAGAGGGAACTGAATTGGCTGTAAATCCTGACTTTCATGTTCTACTTTACTTAGTTTGCCCTGGGGCATGTGGACTGACTCCCAGAATTTCCTCTTGGGGCTCAGATTGCCACAGAGAATAGACATTTTTCTTTGTCCTTCTTGATACAGTTCCAGTGCCTGTGGAGGGATGGGGATAGATGGGGAGGCCAGCCCTGGTCACTGTTGCCATAACTGGGTGGAAATATCCATCAGATACTGAATTTCGTACCTCTGTTCCATTTGGCTTTTAGACTTAATTATGTACGCCACCTTAACCTTTATCAGTAATAACATTTATTTTTGGAGTTCATGTGCTATGCTGTTTCACTTCTTGATGCTTTCAAAGTCAGGAGGTGCTAGGGGTCCTCCCTTTAAAAACTCTAACATCTCAGTACCTTAATGACAGTAGTCGATAAATATTTGCTAGAACCAGTAAAAACTGTTATGGTTCTATACTGGATGAGAAGTATTAGATACACTTACATAAATTTAATTCCAAATTCCCCATGAAAGGATAAATAATACTTTACGGAGCTTATTATCAGCAAATCAAATTAAAAAAGAAAGAAGAAAGAAAGAAAGAAAGAAAGAAAGAAAGAAAGAAAGAAAGAAAGAAAGAAAGAAAGCTCCATAAGATCCTGGGCAGCCATTCATAAGACTTCAGAGACAGCTGGATGGTAGCATTACTGATTTTTGAAAACCCTCTATCCTCTAGTAAAATATAAGTATTTAATTTATGTCCTTCACACCGTTTAAGCAACATCCATCCTACCGTGGCATTTGTTCTCTGAGAGGACATAACCATGGGATATTAGATGAGGTGCCAACTTGGACCAGCACTGGCTGAACAGAATGAAGTAGGTATTAAAGCATTGACACCGAGCTAGCACAGAGTAAACTGAAGTATGCGCCTGAGTTATTGGCAAATAATTTTAATCATGAGTATTGCCAGCCAGGCCTACAACTCATTCTGTTCACTTTCTTTATGGCAGTGTAAAATAAATACACCAAAATAATTCAGATGTTTACTTTTACTCTGAACCAAGTCTTCATAGACGCAACTGACAAAAATCCAAGAATCTTGGGCTAGTGTCTTCTTTTATATATATATATATATATTTTTCAATGATAAGAGATTTAATATAGTTGATACTTTAATTTATTCTTCAGCATCTACAGAAGAAAATCACTTGTATACCAAAGCATGAGATGGGAACATTTTGATTTCTGATATGGATGGCCCCTAGTAACTGAATCAATCAAAGCTTATTAAAGAAATCAGAAATTACCCCTTTTCTTAAAAGCAAAGGGAATTTTATGTTGGGATTTACAATGATGATGCAAGAGCACTCTCCAAAGAGGAGATAATGAGGCGATGCGGAGATTGACAACAGCAGCAAGAAGCAATTAATCTTAGGTCCGGGTATGATGAGGTTGTGGTCTTGACAGATGTTAGAGCTTGTCCAAAATCTTCTGTGACCGTGAGGGAGGGGTGGTCTGGTGGTAACTGGGGCTCCAGAGAAGATATTGGTGTGGTCAGAAAGATACTACACACTGGAAGCAAGAAGGAGAGAGAGAGCTTGGCTTCTCTCCTTTCCTTCTCCAATTTTCCACCAGCACCTATTGGCTAAATATATGAAATGAAATATTAAGGGATCCCGGAAACATTCTTCCCAGAGGCAAAGACCAGAGCAAGAGGAAGATAGATCAAACAGAAAAAAAATTGACCTGCACAGGACTCCTTCAGTATTGTGATATAGATAAAACTTATGACTGAACTGGACGTTTCGGTCATACACAGAGTTTCCCAAACGAGGTTGGGAAACGAGGTTGTTTCTGTGCCTTTGCCCAAGTCCTGTACTTGCCTGAAATGCTTCTTTCCTCTCCACCCACTTGGGAGACAACTGTTCATCTTTTAAGATTTGCCACTCTGAATGATAGCTTGTGTTCATTCCTCATTAAAAAAAAAATAAGATTTGCCACTCAGACCTTTTCCTGACTATACTCCTGGAAGAATTAGATTGCTTCCCCCTTTCTGCCACTATTGTTCTTTTTCTAAATACATACCATAGCACTTCATCATTATAGTTAACATGTCTACTCTCTTTCACTAAATGGTAAGCTCAAGAGAGAAAGTTTTATGTTCTTTGTTTCAATGTCTAGAGTATATGTCATAGTGCCTGCACTATAGTTCTGTGCATTAGTAGTTAATGAGAGAGTGAGTGATTAGATGGATGGTGTGTGGGGTCCCAGCTGATCTTCATAAATATTTACCAGTAACTTGCCTTGGCAATCTAGTGTTTCTACCATCATTCCATCCCTTCATCTTCTGATATTTAGATGAATTTTAGCTAAATAATTAAATAACTGCAAAGATGACAGAAATCCTTTCCTTCCTTCAAAGACTCTTTATTAAACTCCTACTTGACTCTAAAAGACTGTTTTAGGAGCTAATGAAGGCTTGAGGAATGTATAATCTAACTGAATCATTTGTTGATTTCAATCCAATTTATTTTTTTTTTGCATCGGCCAGCATTAGTATATATCAAAACAATCTGTAACCAGATTGATCTATTTAGCTAAAATCGAGTAGGCATTATTTTTTTTCTCTAAAACTATCATATTGCAAACAGATCACAAGTTGGTAAAAAGTTTATATATGTGCACTTTTCTCTGACAAAATTGAATCTACAAACTGGTTTTTTTTTCACTGATGGAGTCAATCTATCTACTTCTTGCTAAATTATACAAAAACAGCACAGTTAATACAGTACTTTGAAATATTCTTTTACTATGTCCCCAATGCAATAATGATGGGTTTCACAAATGCATTTGCTAATGAGTAAGATATTCTTTTTTTTAAGATAACAATAGCGTATAATTGGGAGGGTAAGATGATCTTACCAGAATTACTGAGTTTAAGATAACAGTTTTATGTTTGTTTGTTGTTTGTTTGAAAGATGGAAAAAAGGAGTGAAGCAAATGACTCATTATTATCTATGTGCAAGAAAATCCTTATGGACAGAGACCCTATAATAATTTTATTTTAGGCAATACATGTCCGCTCACATTCTTTAAATTCAGTCAGTAATTCAATGACCCTTTTTTGTACCCATCTAGAGAATTCTTTTGGTCTCCACAATCTGCTCCAACCAAATGAGCACAAGCTGTCTCTCCCCAGCCTTGTTTCCACCAACAACATAATCTGTACTCTCTTGTACTGTCCACACCAAATGCTTATGATCTCAACTACAGAAGACATAATTTTGCCAGTCTCCTGTTTAAAATAGTCACATCCTGTTATACTTATTAACATCTTCACAAAACTTGCATGTAGCCATATCTAAATTGGCATTACGTTGAGCCACCTAAAATATGTTTAAATGTCCATTTAACATTCAAACATTATTAAGTACAATGTATATCATGAGCTGTGGTTGATGGGACATTTTCATTAATGAGAATTTGCATGTGAGCTGGTATCATTTTGGAAAAAAAAAAGTTGAAAACAGTGTTTTTACTAGTTTATGCCAGTTTGAGTTAATAGGAAAAATTTTAAAGTTCTAAAAATGAAATTAAAAAAGTAAGTGAAATCAAGTAAATCATCTCACTATCTGAATGAAAGTTTTGACAATTTACAAGAACTTCAAATTCTGTATCTTTTACTGCTATTTGTTGTAAATTTTAACTGAAACTTTGCTTCCGATTTAACATGATGACATTTCCCAATGGTGCTTTTATTTTTAAATTCCCATTCTCTCTATTAAATACTCAGGCCAATGTTATTTGCATCAAATATTGCATATCCCCTGGAGATTTGCTTGCAGGCTCTTGTATTTTGTTGACTCTCTAATCCAATTTGATCTTATGAATTTCACCCTTAAGTCAAATGATTTGGCAAAAGAAATTATTTTGGGGTGAGATTTAAATAGTAATGACAAATATTTTGAAATATTTAACAGTCTAAACTTTTAAGACATTTTTTCTCCCGAATGTGTAAAACAAGCAAACATACTTAAAAAAACAACAGTAAAAAGTCATTGTACTAAACAGAGACAGTCAACAGCTGGTAGAAAATTGAATTGAACTTTGTCCAGAGACAATAGAAAAAGGAAATTAAAGGCTTCAAATTGCTTATAGCAGGCCAGAGTAAATCCAACTGCTTTTTGGGGTCATTTAAACATCTTGAACAATTTTTCAAAGATTTTTAGTTCAAGAAGCCCAAAAAGAAGATTTTGCCAAGCACTGCTTTCCCCTCGTTGTATTTCATGAGAAATTTAATCCATGTGTTTCTGATTCATTTATACTTCAGTCATCAAACAGTTCTTGTGCAAGAGCTATTTGATTTCTAAGAAATCATTTGAGCCTTTTATAGAAATCTGCTCATTTTCTTTGAAGTAAGTTTTGCAAAACTGAAAATACTTGACTTGATGTTCTAAACTGAGCTTGTAAGTATTTGTGCAATCATAGAACCTTAGATTTTAGAAGAGATATAAAGTGTAATCTATCCAACCTAAAATGGAATATCTCTTACCAGTCTTTGGAAGATACAATTTTGATTGCTTCTTGATCATTTTCAGTGATAGGAACTCGTTATCTGAGAAGAAATCATTTCCCATCATGCTTCATCTTCTCTTTTCTCCTGGCACAATAATTTCATGTTCATAATGTGAGGCTAAGTCTGGTTATGTGTGTGTGTCATGACTTCAACCCCCTTCTCAAGTGCTTCCTAGTATCTGACTGCTACCTTGTCTTCATTTTGAGATAACTTAGAAATTCAACTGAGGTAGAAAAATTATCTTGAGTTCAAAACCCCTCTTTACCTTAGAAAACTTCATTTAAGTATGTTTTTGTCTAAATATGTAATAGATCTAGATATATGTCTTGGAAAATAGTCCCATTTAGTCCATATCATATGCCATAAGAAGATACTACTGTCCCAACTTATGAGTGGGAAAACTCAATTTCAGAGAATCAATTAGTTTTAATGAGGTAACATATTTGGTAGCTCCTGTGTTCAAATCCAGAGCTCATTGAATCCAAAGTCATGGTTCTTTCTTCTACATTGAACAGAATTCCCATTAAAATTTCCTCATGAGGCCTTTCTCAACAAGAAGTAGGTATGCCAATATAAGTTCAGTTTTACACACCTATATATTTTCCTGCCTCTGAATTATCTAATTAGGTTGACTTACCTGAAAGTTTCGCTCTTGTCAGTAAAAAATATTCAGTGTCTACAGTTTGATGACCCAGTTTAGTGCATTGATATAGTTGACTCCATGTTTGCATTATGTTTTGCAGTAGAAAATTTCTGGTAGTGCTTGCATAAGCTCAGTACATGAATGAAGTTGCTTGTATTAAAAAGTTAAAGTTAGTTTAAAGAGTTAAAATTTTTAACTCTTAAAAAGTTAGAAGAGAGAAAAAAAAATAACTGACATCTGTCCAAGGACAAGTACCTACCTAAACAAATACCTCTAAGTCTAAGTACTTAACTAAAGCGATAAACTCAAGTGCAGATTATACATGTGATATCAAGCTTTAGAATACTTTCTCCTTGGGTGCCTGGGTGGCTCAGTTGGTTGAGCAACTGCCTTCAGCTCAGGTCATGATCCTTGAGTTCCAGGATCGAGTCCCACATCGGGCTCCCAGCTCCGCGGGGAGTCTGCTTCTTCCTCTGATCTTCTCTCCTCTCATGCTCTCTCTCACTTTCTCTGTCTCTCAAATAAATAAGTAAAATCTTAAAAAAAAAAAAAAAAGAATACTTTCTCCTCTGAATTCACTTTTAGTAAGGACCAATGAAGCGCCAAACACTGAGCTCAGTCCTTGACATAAAAAGATGAATAAGTCACTGTTTCCCTTTCAAAGAGTTCTCAGGTATTTTTTTGAAAGAGATTATTCTCTCTCATATTGTGGTTCAAGCATTTATATCCTAACTTCCTGTTCTATTGCTTTCTTCTGTTCTTCTTTTAACTGTCTTTGAATTCTCTTAATTCTTGGAGGACCTAATGATTTTCTAGTTGAAAATGTGACCTCTTTCAGCTCCTTTAAAAAGTACATCTTTAGAGGCGCCTGGGTGGTTCAGTGGGTTAAAGCCCCTGCCTTCGACTCAGGTCATGATCTCAGGGTCCTGGGATCGAGCCCCACATTGGGCTCTCTGCTCAGCAGGGATCCTGCTTCCCCCCTCTTCCTCTCTCTGCCTGCTTCTCTGCCTGCTTGTGATCTCTCTCTCTCTGTGCCAAATAAATAAATAAAATCTTCAAAAATTAAAAAATTAAAAATACATCTTTATAATATACCTGTTTTCTGTTTTCACGACAGCAGTAAAATCTTTCTGACAGTATCCTTGTTACAATTAAGCTCTGAATTCCAATTTGAGAATTAAATATGTATTATTGCTCAAGTTATCTGATTCGTCAGCAGAAATTGATGTTGTCCTTAGGCAAATATTATTCTTCATCCTTATAACAAAGTTTTCAAACAAAATGTCTAAGTACTAGAACATTAAAAAAATTTAAAAAATAAAATATTATACTACTAGCTATACTTATTAACATATTGATATTTAAAGGTAATTTGATCATAACCTTCATTCAAAAATTATTATACCTACTTTAGTAGGAACAGAAAAATGTTACAATAGAAATTTTGAAGGAATCACACATTCAAGAGCCATTTTTAAAGAGAAGACTTGGATAATAGGAAAATAAGCAATAACAGAATGTATGCATAAGGAATATACTTATAGTGGTAGATTTGATTGATCATTAAAATGATCATTGTGATGATTATAGTTAAAGGAAGACTAAACTATACAGCTTGGCCAAATGCAAAACTAGGACATTTTGATACAGTAGATTAGATATCATGGAGTAGGAGAAGATATATTTTCTAGGCAAGGAAAATGGATTGAGATATTATAAGCGACTGAAAATGAGTATGTCAACAGGAGTTATAGAATCAGAAACTGTAGTGTAGAAGGTGCTGTAGAGATTACTGTATCCAGACATTATGAATTTACAGAGAATTAAAGAAAAGCTCTAGTGTTTTCTAAGTGATTTCCCATATAGCTGGGATCGGATTCCAAGAGCCAGCAGCCTAAATTCAATGCTTTTTCCATTTGTGTGATTTATTTTGGCTTGTTTAGGATACGTTGGAGGGAATAGAAGCTGAGAGGAAAATGGAGATTTTGAAGATTTACACTACAGTCTTATTCACTAGTGAATTCCAAGTCAGGGTACCATCTATATGATACGTGAAACAGATATGTGAAATTCTTAAAAGAGTAACCTGTCCACAAATGTAGAAGGAACACATTATCCCTTCATTTAAAAGTTTCTCTTTATAAGAAAAATTCAACGTGAACGTTCACAACTAACTTTGCTGTATAACAAATAATGAATTTAACTGGGAATAAAAATGTTTGCTTGTGGATCAGACAAGTTTAAGATCCAGGCAAGAAAAAACCTGACACTGGATGGAGTAAGTAAAACATTTGGCAATGGTTATGTTATTGATCTTTAGTATTAAATATGGATTGTGTGTGAGTGTATATAATATAATCCTAAACCAAATCAAAGGCAGTCTTATTTGTGAAACTGTAATTACTGCTCGTTTAATTTATGATACCAGGATGCCAAAGCTCATTAAAAAACATATAGAAGTTTCAATCATCATTTGAGAGCTTTGGAAAGGATGTCATAAGAACTATCACAATGGGTTTCAGACTTGGAGCAAGAAGTTGGGCAAGTTTTCACAGGATCTTGGAGTTGATATGGTCTTTTTTTATTCTTTCATGGATAAAAAATGATGAAGTAAAAAGATATCACCTTAATAAGAAAGTCAGGTAGAGAATTACTTCTATGTATGAACTATTACTCTTTTCCTACAAGTTACATATTTTCATTTTTAAATGTTTACTTTTTAAAATACCGTGAAAAATGCTATAAGTTTCTCCATAATCATAAGGTAGGATTTATTAGATACAATTCATAAATTAGGGAAGAAATTGCAGCATAAAGATTGTAGAAATATATATTTATTTTTTTTTAAGATTTTATTTATTTATTTGACAGAGAGAAAGAGAGTGGCCAGTGCCCAGCCCCACCTGCTCCAGCTCTTCTAGGATAGATAGTTCTGGGCAAGGGCTCTGCTACTCCTTTGGGAAACAGAAGGCATTCAGGAATAGGTTAAGACATCTCAAGCATAACGTGTTTCTAACTGCTCATTCATTATTGCGGTCGTCTGTCAATTGCCCATACAGATAGTAAATGCACTTATTTGGAAAGAAGTGGGTCAGTTTTTATTGTCAAGTGTTTACATGTGGCATTCGGCATATATCACATTCGGCTACATAAGCTATCATAACATAATTGTCCGTCACCTGGGAAGAGTTCGGGGTGTAGGGCCGGGGACTAGGAATACCCTCTTTTGCTAATATATTGCTAATAGAAGTTCCTGTTTAGTGAAGGAGGGCCCCATCATCGAAGCAAAGTTTTTTTTAATAAAGAAAAAAGAGGAAAAATATTTTTTGTTATGTCAACAACCCTTGAGCTCCGGGGCCCTCCTGAGTTTCTTTGGCTGTTCTGAGAGTCCTTTCTCCTCGCCTTACTTCGCTCCGCCTTGGAAGCCTTGTCTTCCCGTGGCCTTCTCTGGAGGCCTGCTGTCTTTCTCGTCCGTGCTAGAGGATTTCTCAGCCTTTTCTGTCTTGGCTTTGCCAGGTGTGGGGGCCTCCTTGCTGGGCTCTTCTTTGGCTTGGGTCTCTGCTTTGGGTTTCTCCTCAGGCACCCCTTAAAACAATATTTTAAAGGAAGATTAATCAGGGTGCCAGGGTGCCTGGGTGGCCTTAAGTCATTAAGCATCTGGTTTCTGCTCAGGTCATGATCCCGGGGTCCTGGGATCAAGCCCCACATCCGGCTCCCTGCTCAGCAGGCGGGGAGTCCTCTTCTCCCTCTCCCCCTCCCTCTGCCTGTGTTCCCTCTCTCGTTGTGTGTCTCTCTGTCAAATAAATAAATAAAATCTTTAAAAAAATTAAAAAATAAGGGAAGATTATCATAGACCAATTAGAAGAACTATATAAACATGCCAGCTCCATGTTAATATATTTAATTATATATTATATAATGGCAAAGTCTCTACTACTTGTAATAGTCAGGATATGTACAAATATGCCCAGATTAAAATCACCCTTGGGTCATTCCAGTCATCTGAAACATCAGTTATACTCCAGTTGCAACTAGCAGATCAAATTATCATTGTTGTTGTTATTGAAACTCGCCATTAACATTTTAGTACAAGGGAAGCCCAGTGACAAGGAGGAAGCCCTTGAATTTGGGTTCTTGAGTCTGGGAGCTGCCTTTGCTCTACCTAATGCCAAAACCAAGATTTAGGTCTCAACTGCTCCTCTATAAAGCAAAAGGTATCAGCTCTATTCCAGCAGTTGGGGTTTCCTCCCACTTTTGTCTCTGTTTCCAATAATGTAATTGTTAACAGAATAAAATAAGATTATCTTAAAGGAAAGTAATTTCTTCTTTAACTTACTCTCTTTATCCTTTTATTTCCCTTTGTTTCTGATTGGATTCTAAATTCCTTAGAGATTTTATATTTGAGGCTTTATAAATAATACCTAAAAAGAAATACATATCTCAGGACGCCTGGGTGGCTCAGTGGGTTAAAGCCGCTGCCTTCGGCTCAGGTCATGATCTCAAGATCCTGGGATGGAGTCCCGCATCGGGCTCTCTGCTCAGCGGGGAGCCTACTTCCCCCTCTCTCTTTGCCTGCCTCTCTGCCTACTTGTGATCTCTCTCTTTCTGTTGAATAAATAAAATCTTTAAATATATATATATATATATATTGTTTTAAATTCAAGAAACCCAGGAAGTCATGTGAGAGGTTCCTTATGCAAGACCAACAAAATATTTGAATTCTGATTGAATGGTATTTACCCAATTAAAAAATATGTCTATATATGTATATATAATATATAAAATATGTATGTATGTTCTATATGAAATATGCACATATGTATAAGTGATAATGGGGGCTATACTAAGTATCTTTTTATTATATAAAATATATATATTATATATACAAAATATGTATACATATGTATATATATGTAAAAGGAATAAAGGATGCTATACTAAGTATCTTTTTTTAGTTACAAAAATATTTACTTTTCATTTTCTTTCCTTGAGCACATGAATCTTATATCATAGAGCTATTTTTTCCAGTTTTTTTGAGGTATAATTGACATGTAGCAATGCATAAAGTTAAGGTATACGGCATAATACTTGGATTTACACATACGGACAGTCCCTAACTTATGATGAGTTGACTTAAGATTTTTTTTTAACTTCATGGTGATGTGAAAGCAATATGCATTCAGTAGAAACCATACTTCAAATTTTGAATTTTGCTCTTTTTCCGGGCAAGCGATATACAGTCTGATCCTCTCTCGCGATGGTGGGCAGTGTCACTGAGCTGTGGCACCCAGGCAGCCACACATTCGACAAGGTAAATGACTGCTACACCCACAACCATTTGGGACCCAGACAAGCATCCTGCTGTTCACTTTCAGTACAGTATTCAGTCAATTACGTGAGCTAGTCGACGCGTGATTCTAACAGAGGCTTTGTGTTTGGTTCACACTGTTATAACATAGGTTGTGTGTTAAAGGATTGTGACTAATTGTAGGCTAACGTAAGTGTTCCGAGTACATTTAATGCAGGCTCATCTAAGCTATGATGTTCAGTAGATTAGATGTATGAAATGCATTTTTGACTTATGATATTTTCAACTTACAGTGGGTTGATGAAGACGTAGCCCCATGGTGAGCTGAGGAAGAGCTGTACTGTGAAATGATTAACACAATAAGTTTAGTTGATACCCATCATCTCCTATAGATATAAAATAAAATAAAAATATTTTTACCTTGTGATGAGACCTCACGAGCTACCATTTTAATGTTCTTATATATTATACAGCCATTTAACTACTGTCAGCATACATTAAGTATCTTAATGCATGTCTTCGATATTTATTTCTTGAATCTTAAAATACCAGTCTCGTTTTAATTATATTTTGGCTATTATTTATCTGATGTGGTATTTTCTTGTATTTCTTCTCTATGTATTCTATATCTCAGGGGGACTTCCTGTTCCCTTCATGATTCATTGTACAGGGGACAGACGGCACTACCTCAATTCTCTACAACTTGACAGAATATGCAACGTGATTTTTTGTTTGTTTCCTTTACTCCCCTTTAAATATTCCCTTTATCTATTCTTTCTCATTATGTCTTTTCTATCTTTTGAATGTTTGTATTTTCTATTTTAATTCCTCAGGCAGAGTTTGCTATACTCAAGTCATGATTTCTTGGACAGCTTTCTTCATTTTATCAGATCTGTGATTCTGCTCTGTGGCATGGAAAGCTTATAAGTTTAGGTGATTCAGATTATATCACTGCTATATGTTTCTTGGATAGCTGTTAAGAACATATCCCCTCCAACTCACAGCTTAGAAAGTCTGCAGTCTTCACTTTGGGATTCTTCCATAAGAAGGAAAATCCACTCATCCCCATTATAAGAGTTTGTTTGTGAAGTCCTCTTATGCAACTAACATCATGTGGGAAGAAAGAGAGGATTAAGAACATCATAATAGGCACAAAAATAGGGCCAATTTTCACATTACACAGCTAAATTGAAAAGGAAGGAAATAAAGACATCAGTGGATGAAATTAATGTAATTGGAGAATACTGTAGTCAAAGTAGTTTGTTTGCTCTAATCTTGTACACCATATAAAAATGTTGTTGTAAATGGACCCCAGCTGCAAGTAATCACAGTCAGAGGCTAAATGGAATCAATGATGATGATCTGGGAGAGAGGCAAATGCCCATGAAGCTTTTCTTGGAGGAAAATAGACAATCAACAGCCTCAAGATTAATACATGAAAAATGTGCTACAACTCTGGAAATTAACTCATACATCCAAGCTAAGGAATTGAAAGGATGAAAACATTTCCAGCTCCACAATGATTTTATTTTTAATTTTTAAAAATTCAAATGGCATAGATGCCAACCTTTTGGTCATCATCATATGAGCCATTTAACTTTGAAAGCACCTTTATGTGTGTTGATGCCAAAATGCTGATGAGAAATGGCCCCTCACTATCCGATATATCTTATATGGACTTATATGTTGTATTTTAAAACATTGCTTATTTTCTGCCAAATTTTAAAGACCAACACATACATGTACACACACAGACATTTCAGGAGGAAGAGAACCTTACAGGTATGTCCCAACTGATTTGGAGGACGGAATAACTGTGTTTATTTAAAAACTGATTAGCTTTAGTTTATGAACAACTTGTAAGTAAATGATTAAACCTCTTCTCATTCTGTTGAAACTCTCGAGAAGGATCTTAATAGAGTAAAGGTTATACCCCCACCAATAACTGGATATTCACTACTCCCTTCTCAAATCCTTTGCCCTCTGACAGAATAAGGAGGAATGGATGAAGCCAAAGGATAAGCAATACTAAGCTTCTTGGATCATCGATAGTGTACCGATATTTGTGGAGGACTTTCAGTAATTTTAACAGTAATTCAGAACATCATTTGGCTCTTGAGGTACATACAGAATGCCAAATTTGCTTAATATAAAACATTTAATGTATAAAAATTATATCTTCTATTCAGGGTTATTTACCTTCACAGTTCCTGACGATAGAAGCTTATTCTCATCTCTGTCAAAAGAGCCTCTGTACAGATTGTTCTCTATCACGTGCTCTATTTTTTTTTCCTTGAACTTCTCACAGTTTGCAATTATCTTGATGATACTTGGGTTACTTTTTTAGTCTTTGTTCCATTCCAGAATGCAGGGGTCACGGCAGCCGAGTTCTCACCGGTCTTGGTTAAGTCTGTCTGACACACACCTGCATCAGATCTCCAGTTAGGTGTTCAGTACATGTTTGTAAAATGACTTAAGAGTCTAGGAGGTTAAACCATTTTTCCTAAAACACGGGGATACGCATTATTTCCTCAACCTAATCCCTTCTCTGTTCTCTTCAAAAGTACATTTTACAAGGATGGATTAATCCAAGAAAAATGCCGTGGCTAAGAGCATGGGTTGTAGTGTCAGCCTAACTTGATATCAAACTGGATCCCACTTTCCAAACATGGTCATAAGCCAGGGAATCAACCTCTCTGTACCCCAGCTCCTGAAAAAGGATGTACGAATTCCTGCTTCTCTGAGTTGTGAGAATCAATGCAATGATATATGTGATGAACTTACTGTAGTGTCTGGCACATACGCAGGAGTCCCAAATAGTAGCTCTTTTTAGTACTTCTTTGAGTGAATTTTCAAGCAGTGTGGGCTGAAAGCTGGACTAGAAAAGAAGCCAGAAACAAGCAAGGTCCATGTGTGGAAAACGTGGGCGGTTCCATGAAAGGTGTTGTATAAGTATACGCAAAGTCCATGGCAAATATTTTGTTTAACTGCACTGCAATCGAAATGTCCTAAATATTAATGTCCTCCGCGTGAAATGAAAGCAACATTATAAGACAGCTATTCTTGGCAAGACAAAAATTTTCTCATTATGGAAACGTTCCTAATATCATAAGATCTCCAAATTATAAAATCTTTCATTCCAATTTTTTTTAAAGATACTCTCCCAGAGAAATCATGTCTTTATTGAAATGATAAAGAGAAGCCGTGGGTCGTGAAATTAGCAGCCTCTCATAGTTAAAATGTGAATGGATATAAAGTCAAAACAAAATTCTATCAGATTGAGAAAATCTGATTTGTGGAAATTCACCTTACAGATAACCTGGGAATTAATTTTTTTTTTTAATGTGTGAGTAAAACAATGTAAAAAACTTGAAGGAATCCGTGACATTCAACCTATCAGAACTCTACTTCTGATATGATATAGTTCTCAAATTCTTTTTTTTTTAAAGATTTACTTATTTATTTGAGAGAGAGAGAGATCACAAATAGGCAGAGAGGCAGGCAGAGAGAGGGGGAAGCAGGCTCCCCGCTGAGCAGAGAGCCCGATGCAGGGCTCTGTCCCAAGACCCTGAGATCATAACCTGAGCCGAAGGCAGAGGCTTTACCCACTGAGCCACCCAGATGCCCTAGCTCTCAAATTCTTAATAACAGCTTTCAGTATTTCCTCTTTGGGGGCTGCTTATTCTAAACAGTTTACGATCCCATTTGGCATGGTGTATAAATAACTCCAAATTAATTTTAATTGATATAACAAGAAACAACCTTCTAAGCATAGTCAAATATCTAATGTCTCACCTTTTGAATCAGGACTGCCCATGGCCTGGATCACCGAGGACCCAGATCATTTGCCACGTTTATATTTGGACAAAACTTGTCAAAGAGCTTTGAAAAAAAAAAACAAAACATGAGAGAGTGTGTTTTATTCCCCAATCCAAGACTTCTACATATAGGGTATTTCCATACCTCTACCCTCCAAAACATAGCTAATTTGAAGTGGGTTCCTGTCACAAACTAATGTAGATTCTTTCTTATACATTAGCTCAGTCAGTCTGAGCAATTTTAAAGCATGTAACAGGGAAAAATAAAATCAGTGTTTTAAAATTGGGCAACCAAATTTGTTTCTCCAACATGAACCCGGTAAAATAAACTACAATTTGAATAGGAAAATAACTTCAGTTTTGGTGTTTGCCACCCAAATCTTTTCAAATTTATGTATTAAATTTTTCTTCTTGCATATAAAAAATGACAAGAGTGAAGTTAACCTGTTGAAAAATGGGGAAGAATAAGCAGTAACAATAAGAAAAAAAAAAAAAAGGAAAATGGGATCCACAAAGCTGATTCTCTGCGGTCCCTCCACTAGAGAACTGGATAAATTAAGCAATGCAGTGCTGTAGAAATAGGGAAGAATTTAAATTCTTCGAACTTACATTGTCCTGTGTTTTTGTGTCTTGCTTATCATTAAATTCTAGAAGCATTCCCTAACCTTAGCACTTTAGTTTTGATTTACAATCAGTATCAACATCAAGAGGACTAGGAACCCCTAGTTCTCCCTCTTCAGGTCAAGAGTAAAGAGCTTTCTTGGTTTTCACAGCTGTGAAATGGAACTATAAGATCTAGCTTGTAAGGATGTTTTATGTATAAGCTGATGATTGTAAAACACTGTATAAATGCTAATTGCCTTGTATTAGTGTCAAAGGTTTTGAAGTTAGACCTGCATCTTGCCAAGGAGAGGTCTCATTCATGCCAAGCAGAGTTCATTCATGACCCCTCTGGGAACTATGTTGGAGCTGCCGGCTTGATTGGTGGAGGTGAAATGTGGCCGTGTTAACCTGGTTTAGGAAGGGATTTCACTCCTGCTCACATGGGCTGTGATTATAGCACCACTAAAATACGTTTATATTCCACTCGCGACTATAAAGCCTAATGCGTACAACGAGTCTACTATTTCAACTACAAAGAGAAGAGCTGATGGCTTTTCAAATGGGATATAATGAAGTCTTGAGTTTTTATACCCTGAACTATCACCGATTAATAAGCATAAATGACCAAATCACTCCACTCAGGAAGAGCATATATAATATTTCCATGCCCTAGAGTGATGTGAAGACTGTTATCGGCATATGGCAATTGTTAATGTTTGTAAAGATTCTTAAAATTCTTGGCTAAAAGCAAAATGTGGTGTCCTATACACAAAGCAACCTGTGAGATTTTTCTTAAAATGGGAAATCATGATATGTGAAAAAGAATTTAAAAGGAGATCCTCAAAAGACCTCCTGTATATGTATACTCTATTGTGAACAAGAGAAAGGCATTTACCATATATATATATATATATATATATATATATATATATATATATGGAACTTTCCTGAAGATTCTTAATAGAAAGAAAATATATAACCAGCAATTAGAACATTGCAATCTGTCAAATAATGAGATAGACTCAACTTGTCTAGGCAGAAGCAAACTTGTATTTCAAGAAGGTAGTTTAAAATAAGAGGAAAAATGCAATCTGTAGGCATTATTATATACACCTGTATCCAAAATATAGAGTTATATGGTATAATCATTGGATACAAGTCTAAATAATTGAAGTGTGTTCCAAAATTTCTTTTTTAAAGTCTGTAGTTCTGAAACTTGCCTTGCCATCCATGTTTCCGTGTGTTCTCACTCGCCTTGGTACAATGGACAAGTAAAAGAAGTTATGTAGCCTCTGAGAGTCAGGCCATGTAGCTACTCTAAAATCACTTCAATATGATTTCTTGATATCACTCAGTTCTACTGATCCAAAAGAATTGTTCCAAATTCACACCTGGGACATTGAAGTATTTTTATGTTGCTAATAACTGAAAGTGGGTTTATATGAAGCACCTACATATTTTCCATGAGCAAAATATGTTTTTGTTCCTACAGAAACTACATGGCATAAAATAATATGTTTTTTCATATTTCCTTCCCTCATATTGGGTGAGGCATATATTTGTGTATTCTCTGTTCCATCAATACTTTCTTTGAGAAATGTCTATTATTTTCAAGTCACATAATGCATTTTTCATGCAGATTAGGAGTCTCTAAAAGTTATGGCCGAGGAGAAACATCATCATTGGATTGAGCAAAAGTTGAACCAGTTGGAAGTTGAAATATCATATATATACACACACACAGTTGTGTGTGTCTATATGTACATGTATATATGTATAGATATGAGTAATTTTATTTATTACTTATGCAATCAATATTGCAGAATATAAGATTGTTTTGGGGTAAAGTTATCTCTTCTGGTTCTGAAAGATCAAAATGAAAATAATCTGAACTCTTAAGTTATGTATTATTATACATTATGCTACTATTACTTTATCAACATGATAATAATTATGAACATATAATGCATATTAGATATATGTTATGCATATTAAAGACTTTGCCAAGCTATTTTTATATTTATTTTATTAAGTGCTTACATTGTGTTGGGTGTTAGTGTGCACATTTTTAAGGCTTGATAAATCTGGACCCCGAGTCCCTTATGTGTAATCCTTGATGCTGGGTGTATTTTGGAATTTTGACTTTTCATATTTTATAAGGGTAATATACAGCAGATACTGCATAGTATATTATAAAACATTTTCAGAGAGCTCTTTCAGAGAAAATATCCTGTTATTAAGTGCATTAATATACCTGAAGTATAATAACCCCAAGCTAAGCAAATTAAAACTAAAACATATTTTTGCATCAAGTAATTTTGTTGCCAAATGAATTTATATCATGAATTGTATGCTTCTTGGCCATACAGGTAAGACCTGGCCAAGTTTCTATAAGCTATATATATGTGTATGATGTACATATGTGTGTATATCTCTATGCATATATAATGAATTAGAGATTAGCCAAGTGTGAACTTTTTGGGATGTTTCTTTTTCCAATTTCAGAAAATATAAATCCACATTTTCAATGTTCCATATTGATGGCAAAAACAGACTAGACACACATCAAACCTCTAATAAAGTACCATTTTCAAAAACTATCAAGAAGTGTCTTAGTAAGAAGAAAAAAGATTAACTATAAATAGGGCTTTGTAACTTTTTGTCCAGCAGTTTGACCACAAACATGTTTTAAGAAACTAAGTGTTTAGTCAAGGGATATAAAAACAGACTTTTACTAAAAGAAAATCCATGGTTCCTTTTAAATCTACCGATTTGATCTATAACTATAGAAGCACATTTCATTTATTAAGCTAATATTTTGGAGGTAAATGGTCTAATCAGGAGAAGCTGGTATAAACTACAAATCTAACATCTTTTCTTTTCTTCTAGATTGTCTTTTTTTTCCAGACAGTCTAATTCATTAAACCGTGGATAACTTAAAAAGCATCTGTAGCTAAAAAGATTCGAAATATTCTTGACATTTTCGATAGTAATGACTAAACTGTCAATGATGCCAGTCACTTTTACTTTCTCTGTAAGGCTGCGTGGGTCCATCCTGGGACTTGGATGGCCCTTCCACACAAGGCCAGCCTCACTCACTCCATGATGCTGAGAAGGTAGTTACTGCAAACCACAGCAGGCTCAGAATTTTATAGCAGAGAGGAAAACTGGAAACTTTCCAGACCAGAACCCAAACTTTTCTAGCCCCCAATTGTGACTTGCAAAGACTAAACATGTTCGAAGGTAGCATGAAAATTCCTTTGGAAGCTATGGAGGTTTCAGGTGTGGAAGTTTGAAACTCTGCTGTCCGCCTTACCGGATGACACTGTGTCCGTGTCTATAATTCTCTAAAAACCTCAGGGTGGGTTTAAAATGAGGATAGGGACACGTACCTCACAGGCCAGCTGTGATGATTAAATGAGATCATGGAGAAATAAAGTGTCGGGCACAGAACTGGGTAAATTGAGGGCTGTTAGAATTTTTAAATAGAAAGGGCCATGTTCCTATGATGTAGAAGAATTGTAATGATGGTGATTCAGGTTTCTTGGCTTTTAGTCCACTATGTTTTTAATATTTATTAAGTTATTTATTATTTTTTTAAGTAGTCTCCCCCGCCCCCAGGGAATGGAGTCCAGTGCAGGGCTTGAACTCACAACCCTGCGATCAATACCTGAGCTGACATCAAGAGTCAGACATTCCACCAACTGAGCAACCCAGGCGCCCCAGTCCACCATTCTTCTTACTCTTCCATATTATCTCATATTTATCAGGAGGTAAGGAACCATATAGGAATATCTAACTACAACTGCTAAATGAGAGGTGCAGCTCTGTTTGACTCCTGGCAAGTCTCAAAACGTACACGCATCTGAAAAAGTCTAGTAAATGTAGGAAAGGAAGACAAGAAAACAATGTACATTTTATAACATTCTGGACAGCCTACAAAGGACTGTCTAAAAATACAGGGAAATGTTCCAATTTATTTTAATCCTGCCAACTTGAAAATACTTGGTGAATCCTGTTTGCACCAAAAAGAAATTTTGTGAGTTAGAAACCGAATGTTCTTGAGTTTTTACAGCAGTATTTCCTTAAGAAGAAAGCGGCTTAGTTTTTCAGTGACACAGAAAATTCCTATCATTTTCACTTCGTTCCAAAATTATATTAATGGAGTTTTTGTCATGGGAATAAATTAAAATGGGGCATACGGCCTGTGGAACGTGATGGTATTTCTGCACCACGGCATGTACAAGAAAACAATCTCATTTAGATGGTATCACTGACCGCGTGGCCCGCACAGGAGATCACTTGGAGCCCATGTGGAACCTCGTAACACACACGGGTTCATTCAGTGAGAAGCATGTGATTTTTGAAAAGATTTCATTTAGAATTTCTCAGCACAAGTTTATGAAAGGATCATTTATATTTAGATGAGAATGGGCTATTCCTTAAAGCTATGCAAATATCACATAGTCTGTATTCAAGTCCTAGTTTTCTGGCAGAGATGGAAGTTGAATGACAAGGACCAAAATCAGAAAACAGAAAAACAGACAAAAAAGAGATACTTTGGTAAAGGGAACCAAAACCTGGGACTTTAAATATGAAACTGTCTTAGCTGGAGGAGCTTCTGCCTCACCTTGTTGCTCCTAAATGTTCTCCTTTCTTATGTAAAGGATAAAATACACCGTTATATTAAGCCTCCATGTAATTTAATAACAACAGTAAGAAAAGATCTAAGACCAAATCACAGATCGGAACAAATCAAATTCAGCTACAATTATATGCAGGCGATATTAAAATATAAGACTTGGCATCAAAGTATTTATTTATGTTTCATGAGCTCATAAATGTTAAAAGAGTAAAATATACATTTTTGTAATGTTTTTAGGATTTGGATGGTTGCTTTATTTTTATTGTAGGCCATCCAAATTGTGAGGCAAATCTACATTTATCAAACAAAAGTGTATCCTGGACTCCAAATCTTATCTGTGCAGTGCACCCATTAACTAGAATCTTCCAAATTTGTCCTCCTCTTCCCATGTTTTAAGAATAAGAATAACCAATAAAGGAAAACAACTATTATTTTGTGTAACATTTGACTGTAGCCTAACATCAAGTTGACTTAAAAAAATTTTTAATGAAAAAAAATTCCGAAAGCACACATTTACCATATCTTATAAAACCCTAAATGCTTGCCCAGGGGGTTGTTTAAGCCGTGAGGTGGATGGGTTTGGAGGGGGGGGGGAGGAACACACCATAAAGAAGTTTTTAATTAGCATCCCTGTATTCAACAAGTTTCAAGCTGGTTCTGTGAAATTTATGCCTTTAGCTACTATGCTCCAAAGGAAGCAGAACTACCCACTGGGTGTGACAGTCAATATCCTTCTCTCTTCCATTTTTCTGCCTTTCTATCCACATTAAAAAAAAAAAGTTTCGCATACACTTTGGGAAGAAACAGTGTGTGACCCAGCAATCCCACTGGGACATCGGAGTACAGAAGAGCCAGGAAAGAGGCCAGCGAGAGACAGAGAGTCGAAGAGAGAAAGCAGGAATACAACACACTTTCTCAGGATAAATGTGATATGAAATCGCACAAGTAAGGCACTCAGCCAACTGCCATATGCCCCGACAAAGATACCAACAGCAGCAGTGAGCCCAGGGAGCTGTTTTATCATTAGCCCCTCACCCAGCAGTGGTGAAAACTCATTTAGCCCCATGCTGGACTTTCATTAGGCCAGACTCGCATCAGATGGTCCCGTGTTTTGGCTCCAGAGCGGTATGGCCCTGTGCTGGGGGAGGCAGCCACATCTCAGCTCAGCAGGGAGCCCAGATTGGAGCGTTCCTCTCTAACAGATGCCAGGGCCGCCGTGGAGGCAGAGTGGCAAAGGGGGCTCGGTGCAAGGCTATCCTTTATGTTGGCATTTTGTGACATGAAACCTTTGGAAAAGAAAAAAAAAAAAAAACTAAATCTTCAAGTTTGTTTTTCACCTTACTTCTATGGAAGAAAAAAAGATGGAGCAGGAAAAAAAAAAAATCCACGAAACTGAAAGCAAAGAGGAAGTGCCAGAAATCTTCACTTGGAACCATGGAAAAAGAGTTGAGCTGACACTGGCAATGTTCTTCTTCTTCTTTTTTTTTTTTTTTTAACCTCAGGACTGTAATAAAAAGTCAACGAAGCAAGGGATGTCAATATATTCTAATAGCAAAGATGTGAAATTTTAGGGGGCCTCTTTTCTTCTCTTTGTCCGGGGATGCTATGTTAAAAATATACAGAAATAGTGAGCAAGTATTAAAGTCAAATAGACGCACGTAAGGCAGGTATGTTTCTTAAGAAGAGAATCTGAAACTTACATCAGAGCTGTGATTTTGAGGAAAGAGGGATTTTCCAAATTGAATTTGAGTTGATTTCTTTTAAATCAGTAATCATTCTATCAAGAAATAGACAAAAAAGAAAGAAGACAGCTGATGCTATTTTTTTGTTCTATTGGCCTTTTCAAAGAGGCAAAAGTTGTGTTCAGTAGTTGAATCAGTGATTATTTTAAACTCATTATATTACTATGTTTTATGTTATTATGTTTCATTCTCTGAAAGTTTTTTTTTAATATGATAGAACCCAAAATGTATCCTTTCTGTTAATTTTTTTTATGTTTCTATGAATTACAGAACAAACAACGATGGCCTAGGAGAAACAAAAACTTTAGTTTTATTCTTTTATTTCATCCATTTAATTAGTTTATCTCACATCAATTATAAGTGTTATTACTTTATATATAAATTTAGTTTTTATGTCAATATGATAAATAAGAGTTGTGTAAATTATTTTATATTTACTTGCTATCCTATCCACTATTCTAAAATGTATATTTTAATTCAATTTGTATGAAAATAGCGTACTGAAAGGCAAAGAGTTTATAAAAAAGAAGCAGGGGGTGTTTTCTTAATATCACCATATTTTCAAATGAAAAATTTATTTAATGTATATTTAGAAGATGTTAAGAAAACAGCACATTACACAAAACCTAAAATATCTGTATTGATATTCTGAGCTCTGAATGTTGAACAACAAATTGGGGGGGGGAATTGAATAGCTGTCAGTTTCTCATTTTTTAAGAGATGTGTGGCTAGTTGTTGCTAAAGTATCCTGTCCTCTTTCCTTGTCTTCTCTTGGAATGAAGTTTGCAGATATCTTTAGGTCAATGGACCATAGGGAGCTTCCCTGGTGCAGTGAAACCCCTTTTAGTACATTTCACTCCAGGCACCTCTATTCCTGTTTGTCAATGACACGTGGCTTATCGTCCACTTAATCATCCTGGTTTATGTCAATTTATAGACATGTTAGGGAACAGTGCTGCAGATGGTTCCCTTTACTGAATTAAAAAAAAAAAGAGCTACTGGCATTTTCATATATTCTCTCACTTATTATTAAATAGTAAAATGACTTGAGAAAGGGAAGGTCTATTTCTTTTTCAGTAAGCATAAATGCTGCAAAAATATTGCAACATTGGGTTTTAAGGAAAAAACGACGACATGCATCTATGCAAATATGATATAAACCAATAACTCAATCAAAAAATAAAGACAAAGGAAGCTGAAATTCCTGAACTACCACTGAAATATTAGGATTGATTTCCTCTGGTTTTTCATTTTAAATGTAGAGCTAGTACAGGTATGTGTGAATGTGTGTGCATTCAAATAATGATCAAGGATTATACTAACAGTTCTGCTGTCTAGATATTCTGCTGCATTTGGGGTAGTTATTAGCGGAGACAACAATCTAGCTGCACAGTTAGCGAACTGGGCCAAGCCTCTTCGATGCTCCTCAGGTATGAGAAAGTTGATTACACACGCGCGCCTTCAAGCAGGTGGGCTGTGTTGAAGCGCCACCTACTGAAACGTTGTGTTTCCCAATCCTGCCTGCCCTAAGTTGGCATTTCCTATAGCATTGGCAAAACTGGTTCAGGGGAAAAAAATGACAGTACAAATGAAATCCTATTTTTGGCAAGCAGGACTCTATAAGTGTGTCAGCTTCAAACTTTACTGATTACAGCAGTTTGTCTATGCTAATGCGTTTGTGATCTACCTTTTCTAAAGAGGAATAAAAACCGGAAAGGAGCATATCAGCTTGCGTGCTCGTAAATTGGGTCGTTTACAGGTATGTGAAAAGAAGGAGTATACTAAAAAAAGGAAACGGGAGGATGGGATAGTTTTCGATGCATTTGCACGTCTGCAAGATTTTGTTCGAAATGAAACAGATCTGTGTTAAAAAATCATACAATCTCACACACACTTAGCTCTAACAAATTCTAAGATTCTAATGAAGACGGTTAAATTAACAAATAGATCTAAATGCACTCATGCCCTTACCTCTTCCAACTCTCTACCCTCATATTTAAAGCCACTGAGAGAAAGAAAAGTTCCTCAGAAAGAACTGGATATTCTATCTCACCTTATAAGTGAGAATAAGAATGTCGTCCAGTCACATTGCAAACAGGACATCTAACTCGCGACCAACTGGACAAGCTTCAGTAACTGATTTTGAGATTGGAGATATTTTTAGAAGGTTTTAAAACAGAATATCGTGTTGCATCTTGTGGATCTCGAGTGAATAAACTTATTTTGTTTCTAAAACAACACCTTAAAAATAGAATGGAGCATTTCTTCTACAAACTAGCCTTGACCTTAATGGGGAAAAGTCACTCAGCTTGAAAGCATATGGGTTTCTGTTTGTATAATTTAGGGGAGGGCATTATTTTATTTTGTTTTTCTTCTGACCTGGATATTGCAAGTAGCAAATCCAGGCTTTGTAGACGTATAGACTGTCTATTGAAATAACAGCATACCAATTCTGACAATACTAATATAATTTTATGAATACAGATAACTTACTTAACGTATATATTTAAATAACCAAAGTTCCCAGGCATATGTTCTTAAAGGTAAATATATAATTGCATGATATATGTAAGAGCGAGACAGAAGTAAATATTGAGTAAATATACTTAAGGACCATAGTATCACATTTACATAGCGTCTCTTAGATTATAGTTTTTTGTTATGTTAACTTTTTAGATTCAAATACTTCCAAAGGGTATATCTCTTCTATGACCAGCCACTACCTTTTCATTATATAGAAAATTTAATTGCCAAAATCAAAATTAAATCATATTAAGGGAATTCTTTCAAGTCACAAAGGAGTAAAATACATTTTAGAAAATGGCTTAATCCCCTTCTTCAAATATAATTGTACAATTATGCACTGTGTTTTCAATGTAAAAAAAAATCTCATAAAGATTTAAAATATTTTTCATATGTAACATTTTAGGGACTGTTCTAATTTATTTTTAGGCCATTGTCTTTAATCAGAATCGAAAGTTGCACCCTTAGAAATTATGACCTTCACAAACACTGGGGATCACTTTTTGTCGCCTCCACTAACTCATTTAACATAAAAAAAAAAGGAGAATCTTTTCTCCTCTTCTCTATGAAATGAAAGTCATACTAACTACTATTTGTCCCAGTAAAACTATGAATAAAGGTCCATACATCATCAAGATTTTTATGGGGTCTTTTCAAAACCCAAACTTCAGTACTTTGAGTGCATATTTAATTTTTAATCTTAATTGATGCAAAGTTATATTTGGAAATAGGGACCAACACCCATGTAGACATACTTCTATCAGAAGGGTAGCTTCAAAAAGAAGAAGAAGAAGAAGAAGAAGATGGGCAGCTTCAATAATAATCCTTTTTCCAATTTTATGTCAATGACTGAGAACCGGTGCTAGATTCAGAATACCACCCTATTCAAAAGCAAGCGTAAGGGTATGATTGGTCAAAATCAAATTTTCATTCTGTAGTGGAGTTTTAAGTTTTTTCAAATATCTACCAGAATAGAAAAGGAAAATAAGGACCTCAAACACCTGTGACCCTGAAAAGCAGACCGTCTCACTTAACGGATAGGAAAGAACAAATCCCACGTAAGAAGAATCTTTCTCTCATTTAATGGAAGCATATGGTGTTCAAGTCTGCCCTTGCAAAAGAAAGCAGTGATCAAAATATGCACATGTTTTGGGCCCTAATAACTAACACCTAAAATAACAAAGCACAGCAGCACAAGCAGAATTTGAACGTATTGATAAAATGGATTAGCCTGGACCTTCCACTGTGTCTCAAACACTGTATCACTCATTCAATAGTCCAGCCCCGGGCAGAATCCTGAGTAAATAAATGGGCCTTGCCCCATGCTCCAGGGTCACCCTGCTCTAGCTTGTCTGACTCAATGGAGAGCAAATTCCAAAGTGCAGAGCACCCCGGACTGTGAGCCAGGCAAGGTAGCTGGTCACTTTTTTGGCCATACATCATGCGCACGCAGTTCTGAAATAAAGTACTTAAACCCACCTCTCTAGTTGATAAGCAAAGGTACATTTAGGTGGCTCCTTTTATTATTAGACAATTATTTGAAATAATTATGCTTTCTTTACAAATCTCAAAGCGAGCTTAATTTGTGTACTTCACTAACAAAGATCGGTGTGTAATCAGTATCTTTAAGGGATGGTTCTAATTTAACATATTCTGGATTTCATTTAAAGAAATCTGGAAGGACTTTCAAAGCAATGTGGCTTTTGCAGAGCAAATGAAAAGTATATCTTAAATGGTATTTGGCAGCTAACATCCCCCAAACAACATCATCACTAACTTGTTTGCAAACTACGATTCCCATTAACGGGACAGAAATGCCCAGTTTTCTCTCAAGAGGGTCCTGTTAAGCTCAGTGAAACAATGCTAGGGCAGAAGTTGATATGGTAAAGTGAGGCCTGAGGGTTAAGCACCGAAGCCAAGGACTCAGGGAAGGTACATAGATGGCATAGATCAAACCGAATTAGGGATATATTTTCAATATGCAACATTAAACAGGGCTCTTGGGTGTTATTATAAGAAATTACTCTTGAGGGTCTATTATTACTGGAGCATAGTAGAGTCCCAATCAGAAGATACACTTTGTTGAGCATCTCTATATGCCAAGATTTTGCTTGGCCCATGCACACACTACTTTACTCATATTCTCAACAATTATATAAACATTAAGCCATTTTACAGATGGAAAACATGGTCAGAGAAATTAAATGCACTTAAAAATAAATAACTAGAAAGTAGCAGAGCCCTGATTTTATACAGATATTTCTGAATCAAAATGGGTCTACTCCAATTATAATTTACTCTTGGTTGAAGATTTGAGGCGTAAACAATTTAATTCTTATATTTTTCAAACATGAGCATTGCAGCTCTAAATAAAATTCTAAATACCTCTTCCTTTCTAAAAGCAAACAACTAGTTTTCTATATATGCAATTTTTATGATCACTACAGATAAAATTTTACTAAGAAATATGATCAATTATTAACCTAAATACTTGAAATTGTTTTTCTTTATAAATATAACAAAATATATTGCTAATTAAAAAAACAAAACTTTTCCATACTTACAAACTATGCAAGAGAATTCAATAACCATTCAGAGACTATTACTCACTGAAAGTACTGTATATATAAAAAGAAAAGCACACTAAAATGTTGGTAATTAATTCAAATAAAATCAATGTGACATTCATTTGCAGTTGTTCATATTACTTTTCTGAACTTCAAAGCAGCAGCATCTAATGTTTGTTCAAAGTTCCCAATTTTAGTTTTAACTGTGGTTATTTAGCTTGTAAAGTACAATGCTGGCCTAATTTTCAAGCTCTAGACCTTATTAGTGAACAAATTTCTATATTTAGAACTTCATATTAGTACTTGATTCTTCACATACCTAATTTTTGGTGCCAAGACCCTGATTTAGGTTCTTAAATGCATATTTTAAGCAGCCAACTATTTCTTGTTATAATTAGATGAAGTTGTCAATGATAGATCATAAAGCAGATAAGATACGCCAAAAATGTTTATATAAAAATTTAAGATCTTAAGTTAGCAGAATTTCATTTAACTTATTACCATAATCCTACAAAAACCCTAAAGTCATCATTAATAATTGGTTAGGTTTATAAATTAGGTTACTAAATTAGCAGATCTAAAATGATATCATTGATTCCTTTTCTCAATTGAGACACCTTATATTTATTATAATCCTACTGGATTTACAGCGTGAAAAATTGGCAACCACCCAAGTTACCTGATATCTAGATGTTTTACTTACATAATGGCAGAACTGAAGGCAAGCTTAAGAAACAGTAAGCTCATCCTCTCATTTCCTAGGTGAGGTCGAGTGACTTACTCAAGATCACTCAGAAAACCCAGGATTTTTGGTTTCTCATCTCACCTTTGCTGCATTTAACTAAAAGATGAATGAATTATAGTATCATTTTATGGTGGCATTCTCTCATAGAACTATGTTCAAAAATCATTTATCTATTTACTCTAAAATGCAATTCTTTTCAAATTTGGATGTAAATTCATTTGAGAAACAAGTAACTTGCAATATGTGCTTATAAATTTGGAACTACCTGCCAGGGTCTGTCCTTTTGAGGGCAGATATAAATAGTAGTTGTGTGAGCCAAATGAAGGTGATGCCTACCACCTTGTCTCCTGTGACACATTGTGCAGGTTATCTGGTTTACCTACGATGGAAATGGTATCAATGGTATCTCTGATTGTGGTTTTATGATGAGATTAAAATTACACGCCCAATAGGGAGGTTCTCTGGAAAATGAGACCACTGAAGTGTTCTCCTGACTAGGCAAGGTACAAGGAGAACACAGGAAGAGATATAGAGATGGACCTGAGTCAAGATGGCACCTGAAACCAAGAAAGTCTGAAATAGCCAAAGGCAAATGAGGAGATTTCTTTTAGTTCTCTCCATCCATCCTTTTATCCCCACAAATAATATAAGTATGATTCTTCTTTATGTGACATCATCTACCTCAGCTGGGTGGTTTGAGTCTGTAACCCGAAACAGCCTGCCCTTGGCTTTCTCCCTGCCCTGCCCTTCCTCTCTCAGACGTGGGAGCAGACAGGAAAACTATCTCAATTTGTGACACTCAAATGGCACATGGTTTCCTAAACAAACAACAACAACAGCAACAAAACTCCATCACCCAGAACATTCCAACGTCAGAGAATTCCTAGGAAAACCAAGGGAAAGCCTTCTGCAGGGATTTATTCTCTAATATCCTATGAGAAAGAAAAGTGATGTGACCCCATTCAATGCATTGACTTCTTCAGAGCTAATGTTGGCTTTAAGCATAAGAGATTGAAAAATTCTTCAATGTTATGGAATGTCTCCTATGTGAGGCTTATCCCTTACCTCTTTCCTTCTAAAGTATGGGATATTCCATCTATCCAGCACTGACTACATTGTCCTATAATTATCTGTAAGTCTGTCCCCAACAGCCCACTCAACCAACATCTCACCGAAAGCCTGACGTATTTTTATTTTTCTTCATGATCACAGGCTCTGTCTATTGGAAAACCCATGATCTCCCTGTCCAACCCTCACAGGAAATGCACATTCATCTTGAGAAACCCAGCTCCTCTATCACGTGTGTGGGTGTTCTTTTGTTCCCTAACTTACTCCCCCCAAATAGAATTGACTACATTCCAACCTGCACAGTGTGATATGCCAGCACTTTTATAAACTATTTAATATGGAGTCTGGCACATATTAGATACTATTATAATATAGAATTAAGAACACAATATCCTGAAATGGTTCCTAGATTTTTTTTAAATTCCTGGTTTAATTATCTTGAGCTATTTCATATAGAACATAATGGGTATTTAATAAAACAGAACAAAATACAAATTAAGCCAGGCTTTCTTTTATAAATGCTTTTATTCTCCTAAGAACTAAGGATAAAAATGAACATTTCAATTCCAGAGAAAGAAATAAGGAAAACACATGAAAAATTTTTTTAAAATGGAAAATCCCCTTTCTTTTCTCTTCCTTTCCTTTTCTTTTTTCTCTTTCTTTCTTTTTCCTTTTTTTACTTTCTTTCATTGTTCTTTACTAAAAGCTTGATAAAATGTTAAAGAATTATCTGTCAGTAGAAGTTCTTTGCTGTGACCGTAGCCCATATTGAGGAGATAAAAAGCAGGATTTAAAATCAGCTACTCTTGGGCACCTGGGTGGCTCAGTTGGTTAAGCCACTGCCTTCAGCTCAGGTCATGATCCCAGAGTCCATCAGGCTCCCAGCTCCATGGGGAGTCTACCTCACCCTCTGACCTTCTCCCCTTTCATGCTCTCTCATTCTCTCTCTCTCTCAAATAAATAAATAAAATCAGTTACTCTTAGGTGCCTGGGTGGCTCAGTAAGTTAAGCATCTGACTCCTGATTTTGGTTCAGGTCACGATCTCAGGGTCATGGGATAGAACTCCACAACAGGCTCTGTGTTCAGCTCAGAGTCGGCTTGGGATTCTCTCTCTTCCTCTTCCTCCACCCCTCAAGCGTGTGCTTTCTCTCAAATAAACAAATGACTAAAATCTTTTATAAATAAATAAATAAATAAAAATAATTTTAAAAAAGATACCCTCTGACCAATCACTTTAATAAAAATATTTGGGATTAATTTGAAATAAGATTTTTAAAATCTCTTGATATGCAAATAAAATGGAAATGCTTTGGACAATGAAGATATAAGCCTGTTTTCAGAGAGGTCACATTCTATCTGATTGCTTAAAACATGTTTATTTAACAAACATTTATGTTGTGCTTACTATAAGTTAGGAATCATTCCAAACATTTTACCAACCTATGAGCTTAATAGTATCACTGACTCCTTGTTATCATTGAGGAAGCTGAGGCACATAGAAATTAAGCAATGTCCAAGGTTACATAGTAAGTTGCAGAGTTGGCATTGCAGTCCAGACATTCTGCTTGCAAAATTCATGCTACGGTGCCACATAACAACTCATTAATGACTAAGAACTCCACATGCCCATTGGCTTAAATGGGAAATAAAAGAAGTATGTCCTAATAAAAGAGATTTTAGTCTGAGTTTAAAACTTTGATTGAGGAGATGATTAAGATGCATTCTTACTTTGTGGCAAATAACATTTTTGAGGAGTGCTAATCTATAGCAGGACTTCGCTTTTGCACAAAAAACTGCCTCTGTTTATGGTTAAAGTGTACAGTTAAAAGTCATTCCCCGGTCATTCTCCGAGTGACCATCACTATCCAGACAGTCAGGTATGAACCTCAGAAACCTGCCTTTTCCTCTCACACCATTTCCTCCCCAGCCTCATGGGCACTCTGCCACACAACCCAGTGCATTTGACTTCCTTACCACCCTTTGACATCATTCTCCTTTCCATCCCCGTTGCAGGAACCTTATTCTAGCTCCTAAGACCTCGCCTGGGCACCCACCATGATGGCCATTTCATTTATGGGTTTGGTTCACCTACTTCCCCCACTTCATACAGCTGCAGCAGTAGATGAACGTTCTAAAAGATAAATTTAGTCATTCCGTCTCTCTGCTATCCCATTGCCTATCTACCCAACTAGGGTAATGTATGAATTCCCTAGGCTGGAAGAAAAGGCAGTAAATGATCGTCTAGCCTTGTATTGTCAAATACGGTAGCCATTAGTCACATGTACATTTAACTCTTGAAACGTGGCTAGTCCGAAGCGAAATGTGCTCTAAGTATAACATATGCTAGATTTCAAAAGTTCAGTATGAACAAAAGAATGTAAAAATAACATCTCTTTAATGTGCTTATATTAACATATTGAAATGTGAACGTTTTGGCATTTCGGACGTACTGGGTTAAATGAAATATAGTATTAAAATTGATTTTACTTTTTTTCTTTTCACGTTTTTAAAAATGTGGCTACTAAACAAATTCAAATTACATATGTGGCATGCATCAAAATGTCTGTCAGACTGTGCTCTTTGTGTGGAACTCTGGGCAGCTACCAAAACACATCACGCTGCCTCGAATGCCCTTCCTCTACCTCTCCACCCCACTACCCGCCCTGGTAGAGGCTCGTTCATCTTGAAACATCCAGTTTCCCTACGAAGCTTTTGCTAACGTTGCTGCAGTAGGTAAGGACCTTCCCTATCTGGGTGCGTACTGACTTCCATTCCCACAGCCTACCCCTTGAGTACATTATCCCGATCTTCATCATCATCATCGTCACCATCACAGCTAGTATCTCTAACATTGTTTTGTGCAGTGCACTATTTGAAGGGCTTCCCATATATTCATTTAACCTTTACAAGAACTCTCTCAGGAGGCCTCTTGAACCATTTCATCCTGAGAGTTGTCCTATGTGATGGGCGCTATTCTTCTCCCCATTTCACAGATGAGGCACAGAGTAAGAACGTCCCTCATCCCTCCACCAGCTCCAGTGGGAGCTCCTTGCACCCCTACCCTGCCAGCCCTCTCATTTCCAGCTCTTATGGTCTCTACTCTAATTTTCCCTGCCTCATGCTTTAGCCCATGTTGAACTTTTGCTCTTCAGAATTGTCACAATTATCCAACACCAACTGTTTGCTAGCTAATAAGAACGCCCATGAGAGAAGTGGTCACAAGCATCTTGTTCACTGAAATATTAGTGCCTAATAGATAGACAGCACATAATAACCAGTCAATAAATGCTTTCAAACAAAGCAAACACAATTACAGGGCTAGTTTTCCTCCTTTTGGACTATGTAGGAACTGTAAGACAAAAAGCAAGGCATAAAAGTGACAGTGATGCTAATAATAATCATAAGCACCTTCTGTTGAATGCCTCTCATGACAAGGTGTCCTATACACTTACCCCTGGTCCTTACAACCCTGCGAGCTGGACATTCCTGTCCTCATTTACAGAGGGGAGGACTCAATTCGTTATGCATCCTGTTGAAGGAAACATAACTGACTAATGCCAGGGGAAGGATTCAAATCTCAATTTGTCTGGCACTATTTCACAAGCTTGTGAAGTTATAGGAAAAATACTTCCCCAAGCCAAGAGGCTCAAAAGATGAGGTGGAAACAACACTGAATCTTTCTTAATAAGAAGTCCCTGAGTGCTGCTTTTCATGAGTAGAAAGCTAGCTACTGGTCAGCCTTCCCCTCCCTCCCCCGGGATGCTTGGAAATGAGAAGCGGAGGATGCTAAACACAAAATGGTATTTTTCTGGGTCGGTGCAGGGCTGACTGCCCTTTACTCCAACTCTCTGTGAAAGCTCTCTGGCCACTCTCCTCGTCTCACCTGCCTGTTTGGAGAGTTTCTTTATGGTTCTATTTGGTTACATAATATACATGTGTGGTTCTTTTGTAAGTAAATGTTTTTCTATATTTAAGTATTATCTAAACTCATCATGAAATGGAGCTATTTGCCCATCTGTAAAATTTCATATGCATTCCACAAGTTCCTGAGTACCAATTAATTTAACAAATCCTAGTTTAGGTGGTTAGAAATTCAGAAATTCGGAGGGGAGTGGGATGTTGGGGGAGCCTGATGGTGGGTATTGAAGAGCGCACGTATTGAGTGGAGCCCTGGGTGTGGTGCATAAGCAATGAGTCTTGGAACACTAAAAAAATAAAATTAAATTAAAACAAAACAAAACAGATACTCTCAATATAATCTCTTAAGGATTTACAGTCTAATGAGGCGTTAGGGATGCTAACAGCTAAATATATTGCGTACTTACTATATGCTAGGTGTGGATCAAAACATGAGTTTAAGTGTTAATTCGTATATGTCCTAAAATTACAGCCGATATTATTCCCAATTTCCAGGTAAGAAGACTGAGACACAATCAGAGAGGTACATGGGTATTTTCAATACAAACATATGATCAACATCACAATAGGTTTTGTTATGGCATAGCAGCGGGGGTCTAGCCTAAAATCTGAGGATTCTAACCAAAACAAACCATACTGATTGATCGGTTTCTTTGCTCTGCCTAGATGACAACGACTGCTAAGTTATTAAGAGGAAAATATTTTCTCCTTCTGATCCAGTACTAGCATTTTCATAACGTGCCAATCGCATGTGACATGGACATTTTCATTTTGTTAAAAGCTTCAAATTTATTTTTTAAATGACATGTAGGGTAATAGACCTCTGTGTCAACAAAATGTTAAATAATATTAAAAATTTTCTAAAGTTATTTAAATGTTATCTTTATTTAAGATATCCATAAAATCCTTTTCAAGTACACTTTTTGTCTAAAATAATTGTTTGACTCATGCCAATAGTTCGGACATTCAGTGGTAAATAAAATCAAATGCAATTATGTGAATGGGCATAATTTTATTGACAGAAGGGTTTAGGCTAAGCCAGAGAGCTGAGGACAGCATTTTGGCTCTGGAGTGGGTCAGATGCTCTTTTTTTTTTTTAGTGATATTCTGCGGGCTTTGGAGGAGGCAGTAGTAGAAAGACTCTAAGATATGAATTTAACCCCGGTATTCAAACCCATCAAAAACCAGCAGAGAGATAAACCATCTAATAAGGGTAGAAACAGTAGGGGAAAAAATGCAACTTAATGTCTGCAGGGTGCTCTCTAGGCGATGATAAAGAAAATCATGGAAGTTTAGGGATTGTGGATCTAAAGTTGATTTATTAAACAGTCAGAAGATTTTTTTGCACGATATACTAGCTGTTAATGCATAAAAAAACCTGCAGGACTTCTCTGGAAATGTTTCTGTATTGATTTCATCGTTGCTTGAGTCAGATATGGATGTTTTCCTTTTATGCAAAATGCTGATGTGTACCGATTTGTGACTGGGTTTGTGCCTTCAGGAATTCTCTGTAGGGCATGAAAGTAACCATATTGTAACAGTTTGAAATTGGAAGAACCGCATTTTCCATTTATTTTCACTTACTCAGCAACAAAGCACTGAAGGCCAATGACAATCCTTCTCCTCCCAACTCATCTCAACCCCAAAGACAGAAAACACTTGTGTTAATTCTTTGACACGTTGTATCCACTTCCTGAACTTTTACCCCTTATCACTGCATTAATTCTTCTCCTGAATTCTGTCTAAAAATAGCTATTCCTTTGAGCCCACTGTTTATTTACTGAGAAACATTATCTTCCAGGGAAGACAATTACCAGGTGATGTTTCTAACCATTTCGAGTGATGTTGATTTGAAATGTCCCAAATGCAATGCTCAGCAGAGGGTTAAGTAAAAGGGCAAGTTAAGATGTACCTTCAGTTGAAATTTATAATGCAACTATGCTTTGTCCTTCTTTTCAAGAAAGGCTTTGCATTTTTCTTTATTTGTGTACTTTTAATTTCTAGGACCTGTGTCAATATTTGTGTGCATCTTCATTATGATGTCCTTGCAATACCTGTGAACATTTAACAGGTAAGCCAACACAGTTCTAATCATATCTCTGTATCTATAAGGCACAATGGACTTTGTCCTAGTCTTTGAAAGTCAAAAGGTCAAGAAGGGGGATTTGAGGTCGGGGATTTCCTTGATGGGTCAGTGCCCAGGTGCCGTTTGTAAATGTTCAACATTTCCACTGTATAGTAAAAAATAGCTGAGCCTCCCCCTTCCTGGGGCACTGAATGTAATGGACTCTACCTGGGTTCATGGACATTTTGTGTCCTTAATACTTCTGAGCTATTAGAGCACCAAAATACAAAGATAAAACAAGAAGAAAACACAATATAATGAGTCAACTACTTACAGGTTTCTAAACCAAAAAATTTATTTATATGTATGTGCGTATATCTATCATCTATCTATCTATCTATCTATCTATCTATCTATCTATCATCTATCATCTATCTATCTATCTAAACAGTGGTATCAAAGCAGTATGGCTGCAGGAAATTAACTAAATGTGACCCTCTGAGTTTGACTGATCTCTTCAGGTTTGCTCTGTTCGTCATATTAGACTCAAGGGACCCACTCCTTACCCCCAATAGAGATTTGAATCCAGGTAAGGCAAAATTTAAGAGTGTAAATCATCCTGGGTTCAAACCCCACTTCTGCTCTCACTATCTCTATGACCTAGATCATGTTATTAATCTTACTAAAACTTCTTAGAAAGACTTACTGTAAAGCAGGCAACAATCACAGTATCTACTTCGTGGAATTTTGATGATGAGTAAGCAAATTCATACGAAGTGCTTGGCTCAGAGCCTGATAACATTGGGTAAAAGCCTGGTGAATATTGGGGACCTATCAGTATATAAAACAAAACCATTGATTGGTTTCTGCTTGCCACCATACTTGAGAGATGAAATTTTCAAAAAAACATTTTTATTAAATACTGGGGTTTCTTTGTTGAGGCCACTGTAACTCAGAAACTCTTTGTGTTCACTTATGTACGATGTACACAGGGACACAAACATTGTTTAAAAATCTTGTTTAAGAAGAAATTCAGCTAAAAGTACAAGAGTGCTGTGTCTATAAATTCATGAGGATAAAATACAGGTTATAAAGAGAAAGTAAATGTATCAAAATGATACAATGCTACATTACTCCCTTGAAGAGTGACAGTGAACATAGAATCTAACTTTATGAGTCATTATGTTTTAGCTGCTTATTTAGTAAACAACTCATAAATTAATAGCTAAATTAAAGAAAATAATGAAGTTTTACTCAGATTCTGGATTTCTACCATTTAAAAGGCAAATAGAATTTATTTGTAATTTATATAAATATTGATACATTAAATTTCTTCTTTATATTATTTTACTTTTAGTATACTATGATTTTATTCTTAAAAAATTGTTCTTTCCATTAAACTTTCCACTTTTGTTTTAGTCCTTTGTTCTCTCCCCTCTCTCCCTGTTTGGAAGCCTTTTTTAAATTTGCATTATTTTTTGTAGTTCCCCCTAAAAACATAACACGTGCCCACAAAACCCTTAGAGCTAGTATTCACGGCCTTTTTTACCAACAAACAAAAATAACAAAAAAATAAACAAACAAAAAGGACTGAGGAAAACATGCATCAGAAGGAAGAAGTAGAATACGGATTTGAAGATGATAAAGTCTGTATCAAGTGACAAGAGGCAGGAACCAACCAGCTACATAAGCAGAGTGCATTTAATGTGAAGACGGGATAGCTAGCTATAAAGTTGTTAATGAGGTAACCAAAAAGATGAAAACCAGAGATATTACAGAGGTATGGATTCTGGAAGCAGCTCCCACCCCTAGGGCTGAGGGGGAAAAGCAGGAGGCTGGAATTATGAAAGCTTGCGAGCCTCGAAGGAAGCATCTGGTTCTTTTATTGCTGTAGAGACCACAAACTAGATGTAGCCGCTTCTATAGGCAGGCCCTGCCCCGCTGCATGATGTGAGGTCACAGAGACATCAGACAGACAGCAGAGCCGCAGGGAGCCCATGGGAAAGACACAGGAAAGAGAAGTTCCCCCCTCCCTGCCCCCAGCCTTGCCACCTCCTTCTGGACTCTTCATCCCAGAGTCTAACGAGAAGCACACAAAGCCGCTTCGAGGCACAGAGTCCCTGCCGCACCTCCCAGAGCAGCACAAGGAACTGTGGGTTTGGCCCTGAGAAAAGGCAGGAACTTAAGGCCTGGAGCAAACTTCAATTTAGATCTCTGTATCTGAGCGGCAAAGTTGATTCTGAGTCTTGCTGGGGGCGGTGGCGGGGGGGGGGGGGGGGCATAAAGTGATCAGAAATAAGTGCAATCATTATTTTCAGAAAGCTCCTTCCTGCTTTTCCCTGTTTGTCTTCTTGCATTTCGAGGAAAGCTAAGGTCAGGACATTGGAGTACAAGTAAGAAAATATCCAAGGCTTTGAGACAATAAGATTAGGTCAAAGGGAGACAAATAAAAACGAAAGATTACAAGAGACATACAACCAAACTGAGTCACAAAGTATAAATTGTTAAACCCGTCTCAGCTAGGAAAAGCATGCTGTGTGTCTCAGAACAGACACATGAATGTGGCGAATCCCCCATCAGTAGAATAACATAGATGCTGGGGTCCTACTTTCCTGTTCTCGAACTACTACCGGAATAGTGATTCCTGACTTAGGACCTTGGGTACTAAAGATGTTGATACTTTGTAGTCAAGTTCAATAATGTTTTCTCTGAAAGAAAGGCATTAGAAGCAGTGTTAGTTGTCCAGTATTTGTGACAATTCTCATATCATGTGCCTTCCTGAGAGGCAAGACATTGCCTCTAACTGGAAATGTTGAAAATTCTAGATACTTTTTTTTTTCTGTGTGTGTGTGTGTGTGTGTGTGTGTGTGTGTGTGAGGTGACAATCCTTCAATATGAGTTATCTTCTTTGATCCCTAAAATAACCCACGTTTTGGTAGGAAAACCATTACTATTCCCTTTTTACAGATGTGAAGTCTGTGCTTTAGAAAGATAAAATGGCCGGACCTGGGTCATGTTACTTCAGAGAAAGACCTGGTGCTTCTGTCTCTGCACTCAGAGCTCCCTGTGGTAACAGGGCCTCCGTGTCTGGGTGTGTGTGGATTGTGTTAGCACCAGGATGGTGGTGGATGAAGGCTGAAATAGAAGCTGGGTGCTCTGTCACCGAGGATGGGATGCTGTTTTCCAATTCACACCAAAGTCTGGTCAGATGTAAACAGAAACAAAATCGCTTCCTGACGGCAGGACGAATCCATCATGAAGCGTTCTCATTAATAAGGGTTTGAGTTGTTTTGCCAATGGAGGGAGAGCTGTCGAGCTACTGTGTTATACGGCATGGTCCTCTTGGTTGTTAGTAGTTTGCTTGTTTCTTAACTTTCTAGGCGCATTCTCATTGTGTAAACTGCCGTGTAACCTGATAAGCAGGTAAGACGTGTGGTCAGCAGAATTCTTAAATGGCTCCTCAAGTTTCTGCCCCCTGATTTGCCCCATATTCACCTTCCCTTGAGTATGGACAGAACCTATGAATATGTCAGGATAGTCACTCCCATGATTGCATTATGTTATGTAAGTCTCTTTCTTAGTCTCTTAGATGGAGAAAGATTCTCCTGCTGGCTTTTATGAAGTAATCTGTCAAGTTATGAGAGCAGCCTCAGGAGCTGGGAATGACACTCAGCTGATAGCCACCAAAACAAACAAACAAACAAACAAACAACCCAGGGACCTCACTCCTACATCCTCAATGAACTGAATTCTGTGAACAACTAGTGCATTTGGAAGAGTATCTTGAGCTCCAGATACTACTTTGATATCAGCCTGTTAAGACCATGTGGAAAGAACCCACCTAGCCTGGACCTGAGCTCCTTACTTATGAGACTGAGATATTAGTTTTGTCTTGTTTTAAGTCCTTAAGTTTGTGGTGATTTGTTATGCAGCAATAAAATACTAAGATAGGGAGGAAGTGTATCAAATTTATTAATGGTTGGACTAGATGGGGATCAGATTAAGTTATGTAAGTATTCATTTGTGGTTCTAAATTTAAGCATTGCATGTATCTATGCGAAGGGAATGGCCCCTAACCTACTATTTTAAACACAAAAGTGATATTATACCAGTATATACTTTTTACTTATCTAGTCTCTCTAAAACAACATAAAAATAAACCTTCTATTCTATGATTGGTACATACACGTATTTGCTCTTTTAATTATTATAAACCATGCAAAATGATGTTTTTGTTTTATTTCATAATACAGGAAGTTGAAAAGAAATGCAGTTTTGTTAGTTTTTTTAAAACATAAAATAAATAATTGCTGGGCTATGATATTAGATTTTATTGGCATCTGTATAGTCCTGTTTGTGTGTATTAGCTCCACATTGTAGATAAATGAATTAAACCACAAATGAGTTGAAATAATGTGCCAAGAACTAGTAATTGGCAGTTACTGGACTATGAACTTAGCTCTTCTGACTCCTAAGTCAAGACTATTTGATCATAACACACCTACAAAAGTAAAACAAAAGAAAATGTAAAATAAGTATGATGCAGAAAGTTAGAGTTTTTCCCACAATACCAGAACTGACGGCAAGGGAATACTTTGATTAGGAGTGCTGATGTTGGCGAGTGTGGTACATAAACTGTTTTCCTCCCTATGTTAGAACTCCAGGTGCTTGGGATTAATCTCTTAAAATAATTCTCCTGGTTCCACTCCTTGTTAATTGTCCAGAATAACATTTTTGACATTGTTGATGCTGATTCAATTTGTAGAAGGCTTGCTTCTTCAGAATTCTTAGCTTTTTGTTCATCCTTTGAGGAGATGTTTTAGATTGTCTCAAAGGTTTTGGAGTCCTGTCCTCAGTCTGTCCTCACTTAAGTTAGTGGCTTGTTTTTCCTTTGCTTCTGGAATTCTAATCTACTTTATGCCTTTGATCCTCCCAGAGCGTGCCAAGGACACCTTGGGTTCAATCACAGGTCTCTTCAGTCCAGGTTCTATTGTTCACAAAGAGAGGCAAAAGTTTGAACATTAAACCAATGAGCTATGTCCAGTATGTGTTTGCTACATATAAAGTATGCAAACTATGTTTCTATAGGTATCTATAGAAATATTACTAATTTTATAAATGCTTAATTATAGAATTTTTTTTCATAAATTAGTTATCTAATTATAATCCCATGGGGTATTGGGAGGTAGACTTTGTAATCAATCAACAAGAGATACCCATTACACAGGTGTTTAAAGATTATAAATTCCATATTATAGAGAAAAATACAGGGCAGAGGAAAAGAGCAATATTTTTGCATTTTTCATAATAAAAGTAGACAACAATACAGTGGACAGGTATAGCATAAATTCAAATATTTTATTTCATAATGACTTCAATTAATTTTGGAATAATGGGTTTCCATTTGAAGCATCTATATCACAAATAAAATCAGGTCTTAAAAAATTGGAAGGAAAAAAAAATTGGAAGGTTTTTAAAAATTTGATTGCTAGTCACTTAAATTCATTTTAGATGAATGTTATCTAAACCTACATAACATTATCTAAAATAAAATCTAATTGATTATCTTACAATCTGTAAGAAAATGCATTTCAAGGTAATGTGCGTAGGATGATAATAATTTATGTAAAAAATTCTGGTGTAAAGAAAGACTAAATGCCAATATTATTTTTCTTTTAGTAGTAAAAATATGGATTATTTTTCTACTTTTTTATATGTTCATTTTATTCCATAAAGAATATATATATATTATTTCAGTAACAGATAACTAAGAAATAATATTCAGTCATTATAACTTGTTGTAGATAAATATAAAGGAAGAGACTTTAAGATGTTGCTAATCTGGAGTATGTTCTCTATAAATAGTTCCTGGATTCCAGATCAGTGAGTCTTTGATTTCTTTATTTATTGACTTAAAACACACACACACACACACACACACACACACACACACACACAAAATGCTTTTACTTCTTCTCTGGTTATCTTGAAATATAATCTTACTTATAGTAAATCGACCTGTAATTATTTCCATTATCTTTTTTTAAAATTTTTTTAAATATTTTATTTATTTATTTGACAGAGAGAGACACAGTAAGAGAGGGAACACAGAGGGAGTGGGAGAGGGAGAAGCAGGCTTCCTGACTAGCAGGGAGAGCGATGTGGGGCTCGATCCCAGGACCCTGGGATCATGACCGGAGCTGAAGGCAGATGCTTAATGACTGAGCCACCCAGGTGCCCCTTCATTATCTTTCTCATGGTGTAACCCAACATCATCTGTTTCCTTGTCTTGTATAAAACTTATCTCCCCAAACCTACTCTCGCTAGCCTCAATTTTTAATTCACAATATGGTGAGAGTTATTTTTACAAACACAGACTGTAAAAAAATATATCTCTATTAGCCTTAATCAAATCCCTACTATAGCCTAAAAGGCTCTTTATCTAGCCCCCTGCACACCTCCTCAGTCTCATTATAAATTACTCTCTTCTGTTTCCATAATGCAATCATGCTGGACCTTTTGTTTCAGGACCTTCGCATCATAAATCTCATTTTCTTCTCATTTTGTTCCTTGTTTAATGTCTACTCTTTCAGTTCTCAGTTTTTATGTCACTTCTTCTAGGAACTCTACATAGATTCATACTTAACCCTTAAATGAAATTTGCTTGCTTTCCTTTAAATTTCAGTAGCACATGTTAGATCCTCATTATCTGTCATCCCTACTTGACTATCTACCTAAGGAGGGCAAGGTCCTTAATAACTTGTGTTACAGTCTTTCCCCAAAACCTACAACAATGCAGGCACTACAACAGAGCAATCACATTGCCCATACTTGAAAATATGTGTTGAATAAATGATGGATAGGGCTGCTTTGCTCTGATGGGACTGAATTGGTTGCTGTATACCAGCTGTCCCCAGTGTGCCCAGAACTACTGTGCAAGCTTGAGGCCTTGCCCCAGTTATGAAAGAACACAGAGTAACGACAGAAAAATAACTGTCCACTCCTCTTTGTCCTCACATGCCCTGACCATGCCTTTTTTATAAGCTGTTGGGTCCTGGTCATTTTGTGTGAGAAATAGAGTAGTTTTTCTTATAACCCCAAAGAGATTCTGCTTTCTCTGTATTCATGAGGAGAATAGGGCTCAGTGTGTGTAATTGCTGGCTCTGGTCCTAATCAGAAGCTTGGAGAACTAAAAAACCCATGACATATTTCTTGTCTTCTGTCTGAGAATTTTCATATTGACATCAATCAGCGGTCAGCTGAAAAACTGCCGACTGTGTGGAAAGGGGCTGGGGATGGAAGAAGGAATGTTTGTGCTTCATCCAAAACAAATTTCTCAATTGTTTGACAGTTGTTGAGCAATAAGAAAAGATTCAGTCAATTTAGATGTTGTGTTTTTTTTTTTTTCACTTCTGACCTGAAGTCTTTTGGCAATGCACCATGCTACTCAAGAATGGTGGAAGAAACATTGCCATGGTTTCTTTAAGGTCTAGAGAGCACATGCAAAAGACACAAAGGGAAGGTAAGATATTAATAATATTATTAGCATTTAGATATAGCTCTGCTTTTATGGGCTAATGTAAGCCACCAAGATCAAATACCAAGATGATTTTTAAGCAAAGTTCCATTAGACTAATGTTAAACGTTTCACACAATACAAAAGATTTATCTGTAATTTGAATTTTCCAATCTCACTAACGGTGGCCTCAAACATGGTGGACATCTGAAGATATAGTCTACCCCCAGAATGCATCAAGATAATCTGGGTTCTGGCATAGGCCTGCTCTGTCAAATTGTTCACACAACTTCTTCTGAGAGGCAGAAATTCAAGAATGATTTACCTGATTACTCTTAGGAAAGAAACTTGTAAACTGTCTAGACAAAGGACTATGAAGAACGTGGAGACTATGAGGTCCTGGAGATTTTTAGCCTACTTGCAAACTAACAAATTAGCCTGCCATGATTTCATGGCTTCTGGAAGAAGACACGAGACTCTTGGGTCAGAGACAAAAACTTTATGACTCACAACACAACAAACAGTATGAGGGTCATGTTTGTGTTGATTACCTTTGCCCCCCAAATCCTACAGAGGTGACACTGAAGGACCCTGTTGGATCCCACACACATAGTGGGTTTGTGTTACAGCTGAGGAACCCAAACTTAAGAAATGTGAATATCATATAAGGGACTGCAAGCATGCCTGCCCTTTGCACCAGAGCTGGATGTGGTCTCTAATTTCCAAGGCTGGGAAAGATAGCCCCTATACTCACAAAGAAAACAGAAAATAAGAAACCTGTGGATAATTGTTAAATAAATTAAGGGAGGAAAGAATAGTACGTTTTTCTTTTTTGTTCTTCTGTTTTGGCTTGTACACAGAAAACAGAACACTTCAAATAAAACGATATGCTTGTATTATTTACAATTAGCATAAGTGATTAGGCATTTATTTATGTCTTGTTTTTCTTGCCCTCCTTTATCATGGCCCAGAGTCATATTTGTTTAGCATACAGTAAGGACTCAGAAACGCTTATTATCTGTATGAATGCTCAGAGGGGTGTTAAACGAGCTTTGCTATGTCTCATCTCTAGAAAAAGCAGCAACTATCCAAATTAAAAAGTCACCAACCACTCGATCACCTCCACTCTGATATCAACCACACATCTTCCATATGGGGTAACACCAGATGTAGTTCAGAGATGTCACCTTGTATAGAAAATTATGATTATTCTCTATCTGTGTTACCCTGATAAAATTAAACAATGCTGTGCAGCACCACTTTGCTTATGTGTAGGAAGAGAAACAATTCTACTAGAAATTGTCATGTTTGTTGTGTGTATCAGGGCGAAACCTGTGAAAAGCACTTCCTTTACCTATGGGAAGCTGATACCTCATAAACATGTGGCCTTCTCCTGCAGAGTGTAAAGATTGGTAAATAAAGAGCTCTCTGATAGAAAAGTACTCATCCCTGTGAGGTCAATGAGTCCTTTGAAGACACCATGGTTCTATTCAGTGCCCTGGAAGAGTTCATTAACCCAACACAAATAGACCATTTACTTCTACCTAGAGGATCATGCTAATTAAATTGCTCTGTTTACCCACCTATGTCCCAATTTTCTATGAATACATGAATGTCTTGAGTCTCATTCCCTATGTCTTTGTTGAAGGTGGAGATGATTACAGATTCACACTCGCTGACTTATACGTCTGCTATAGATCTCAGGCTTCCCTGGACTTCTTCAAAACCAATTTTTAGAAAATTTGTCACAACAGTGTTATACTTAGTAAGAGCAGCCCAGATAGAGAAATTTTAATGTTTTATATGTTTATATATGTCTACGACAGTTATGTATGGGCAAGTTTTATTATTACTTCATTTCTTTCTTGCTAGAATTCAAAAAGCTCATTCCTACCACCCTAGGCTAGTTTCTACATCTGTGTTGTGTATTCCATCCTCGGGGATCTTAAACTATAAGCAAGTCATCTCTCTTTTATATATTCAAACGTCCCCTGTGTCTCTGTCTCTCCCTGTCCTATCTCTCTCTCTCTCTCTCATTCTCTATCTCCCAACTGGAACTTTCCCACTGACTTTTCAATGTGCTCATGTCTCCTTCATTAAACACCAATAATAAATAATCTCTAGGCATCTTATCTCCTTCTGGTAAATTTTTTTCTCTATTTTCTCTGCTCAGAGTCAAACTTCTCAATAGAAATTATTTTTGTCATTGTCTCTATCTACTCATTCTAATCCAATATGGATTTGTTTATGAACCACTGAAATCATTTTCATTAATGTTTACACTGATGTCCTATTCACAGGATCTGAGATCTTCAGTCATTTTTGTACAAGACTTCTCAGCTTCACTCAACATTTGACTTTTTCTTTTAAAATTTTTCTTCCATTGACATTTAGAGCCTACCATTTCCAGGTTTTACTTCCTACCTTTCTGAGGCTCATTTTGGTCTCCTTTTCAGGGTTAACCTCATCTACCTTGGGATGAAATACTGATCTTGAGGATTCTCTCTCTCTCCCTTTTTTTTTTTAATTGTAAATTTTCCTTTTTTTGTCTTCAAGGATATCTGTGATTTTAATTGTAACATATTAATAGATGATATACAAATGTACAGCTCCAGCCCAGATATCCTCTGATTTCTGGACCCATACATCCAACTGCATTCTTAACATTTTTTTCTTTTTTTTGGAGTCCAAGTCATCTAAAACTAATAAAATTCTTCAGTTAAAACTAATTTATGATTCCTTGCTCTCCGACTCCATGCTCCTCCAAACCCACCTCTATCCTATAATCCAAGCCAAAAACAGTGTGTACTCTTTGTTTTCTTTCTTCCCTAAATCCATCAGCAAATATTGATTTTTCCTTCCTCTATAGCTCTGGCCATCTGCAGTACTCCACTCTAGACATTTTCAATATCTTCCTCAAAGATGACTGTAGTGGGCTTCCAAGTTGTCTATCTGTATCCACCCCAGTTCCCCTCCAATTCATTATGAAAAACAACAGTTTTCAACATGTATGAGTGTCCAAAAAAAAAAAAAAAAATCCACGCCAGTTTTTTAGCTTCCCACTATCCTTAAAGAAATCAAATTCCTGAGTGTGGCCAACCATGTTTTCTCCAGATATCCTGTCCATGTTCTTCCTCTGCTGGGCTCTAGCTATGTTGGCTCTTTTGATTCTTCACATCATGCATGCTTTTTTCTTCCCCATTGTGCACCAATCATTGCCTTCCCTTGAATGTTCTTCTCTTGAATTTTCACCTACTTGATTCTAAATCGTCCTTCAGGACTCTGGGCATGTGTCTCCTGCTCAGGAAAACTAAGATAAACTTAGCTTAATTAACTAAGATATTTTTTAAAATATAAATGGGTATTGGATTTGCTTCTTCTGTGTCTATTGATATTTTCATGTAATTTTTGTCCTTTATTATATTAATAGAGTATATTATCTTGTTTGGTGTTCTTATATTAAATTAAACCTTGCATTTCTGGTATGAATCCCACTTTGTCAAAGTTTATAATACTTTTTAATGTGATTCTGGATTCAATTTACTAATATTTCATTGGGAAATTTTTTGTCTATAGTCATGAGAGATATTGTTCCGTAATTTGTAATGCATTCATTTGGCTACAGTATCAGAGAAGTGCTAGAATGAGTTGGGAAGTCTTTCCTCTTCCTCTATTTTCCTAAAAAAATTTTTGATGAATTGTGATTTCTTCTTTAAATGTTTGACAGAATTTCCCAGCAAAACTATCTAAGCTTGAGTTTTCTTGATAAGCAGATATTCTTATTATTAATTCAATTTTTTTAAAGATTTTATTTATTTATTTATTTGACAGAGAGAGAGATCACAAATATGCAGAGAGACAGGTAGAGAGAGGGGGAAGCAGGCTCCCTGCTGAGCGGAGAGCCCGATGTGGGGCTCGATCCCAGGACCCTGAGATCATGACCTGAGCCGAAGGCAGAGGCTTTAACCCATTGAGCCACCCAGGCACCCCTACTAATTCAATTTTTTTATTTGTAATATATCTATTCAGATTTCTCGTTTTGTCTTGAGTCAATTTTAGTAGATTATGTCTTTCTAGGAATTTGTCCCTCTACTCTAACTTGTCTAATTAATTGATATAATGTTGCTCTTAGTGATTGCTTGTAATTCTTTTAATTTCTTTAAGGTCTATAAGAATGTCCCTTCTTTCATTCCAGATTTTGGTAATTTGTGTGTTTTCTTTTTCCTTGATGTTTCTAGCTAACATATTTTATTTTTATTGATCTTGTCAAAGAATCAACTTTTGGTTTCGTTAATTTTTTGTATTGTTTCTCTGCTTTCTATCTCACTGGTTTTTGTTCTAGTCTTTATTATTTTATTTCTTCTTGTTTTGGGTTTAATTTGTTACTCTTTTTCTGTTTTTTAAGGTAGAGGTTTAGTGTTCTAATATAGGTTTTTGAAGCTATAAATTTCCCTCTAAGCACTGGGTTAGCTTCATCCCATCAATGGAAGTGGAGGAACCCCAGAATAAAATTCCAATCTACTCATATGTGAAAAATGTCTGATACAGGCATTATCTGTTTATTATTTAAGTCAGGGATGAAATCTCTATAGTCATAGACCTTTCATTAACCTAAAAATAATTTTATATAAAACTGCAATGCAGTAGGGCCTCCTGAGTGGCTCAGTGGGTTAAAGCCTCTGCCTTCCACATGGGTCATGGTCTCAGGGTCCTGGGATTGAGCCGCACATCAGGCTCTCTGCTCAGCAGGGAGCCTGATCCCCCTCTCTCTCTGCCTGCCTCTCTGCCTACTTGTAATCTCTCTCTCTGTCAAATAAATAAATAAATAATCTTTAAAAAAACTGCAATGCAGTAAATATCATTACAAAGAAAAGTTCTGGATAAAATAGTTTTGCTATGAGAATATATCCATAGGAAAGTACTTTGGTGTGGCTAAAACAATTCTGCTAATTAAAGAGTCAACTACTTTGTTTGATTTCTACTCAGAAAGGAAATATGCATATATTTGCCATTAGGAGAAAAAACTTGAAATGAATTACATATTTAAATAGAACTCATTGAATTTCCACCTACGTCAGGCTCTATACCAGATATTGGATCCCAGTATCAGGGAACTCAAGGAATATTAAAGAATGCGTACCTGAATAACAATAGACCATCAAATATCACAAGGACACAGTTTTACTTAAAAAATCAAATCAATATATTTTGTATAATTTTCTCCTATAGCAGGAAGGGAAAATATTTAAAAAGAAAGACAAAAATAAAACCCCTTAGAAAGTAGGATGAGCTGTTTTACTATTTTCTTTACTGAAGCAAAGAAATGAATGAACAATCAAAGAACATTGAATTGTCACCCTTCTCCCAATTTCCATTATCAAAATGTGAGCAGATAAAAAAGAATCCTTCTATACTAAGAAGAGTCTAAACCCAAGGGTTTTTAGCTCCCAATAAAAAGACAATAATCATACCTCTCCTTCTACTATTCCCTTTCTTTCTTTCTATCTTTCTTTCTTCTTCTCTTTCTTTCTTTCTTTCTTTCTTTCTTTCTTTCTTTCTTTCAGATTTATTTATTTATGAGAGAAAGAGAGAGCGCATGTACATAAGCAAGGCTAGGGACAGAGAGAGAGAGAGAATCTCAAGCAGACTCCCCACTGAGTGTGGAGCCTAGTACAGGACTTGATCTCACAACCCTGAGATCATGACCTGAGCCAAAATCAAGGGTCAGAAGCTTAACTTACTGCACTACCCAGGCACCTCTCTACTGTTCTTTTTCTTCCTTCTGACCCTCCCTCCCTTGTCTTGTCCTTCACTCTCTCCCTTCCTCCCTCCTTTCTTTCTTTCCTTTCTTCCCTCTTCCTCTCCCTTCTCCTCTTGTTCTCCTCCTCTTCCTCTTCCTAATTCTTTGTCTTTTTCCCTTTCTCTCTCATATTTCCTGTTCTTTCATGAAAATAGAATACTAATATCTTGAGATGAATTACCTCAGACTTTAAATAAAGTTGATGGCACAAAACCAGTATTTGAGTTAAAAGATTCAAGACAAGATATTCATTAAATTTGACATTGATTCAGCCCAGAACAAAGGCTGGAAAATATTTTAGTTTTAAGGTTTCAAATGATAAGTCATGCTTTCTCTGGCAAATAAAGTACAGAATAAGGTTTTATTGACATGAAATAATTAAAGTAAAAAAAAGATATTTTGGTAAATCTTAGATGTAAACGTTCTATACAATATTTAAATGTTAGGTTTAAATCTATAACATTTCTCTTTATTTTATTAAAATTCTCTAAAGTTTCACTAAAGAGATCTATTTTTGGAAAATACATTTTTAAAAAAGTACATCTTGACTTTATAGGTGTTCCATGGACCTGTTACCATACTCTGTGTGGAAACTGGCACAACATGTATAGGTTTTGTGCCCTGCTGCATAGGAGCTAGCAGTGAAACAGTATAATGCCACTGCATGTGACAGAAATAGCAAATACTGGACAATGAATGGTAAGTAGCAAATAAATATAAAAAGCACTAATAAATTATAGATGGATGAGAGATTTTCAATTTGGGATGATGAAAAGTGTTTACAGCTTAAAATCTTAAAATTAATTTAATTTTATTTGTATTCATTGGGAATGATGCTATTTTAAGCTCTTCTGTCCTCTGCTGTAAAGTGCGAACAGGGATATGCATGCTTTAGCTTATTGGTATCTCTGAGTGAATATGTAAAATTTAGTAAAGTTAATGTATATCATTAAGTTTCCTTCCTTTATTTTAACTTGTTGAATATCTTGAATAATCAGTCCAACTTTGGTTTGGTATTTTCCCAAATAGATGTTTCCCAAATTTAATTTTCATTTAGTTTTGAAATCAAAGTACAATTTTAAGAAAACTTTAACCCATGTGTTTTTATTCATCAACGCTTAAATTGTTAAAGTACTTTATTGTTTTTAATAGATATTTTATTTTCTAAAGAAGTCTGTTAAGTTATTTCAATGACATTTTTATTCTCATTATAAAACACAATGGTTAATTTTAGCCAGGGATTACAAAATATTCTGGAAAAAAAAAGGAAAAGGATATTCTCAGGTCTTGTCTCTTTTCACATCCTCTTTCTTGAATGCATCATCATCATGAGCAGAAGACCCAGAGTGCAGCAGTATAGGGTAAGAAAGAAGAGCTGGACACAAACAGTCAAGGCATTTGTGGAATAGCTTCACTTCCAGTTATAAGCAAAGAATACATTCAGGTTTATGGTTAAATCAAGCAGGAGTGGACATATTCTGTAGGTTTGTTATATATCCTTTCTGTAGTGATTCAAGTAAAATCTCTGAGATATAATTAGTGATGGAACCATGCCAAAATACAAGATATTTATAAAGAGAGGAAGAGTGCTGGTAAATTTGTGAGAGTGGTTGAATAAGATGAGAAGATCGATGGGTAACACTCTTGCATTCTTAGGGGAAGACACCTTAACAGCCCAGTGGCAATACAAGGGTTTCCAAACTGAATCTATGAATTTGCATCATGCATCTATCTAACCACTGTTCAGCCCAAAGTAGCCACAACTGTAGAGAAGGAACATGAGTAAAGGGTATCCAAAGGAACTGCATTACATAGAGTTGAAGTAAGTAGTTGCTAATGACATCAGAACGTGGTTCATCTTAACATTCTTTTTTTTTTTAAGATTTTATTTATTTATTTGAGAGACAGAAAGTCAGAGAGAGCATGAGAGGAGAGAAGATTAGAGGAAGAAGCAGACTCCCCGTGGAGCTGGGAGCCCGATGTGGGACTGGATCCTGGAACTCAAGGATCATGACCTGAGCCAAAGGCAGTTGCTCAACCAACTGAGCCACCCAGGTGCCCTCATCTTAAGATTCTATCTTCACGCATCTTGTTACTGAAATCTGGAAATCTATGATTAGAGAATCATTTCTTTGGCTAAAGACTTTATCCTCTAAAACAGTTCAAATCACTCCATGAGAGAAAATGCCAACAATCCTTCTCAACCACTGAACATTAGTGATCAAGTTTATCAGATTCTTTTTTTTTAAGATTTTATTAATTTATTTGACAGAGAGGAGAGAGATCACAAGTTGGCAGAGAGGCAGGCAGAGAGAGAGAGGGAAGCAGGCTCCCCGCTGAACAGAGACCCTGATGTGGGGCTCCATCCCAGGACCCTGGGATCATGACCTGAGCCGAAGGCAGAGCTACCCAGGTGCCCCAAGTTTATCAGATTCTTTTGGGAGTTTATGATTTTCGAAGGGGAAGGATGGATTATTCTTTATTTTGGAGTTTTGATAAGACTTGATATATTTGTATCTTTACAAATCTTTAAGTCTTTAAGAATGCAATCTATTTGCCCAAGATCCCATCTACATAGTTTAAAATAGACATAGTAGAAACTATCTGCCATGCTCATAGCCAATGCCAAAAGCAATCTGTCAAAGGAATTTTGTAGTCGGTTGAGTTATTTATAATCTAATAAATTTCAAATTTAATATATTCTGGGAGAGTTCTGTTGGTCTGAGTTTTCATGGTTACATTTAATGAATTTTTTCCCCTCTGTTGAAAAGCAACATGGCAAGGCAGAAGTTAGATGTTGACCCATCTTTACTGGCATGGGTTTATAGTACATATGCAAAAAAATCTAGTTAATTTTCTGCCAATGTTTTAGAAGCATCAGCAAAATACTAGGGGTGAAACCCTAGCATACAGAATGTACGTATGGCAAATCCCTGATCTATCAGGTTTGTGATAGGTGCCTTGTAGTGTGAATGCCTGGATTTTTTTCTTTTTTTTAAATTTGGGATCTTTTTAAACATTGTACTGATAAATTTCCTCACTTTACTGTTACATCTTCATAGAGGAAAACATAATTAGCATCCATTTTTACAGATGTAATAACTGATGCTTAGGGTACTATCTGAAAGTGTAATCTTTGAAAGAAAGGGAAGTGTCTGGGTCTATTCTGTGATATTATAGTTCCTTCCCTCCTCCCTTTGTTTCCCCTTGTGAGAACCATGGAGATTCTTCAAGAGACCTTGTAAGAATGTATTTCTATGCTTTTCAGAATAAAGTTTCTAAAGTCCATTCTAGGGCCAAGTAAAAGCTCAGACTCAGAATGTGCAAAACTATCCATGGGCTCTAACGTCTGTGTAGGCTGATAGATTCCTTTTTGTCCTTCTTTCTTATTGCAGTGGAATTGAACCAAAGTTGTAATTCTTGGAGAGTTTCAGAATGGTAAATGCAGTTCATACCTGGATGCTAGCTGCTCTCTGCATGTTAAAAGGTAATTGAATAGGAGCAAGTACAAGTGCAATTGGATATGTAGGCTAGAGGCACTAAGTTGTAGCCTCCAAGAGGTCACACTGAAATGAATTTTTTAAAAGGACTATAAAATTGCATCTAAGATAGATGGGGAGCAAAAGCAATATTTAAATGAAATTGTTATGGATATAAGTCACTTTCCAGGCATTATAACTATTTCTAACATAAAATATGTTTTCACTTCATATATAAAACATTGTTATTATTCACATTTTATGACATGTTAACATATTAAAACTTAAATGTTTAATGCATATATTAAAATTTTGTGTCATCATTAACCCGGCTGATGAATTCTCTTTGAAAAAATAATGGAAAAGATATATCAAGAGAGATAATTTTTACAATTAGAATAAAAATATGTAGCTTAAAGTGTGGTAAGATAAAAATGTCTAACTCAAAGTTCCAAATGCCTCTTTTTTTTTTTACTCATGAGAATCCTACTGCCATTTGTTTTCCAATTAAATGACATTTCAAATACTTTACTATAAACATAAATAATATCTCCTTTCAAGAAGGCAAGTGACAAACTAAATTTGAGATATAGCTATATTTCTACACCCTACCCCAAAATAATAGATGAACAGTTTCTTTACAGATTGTATCTGAAGGATAAACAAAGAGAGACAGTAAGTTTCAGAAAACATGTCACTTGAAACTGGCATCTGCCCTTTAATTCGGGAACATCATCCTAAACCCTGTCAGTTTGGTTGACATCTGTTACACATCCTGATACGTGAGGTTCTGGAAAAGCTCAATCTGATTTGCAGTTGGTTAGAAAATACATGTGTGTGTGTGTATATATATATATATATATATATATATATATATATATTTTAAACCACTTTGATTTATCTATAAGTATGTCTTCATTTTTATTAGCCTTCAAAATGGGGAAAACACTGTTCACATACTGACCCACCTAGATTTAACACTGGCTGCTGTTGGAGACATAGAAAGCCCCATACGCTCAAACTATACATCCTCTGAGATGTAGGAAATTTTCACCATTAATTGACTTTTTTGAATTAAGGCATCTCAAGACCTCTGTCAGATGATTACATATTTCCTGAGATGAGTAAACCATGAATATAGTTAATGCTCATTACCACTGGTTGTCACATTAATGGAGAAAAGGTCCTTTGCAATAGAAAGAGGAAGAACTACCCTGTGAGACAATGACTGGAAGACATATAGGGCCTTTGCTACTCAAATTGTGGTCCACTAACTGATAGTATCAGTAGCACTTGTTAGAAATGCAAATTATCTAGGGGTGCCTGGGTGGCTCATTCAGTTAAGTGTCCTCTTGATTTCAGCTCAGGTCATGATCTCAGGGTCACGGGATGGAACCCTGTGGCAAGATCCATGCTCAGCATGGGTGGGGAGGGCTTCTGGGTGAGATTCTTTCTCTTCCTTTCCCTCTGTCCCTCATGCTCATACTCTCTTTCTCTTGAATAAATAAATCAATCTTAAAAGAAATGTAAATTCTCGGGTCCTCTCCCACACCTACTGAATCAAAATGTCTTAAGGGTGGAGCCCAGGAGTCTGCCTTATAGAAAGGTCCAGAGGAGATTCTGATGGGTGCTGCCATTTGTTAAACCCTAGTCTAAACTTGAGAATAATGAAACCCCCGTCACCATGAGAAGAGATGAGCAGAGCTGGAACAATATTTCACACACCATATTTTATATTGATTTCACATGCTTATTTACGTGAATTCGTGATCTCAATTATAATTACCCCCGAAAAAATCATGGCAAAATTAAATGGTCAATATAAGTAGGTACCTAAGCAGTCCCATATTTGCATATACTATGAAGACATGAATAAATTAAAAATACTCTCCCCAGAATACTTACTTAAAATAGACTTTAAACAAATGTATAATTTCAAAGGTTTGAGGTATTCTCTAGGGAAAAAAATTAAAAGAATTGAAGAATTGTTATTTTTTTAGATATTTCTATATGTGAAGGCACTTCTAAATTTTTTAGGATGAATAGTGTACAAAACAAAACAAAATAAAAACAACCAACCAAAAAACTTCTGCATGTAGAATAATTATTTCACACATATGCGAATGACAAAACCACAGAACCATGGAATGAAAAGAATCCTAGGAACCTGTGAAGTTATAAAGAATCTTTTAGTTTGCAGATTATAGTTGTGCTCACTAAAGACAAAGTCTTTGAATGTATGCTATTGCTAAACACCTACTCATTCAGTTGACCTCTCTTAACTCAAATGGAGAATATTGTATGTGCCTCTGGTGAACCTAATCTTGTTAGATTCAGTTCATTGCTCAAGCTGGCTGAGAATTTGTCAGAACCCAATTTTATCATCAAATGAATTCACCACTCTACCTTGTTTTGTGACATCTAGAAATTTTGTGCATAAGCCTTCTTCACGTGAACATTTTTTATGGCATATCCTAGAGGCAAGACAATTTTAAATTTATATTTTTTTCGAATTTTGAAAAGAGGATATAATACATATATGATATGTAAGTGAATCTGCTATGATCCCAGAGGAACACCTTGTGTTGTGCAATATGGTGCACTAGAATTAATAGGGCTTGTGGGGAAAATAAGTTTATGGTAGACTACCCAAGTCATGTGAGATTTTGCAATCAAAACAAGAACAGAAACTACAAAGTAACTGTCCTATTAAATATAGAGAGCTGTACTCTATGGCATTCGCATCTACAACCCAATTAGTTAATCCTTTGCAAAACGAAGCCATGGAGCTCTTCATCTCTGGTGACATAAGTCCTGAAGGGTTTTTAATTTTAATAGCATTCATTTTCATCCCAAAAATAAAACCGAAAAACAAAACCCAACTTTAACTTAAGGGCTCAAGGCCTCAGTCATCTGATCTTGGCTGACCACTTCGCTATTGGTTCCCACTGTTCCCTTCAAAGAAACATTCTTGAGACCACACCAGCAGGTTACAAGAGCCCTGGGATTTGGTTTCCAATTCCCATGTTTGCACTTTTCTCTTTGTTGTTTTCCTTACAGCGAATTACATTCCATACTCTTCTCAGTATCCAGTTTTTATTGTCAATGAATTATGTATTTCAAGTCTCATCTCCTTTTGTGACAAGCCCCCTTTGGCAACATCTCCTTCTATATTGCTATAGAACTAATTACTAATTATGTATGATAATCCTATTGTACTCAACATACAAAGACCTGGATTTCAATTTTCATATAGATATTGCATAACATATGGTGATATCATATAGATTATATATATATGTATGAACATTTTCTTTTATCTCATCTTTTTATCTTTTGTCTCCCCATCCCCCACTTTAAAATAAATAAATCTTTAAAAAAATGTTTAACAACAGCCTGTATTTTCTTCTATGAAGAAGTTATTCATATTTTTTGCCTATTTCCATAAACTTGGTTTTTTTATGATAAATTGGAGTTAGTTTTATAAAAATTAAAAGAATAAAATAGAGTATATCATTGTGTTTTGACTTGCAAACTTTTTGCAGAATTAGCTGTTTAATTAGTCTGTTCTCACGAAAAAGATTTGTAAAAACTTTTTATGTATGCCAAAAATTTAAATTTTCATTGAAGTGTTACATAAATAGGGAAGTTCAAGCATCACATGCATACAGATCAATGAATTTTTATTAAATGAATAAAGTTTACCTTTGTAAATACTACCCAGAGCAAGAAACTGGTCCATAAATAGCTTCTCAACATGATGCTTCCGGTCACTATCACTCTCTCCCCAAAGACAAAGTCATGAGCATACATTAGTTATGCCTGTTTTTAAATTTAAAGTAAATGTATTCATTTCTAGTGCTTATTATACGTTATAAAAATTATACATATTTTTTAAACATTATATAAGCTTTGTATTCTTTGTGTATGTGGCTACGTTTGTTCAGTATTATGTTTCTAAAGTTCGCCTATGCCATTCTGTATCACCTTAGTTTATTCTTCCTGCATTGCTGTAAAGGCATGCTAATACATCAAAACTACCCTCATCTGCTCAGGCTGCTATAGCAAAATACCAGGGACTGGGTGACTTATAAAAAGAGAAATTTATTTCCTACAGTTTTGGTGAGTGGAAGTCAAATATCAGGTACCAACATGGTCCAGTGAAGGCCCTATTCCAGGTGATGGAAAGGGCTAGGGAACTCTGTCAATTTCTTTCATAAGAGCACTAATCTCTTTCATGAGGATGAGCTCTTATGACCTTGTCACCTTCCAAAGGCCACATCTTTCAATACTATCACACTGGGTATTAGGTTTCCAAACTGATTTCTGGGGGCACACAAGCATTTAGACCATGGCAATTTCAATTTCAATTTCTCAAAATGTTGAAAGGCATTTAGACTGTTGGAATTTTTGACTACTTCAAGAGTGCTGCGAAACGATGCTTGTATATGTCTTTTAGAGGACATACATATATATTGCTGTGCACTATACACTTAGGACTGGAATTGCTGGATCACAGCATATGCATATGCTCAACTCTAGTAAATGCTATCAATGAATGATCCAATGTGATTACAAAAATTTTCACTCTTATCAACAGTGTATTATTTGTCATTTTAATGTTGGTCATTCTGTGTGGCAGTGCCCTGACTGTGTGCATATGTGTTGTATTCTGATGACTAAAGAAGTTGATAATCAATTTTTTGACCTTCTCTGTTGAATATTAATTTTAAATTTTATTATTTTATTATCTTACTTCTACTATCTGTGGGTTTAGTATGTGTTCTTTTTCTTTCTGCTTGAGAAGAAAGATTGGATCATTTATTTTTAACCGTTCTTCTTTCTTACGATATGAATTTAAGGCTCCAAATCTCCTTCTAAACATTGTTAGCTGCATTCCCCAAGGTTTGATATTTTATTTTCCATGTCATTTACTTAAAATGTTTTCTAATTTCTATTCATTTTTTTTAAATCCATGCATTACTTAAGAAGTGCATTATTTAATTTCCAAGCAGTTGGGGGGAATTTCTAGTTTTCTCTTTCTTATTGATTTCTAACTTAATTTCACTGTGGTCAAATAATGTACTTTGAATGTCTCAAACTTTTGAAATTTGTTGAGGTTTGCTTTATGATCCAATATGTGGTCAATTTTGGCGAACATTCCTTATGTACTCTGTTGTCATTGGGTGAAGCATTCTCATGTCAATTAGATCAGTTGGTTAATTGCATTTGTGAAAGACATACTCTAAGATGGCCTGCAATTATTTTTGCCTCTGGGTAATCAAACCCTTATGTAATTAATTCCCTCCCATGGTGTTTGGTGGATCCTGTGATTTGCTTCCCACCAACAGAATATGATCATGTTCTATAAGACTGAACTATTGGTCTTGCTAAGAGGCTTTGTCTTGCTGGTTTTGATAAAGCAAGCAGCATGAGGGGGACCCATGTAACAAGAAACAGCCTCGAAACAAGCTATAAAATGAGGGTTACACCCAATCAACAGGTGGCAAGACATCGGAGCTCTTGGTCTAACTGGCGGCAAAAAACATTTATGCCAAGAAATGTGTGATCTTGAAAGCAGATCCCAGTCAAGTCTTGAGGAGGGACAGTAGCTCTTGGCAGTACCTTGATTACACATTTCATATGAGACAGAGAGGCCCCAGTGAAGCCATGCCAATGGGACTCTTGACCCACAGAAACTTGAAACAAAATTAAGACTAAATTTGCGCTGATTTTGTTATGCAGGAACAGATCACTATTATTGTCTTTATAGCTTCAATATTTGTATGAAATTTTTATATCTATATTGCACTAACCATAGAGAAAAGTATGCAAGGCTACCTCACTTTTTTTGGTTTTCTCAATTTCTCTTCTTAGTTCTATAACTTTATTTTGCTTTATAAATTTTGAAGTTATATTTTTGATTATACACAAATTTAGAATCTCTGTGTCTTCCTGGTGAATTTACTCCTCTGGCATTATACAATGTTCTCTTTCTCCTAATAGCACTTCTTGCTTCGAACAACTGTTAAAACTTTCTTCCTCTGGTTTTCAGCAATCTTTTAATGATAAGCTTAGTTGAGATTCTCTTTTTACTTATCTACTTTGTTTCACAGAACATATTGAATTTGTGGGTTGATAGCTTTCATCACTTTTGGACTATTCTTGGCCATTTTCTCTGTTCAGATTCTGAACCATTTATTTTTACTTAGGATGCCCTACACACATGCATGTTACCTGTCATTTCTCACATGCCTCTAATTCTCTTTTATGAATTTTCATAATTTTTCTTTCCATTTCGGTTTTGACATTTTCTTTCGCCCTGTCTTCCAGTTCACTTCCAGTAGTATCTTTCAAGCATGCAATTGCTTATTAAGACTCACATAATGAAGTCTTAAATTCATCTATTAAACACACACTTACTGAGTAGTTACTTTGTGCCAGCATTGTTTTATGCCCTAAACATGTATCAGTTAAAAATAAACAAAATTTTTTTAAAAAATGACAAATATTCTTATCTTACATTTAAGATGTAAGACAGCTTACATTTAATATAGGGAAGCAGGAAAAAAAAGTCAAACAATCCATATATTATATAATCTGTTAGAATGTGAATCTACTATAGAAAAAATTAGTAGAGAGGGTGATAGCAATAAAGATTATTGCAATTTTCAATAACATGAAAAGTGAAGGGTACCTTGAAAAGGTGGCATTTGACCCAAGGATTAATAGAATGAAAATCTTAGCCAGGGGTGCCTGGGTGGCATAGTCAGTTAAGCATTGTACTCGGTTTCCGCTCAGATTGTGATCGTAGGGTGGTGAGATCAAGCCCCGCATCAGGCTCCATGCTCAGCACAGAGTCTGCTTGAGATTCTCTCTCCCTCTCTGTCTACCCTTCCTACTTGTGCCTGCTCTCTTACAATCTCTCTCAAATAAATATATAAATAAATAAACAAACAAATAAAGCTTTTAAAAAAAAGAAAAACCTTCATTATGTGGATTTTCAGAGAAATTGTATTCTAGATATTCCAGAGGCTGGAGTATTCTTGGAAAATTCAAGGAACAGCAAGAACACCATGTGTGTGGGGCCAGGTAAGTGATGGGGAGAGTAATCTGAGAGATCAGAAGGAACACTGGAAAGCAGTGTGGAAAAAGTAGTGGCATCTCAAAGACAGATTGCAGGATTGTGTATTTATTTTTTTTATTTTTAAGATTTTATTTATTTTTGTGCACATGCAAGAAAGAGAGAAAGAGTGCCCATGAGCAGGGGGGGCAGTGGCAGAGGGAGAAGCAGACTCCTCGCTAAGCAGGGAGCTGAATGCCAGACTCAATCCCAGGACCCTTGGATCATGACCAGACTCCAACAGACACTTAACCATTTGAGCCATCCAGGAACCCACGATCCTTTAAATCATTATAAAGATGATTTTATAACCTTTATAAGTTGGAATAAGTTGGAAAACCATCAAAAAGTTTTAGGCAGATGAATGACATGATCTGACTTACAATTTAACAGGATTATTCTAGTCTGTGTTGTAAATAGTTCTAGCATAGAAAAAATGGAAGCAGAAACACTAATTAGGGGGCTGATTTTAATAATCAGCATGTGTTTCATGGTGCTTTGGATAAAGGTGGTACAGAGATCATAAGTTGTGGTCAGAACTTTTTGGGTTTTGGATATACTTTGAAGGCAGAGTCATTGGTATTTAGCTTAATGCTGCCTTATTTTATAAGAGATCATTTATATCTGTGTATTTTCTACTGTGTCTGGCTTTGGCTATAACATATATGCTTTATATTAGAGATCATATGTCATTTTAAGTAGTTTTATTTATTGACAAATAATCTAAGATTTAAACATTTCTAAAGGATGACGTTACTTTTACATGGAACAGGTAATTTACCTTGCTTTATGATTAAATTGTATTACATTATGGTGAACAGATTAATATTAAATTTAATAGCCCCATTATTAGTAATTTTAAGATGGCCTTTGTGGTGCAGTATAGTTTTTGTTTTTGTGTGGGGTTCTTTGTTTTGTTTTATTTTTGTAAAAATTGGTAGGCTTTTTGAAAAGATAGTCTCTTTTCCATAAGCGGAAAGTTCAATATTGTACTTATTGAAACAAATTTTAAATTTTATTATTGAAATCCTATTTGTGCATATTTATTCTTAACCTAATTAACTTTTTAAAACATGGTAATCATATTATAAAAATCTGTTTGATATTTTTTTCTGTACGATATTTCTGAACTTATTTCAAATTTTAAAATATATTGCAAGTACACAGGTTACCCAAACATTTTAGATTTTTAATATAAGGAATATACAAATCATCCAAATAGCCATCTTTTTAAATATTTCTTCAGTTTTTGTTTTGTTTTGTTGTTTTAAGATTTATTTATTTATTTGAGAGAGAGAGAGGCATCACGGGGGAAGAGGGAGAGAGAGTCTTAAGCACGTTCTGCACTGAGTGTGGAGCATGACTTGGGGCTCATGGTAGAGCTTGATCTAATGACCCTGAGATCACAACCTGAGCCAAAACCAAGAGCTAATCCCTTAACTGACTGAGCCAGATGGGTGCCCCTCCCATCATTTTCTAATCAACACTTCTTCACTGGCAAAATAAAGATATATATCTATACAGTACCTGATATTTGCCAATAGGAAGACCATCTGGTGTATTGTTTGTCCCTATCTTTTCTAGCTCATTAAAAGCCTCTTCCTCTAGATCTATTTTTGACTCTCAGATTGATATACATAATTCCTAAGAAAACTGATGTCTTGATACTAAAAATCATTGGCAATTTGTATAATTTCTTTTTCATTTTATTATTTTGATGAGAAACAAGTATATTAAGTTGCCTCCAGAAATAGAGGCTTATTTTAGAGATCGGTATGGTAGTGAAGGAGACAGACATCCCCTGAGATTTTAGGAACAACCCTTCAGTAGTATTTCAAAGATGTCAGAATGTAGTTCAAGAACTGAAAAGATCCAGTGTGGCAGTAAGAATCAGGCTCTCTTGGGGCACCTGCATGGCTCAGGCAGTTAAACATCTGCCTTTGGCTCGGGTCATGATCCCGGGGTCCTGGGATAGAGCCCCACATTGGGCTCCCCGCTTGGCGGGAAGCCTGCTTCTCCCTCTCCCACTCCCCCTGCTTGTGTTCCCTCTCTCTTTGATGAATAAATAAGTAAATATTAAAAAAAAAAAAAGAATCAGGCTCTCTTATTTAACTCCTACAAGCATATTTCATTGATATTTATCTTCTCAATGATTCTCACTTGTATGACTAAACCACCTTCATCAGCCTCCAGTTCTCTTCATCTTCTCACATCTCTCAGCTGAAAGGAGACATCCATTGAAGTTCATAGTATTGTTAACATGTCTATACTACCCAAAGCAATCTACAGATTTCATGCAATCCATATCAAAATACCAACAACATTTTAATGGAACTAGTACAAATAATACTAAAATTTGTATGGAACTCACAAAAGATCTTGAATAGTCAAAGCAATCTTGAGGAAAAAATAAAGATAGAGGTATCACAATCACAGTTTTCAAGATATACTACAATACTGTGGTAATGAACACTTGGCAAACTTGGATTTCTTTTTCTTGGTAACATCACCTATATAGATTTAATTCACAAACCCAGTCTAAGTCATCATCTAACCATCTATCTCATCTCTTCCTATTTCTCTAATTTCAGTGCTCTAAATTCAGTGCTACCTTTGGTTCAGGTATACCTGATTTCTTTCTTACATTAGTAGAGAGCCCCATTCTTAACATTTGAGTTGGTTTCTTTGTGGTCTATTCCCACCCTCATGAGTACAACATTTGTCAGTTTCACCAGAATTGCTTAAAATATTATGTCCCAGTACTTTAACATGATCTTAAGAGTTTATTTTTGTGTCTCTCTTTCTTTCCTTAATCCTCAAGAACAAATTGCTCAATTTCCTGAAAGGCATGATGCTCTATTATCTGTTCTTTCTGCTTAACACTCGGGAAAATTCATATTCATCATTCAAAACTTAGATTAAATAATACTTTCTGTCACTACCTTCAGAACAGTTGTAATCATTTTTCCTTCTGTGTTCCTATAACATTTTGCACATATCATACCAAATCTTAAGGGTTTTTTGTTGTGTTTTATTTTTCTTTTAACATTTCTTTTTCTTGCTCTATATTTTGATATTCTTGAGGGCAAGATCTTTGTCTTATTCTTTGTGCCATGAGCAACTAATATACTACCTGAAACACTGTGGACAAAAGAAATAAATACTCTTAATGTATAAAAATATAAATGATCTGATGCTTCTGGGTCAGTATAAATCCATCATCACCTCAGAAAAAAAATACCCAGGGTATAGCCTTCAAATAATAGGAAACAAATTTATTTTTCTATAAAAAGTAAAAATAAAACTGTGGAGAATATTAAATATCTTGTTCCACTGAGGTATTTATGAGGTTTCTGAATTGAATTGAAATTCCTCTATATAAATCCTAGATACAAATCAAGTGTTCTTAGGGGACTGATACTAGAAAAAAGAAACAAAAAGAAAACCAAACATTAGGTTTTAGTCTAAGAATTTGAGTGCTTTTTTAAACCCACCAAATATAATCAGATTTATATTTATTTTCACAGAAATGTTTGCTCAGCTAATGCATTCCTAATCAAATAATGGGTGTTCCATGATGGAAATTTCAAATAAAGTTCTTAAGGCTGTCAAAAAGTAAATAAGCTAACTAGAATTATACTTCATTGTTTCCCAGTGGAGCTCATAAATACTTGGAGAGGAATATGGTGTACTTAGAAATAGACCAGATAAACACTCAAATGCAAGCACAGTGAACACTCTCTCCTCCATCCCTCAAACCCAACCAATGATTTCACACATATCTTCTGATGAAATCTCTTCATTTTTTAAGTGACAGTTATCTCCACACCCTGTTAAATTTACTTCATTATTTGGTTTATTTTTTACAAACTCCATACTACCTCAAAAAAAAAAAAGTCCAGAGGCGCCTGGGTGGCTCAGTGGGTTAAAGCCTTTGCCTTTGGCTCAGGTCATGATCTCAGGGTCCTGAGATCAAGCCCCGCATTGGGCTCTCTGTTCAGCAGGGAGCCTGCTTCCCCCCTCTCTCTCTGCCTGCCTCTCTGCTTACCTGTGATCTCTTTCTTTCTGTCAAAGAAATAAATAAAATCTTTTTAAAAAATCTACAATGTCATTAACTAATCTATTTTGTATAAAAATAAAAAAATATTTGGGCACGTGGGTGGCTCAGTTGGTTAAGCGACTGCCTTCGGCTCAGGTCATGATCCCGGAGTCCCGGGATTGAGTCCCATATCGGACTCCCGGCTCCGCGGGAAGTCTGCTTCTCCCTCTGACCTTCTCTCCTCTCATTCTCAGTCTCTCTCTCTAATAAATAAATAAATAAATAATCTTTAAAATAAAAATAAAATAAAATAAAATAATATTTTATATTTCCTCATTAAATTTGTTTTTATGGATATCCACATGAATTTTATTTGCACGAGTATGAATAATGGTTAATAAATTTTTATACCTTGCAATGCAGAGTGCACAGGTGAACAGTTTATACTGTTGAATGCAATTTGAAATTATTTTGAAGTTGATTTTGAGTTCTTTTTGAGGAAACTTTCAAATATCTTTGACATAATGATGTCAGCCCATAGGCGTTTTCCAACTGAACATATAGCTCTTCTACTATAAGTCTCTTGACATAAGGTCATGAAAAACTTACTAATGCAGTGCTCTTGAACGTCCAAACTTAGACACTGTAGAAAACAGTCTATTAGCAATGACACATTCATGAAAAACATGAATTTATTTTCAGTTTTGTGGTTCATCAGGAATTCATAATTAAGCCAAGCTTTCTGAGACATAATTATGAAAGATTTGATTTAAATAGATTTGGAAGGATTGAAAGGGAATGGCAAGAGTTCAGATTGTCTGTGTTTATTCTTGTTTGAAATATCTCTCAATGGGAAAGATGAGAGCAACTTTTGTAGGGTTGAGAATCTACTTTGTTTGAAAAGAATTTGGTTCACACATTGTGGGACAATTTGAGAAAAATGAGATTGCTTCCCGCTGAGCTCATGAAACATTAGGACAATTGGCCATAGAAGGAAATAGTCAATAGGACATAACTCATCATTACTACCCTTGAATCTTAAAGTATGATTAAGGGTTCATTTTTTCCCTATTATCCCAAACAGGAAAGTCAACATAACTCTTAAGAAACCTCCAAGTTTTAAAATTACATCTATGCATATAACATAGTAAAGAAAGAAGTTATCTAAAGACTCTCCTTATACTCATCTTCATTTGCATTTACAAAAGCTCCAGACAAAATACATTTCTTGGAAAAGTCACAGCTGACCTGATGCTTGGTTAACTTATCTTTAAAGAGTATTAACAAGGGCAGCTCTAGTATCTACCTTCAGACTGTACCTCTCATGTTCCTGGTTCTGAGATAAACAATTTGTTTATTTCATTCCCACAAGAGATCTGAGTGAACTTACTGTAGAGAATCTGCAATTTGTCCAAAGCCACATCTCTGGAAGCTGGAGGGGTTGAAATGTGGACTCGCTTCCAAAGTCTTTGATATTCTGGGTATAAGAAAGAAGGGGAGAAAAGCTACCTCTCTTATGCAGGCAAACTACAGAAACTCACAAACTTGAAATGGACAAAAGCTAGCAGCATTCTGAAGACTGAACAGTATGAGCAGGTTATAGCACCTTTTACTTGAGGATGGACTGTCCCCATGGCTGGATGACACTGACCATGGACACTACCACTGCTGCAGTAAACCATGGTGGTTGCTGTTTCATGGGCCTCTGTGACAGGTCTTCAGCTATTGCTCCACTTTTGGTCACAGGCTCAGATTCAGTTGGCCAAGTCATAGTCACATGGTCACGTCATGGCTGCCAAAATGTGGGGGAGGGAAGATCTGCTGCATATTTTGTTGTAGCCCATTAGCTTCCACTAATAATTCACCTGACCGAGAATTCCCCAAAATAAGAAGCTTCAAATTCAGTCTATGTGGCCATATGATCTTGGTCACCATCACCACTTCTCTATATATTAAAGAATCATTTTCTAAATTGGTTCCTGTTCTCATGCTTTCATCCCATCAATCCATTCACAACAGAGTGGCCAGAACACTCCTTTTAAACATATCAGATCATGTATGTCTTTGTAAGCCATCAGTGAGTTCTCATCTTGCTCCGAGTAAAACCTTACATCCAATTTTCAGCCATGTGGGCAGTATTAAGGGCAAATAAGGAGAGATAGTGAGGCACTCAGGGCCTAGCAAAATCAGGAAGCTCTCATCGCCGCTAGACCTAAATCTGCACATCACTTCATTTTGCGCTGCAAGTCCCAAAGCATGATGGGAAGGTGTTGCCCAAGTGGATATCGCATGCATAGTGGATCTTTGTAACTGCTAGAGAACTCCGAGCGTGGGGGACTCCAAACTTAAAAACAAGCTGCTAATAAACCTGCTCAATCTTTGTCCCTTAATAAAGACATTCTTTTTCTTGTGTTGGATTTCAAATCCACCATCCACTTCAGAGGAAGATACCATGTCACCTCCAACAAAAGCTGGAGTAAGACAAGCTAGAAGCAATAAACTTACAGAGAATTGTCTTCCAAATTTGCTAGATACATTATATTCTAAAATACTCCTTGTATGTTTTAGGATGTCCGAAATGTTTCATAATAATATATCAAAATAACATGAAGTCTTTACATAGTTAGACTTGGTTACTGTCTATGCTAGTTACAACTAGCTAGTTGTACTGTTTCCTTAATATTTATTTAATAAATGATATTTATTTAAAAAAATATTTGATATTTATTTTAATAAATAAAATTTATTTATAAAAATTTATTTATAAAAAATTTAATTAAATATTTAATATTTTTAATAAATAAAAATAAATGTAAATAACTTACATTTAATAAATGATATTCCTTAATATCATTTCCAAGATGAAACTTGCTAGTTGTACTGTTTCTTAATATTTATTTCCTATTAGATATATTTGACACTGAGAGAAATATATTAAAATGCTTTGCTGTTATTTTGGATTTTTAACTTTATTTTTGTATTTCTTAACATTTTGGCTTCAATAGCAGTGCTTTTTGACACATAAAAGTTTTAATTTTTATTTTCTTGTAATAAGCTGTTAAATTTATTATTTATGATTCTTTTTATCCATAATAATCCTTATTGTCTGAACACTATCTTACAATCATTGTAATCTACACCTTATGTCTTCTGTGAACATATCTGTTAGGCTCCTGGTTATAAATAGATAGCCCACTATCACTGGATAATTGAGACGATTTTAATAAAAAGATTATTTCCAGAATTGTGGACAAAATTTGAGGAAAGAAACAGGATTGGTATGGTAACCTGGGAGCGCTTTAGTTCCACCTGCTTTGAAATGTTCCTTTTCCCATCCCCAAAGTTACCTGTATTTAGTGGGACTGATGAAGTATAGCAAATTCATTCACAGGATCATGCTTCTCATGAGCTGTCTCTCCAGTCCATTCCATCAGGTGCCCCTTCCTCATCTCTGGTTATGTCTTGGGTACAGCTTGTAGCTTGTCCAGCAATCTTCAGACACTACAACAGATATTTTTAGCCTTAAAATGTGCAGCTGGAATACACTCTGGACTTCAGTCTCTCATCCAATTGAAAAATTCTAATACTACTCAAATCTGACCTGTGGATTCTGCTAACTCAGAGAAAGGAAAGGGTAGTGCTCTGTTCTTTTACATTTTCCCTAACTTTCTGCTCCACTTCTCCTTCACTCGTAGAGGTGCTTTGAGCTTTTCTAAGACCAGGGAAGTCAAGGAAAAGGCAAAACTTATCTCAATAGTCCATATTATTTGTGCCCTAAATGTGTAAATATTTCAATACTGGCTTTTTTAAATGGCTACTGTCAGCTTCAGAGTAAAAAGCTACTCTCTTTAGTCTTTGCATGTGACTTTCTCCTTCTAATCAGCAATGACATGTTGAAATATTCATATGCTTCAAATCTCTCTGACCAGGCAGAGAAAACTTTTTAATTCTAAAGAATTTGCCTGGTTAAGTCAGGTCTACTGGGATAATCTCCTAAACTGGAGGTCAAATGACTTGAAACTCACAATTTTATCTACAAACTCTCTGTATGCCAGTACCAAGACTTGTGTTTAATTAAATAACCAGTAGATTGGAATTTGGAAAGTTATTTTTAAAATTCTGCCTTTCAAAGTGTGTCTCTGGCCCTCCATCTCTCCAAAATGCACAATTCATTGACTCCCTTCCAAAGTCCACAGGATCGCCACTTTTGTCTGTCAGTCTGGCTAGGCTAGAGTCACCAGTATTCTAGCAAACACTGATCTAGGTGTCAGTGTAAAGGTATTTTATAGGTATGATTAATAACTACAACTAGCTGACTTTATATGAAGAAGATTGTTTTTGATAGTCTGTGTGGGTTGATTCAATCAGTTGAAAGAGTTTAAGAACAGAACTGAGAACAAGAAATTCCTCCTGTGGATGGCAGCATCTGTGTTTCCAGCCTATTCTTCCCAATAGCCTGCTCTATGGATTTTGTACTTGCCTATCCGTGCAGTAAATCTATTCATTTTATACATAGATATGTGTGTATATATATACACACACATATATAATACTATATAGCTAGAGATATATATCTACTATATATTTACTCTATATGTAGAGATATATAGGAGATATATATATATATATCTCCTACTGGCTATTTTTCTTTAGGAGACCCCTGACTGATGCAGTCCATAAGAGTCTTGTCCCATAACAGTATCAGTTTAGTATCAGTTTATTGAAATCCAAAATCTCATCTAAATATTATCAACTTGAAAGTTCAAAATCTCATCACCTAAATCAGGTGCCAGGGAGACTCCCAAGGCTGCTTCATCTGTTGACCCAAGAAACTGAAATGGAGTTATGTGGCCCCAGCACTCCCAGTATAAAATGGTAGTTCAGGCTTAGCAAAATAGTCATAGACATTCCAGTTTTAAAAAGAGAAAATTTAAAAGATAAAAGGAGTCACCAACCTCAAGTAGTTTTGAAATCCACTCATCAAACTGCTTTAGGTTTCAGTATCTGGTGTTAATTCTCTGTGGCTCTCATTTTCCCCTCTACATTCATAGACCATCCCCCCAAACCAGTTTCTTGTTCCCACCCTCCTTGTCATCCTTTTTGTTACATGGGTTTGCTGCTGAACAGTTTCATTGATCTACTTCCTATCAGAAGAATGAAAATTGAAAAATAATTCTTTGCACGTAATAAAAATAGACGTTTTATGATATGTGTCTGATAATTGCAATATGGGAAGTCTTCATGATTGTTCCCGCTCTGTCTTGTTTATGATTTCCCAAGGAGTCTTTGCTTCTGTGTCTGATCATTGCCATTGAATATTTTTATTAATAATTTGAGGCCCATGATGATAGTATCTTCTTTCTGAGAAGACTTTAATGGACTTTGATTGGTACAAACAATCTGGAATGAGCTTAATCAAAATTCAAGCTTCGAGCTTCCATCTACCACTCATGCAAAGGCTTCTTATGATTAATTTGAGGTCACCTTTTCTTGGGGGTATTGACATTTAAGTCTCCATCTTATTAGCTGGGGTGAGCAAAGTTAAGACTCCTTAACTTGGGCAGAATGCTTTACAACTTAGCTTTCTATGAAAAATATTTTTTCAAAATATTGCATACAGTCTTTTTGGTTGTTTTCAGTGAAAGGGTTACTCAGCCTATCTTTACTCCAAGTTGAAGTTTCTGAAAAAAAGCATCTCAAGTAACTTTTTCACATGTAAAGAAACCTTTTGAAGTTCTGGGCATTCTTCTAAGTCCGAGTCTAAGTCTAGGAAGATCTAAGAAAACATCCCTACTCCCACCTGGGTTCAAAATGCTTAACACCTGCGGCCTCTGGGTGGCTTAGTCCTTTAAGCCTCTGTCTCTTGATTTTGGCTCAGGTCGTGATTTCAGGGTTGTGAGATCGAGCCCCATGTCAGGCTTGAGCTGGGTGTGGAACCTGCTTGATATTCTTTCTCTCCCTCTGCCCACCCCACTTGGACTCTCTCTCTCTCAAATAAATACATACATAAACAAATTAATTAAAATACTTAAACCCATTATCTAAGATTCAGTATAATTCTACTCTCTTCTATTTTCTACTTAGACTTTCAGTTCACTCTTCATTTCTGGCACATGGCGATTTCCTCTCCTTTGGTTTGTGAGATAAATTAGGTATTATTTATTTTCTAGTTCATTCTTCTTTTCTTTCCTTTTCTTTTTTGTACGCTCCATGTGGGTCTTGAAGTCATGACCCCCAGGATCAAGAGTCACTGGCTCTACTGACTGAGCCAGCTGGGTGCCCTTAGTTTGTTCATTTTGAAACATTGTAGATGCAACATTTATACAAATAAGGAAGTTCAGCCATTTATTTTTTTTTTTTTCCCCAAGATTTTTCTGCAGCTATACTAGGATAAAAGCTCTCTATATCAACTTCCTGGGTGCAATGTTAGAAGCCCTCCTGACACACATACACATAGTCTTCACTGTTTAGGCTTCTCTTCTTCAAGCAAAAGCATACCAAGTACTACATTTACTTTATAAGCTATTTGTCTGGATCTCATTTACTTTTATCTTTGACGAATTCACAAAATTCTGTTTACCTATTACTACATTTAATGGGATTTAAATTACCACACAGGAAAAAAAAAAAGCATTACCCACTTTTGACAAAAAATTGATATTGTTACATAACCTCAAAGAACATTTTTTTGGCAAGTTTCTAATATGAGAATATTAATAATGTTGCCAAGATCTAAACTTAATTGCTATTCTGATTTTTTTAGTGGGAAAACATATGACTTTCTAAAATAGACAATCACAAAAGCAGAAAATTCTGCTAATCTGTAGAGTTTTATACAACAGATTATCTCTAAGTATCTATCTAGGTGTAAGCTTAGCTATCCAAAGAATGAGCAGATAAAATCTCACATTTAATTACAAGACTAGTCCTAGCTTGGGGAAGAAAAATCCAACCAAAGCACATCTGGGGATAATTTTTCAGAAAAATTAATATCTCACTTTTTTTCTGGTTTTCCCCCAAACTAAGTTCTCCCCTAATTATTTTGAGATAATACTGATAAACTTGGTATTGACTATAAGTAGCTTCAAGAATTTTAGAGCTATTGATTACTTAAAGATTCAAGGAAATGGCACCATAATGTCAGAGTAGATAATTTATAGAAAAAAGTATGCTACCTTCCAACATTAATGCTGTAACATCAACTGGGTGTTCTACAGGTCATTTCAATTCTGGTACTACCTGGGGTTAGTGCAGACCTCACAATTTAAAGGCTTAGTCTCACAAGACTTTCCCCACTTCAGATATCAGTTTTAAGTGTTGGGCTCCCTGAAGCCACCCAAACTTCTGTTTGACTTAGATAAAAATTTGGGGGTTCCCACAACCTCTTCTTTAGCCTAGATATTTTGCTGGAATAACTTACAAACTCACTGAAAACACTATACTTTTGACTACAGTTTTATTATGACAGATACAGCTCTGGAATAACCAAACGGAAAAAAAACACATCAGGCAGATCTGAAAGGGTCCCAAGCAGAGGAGCCTCCATCCCCATGGAGTTGGGGTGCATCACCCTCCCAGTCATTGATATATTCACAAATCTCACTGCTTAGAATTTGTATCTGGAATTCATTACATAGACATGATTAATTAAATCTTTGGCCAAATGATTGAACTCAATCTTCGGCTCATTCCTCTCCAGGGAGGTCATAGAATGAAACTAAAAGTTCCAATCCTTTAATGAATGTTTGGTCTTTCTGGCATGGCTGACTCCTCCTCTGAAACTGTTAAGGACCCACCATGAGTGACCTCATTAACTCAGGTATGGTTGAAAGGGGCTTATTATAAAAAAAGAAAGAAAGAAAAGAAAAGAAAAGAAAAGAAAAGAAAAGAAAAGAAAAGAAAAGAAAAGAAAAGAAAAGAAAGAGAAAGAAAGAAAATCTAATCATTCAGAAATTCCAGACATTTTCAAAACTCTGTGTCAGGAACTAAGAACAAAGACCAGATATAGGTGCAGATACTGGATTTTGTCCTAAGATATATAAACAGATCTGTTTTGGGAAGAACAATTAGAATCGGGGATAGGAAAAACATAAATATTCAATCTTAAGACAACATGTGAAATGGGTGCATATCAGTGTAGCAAAGGATAAACACGAGTAGAATTATATAAGAGGAATTATCAAAGAGAAGAAATGATATTATGCATATTTCTAATAAGTTCTTGTTCATGAACAAATAAACCCAAGTGATTATTATCCCAATATGTTAACAACATGTCTGGCTTAGTACTAAAAGTCTCCTTGGAATTATTCATCTCATCATGAAAACTTAGTTTATATAGCCTTGAAGAAAAAGATTTAATTTTAAGATGAAATGAGTTTAGTTTCTCTGAATTTTTTTTTCTGGTAGGAACAGCTGTGCATATATATTTGCCAATTCCCCCAACTCCCCTTGCCAGTACCCAAGAGAAATTGCCACTATAAATTCAATAAGAATTATAATATTGAGAAACTCACCTGTTCTCATTTTATTATTTGTAAGTGACAGTCAAGCAGTGTCAGTATGTTGTTATCTGTGATCATACAATTCTACCCTGAATAGAAAAGATGACAAGGAATGGTGAGAAAAAGACCGTGTGAGGAGACAAATGGTCAATGTCATCTTCTTGGACACGACACTAATTTAATGTGTGATTATATGGCAGCCATATAACTTGTATAAACTCTAATTTATTCATTTGTTGAATAAATACACTTGTTAGATTCAAGATTTAATATTTTGTGGTTCTGATTCTATTGACTTCAAAAAGCATCTGGCCTACATACATGTGATACACACACGAGCACACCAACTTGCTTTATGCAAATTGGCAGTACTTCAGACTAAAATGAGGAACTGAAAATACAGATCCTTGTAAGAACATTAAAAAAAGAATATTCTAATTTTTTGATTAGCATAAGTACCCTTTAATCAATGCATAAGTAAACATAAACCATAACTTTGATAGTAGATCAGATATCATCTCTCATTCCCTTGACTTACTTTTTACTCCAGACAAGTAAAATTTTACTATGTAAAAAATTTTACTAAGTAAAATTTTACATAAATTTTACTATGGTAAGCAGCATTTTATCACCCCACCTGAATTTTACTTCTTGCTTTCCATACCAAGGCTTCCCAATATTGTGGCAAGGAATCACGTAGAAAATCACTAAAAGCATGCATGCACAAACTGGTTGTGATGGAGAGTTAACAGCCCATGGAACAATCTTGAGCAATGGAAAAAGGATCAGGAAGATTAACTGTCCCTCAGGAACACAAAGCAGAGGATTATTCTGCATATTTTCTCAGAGGGACCCAACTGGCTGAGTCTCAGTTGCCCTCCACGGTGATCAGCTCAATAACACACACTGTTTTGGACCACCCTTCCCCATTTCAACCTCCTTGTTTCCGTATTTAGTGCCTTCTGACCACTTTCCAAACAAACCATCTGCACACAAGCTAATGTTTTAGCTCTGTTTTTGGTGAGGGGATACCAAGACTAAGAACACGAATACCAGAAATATCCTAGAAAACAGATCTTAAAGAGGAGGTTCTAGTACCAGGCCACTCACTGGCTCTATGGCAATATGAGCCAGGTGTAAGATTGAAAGCCAGGTAGCATTTAGTAGCATCACAACTACTAGAGCTCTCACCAGTTGTAGATTAGGATGAGTAGAAGTTGATCACTGACTGGTCTTGAACAATTAGAGTCCATTGTAAGTATAGGCCAGTAGTCCATTGTTAACTGCTTTAGAAGACTTGAACAAAAATAAAATGTTTAGCTGATAATCATCACTTTCAACCATGCTGTGAAAACCAGAGACCTCCATGATTAAAGAGTTACTTATCTTCTGTGGGTACAAGACAGATTGTGCTATAAACCATTCTTTTAAGTATGGGAGGTAGCAAAACTAATAAGGAGAGTCAATGTCTCAATGGGATCCTATATGAAAGTGCCAGGATAAGAGAGGACACCTGATACCTAGACAGGAACATTAGGGATGATAAGCCTGAGTATCTTGAATCTTTATTTTGTACTGAAACCTCCTTGCTAGAGAAGATAGGATATTCATGCCTTGAGTCTCTATAAAGGTCTCCCCTGAGGTAGATGTATATTAAGTCTAGATTTACCTCCATTCTTTACCTCTAGTTTAATCACTAGAATCAGGTTTCATTATGGGCTACATGGAAAAATATAATCGTTGCTCTTGTAGGAAATATCAAAACTCTAAGACAATTGCAAAATATGGCTACTATGTTCCAGCATGTACTAGGGGGTGGATTTTGAGGTGAAATGGAGGAATGTGGAATATAAAAATGAATAAAGAAGCACTTACTGGCATGCAAACTCTGAGTTTGCTCTGGCATGACTTTGAGTTTAACTTCCCAGAAAGCATGCTGGTAGCTGAGTACACTATAATCCGAGGAAGTCTCCTTGAGACATGGAGACACCAGCTCTAGTAAATGGGATGGAGATATTAGAACACTATTGCCATAATATTGAGAAAAATTCAAGAAGCTCAGGAGATAGGAATGTTATAGTAGATTTATTTTTCAAGGCAAAAGAACCCACCCCACCATCTGACTATGTTCCCTTGTAGGACCTAAAGTACATGCCATCACTAAGAAAAGAATGTTGAAAAGATTGGTGGTGGCTGTTCTTTGTAGCTTGAAGTTGCCAATTGGAGATATTGTGTGTGACTGGGCTCCCTGATGTCATGAATGGCTCAGAAATGACAAAGGCTAGTGGTGATCCCTAATTCATAGAGTCAAAGTACACATAATGAATAAAATGGACAGAAAGGCCCAAAGTGGCAGCCATATTGTCTTGATCCTTGATGTGTCATGAATGGCTTTTAGTCCATGCTATTCCTAGGTATAAGGTAGATAGATAATCAGATGCAGTAAGGTTAGATCTTTTTAATCCTCTACTCACTCCCCCACACAAAAAACCCCCAAAGATGACAACAATAACAACAACAACAAAAGACAACAAATAAGCAAAAGACTGAAATCAGATGGCGTGATGAAAAACTGAAAACCTTTACCCAATTTTAAATCTAAACTATTTTTAATACCCAAATCTCATTGGAAAAAAGTAAAATTGGACCCTCTTGAAGTAGAACTCTTCAAACCACTCGAAAGGGACAGGTAGTCATGCGGCAGTGCACTGGGGAAATGGGAAAACACAGATCTTCCTATATCTGTTGGAAACGGAGTGTGAGCTGACACTAATGAAGTGACCCTGAGTTATCACAACAGTCCTCCAGTTAGAATGGGGCTCATGGAGGCCAGGTGTTGAGGGGAGTACTCGCCCAAGTCTGTGTTACTGTGAGTCTACTTGTATATGGCAGTCATTCCCAAACCTTGTTACTCATCGAAATCATGTGGGGAGCTTTCAAAAATCCTGATTCCTTCTACCACCTAGATCCTCCAACTAGCATGAAAGCCAAAGATTAGCATTTGAAAATTTCCCCATGATCATTTCCTTGGTCTCTGATAATATACTGGTATGGATACATTGAGAATCTAGCAGATAATAGTTCTCTGAATTATAGACATAGGAGCCATGATGATAAAAAGGGCCAAGAAGAAGATTCTGATGTCAATCTCCCCATGCAATGGTGAGTAAAAATGGCACATACATTGAATGACCTAGTAAGAGTCATGTGTGCCACAGGGTGGGAAAAACCAGACAAAGTTTCAGAGTTTGCAATACCACGGTTTTTTAGGGTTTAAATGGTATTATGGGCTGGATGTATGTGCCTCCACAAAACTCATATGTTGAAGCTCTAATGCCCCGTGGGATCATATCTGGAAAAGAAGTAAGTAAACTTAAATGAGGTAATAAGAGTGGGGCCCTGATCTGGTAAGATTAGTGTTTTTACAGAAAGAGATACCAGAGAGCCTGCTTCCTCCCCACACAAGGATGAGAAAAGACCAGGTAAGGACACAGTAGGAAGGAAGCTGTCTATAAGCCAAGAAGAGAGTCCTCACCAGAAACCAAATTGGCCAGAATGTTCACCTTGATCATAGACATCTAACTTCGAGAACTGTGAAAAAAAAATTCTATCGTTTAAACCACAAAGTCTATGGTATTCTGTTACAGCAGCCCCAGCCAACTAATATAAATAGTCTGGAAGTTATGCTAAGAAATCACCTTCAGGGTAAAGGCCCCATTTTACTCCTTGTAACTTTCACTAAGAAAGATGCACAGCATTTAGTGAGAGAACCTTTTAATCTTTTTCAAGCCTTTTATTGAAGTTTACTATACATATAAAAAAGACACCTCATCAGTGGAAAATGGTTTTGGGTATGTTATTAGGTTCTAGTAGACACTGAGTATCTCACCATGAGTCATCAATTAACTATGCGATCAGAGCTTCCCACCGTGAGTTGGGTATTATTCAATTCACGAAGTCAGGGACCACAGCAATCTATTGTATATTGGAAATAGTACATTCAGGATCAGGCTGGAATAACTTCAGAAAGCAAAAGAAAATCCCAGGAACTGGTGGTACAGACTCCCACAGGATTTGTCTTTTTAAAATGTTGCCTCTTGCTCAATTCAGACTTATTCATTCACTCGAAAATATTGACCAAGAAGGAAAAATTTCAGGGCAATTTCAAGGACAGGTCAGCCAGATCTATGCCTCCTTGTCCAAAATGGATTGCTGCCATATGCTATCCCACTTGGGATGGCCCTAATGGATGAGGGTGAAAGGAAATGCTCCCAGTGGGCAAAGCTTGCAAGAAATGGGACTCAGTTTGAATGGAGTGAGAAATATATCTGAAGTACAGATATATATGAACTCTGGGCAACGCAAATGTCTTGGCTGGTTGACCATGATATTGGAAAGAGTAAGACTGGAAGATTAGAAATAAAGAATTTGAGGGAAGTCATGTGGATAGATCTATAGGACTAGTCCAAAGCCAATTCTGGGTCATTATATCCTCTGAAAACAATTTAAAAAGAGGGGGCACTCAGTACAACATATGACGTCAGCTACTGCTATGGTAAAACAAAGGCTCATGTACCAAGCAATCATGGAGGCAGGCAGGGGCATTATAGATGCACAAAATATCATGGATGCCCTCTCGCCAATCATGTTCTAGCTAGATCCACAGCTGAATGACAAACCTGCTGACAGAGATGGATGGTAAGGCTTCTAAATGACAGCATTCCTTGAAGAGAAGATACAGTTACTTGATGGAGGTTGATTATAGTGGAACCGTACCTCCCTGGGAGGGCAGGGAATTATTCTAACCAGAATTGGTAGCCTCTCTGGCTATGGGTTTGCCTTACTATTGGCAGACTTACAAAACGCCTGATTTCCCAGCATGATATTCCTTGCCACACCATCTTAAATAAAAGGATCCATTCTTAAAGAGCCACGTTACTGACCATTACATAGCATCTGCTGGCCCTACCGTATACTATATCACTTGGAAGTAGCCTGTCTGATAGAAGAGTGGAATGGCCAGTTAAAGGCTTAACTGAGATGCCTATTTAGGAATCACACTCTGGGATGTGGGTGTTATTCTCCAGGATAGGGTATGTATATTGAGCTCACAGCTGACATGTACTACTGATTGCTAGATGATGCCCACTAAAATGATACGGGCCAAGGAAGCAAAAAGCGAAACAGGGTAGCCTTTCTCACCATTATATTCAATAAGCTCGGTTGTAGAACCTGATTTTCCCCATCTCTGAATATGTAGATCTTGCTAGACTAAACGTCCTCGTCTCCAGGGGAATTACTTGCACCAGAGCACACGGTGTGGCTTTTAATAGACTTAAAGCACTGACCACCAACCAGCCCACTTGGGTTCCTCACACCCCCTGGATCAATGGGCAAAGAGAGTTGTCAGAATATCAAGGGTCACTTACTCTAACTACCATCAAGAGCTAAGGTTGTGGCTACAAAATGCAGACAGCTAAGAGCGCTTCTTGGACCGCAGAGAGAGTCCCAGAGGCAGCTTTGGACGCTCTAGGCTCAGTGATCATCGAAGGAAGGCAATTGCAGCCATCATAATAACAAAACATGAAAAGTTAGTAAGATCTCAGTCCCCGGGACTTAAAGCCTGGGTCGCTCCACCAGGCAAGCCTCCTAAACCAGGTGAACACTGAGTGGAGGTAAGGGAAGTCAGATGGCATAGAAAGGACATGATGGAAATAAATTACTATCTCAGGAATGTGACAGCTTGAGGGACCGCGGCTTGCCCCACAAACACAAAGTTATTTGCAGAGATTGCAATCTGCTACCACATAAGCAGGGAGAGCTTTGACTTAACGAAGGACACGAGAAAATCTGAATTGTGGAAGGGAGGGGACCCTTTTGCTCGAGCCATGGATCTAGAAACCAGCTTTGTGCTGGTGTAATTCGGCTGTGTCTTGCTGCAGCTGCCCTGTGTCCTTCTAGCTCTCTACGGAGGGGCTGCTCTGAAGCCAAGGTTGGGGAATGCTACGAAAATCCATTCACACTCGTGAATCCTGAAGATAAGGGCTGGAAATGTCTCCTGGTACCTCTTAACAATAGGGGGCAGGGAGGCAGTGAATAAGGCTCTGCCCTCAGTTCTGGAGAGGCACATTCTCTATAGCTTCTCGGAAAATCCTGACGAGTTTGAGACCCCCGGTCCACACAGAGTAACCATTTATATGACACAGGCTCTGTTTTAAATATTGGTTTTGTTTGTAATCAGGTTCAGTGAGACCGACAGATCAAGGATGACTACTATTGAAAAGATAATTTGTTACCATTCCCAGGTCATTCAGGGCCACACAGGGCAGCCCCGGGTTGGGTTAGGAGGCCAGAGCCAGAAAGCAGGGGAAATGGGAACAAGGCCTTTATTGTGGTGCTCATAGGAAGGAATGGGAGAGGTAAGTGAGCAAAGCTTAATTTGAATACTTTAAGCAGGTTCCCAGATGTAGGAGCTTCAGGTAGTTAGTTGCCCGATACCTGGTCCTGGGCCAGGGGAATTGTGGCCTAGAGAACAAGAGCCTAATAAGGAGGCTTTTGGTGCCAGTATGGGTGGTTTGCATAGGAAAAGTATGCTCCCTGGAGACTCAGGCATTATTAGCTCTAGGAATCGACTCACCCCGGCAGTGGAAGTCCCTCCGGGGTCAGCCCACATAGCAAAACCTCAGAAATACAGAAAACAAACCGACCTGGGTAATATACCCTTGCTTTTGATTTCTTCCTTCCTTTCCTGCTATATACTCTTTTCAGTTTTCATTCTATGCTCTAAAGTCACTTTACAAACAAATTACCTTTAGGCAGATTGTATTCTTCTGTGTTGCTTTCATGGGGAGGGGCTGAGTGGAGAGGGAAAGAGGTGAGTGACAGGGAGTGCGGACAAAAAAGATTCATCCCAGCCCACTCATTCCCTTCTAAATTTCACTGAAATGCCTTAGATTTTGACCCTACGCCTATTCAACAGATTCATTCTCCGTGACTATAGGGCTTGCACGTTGCACATCTAAAGAAAGGATTTGTGAAAATAAAGATGCCATGTTAAGAAAAAAGTAGGACTCACTGGAAGGTGGATTAAGAGATTAAAGAATTTCAGGGGTTTTGTTTATTTTTAATTATATTTTTAAAGTAAATATTGGCATCTCCATGAGGATGAATAAAGTTAAATTTAAAAGCCTGTACTGTACTTCACAAGGAAAATGGGAGCTGAATCACAAATAGAGTTTTATTAAGGAATAAGAAGTGGCATGAAAGGCAATAATCAGGAATGTAATCAAATAAATCCGACATTCTGTCAGACATCCCCTGAGTTCTGTGCTGTTTGTCTGCATCAGGACCCAGAGGAGGGGCACCTGGGTGGTTCAGTGGGTGAAACGTGTCTGTCTTCTGCTCAAGTCATGATCCCAGGGTCCTGGGATCAAGTCCCACATGGGGGGGGGGGGGGGAGGCTTGCTCAGCAGGAAGCCTGCTTCTCCCTCTTACTGCTACTTCCCCTGCTCCTGTTCCCCTTCTCTTTCTCTCTCTCTCTCTGGCAAAGGCAAAAAAAAAATAAAGGCCCAAAGGAATTTCTTGTTCAAAATTTCTTTGAACACTGGTGACCCGGGTGGGCATATATGAGTGTTACTTCATTCTTTCTCCTTCTTCAAGATCCTGTGATGGCAATCCCGCTACAAAAAGGAAAAGCAATCCCCATTTCACATTGCCCAATGTTGGGGATCCTGAACACTGGGGATCCCTACTCCCCCTGGAGCACAGCTTTGTTCTCTGCCTTCTGGGCACGTGTCCTGCTGTAGCATTTTCATAAACTGACCTCAACAATAGAAAACATTGAAGAAATGCCTTTATGAATCCCATTACCGTCATCACATCACTATGTTGTATAACTGAACCTAATGTGGGATGAACTTTGTGTGTCAACTATATGACAATTAGAAAAAAAAAAAACCTTTAGATAGCATTTGTTTTTTTAATTACTGAAATTGTTGGAGAATTAAATATAAAGAAATGCTAAATTATTTTGCTGGCTTAAAGAGGGGGGAAGAAAATATCTACCTAGATTAACTACCCTGGATTTCAAAATGGGAAATTCTTTGGCACGAGTCATAAATTTTCCCTTTTCTGAGATTTCCCTGTGTACTTTCTGAAGGGTCTGAATTTGGAAATCCAAACACATCAGGGACTAAATTATTTAGGAATTACCCTGAATACCAGATTAGTGAGATTATCTAAAAATAACTGAGGTAATGTTATTCAGAAGGTAACTAATGACCTGTAAATGCAGGTTCTTCTACAACTTTCCCTTTAGGGAGTAGTTAATGTTTCTCAAATGGCTTCTGTGAAAACTGGATGGTTCAGAGGAATTGGTAATAAGAGATGATACAGTTATTTTGCCGTTATGTCTTGACTTGAGCAACATACAAACAAACTATCTTTCCAAACAAATATATTCATAAATGCTTGAGGAATGCATCAAATGCTGATGATAATGGCCTGGAAATCTGCACTTCTAATCAGACCACAGGCTTCTTTGTCAGAATCCATTTTGCAGAGCAGAGAGCATCATTCCCTTGCTTTTCTACAGCAAGGGGCTACGCTATGGCTCTAGTGTAAAACTTCCATTGCGAACAAAAGCTAATCAGAAGGTCTCTCTTCGTTTGTACCTATTTCATTGGCCTTTATAGAGGTAATCAAGTAATTTAGAGACTAACACAGAAAACCGAAGACAAGAGGATAAAGAAGCATTTACCATAAGGTGCGATGAGATAAGCACCAGAGGAGAGAAAAATAGAGCTGAAAAGGGATTTATGAAAAAAAAAAATGAAGGAAATAGGAAAATGGCAATTCTAGCTAATCATTCGATCGCACTTGCTAATCAAACTAGCTTCTCTGATGTTTTATAATGGCAGAACTTTTAAGAGACATATCTGAAACTATCATCAGACCGATGAGTCATACCTCTGAAAGCAAACCAAAGGGTAATGTCAATGTGTGTGAGTAGGAGAGGAAGCTATCACTCTTCCAAAGGAATAGTCCTGAAATTATTCACAGTCCTCTGTAGTAGAAAGGATACAATCTTTGGAATCAGATGGGCCTGGAACTACTCTCCTTCCAGCTATGTACCCCATCTGTTTTGACATTAGCAAACTCAGCTATAACATGAAACTAATAATACCAATCTACTCAATGTCTGGATTAAATGGGAAAATATATTTAAAGTCAGTGACATGAAAAAATGCTCAATAAATGCCAATGATTTTTGGCATATTTTCACATGTTAGCAAGAAAAAAATCAAATATGTATTTAAAATTATGTAATGTATCCCTATGAACCTATTACTCAGCTTTAATAGTGAAAAACTTACGGACAATCTTGTCTCATCTAAATCTGCATCTACTTCCACCCTTGTATTATTTGGAAGTGAATCCCAGGCATCATTTTTTGTCTCCAAATAGTTCAACATGTATATACAAAATATAAGGATTCTTTTATAATGTAACCCTAAACCGTTATCACACCCCTCAACATGATAATAATTCTTATTTTCAAGTATCTAGTCAGTATTCAAATTTCAAATACTCTTGTGAATATTATGTGGGGGTTTTCTCCCAGCATATCTGAATCAGGATCAAATAAGATTGGTTGATATATAAACACTGTGGTGATGTTGATAAAGGTTGCTGGCATTGAGTGGTATATATTGGGGATAGAACTAACCTCCATAAGTGATATTAACCTATTGCTACAGGAGTTTAAAGAAGGTACAAGAATATAACCCATGACTCCGAGATTAAGCCAAATCTCTCCTTTCTCTTCCACTCACTCAATTCAAAGGGATGATTAACTCACTTGCCCTGGTGAAAGTTCCCATGGTCGACCTGTGCCAGACTCACCCTGCTCTTTCTCTCAGTTTGCACTTTAGGGTCACCAAGGAAAGAGGAGTGCTGAATGAGGAGATCTAAGTACAGGAGAGGTGAAAATCAGGGCTTTGGTGGCATGGGCATTTTGAAGGAGCCTGCTGGTTTGTTTTGGGGCTCAGATTTGGGGTTCTGTATATGGTAAGCACTACGTAGTCTCCTCCTATGATTGTATTCAGCAACAATTGAGTTCCCATTAATAGTGTTTCCCAAAGTCTAGTTTTCTCTAGAGACATAATTATTCATAAAGAGCAGTTAAGCAAGAAAATGGCCCATTTCCTGCTCTTGGGTGTGGGGGGCAGAATACTACAGTGGACTAGTAGCTGCAAAGTAAGTCGGAAGGAAAGAGAACAGTGAGGATGGCATGACGATAGGCAAACTCACGGGCACACAATCAATAAAGCTGGTAAAGCAACCTCTTACCTGCTTTTCTCTTTCCCCCATCACCCTCCAGCTAAAGGTGACCTACTTATAAATAAGAATGCAATGATATATGTCCTTGCTTTCAACTGGAGATGAGGTGACAGATAAGGAGACAAGAGAGGACATACCTCCAGCTGTAGCAGCTTCCTAAAGTCGACTGTGTCTAGGGTGATGTGGTTGAAAGGCCCAAGAAACTTGTCAAAGATTGAACCTAAGAAACAGATGGACAGAAAAACTAAATACAAGACATGCCTTTGCTACTTCTACATGATTCTGTAAGTCATTAATCTGAACTTGTCTACAAATAGGATTCTTAAACATTGTCATAGATCATGGATTGGAACTTCAGTCCCTATTGAATAATAACAAGTAGTAAATGTGTTTAAATAAATTGAACCACCATGCAATTATGTTCCAGTTTCACTGAAGTTGATCCAGACCCAGTTGAATTAGGCTATAAATAAGGCATTATTTAGGTCACACAATTGTTCAAACAAAGCCCGAAAAGGGTGGTTGCGCTCTTAAATATTGTGGTAACTGCCATAAATTATACACTTTTGAAAGGGAGTTGGATCTACTTGAGATACAAATTTATTACCATACAATAATTAAATCATGGGCTTAAAGATTTTCCTTTTTAAAAATAAGAGGAGTATCAAATCTGAGGAAAGTTATATTAGAACAAAGATTTTCTCTTTTCTCTCTCTCTTTTTTTTCAACCTATAGAGCAGTTTCTGGTGTATGACTCTCAGGAAACATTAGGGCACAACCATATATTAACAAAGTCATGATCTGTCCTGACAGAGATGAAGTTCCACCCAGCGATTTCATGGTGAGGGGCACGAGCAGCCTTCTGATTTGACAAGACAGAAGTGATAAGGCATCCATAAAAGCTCCTCTTTCTCTCTCTCTCCATCTCCCGTTCATCACCAGGTTCGGGGGCGTAGGCATCCTGCACATTTCTCAATTATGCTCTTCTCCCTTCCGAGCTATCTTACCCAAGCTGACAGTCTCCCCACACTGCTCTGCTAGCTGAGCAATGCAGACTCTCTACACTTGTGCACAGTGAGCTCCTAAAAATGCATCTCTAAATGTATCCTATCACTCACCCACCCACTCACTTAACATCTCTTCTTCTCCCTTAAGCCCCTTAAAGTCTTCCTGGTAGTCTTAAGGTAAAGACCTAAATACTCTAAATACTTCCAGTGACCCACAAGACCTTTCCTGTCTTTGGCCAAGCCTTTGCCGTGCCACCTCTTCCCTGCCCAGAGCACCACACTGATTTTCCTGCTGACCCTCCAACTAACCACAATTTCTCCACCACAGGGCCTTTGAATATACTGTTGCTTTAGCTGTGACTTCTTCCTCTCCTGCTTTTTGTCCAGCTAGCATTTATTCAGTTCATACACCTGAGCTCAGCTGAAACCTTACCTTTTCAGAGATGCCTTCTCTAATCTCCTAGAATAGATAAATCCCTACTGTTTATAAACTCTGGTGATGACAAGTACCCTATCGCTGTAGCATTTATCACCATTATATTTATCGGCATAGTGATTTCATTAATGACCGATCCTATCAAGAGATTCTCACTGCAGGGAATGTAGAAAGTACATCCGGTTTTGTGTGTGTGCGCTTTTTTTTCAACTTTATATCACAACACCTAAAAAAGTAACCGATACATAATTAAGTGCTTAAGTGGATGCATCCCTTCCTAGAGTGAACATAAATGAACAAATAACTAAAACTTTTAGGATGTTGGTGGGAATATTATAGATACAACAAAGTCTCTACTATTTATTAAGGAGGTTCCATGATTTATCAGAAGCAAACATCTACAAAACAATTCAATCAGCTATGATTTGTAAAGATCCTTTATTTGTGCTCAGTACTCCGACAATTTTTTTTCATTTTTTAATTTGATGTATGATTTAGGTAGAGCAAAGGTTTGCTCTATCATGGGTTTTTCATTGACTTCTTTTTATCAAATTAGAGCAAAATCCAGTCTTTGCTGTGTGCAGTTCAAAAAGGTTTGGCAAACACATATAACCATGTAATCACCATGAAGATAAAACCATGTAAGCTCCATGAAGATAGAGATCAGCTCTGTCACCTCTCGAATACCATCCCCACCCATTCCTGGCCATTTGTAACCCCCTCAGACCAACAACCCATGTTCACCACTGATTCACTTTCTCTCCCTTTAACTTTGCTTTTTCCAAAAAGTCAGATAAGATATACAGTATGTAGTCTTTTAAATCCACTTTCTTTCACTTAAAATAATGCATATTAGCTTCGTTTATTTTGTTGACATCTGTTAAGAGTTCATTCCTTTTTATTTCTCAGTTTCATTTAATTGTATGATACAATACAGTTTGTCCATTCCTAAAGTGAGTGACATAGTGACTGTTTCTACTTTGTGGGAATTATGAATTAAGTCAATGACATGTTTTTTTGTGTGAACATGGGTTATCATTTCACTTGGATAAATACCTAAAAGTGTGATTGTCAGGTCTTTTGAGAAGTATAGGGTAAGTTTACTAGAAACTGCCACAGCAATTTCTGAAGGGTCTGAAACACTTTTTTTTTTCCTTATTCTAACCAGAAATATGTAAGAGTTTCAGGTGCTCTACATCCTAGACAACACTTGGTGTTATCTATCTTTTAATTTTAACTATTCTAGTGGGTGCTAATTTGAATTTCTTTAATTCTTTAATGAATTTCTATAATAACAACTGACATTAAGCATCTTTTTTATGTGCTTATTTACTGTTTCTATATCTCTGGTGAAGTGACTGATCAAGACTTTTGTCCAGTTTTCTATGGTATTTTTTTTTAATTGAGTTGCCAGAATTTTTTTTACATAGTCTAAATAAAAGTTCTTTCTCAGGTATGTGATTTGCAAACACTTCCTCTCACTATATGCTTGTCTTCTCATTATCTTTACAGTATTTTTGAAGAACAGAAATTTTTAATTTTGATGCAATTAATTTGTCAAACTTTTAACAGATCATGCTTGTGGTGTCCAATATCTAAGATATATTTGGTTAACCAAAGGGTCGTGAAGATATTCTTTAATTTTTTTTTCTACAAGATCTATAGTTGTATGTTTTATAATTGGGTTTTATTTCCAATCTTTATTTAATTTTTGTATAAGTTTTGAGATATGTGTTGCAAGTCTCTTTTTTTGCATATGTACATAAAAAATTTCCAGCACCATCTGCTGCAAAGAATGTTCTTTCTCCATTATATTGCTTTTGTAGCATTCTTGAAAATCAATCAACTATGTATGTCAGTCATAGGTTTTTCATTGACTTCTTTTTATCAAATTAGAATGTTCCTTCTATTCTTATTTTGCTGGAACATTTCATCATGGATGAACATTGAGTATTATCTATTTAAGCTAAATTGTGGAATTTATGGACATAATGTTCTAATATCTCCTTATTAATTAAATTCCATTACCATATAGTCTGTAATAATAACCTTTTTTTATTCCTAATGTTTGTGGATTTTGTCTTATATTTTTATTTGTTGGGGATTCTGACTCTAGGTTTAGCATTTTTATTAACCTTTCATAGAACAAACTTTTAATATTTTTTCTTGCTTTTATTTTTTCTTGCTTTTTGTTTTCAGTTCAATTGATTTCTATGCCAATCTTCATTATATTTTTCCTTCTACTTCTATTGGGTTTTAAATGCATTATATGATAATTAAAAATTTTAAAAATTAAAAAAATAAATATTCTCCATTTTAAAGTCTGTTAAGGTAATGTCTACATCTGTGATTTGAATGTTTTTTTATTTTCTAACATAAACACTTAATGCTGTATATTTTTTTTTTAAGATTTTATTTATTTATTTGACAGAGAGAGATCACAAGTAGGCAGAGAGGCAGAGAGAGAGGGGGAAGCAGGCTCCCCGCTGAGCAGAGAGCCCGATGTGGGGCTCCATCCCAGGACCCTGAGATCATGACCTGAGCTGAAGGCAGAGGCTTTAACACAATAAGCCATGCAGGTGCCCCCATGCCATATATTTTCTTATAAGCACTGCTTTAATTACCTCCCATATGTGCTGTTTTCTTCACATTCATCATTTTATTTTCCACTGTGATATTTAACTTGATCTATAGCTCTAAAAACATTTTTTTTAATTTCCAAATATTTGGGAGTTTCTCCAAATAGCTTTCTGTTATGCATTTCTATTTCTTATTATATTGCAGAATATAATTATGCAATTATATTCTGATAAGAAAAATACCTTTTGTATGAGTTAAGTTCCTTTATTTTTTAAAAAGTCTTGATTAGGCCAAGAATATGTTCTATCTCGCTTAATAGTCCAAGTTTACTTGGAAAAAAATTTTAAAAGTATATTCTGTTAGGTCAAAGGTCTTATAAATGATGATTAGGTTAAACTGGTGGTCATTGTTTGGGTCTACTATTTACTAACTTTATGTCTACTTATTTTAATGATTACTAAAGGATGAATATTGGAAGCTGCAAATATTACTGTGGATTTGATTATTACTTCTTTTGATTCTATGAATTGTTTTAACTGTTCTGAAGCTGTGTTGTTAAATGTGTGTGTTAAATGTGTGTATAGTTATGATATTCATGTTTTCCTGCTGTTTGACATTTTCACCATTATGTAATGTCCCTCTTTAGCCCTGATAATATTTTTTGTTCTGAGAACTACTTTATTTGATATTAATATAGATATCACTTCAATACTATTCATTCATTTTTACATGGTTTTATAGTTTTCCTTCTTTTTGTTTTTTACTTTTGTACCTATATATATTTCACATATATGTATAATTTTACATACATATGTAAATGCATATATATATTGGTTTTCTTTTGGACAGGATACACTCACTGCTTATTTTTTTTCTTTACTTAACATCTCTGTCCTTAATTGGTTATTTAGGCCATTTGTATTTAAGGTAATTATCGATTACCTTAATCATTGGATTAAGATCATTGGATTAAAATATATAGTCTTGGATTGGATATATAGTCTTGGATTATAAATACATAGTCTTGGATTAAAATATATAGTCTTGTTTGATATTTTCTGTTTGTTCCTTTGCATCCTTGTTTTTTTTTCCTTTTCTTCTGCTCCTTTTTAATTACTAAATTGTTGCTCAATTCATTTTATCTTCAGTGTTGACTTAATGTATTTTAAGTCTTTGAAATGTTTTTAGTAGTTTAAGCAGAGTTCGTAATGTGCGTCTTTAATTATAACAATCTATCTTAAAATAATATTATATCACTTCGTTTATAGTATATGAGCCTTACAATAAAAGATTCCTATCCTTAGTGTCATTTTTGTCATTCATTTCACTTCTACATATACAATAAACCCAAAGTGCATCAGTACTATATTTGTTTGAGAAGTCAGTTATCATTTACAGCTACTAAAATTAAGAAAATATAAACTTTATATTTATCTTCATTCATATCCTTTCTATGCCTTTTTATTGCTTTGTGTAGATTCATTTTTTTGCTTGTTATCATATTTGTTCTCCCTGAAGAACTTCCTTTAACATTTCTTCAAAGAAGGCCAGGTGATAATGTTATCTCTGTTTATTTTTCACTAGTTGTTCTTTCACTAATTTTTGAAGATACTTGCCATTGTCTCTTCAAATATAAATTACTCTGCCATATTATTCCTTGTGTTTCCTTCAGGGATTCCACACAGACATATATTGGATGATATGATGTTGTCCCATATCTCTTAGATGCTCTATTTTGTTTTGTTTTCAGTTTTTTGTATGTGTTTTAATTTGTGTCATTTTATTGATCAGCCTTGAAGTTTACTAATTTTTCCTTAGCTCTATTGAATCTATTATTTAGTCCACTGCAATCATTAACATTATGATTTATTCATTTCTAGCATTTCTATTATTTTCTTTCTTACAGTTTCCATCTCTCTGGTAAGATTCACCATCTAAACTGGTACATTGGCCACCTTTTCTACCAAAAACATTAACATATTAGTCATCATCATTTCAAATTCTTTCTCTGATATTTCCAACAACCGTGTCACATCTGAGATTGATTCTATTGATTGTTTTGTTTCTTGACAGTGTAATATTTTTCTTGGTTGTATGTGTATTTTATCATTTTTAATTGAATGGTGGCATATTGTATAGGACAATACAAATGGAAGTAATTAACATGCATGCCTGGAATGAATACACATCTTTTTGAGGAACGGGGGAGAGGGCTAGGTTTTTAGTATACTGGTTGAGTCAGTCCCACCAGGAATTGGATAGATTTAGTTTTTGTTGTTACTGTTGTAAGACTCTGTGCATCCAGGTTTAAGATTCTTCTAGCATTACCTTGTAATTTAGGTATGGCTGGTTTGCCAGAGGATTTTTCTCACTGTTAAGTTTTTGCTTTTATATCTGCGCCTCAGAGAATGTTTCCTTCCACACTCTTGAGTTCCTCCAAGCTGTGATTGTTACCTCATACTTGCTAGTCTTGGAAAAGGATAAAAGAAGGATTATTTTACCTTGTTTAATCACCAATCTTATCCAGGCACTGTGTCCCTGAGACTGAGTAGTGGGGACCTCTCTGTTGTATTGCACTGTCCCTAGCAATGGAGGATCTCTGATTGCATGGGACCAAGACATGTTCCTGTCCCTTTTCCAGAGGCAGCAACCTCTTTATCTAAGGATAAGAAATGTTTGGGTTTGTTTTTTTTCCCTCTATGTCCATATATACAGTGGTCTTCACCTATAGTCTTAGGGGACAGGATGTCTGCCTTTTTATAGGTAGCTTAAGTCTTTTGTCCCATAGGAGTGATAGGGTAAAAGGATCTTGATGGACTTTCATGCCTTTTTTGAAGTGGGCACTTCCTTGTCTTATTCTGATCATTATGTTATGATCAGGCTATCATAACAAAATACCATGGACTTGTTGGTTTAAACATCAGAAATTTATTTTCTCACAGTTTTGGAGTCTTAAAGTCCAGTAATAGTGTACAAGTATGGTTGGGTTCATATGAGGGTCTTCTTCTTGACTTGCTGATGGTTGCCTTCTTGCTAAGTCTTCATATGGCAGACAGTGAGAGCAAGAGTAAGCTCTTTGGTATTTCTTGTTATAAGGGCACTGATCCCATCATGAGGGCCCCATCCTCATGATATTATCTAAACCTATTTACCTTCTGAAGACCTCATCCCCAAATGCAATCACATCAGAGGTTAAGACCTCAATATGTGAATATTGGAAGGATTCAGTTTGGTCTACATCAGTACTGTACCCTCAGTACCCATCAGTACCCTCTTTCCGATCGGTATAACAAAGTAGGCTTTCTGGAGACTCTCATTCTGCCACCACTCTTGCTCTTAAGCTCTCAGTAAGTCTGTGGAGTGAATCCCCTTGGGGGGGAAGCTCTCAGAGATTCTAGTTTTTCACACTATTCCATACTTAGCTTCTAGTAATTCATTAGAAAATCTAGCTAAAATCATCTGTTTGTTTTTTATGTTGCTTGGAATCTGCCTCACATAAGACAGTGTCCTCCCTCTCTCCTTGGAGATGCCCATTTTTCATTAGCTTTTAAGTTAGTTTTTTTGCCCTGTGATTCCAGCTTTCTGGTGGATTTTAAAAGGCTGTGATTTTGTAAATTTTCTGTCTTCTTATAATCTCAGGAACAAAGCTTTTCTGGCTTTCTGCATCATAAGCATAAGCCTAACATATTTTACCAAGTTCAATATATATTGTAATATATATATATATATATATATATATATATATATATATATGGATTTTATCACAACTATATGGCATTGAACAAATTAAATAATATCAGAAAGCCTTATAAGCAAACACAGATATAAATTACTGATTATAAATAAAATAGAAATTCAGAATTGAGCAACCAGGGACAGGATGGGTTGAACTACTTTTGAAAAAGATACTCATTATTTAGGTAGAATCTGAGAATCCACACAACATAAATGTATGAACAATTTATGTTCATCTCCTCAAGAGCAGCCATATTAAAAATAGAATGCACAGTAGTCTGTAATTTAACTGTTAGTTTCAAGTCTTTAAGCAAGTATGACTGATTGTAGCTAGCAACATTTTGTAAAACGAGGCCACATGTGTTTCTCTTTTCTTGGCCTTAAAAATAAGAGCAATAGTGAAAGAATGAATAGTAAGACAGTCTGAATAAGATAGAACAAAAGGATTGTCATCCTCACAAATGTTGATTAATGAAAGATATGGCAGACATCAAGCTGTACTACTGAATGCAATTTTAGAAAGGGAATCTCAATAAGAAATATTGCTGCTGTTATTCAATTGCAGAAATCATAGTGAACATTTCTAAACACTCCGATATTGGATACAAAGTAATAAGAGTTGTTATGGTAGGCTAAAATCTTGGTCTTTGTTAAAGGATTTCAAAGTCCTAAGTCAAGATTGAACTATAATTCATCATTCACTTCCAGCAACACAAAGTATTTGGAAGATAGAGAAAGCGAGCAAGCGAGCTATCTAGTTTTTTATCCCTATGAGTAAGGAGCCAGTTATCAGAAATTTCAGATTGGTAAAATCTTCATTTCACTAGAGGTCAATACAGAAGAAAGAAAACATTTTTTCTACAAAGGTCTATGTTGCTGTCAGATGGCAGCGCAGTAAATTGTTTGAAAAATCCACATCCTGGCATGTGAGTATTTCTCAAAGCTAACTATTCATAAAATGTTGACATATCATTACTGTAACTGTCAACAGACATGGATACTGGTATGATCACATGAAATTCTATTCTCGAGGAAACTAGAAATCACAAGACTACACTGAGAATTTTTAGAATACTAGTACTCAAAACAAGGAAATGGTCAGATTTATCTAAATGTATAAGAAATAGGATGAAAAGGAACAGCTTCAAAATAAGAAATTTTGAATTAGTCACTACGTCAGAGTTTTAAATAGAATCATATCATTAGAGAGGTCTATTAATTATATTTGCAAACTTAGTAAAACACATAGCTTTGTATTGTATTTTTCATTGTACATAGGAAAAATTCATTTTTAAATATGGAAAGTCCAGATAGGCCTTGACTGCATTAATCATGGTTCAAAGAAATGATACATTTTGAGGTTTTTGGAATAGAAAGCTTTGCTCAACTCTTTTCTACCTGTTTTCAGACATTCTCAGGGGAATTTAATTTGAGGAAGAATATAAATTATAGAAGTAGAATTCCCCTAGTTAATGATAAAGAAAAATATATTTAATTTAACAAATTCGAGGTGTTTTCTTAAATATCTCGAAATTGTTTGTAAGCCATAAAATTATTAAATCTTTAAAAAATAAATTCAATAATTTTCTTTCAAAACAGGTATTAGTCTCTCTTTCAGTAGTTTATCCATCATCAACATTAATTAGAGCCATGTATTGACTCCTTATTTGGTGACAAAGAGAATAAGGGGAGCTTTATATATGTTATTTCATGATCAATAATGTACAACTAGATAAGTTCTATTATTTCCCAAGGAAGGGAAAACTCAAAAAGACACCAGAGAGAATGGATCATATCATCAGTGTACTCATATCTTGGTGATCCCAGTGAGCAAGTCCTCTGGATCCCTTGCTCGTTTTTTATTCTGCTTTTCTATTCAGCTTACAGTTGACTTCTGCCAATCTTTTCATACTTCCTTCCATGAAATAATTAAGGACCTGATAATGCAAAGCATCTTTCGTATGTAGCCATTTGACTTGTCTCTTTTATATTCAGAGTGATTCTTTTTATATACCATTCCTGGGAAATAAGTGAGAAAATAGTCGTTCAAGTCATGCTCTTTGTTACGGGTCATGTGAGGAACCTGGTTGAGAAAGGCCATTGGAAAAAATAATGACATAGGAGTTGGCCTATTTGATCTCTCTTGATTCCCAATTGTAATTGGTGAGAAGCCTAAGGCTAAATCCTCATGTATCATGCTGTTTAATCCTGGTTTCCCTAGGCATCATCATATTAGATTATTGAGACTGTCTAATGGTAAATGGTAGGGAAGAGATTTAATAGCACTATCTCATCTAGACTATTAATATCATTACAGGTTAGTGTATTTGATGAGTTATTACTTTTGTCATAGAAGTATAGTAAAGTATCTGGGCAATATTTAGAGATTAAAATATAATCAAAGAGGAAAGAACTAGAGAAAACTCTTATGTTAGTGTTACATAAAATAAAATTGCCAGATAATAAATTTCAAAAATGTCATTTTTCACAAAGGTCACCTATGTGGTTATTAAAAACACAGATTCTTGATCCCAATTCAGGAAGCTATTTATTCATGTTCAGGTGGGGCCATGGAATCTGTATTTTAACAGGCATATCCATGTTTTTGTTCTCAAGAGTTTTGAACTCCTGGGTGCCTGGGTGTCTCAATCAGTTAAGCATCTGGCTTCAGCTCAGGTCATGATCCCAGGCTCCTGGGATCAAGCCCTGCATCCAGCTCCCTGCCCAGTGGGGAGTCTGCTTCTGCCTCTCCTCCCTGCTCATGCTCTCCCATTATATTAGGAGTAGCAATTTTTATCTACCCAGTTATTCTGATATTCCTTTGAATCCAAGGATATATAACTAGAAGCCCATTTCCATTCAACTGGTGTTTAAAACTATAAAATAAACAGGATTGTCCAGAACAATTCACATTTTTGTAACTGAAGTAAATGATCTTTTCAGTATGTCTCAGCATACTAATTGTTCTGATTTTCTCTCTATACACTAAATATATGGTCAATAAATATTGCTGAATACTAATTCTTAAAGTTAGAGGTAGCGTCATTTATTATGCAACCAAATCCTTCTTTCCAAGTAAAAAATTGAGGCAAAGAAAAAGCAACTTGCTTAAGATGATCTCGGATTAACTAGTCAAAATATCCTGTTCTGTCACCTGTTACTAGATTGTGAAAGAGAACCATCTCAGTCCCAACTTGTAGCCATGACAAAGTAACTGGTATTAGACTTGTCCTCATAACAAAAACAACAGTAAAATTACATAAAATATAAAGGCATTTCTTTTCATATGTTGGACAATAAGCATCTCAGGTCTGTGGTTATTGGGAAAAGGTAAAACAGTGATCTGAACCCCACAGTAAGCCCACAATTGCCCTGGGTTTCTGTTTAAGATAATTATCCTGCCACAAATCACAGAAGAGGACTCCAAGATAGTAGCAGCCCTATTGCTTGAAGGAGGCAGATATCAGAGTCATGGGCTGCTGGAGTGGCTAGAACTATCAGCATAAGGAAGTCAGAAAAAGGAGTTTTGCAGAGAGGAACACCCAGAAAATTGGTGATTCATATAGCTGTGGGCTCGACTGAACATATACAACACAAGATCCCACAAGGCTTAGAAGAGATCACATGTAGGGCTAAGAATGATGCAAGAAATAATGCAGACCTGGGCGATTTTTAAGTTCCAGCCCTATCTGAACAGAGATCTCAACAAACACCATGGGTAATCAGTGAAAACTCATGACTGTCATGCCTAACAAGGGAAAACCATAGCTTATAAGGGGCATGCTCGATAACTAAGTTCAAAAATAAATGAGCTCATCAAAAAAATTAACATAACCATAACAAATCCAAAATGATTGTTTAATAATTTAACTGCCTACCTAAACAAAACTCAAAATTCCTTAAAGGGATGCACCATAATCCAAACTTCTTAAAGTACTATAATCTCTAGAATAAAATTAAAATTACTAGAGCATGAAAGAACATGAAATGTTATCCATAGTCAAGAAAAAAAGAGATAAATAAGAAAGACCCTAAGATAATGTATATGATAAACTAGAAGACAAGGGTATTGTAAATATATCTAAGAAGGCATACATATTATAAATATTTTAAGATCTTGAAAAATATAGTCTTAATTAATGAACAGATGGGGGATCAGTGGACAAATAGAAACTATTGAAAACAATAAAAGTGAAAATTCTACAATGGGAATTATAATACCCATGATGAAACTTTACTGGATTGCATTAACAGCGGATCAGAGACAAAAAAAGAGAGGGTCACTCAATGTGAAAATATATGAATAAAGTAATCTAATATGAAGACACATGTTTAAAAAGTACTAAAAAGATGGACAGACTTTTGTGACAATATCAATAGAATGCCTAAAAGAGAGGAAAGTTAGGGATAGGTATAGCAATATCAAAAGCAACAACTAAAAAAAAATGCAAAGAGGTATAATTAAAAATGCAATAGAAGAGTAAAATTTAAATACTATTTTTTATTATCTTAAAATAAGAGAAGAAAGTAGGGATAGAGGGATAACAACAATAAAGGGAGATGAAAAAAGTAGAAAACAAACAGCAAAATGATATAGACTTAAGTCCAACAAAATCAATTATTATATTATATATAAATGGATTTTCAGAATGATGGTTGATTCATCATTATCAGATACATTAAGGTGATTCACCATTTTAATATAGCTGAGGAGAAAAAAAATCATATGATTATCTGTAAAAGAATTGCAAATCCCTAATAAATTTCAAGACCCGCTTCTGGAGAAATTATTTTTTAAAGATTACAAGGCATTTTATATATGTATTTGCATATATAAATAATTCATATATAATATATAATATTATTAATTATATATTAATAATACACATACATATTAATAATAATATACATATTATATAATATATAATATATATTTCTGTATATATAATTTATTTTATATATAATATATATTATATAATATATATAATTTATATATATAAATAATATATTTGTATATTTGAGTGTATATATACACACTATGTATTATATATTAATATATAATTATATGTTAATATATTAATATTAATTAATTGATTGATATTAATATTATACTTAGTTAATATAATGTTAATATTATATATTAATTAAATATTATGTATTCATATATTGAATTTATTTTATATATAATATATATAATTTGTATATATAAATAATATATTTGTATATTTGTGTGTATATACACACACTATATATATATATATATATATATATGTATATATATATATATACACATATACACACACACACACACACACACACACAGAGAGAGAGAGAATTTTCTCCAAAATGAGCTTACTTTTGTTTACCCAGGATTCTTTATGGAGTGACAACTGACATTGTTTGTGCTTACTGTGTGGGCAGTTTTACTTCCAGTTGGAGTCATCTGATTAGAATAGATGGGACAAAATTTGTCCTTGACTTTACCTGAAGTGATCAGGGACTACCATCTCATCCCTGCAAGACTATAGGTCAACTTCAACTCAAAAGTAAGAGTTGTTATGGATTGACCCAGAATTCCTTCTTGTTGGTCAAAGTACGGTCTATGAAATTCCTAATACAACCTTCTTTACCTGGTTTAATGCTTTGGGTCGAATGGAAAAGTCATTTCAGAAATATAAAGAGAAATCCACCGGGCTGTTTAAGGTATGTTATGACTTTTTATGGGAATTGTCCAGTTAAGTGGATCTGGAACTCTACAGGGAAAGGTTGAAGTCAAGGCTGCAGGTTGCTCTCAACCTGCTGTGTGGAGTCTGTTGATTGTAAGTCTTAATTAAAGGCTGTGTGAGACGAGCTGAATGCATTTCTTTAAAAAAAAAAAAAAAGATGTGTTTATTTTAGAGAGAGAGTGCATGGTAGGGACGGGCAAAGGAAGATGGAGAGAAATTTAGACATCCCATGAGTGCAGAGCCCTCCTGGGGTTCCATCCCACAGCCCTGAGATCGTGGCCTGAGCCAAAGCAAGAGTCAGATGCTTAACCAGCTAGGCCACCCAGATGCCCCTGAATGTATTTCTTTCTAGCCTCTGTTGATTGTATTAATTAGAATGGCTGATGGAGTGGTATACTCATGTGTACATTTTCTAGAAGGCAAAATAGAGCAAAGTCCAGGTAGGTTTGCTTGTAGACAATTTAAAAAAAAAAACAAAAAACCCAAGTTCTCTAAGCTCATGTTCCTCAGCTTTCACACAAACCCATATATGGCCTCGCCCTCCGTCCCCCTGCATTGCTTCCATGAGATGTGAGGGACTAGGGAACTAAAACATGATGCTCATGCTTCTTGCTGTACTGTGAGTAAGGAATTCCTTTTTTTATGAACGAAGATTGTTCTGTCTTTTTCTAACATCCATTTCATGGATGGCGAGATATTTTGTTACCTTGCAAGTGGGGGGAAAAATCTTACTATTTTTCTCATTTCTAGAAGTTCCCTATGAGTCACTTTCACATCTTCTTTACCCACTTTTTTAATCCATTTTTCTCCTTATCACAGTCACATTTTCTTTGACTTTTCGGAACATATCCGGAAAAGTCATTTAAGGTTCTCCTCTGCTACCTTTATCATCACTGTTAATTCCGGTTCTTTCTATTATCTGACTCTTCTCTGGTTTATTAACCACATTTTCCTACTTCCTTGCTTGCTGAGAAATTTTTTTAATTAACAATTATTGAGTTATAATTGATACATAACATTGCATTAATTTGGGGCACCTGGGTGACTCGGTTGATTAAGCTTCCAGCTCTTGATTTCAGCTCAGGTCATGATCTCAGGGTACTGAGAGGACTTTGAAGGGCTCTGCACTCAGCATGCATTCCTTGAGTTTTTCTCCCTCTGCCCCTCTCTGCATTCATACTCTGTCTCTATTTCTCTCTCTAAAATAAATAAATAAATCTTTTTAAAAAATTGCATTAGTTCTAGATGTACCACTTTAGATGTACTGAATAATTTTTGAGTGGATGATGAAATTTTACATTGTTGATTGTTGGATTTTGTTATATTCCCTTACAAAGGTTGAATTCTGGGGCGCCTGGGTGGCTAAGTGGGTTAAAACCTCTGCCTTTAGCTCAGGTCATGATCTCAGGGTCCTGGGATCGAGCCCCACATCAGGCTCTCTGCTCAGCGGGGAGCCTGCTTCCCCCTCTCTCTCTGCCTGCCTCTCTGCCTACTTGTGATCTCTCTCTTTCTCTCTGTGTCAAATAAATAAATATAATCTTTTTTAAAAAAAAGATACAATCACCCTTTCAAAAATAAATAAATTTCCCTTTCAAAAATAAATAAATATATAAAAAGGTTGAATTTTGTTTCCCTGTGCAAGTAAGATACTTTGAATCAGTTGACTCTTTGAAAGCTTGCTTTTAAGCATGTTGACATGTATTCAGGGCAGTCTTTACCCTGGGTAATTCAGCCCAACCACTAAACAGACACTCCTCTGAGGATTCTACCTGAAGCACATGTGTGATGAAATCTTTCCACTCAGGCTGGTGGGAATGCAAGCTATTTACAGGCCTGGGTGAGCCCCAGGACTGTTCAGACTTCTCCCTTTGAATTTTTTTTTTCCTTAGCCTTAGGCAGTTTTCTCATACTTGTAGGGAAGTCAGTACTCAAAGACTCTCAGGACTTCCCTATAGGTCCTGAAGGTTTCTCTTTCATACTTAATGTTTTTATCTTTTTTTCAATTTTTTAAATATAACTGACACATAACGTTGTATTAGATTCAGGGTACAATATTCATGGTTCAATATTGTAGAATGACGACCACAATAAGTCTACTTATTCTCCATCACCACAAGGTTACAAATTTGTATGTGTTTGTGTGTGTGTGTGTGTGTGTGTGTGACAAGAACTTTTAAGATTTACTCTCTTAGCAACTTTCAAATACACACTACAGAATTATTGACTATAGCCATCCTGTGGTGCATGACATTCCCAAGACTTACTTATTTTATACCTGGAGGTTCAGACCTCTAAGCACCTTTACCTCTTTCACCCACCGCTCTCCCCTCTGCCACTGGCAAATACCAAACTGTTCTCTGTATCGGTCAGGTTTTATTTTCATCACATATATGTGAGATCATACAATATTTGTCTTTCTCTCTCTGACTTCTCTCACTTAGCATAATCCTTTCAAGTTCTATTCTATTCTTTTCTTTTCTTTTGGCAAGAAAATATTTCCTTCTTTTTTATGCCTGAGTATATGGATCCTTTGGTTCCTTCTATGTTTTGGCTATTATAAATAGTGCTGCTATGAAATTGGGGGTGCATATATCTTTGCAAGTTAGAGTTCTTATTTTCTTTGGATAAATACACAGAAGTGGAATTCCTGGATCATATGGTAGTTCTATTTTTAATTTTTGGAGAAACATTTATACTCTTTTCGGTAATGGCTGCACCAATTTACATTCCTACCAATAGTGCATGAGGGTTCCTTTTCTTCTCGCGCTTGCTAATGCTTGTTTTCTCTTGTTTTTTGGGAATAGCCATTCTATCAGGTGTGGGATGATATCTCATTGTGGTTTTGGTTTGCATTTCCCTGGTAATCAGTGTTGTTGAGCACCTTTTAATACTTTCAATTTTACACTGTGATCCCCTCCTCCTACATTCAGTGAAGCTCTTAGCCCAATCTGCTTGGGCTGAATTGTCTCTTTTGCAACCTGCCTACTGCATTATTTTTTAAGGATATCTTTCATTATCTGTGCTTCAGGTACAAAGCTGATGAAATCAGTAGATTCCTTTTTTCATCAAGGGATCACCATCTTATACTGTCAGCTGTCCAATGTTTAAATCCCTTGTTTCACATACTTTGCCCAATTTAGCTTGTTACTTAAGATTAGAGGGTAAATCCAGTCCCTGTTATACCATATTGATCAGAAGAGAAAGTATGGCATATATAACTACTTTTGAAAAATTTTCTCAGCTAAATCTAAATGTATCCAAACACTGACCCAGCATTTCTACTCATAGGTATTTTCTCAAGATAAATGAAGACTTGCTCACAAAAAGACTTATGTGAATTTGCATAGCGGCTTCATTCATAGTAGCCGAAAACAGGAAACAACTCAAATTCCAATCAACATGAAAATATATAAACAAATGTGGCATATGCATACTAGAAATATTACTCAAAAATAAAAAGGAATAACTTACTAATACTACACAACAGCATGGATGAATCTTACAGATATGCTTGGTGAAGCAAGACACAAATAGTACCTACTCTGTTATACATTTACATGAAGCTTAAGAGCAGGCAAAACTAATTTATGGTAAAAAACATCAGAATCTGATTGCCTCTAAAAAGGGAGATTAATTAAAAAAGGGAACAAGGGAATGTTCTTGTGAGATCAAATTTTCTTTATTTTTATAGAGGTGTGGGTTATGAACTTACAAATTTTTCAAAACTCATTAAATTTTTAATTCAAAATGCATGTATTTTATGTGATATAAACTTTCCTTAAAAAAAGAATTACAAATAGGGGCGCCTGGGTGGCTCAGTGGCTTAAGCGTCTGCCTT
>CM052802.1:114706125-114763421 GCA_028533885.1 Nasua narica | reverse complement strand
GAGATCAAAAGTTTTAAACTGGTATTTGAAGAAGGATTTTAAAAAAATATTCTGGAGAAAACTTTAAGGCAAAGAAGTTTGGAGAGAATGCATAAAAAAGAAGCTACAGAGAGCTTCTACATAAAAACATAGGGAATAAATAATGAATTGGGTTTGAATTTCAGTGGAAAAAAATTAGAGTCCAGAATTTAACAGATAGGATAAGACCAAGGATAAAATCTGGCTGACAATGAAAAAAAAAATGCTGCATTTGAAAAAAAAAAATAACAGAATAAATAGACCTTAAAGTAGAACAAATTCCTTTATCAAGAAATTATACACTTATAATAAAAAATCCTTTAATGTATAAAGCATATTAAAGAGCAATGGGGCAAAGATCAAAAGACAATAAAAAAAAATTTTGGTATGAAAGTAGACTACTGACACTCTTGTCACTTGGGGTTATGGATAGTTTCCCAAATACAGATTAAAGCCAGACATAGATGAAACATACTTCAGTCAGATAATCCAGCTGCTGGGGTATTTGCTTATTCTCGTTCTTCTAGGAGCAGAACATCTGAGAGATTCTCATCTCGTCTACCTACATTTCCTTAAATCAGTAATTAGGGGAACTTATTCAAAATTCCGTTCTAAGTGTCATTTAATAATCTGAACTAATGGGAAGCTGGGAGAGAGTGTCCGTGTCATTTTTGTGTTTTGTTATCAGGGAAATAAATTAATGGCAAGGATAGTCAAACAAAATTCAGATGTGATTGGCTTGGGATGGAGAAGCACGCCATAGATTAGGCAAGAAGTAGATCTGGTTTAATCCTCCTGGGCTCAACTCCTTTGTTTCTGAGTGAACCAAACCCACTGTTTTTACTCATTTCTAATGAGTAGTTTACATATATACAGAATATAGTGTTATTATCATATGCTGCACTAGAGCAGGAAATTTGACTTTGGAAATTCCATAATTCATATACCAATAAGGTCACTGAAATAGGAAATGACTGCAGTCATTTCAAAATCTGGCAATTAACTACGTCTGCCTATGGTAAGAGGAAAAATGGTCATACTGGGCCAGTTACTAAGCAACCACTATGTAGCACCCTATCTCACCAGGCTGGGAAGAGAATAAAGAAACAATGCTCTCCTATTAGATCCTATTAACCCCTTTCAAAGTGACACATAACCATGCAAAGACGGCAAGTCCTTTCTTTAGTAACCTGCTGGTAAATGGGATTTTGCGTTTCAATGGTTCTTCTTTCCATTATCCTGTATTAAATTTTAACGTTTCTTGAGACAGACTACGTTGGGAATTATGAAAGTTACAATGAATGAATGAATGAATGACTATATTAAAACCTAAAAGGTAGTAGTGGACATATTTTGCCCCTGACATCCAACTAGATAAAACTAAACAGAGAAGATTATTATTATTATTATTATTATTATTATTATTATTATTTTATATATATGCTCCACAAACAATGTGGAGCCCAGTGTGGGGCTTGAACTCATGACCCTGAGATCAAGACCTGAGCTGAATTCAAAAGTGAGTCAGGGGCTTAAGTGATTGGGCCACCCAGGTGTCCCAGAGAAGAATATTATGACTAATTTTGAAATGCTCACTCAGGGGTTAGAAATATTTATCTATTAAAATACAAAGCACATATTAAAAGCTAAAAAAAATGTGAAAAGCGGGCGATGTATAGAAATGTTGAATCACAGTATTGTACACCTGAAACCAATATAAAACTGTATGATAACTAACTGGAAATAAAATAAAAACTTTAATAAAAGAACCAAATCGGAAAAATTAAAGCCAAGAAATATGAATGCCTACTAAAAGAGAAAATACACAAAAATAGTCCAAAAACTATTCTTGGGGGAAATATTACAATTGCCAAAACCTAATGGGGGTACGATGGTTACCCAAACAGTATATTCTTTTTCTTGATTCTATTTGAAAAGTAAATTAGACCCACCCATGATGTCAGAAAAATGGACCACAATCTGTAGCTGAGGGTCAATGTGCATTTTATTAGCCTAAAGAAAAAAATATAAATTTGTTTAAGCTATTTTTCTTGAAGATTATTCTACAAACTACCCCATTACCTGGGACACTTTTTGAAATGCAGAGTCTTGGTCTTTTTACCATTTCTACTAAATCAGATTCTGTAGGTGATGTCCATGAATACATGCTTTTTAAGGCCAGTGAAAGTTTGAGAATCATTTTGTACAGTTTTAAAGGTCTTCATTAAGACGATTCTGATATCTAACCTACAATGATACAAAATTTCACTTTATTAAATGAAATGTATTTCTAACCTGAATTGCTTTATTTCTTGAGTATAGATACTCTTTATAGGTTCGCTTGTGTTGTCCATGGGAAGTTAAAAATGTTACAACCCCAAGGGGTATAAAACTATGCCTATCTGTGATTGTCATCTTGTTCAGTTAATAAGAAATAATAACAATCATATCATCTTGGGAAGTGACATGAATTGGGGTGACCATTTTCACCTTGACAGCTGAGCAGTAGGATCTCCAGAGATTGTTTTCTGAGAAAAGCATACCCAAAGCCAGAGTCTTATTCAAAATTAAAAAAATAAAAACTGCTATGACTATATGCACAATGTAAGTCCAACAAAACTTGAGATGTATCTTTCATTTAACTCTGCTTATGGAAGGTATAAATGAATGGAATTCATTTCTTTTTATTATCATTTTAATCTTTCAGGTTTGTATTTTTCTCTTCTCTCTTCTTCCCTTCCCTTCCCTTCCCTTCCCTTCCCTTCCCTTCCCTTCCCTTCCCTTTCTTTCCTTTCCTTTCCTTTCCTTTCTTTTCCTTTCCTTTCTTTTCCTTTCTCTTTTTCTTTCTCCCCAGGGAAGGAATAACATGGGGAAGGGGAGGTTTGGAAAGAGGGAGCAAAAAACCAAACTGCCAACTGTTCCAGAAAGAAATGCTTTTCTAGTGTAGGAATCCATTAGGCATCCAACAGAAGGAAGTAAACTAATTACAAGAAGCTAACCCGCTCCCCTCCCCAGAAGATGCATTCAGCATTGACCTGCTAAAAAGATCAACACTAGACACATTTATTATCACAAGGGTTGGTGCCTGTACTAGAACAATGCGGAATGTGTTGGCACTAGCCTTGTATCACGTGCCACCTCTAGGACAGCGTCGATGCATCTGAAGATGAGTCCATCCCACTGCGCAATGCAAACACTCCAAAGCTGCATCATATCTGTGCCAGAACTTCTGTGTCCTTATAAATCATTTCCCAGGTCTTGCTGGGGCAACAGGAAAGAAATTGCTGGCATATAAATGTAAATGATTGCACGTCTCTGGATTAGAATAATAATCAAGTTGATTTACCAGCTATGCACAGTTCCGGGAGAAAGTCTGAGAGTGAAGAGTGGTTTTAATGGGGTGGAGAGCTTGGTTTTTGCTGAACCATTCGTGTAGAATGAAAATCATAAGCCATCCCAACTGATCTATCACAGCTTTCTGGGTAGAAATTACAATCAGTATGAGGAAATATACTGGAGTGAGAATGAATTCCACACACCACGTCAGTATGAGGTCTCATTTCTTCATGTCCTATTGGAGCCCAAATAAAAGGGATTGATCTACACAAGCAGAGCAGACACACCAGTGGTGTGCTTGACTCATTTCTATGGTCCTTATTATGTGTTTAGTACTTTGCAGGGGTCACGAGGAAACCCAAGGCAAAATCTCTCTGACTTTAGATTCGCAGTCTTGAGCAATGATATTGCTAGGCCTGGATGGAAAGAAATGTATCCCTAAAAGCAGTAAACTTGCCCATAATTTTGGAGGCTATGCAAATCTCAATGTTGTTCTTTCCTCCTTCTCCTGCTCCTTTTCCTCCCCTCCCCTCTCCTCCCCCCTCCCCTCTCCCTGTTCCTTCTCTTTATTCCTCTTCTTCTTCTCCTTCTCCTCCAGAACTGTGCATTGTGTTTTATTCAGTCCTAGCGATACACAGATACAGAATTCAAGTTCCTGAAACATTGGCCTCTCTTCGGTTTCAGAATAGCTCTGACTATAACACAGTGATGCATGTAATCTTTCCAGGAAGCACAAACCTGAACATGAATTCTATCAACAAAGTAACAGGGGAACTACGTCATCCTCATTATCCTAGAAGTTACAAGTTTAGGTTCCTCGCTTGACAACAAATATTAGAATAGTAGATAGAGGGATCCCTGCATGACTCAGTCATTAAGCGTCTGCCTTCGGCTCAGGTCATGATCCTAGGGTCCTGAGATTGAGTCCCACATTGGGCTCCCTGCTCAGTGGGGAGTCTGCTTCTCCCTCTTCCACTCCCCCTGCTTGTGTTCCCCCTCTGGCTTTGTCTTTCTCTGTCAAATACATAAATAAAATATAAAAAAAAAGAACAATAGATACAAACTTATAAAGTTTATCCACAATTTTCTAGAAGTTAAAGGAAGTTCTAATTGTTTTCCTTTCCAGAAAAGGGAGGATGTCATTATTACAGACCAATGAAGAAAATTATTTTAGCAATAATAATAAAAAAAAAACGATCTGACAGATGCAATCTCATATACAGGACAAAATGTTTACAACTCTGCTTAGAAATCCACATTCCCTACTCTCCTTCTCCATTGTGCATAGAGATTACAAATCTGTGTTTCCTGAAAGCCACTTATCAACAAAGGGGGGAAAATAAGTCTTAGGTCTTATAGATGATTGAAGGGCCTGTGACCAATTCATTGCAAAACTCAAATATTTCACTTGAATATTTAACCACATTTAACAGGTTTGGTGGATTTACTTTTATTAGCCTTCTCTCCTAATTATATTCTCTGACATCTTTAGTGCCATTCATGGGTTTATTTATCTATCTGTGTATCTACATACATGGATGCAAATATACCTGTGTACATATATACTTCTATTACTTTTTATTACGATGACCATAGTATTAAACATTTTTAAATATAATTCTGTTATTTAACTTGAGAATCATTTGTTAGAACAGTTGACGGTCAATGTTTCTATTATTTCCACACACAGGTATAAGCATACAGTCACATCGGTTAATATATAATTAGAGTACATGTAATTAGATAAATCGGTGTGGTTCCCGAATGACCAAGTCAACTTTTTGTAGAGTAGGATTTTTGTTATTTTCTGATCATGGCTCTAAAACTATCTGTTGCGATGCCTTTATGGGCAAGTAAGTCTTCTTGTTCAGGCATTTTTGTTAGGATAATTCTACAGTGTATGGGGAATGCTGAAGAGCACTTCCCACAGTTTATCATGAGGAAAAATCCAAAAAATTACATGTTCTATGCATAGAGATGTCCCCTGCAGTATCGTTTGCAGTTAGCAATACTTTGAAACTGTAAAATGCTCAACAATAGAAGGAATAAGTATGATTTATCATATTGAGTAAATATATAACCTCTAAAATAGTTTCAAAATACCAATTTTGAGAACCAGATAGCAATTAGGGAAAGAAAGGTGGTGATATAGCCATTAAGAATAAAAAGCAACAAACAAAAGGACTTTTTTGCTTCATGACGCATGACTACAGTCAAAAACCACACAAACGTCAAGGAAAGTAGCAGTTTCCTCCCAACTGATGGCTTTTACAGCCTTTATCTTGATAGTTTTTAGTCTATTATCTTCATAATAAAAATATTTTGGAATATGAGCACAGTCGTTCTTGTAGTTTTTTTATGACACCATCATGACATTTCTGTGACACACTGTAGAACTAAATACCTTCTTTTTTTAATGCAGTATTTTTATTTTTATTTTTTTACCAAATATGTTTATTTTACTTTTTTCAGTGTTACAAGATTAATTGTTCATGCACCACACCCAGTGCTCCATGCAATATGTGCCTCCTTAATACCCACCACCAGGCTCACCCAACCCCCCACCCCCACCCCTCCAAAACCCTCAGTTTGTTGCTCAGATTCCAAAGACTCTGAGGGTTCATCACCCCCTCCAATTTCCCCCCTTTCACCCTTCCCTTCCTTCTCATAATGTACTCCATGTTTTTCCTTATGCTCCACACGTAAGTGAGACCATAAGACAATTGACTTTCTGTGCTTGACTTATTTCACCAGAACTAAGTATCTTCTTGAACAGATGCAATATTCTTTTTCAAATGAAATTTTAATATGTACAGTTTTCCTTTATTTTCTTTTCCTGCTCTGGCCTTAGGATTAGTAGCAGAGTCCTCCTGCTTTGGGTGGTCCAACACCTCTCTGCCCCATCATCCCACCCCACCGCAGCCCCCCCCCCACCATCCATAATGATTTCAAGGTCTCTAGTAAAAGAAAAGTAGCTTCCCTCACCAAATGCTTAGTTTAGTGTTAGTATTCTATCACTGCCCAATGAATTGGCATACACTTAGAGACTTAGAACAACACAAATTTATCAACTCACAATTTCCCCAGATCAGAAGTTTGGGGATGGGTTCGCTAGCCATTTATCCAGGATCTCTTCAGACTGAAGTCAAAGTATCCAGTGGTACTGCCATCCCATCGGAAATTCAGGATCCTCTTCCTCGGATTTCTGAAAGACTTGCAGCTGTAAGCCTAAAGTCCTTACTTTCTTGCCAGCTTCTGCCAAGAGTGCTTTTTGCTTCTGGAGCCCACCTACCACTCCTCTCTGCCTTCGAGACCAGCAAGGAAAATTCTCCCTCATCTGCTCTGAGTCTGACACAACACAGTGTTGTCATGAGAGTGAGTGTTCTACCATCTTGTTCAGACAAGATAAGCTAATAACCCTATTTGCTGAAAGGGAGGGGATTCCAAGGGGCACATACAGCAGCTGCAGGTGGGAATCGTGGGGGTCAGCTCAGAATTCTGCTTGCTCCTATCTAGGGCATGAAAAGAATCAAGATGTTAAGAGAATTCTTTCTAAGAGAAACAAATTACTACATAATATATAGAAATATATAAATCAAAAAAATTAAGTACAGTCCCTTGGTTTCTATAGAGCAAGGAGAGACAGAGATGTAGAATATATTTTAATGCAATCTGTCTGTGATTTGTGCGAGTAACAGCATTCCCTGGGTGAAAAACTAAATAATGACATATTGGGCTTTCTAGAGAATTTTTTTTGACTAAATATATTAAATTTCTAAAGAACTTAGTGTCTTATTAAGGAAGGAACTGCTAGTCTTTAACCTGCTCACATTTTCTCAGAGGTGAGTGTCTTTGTTTGGATATTTCTCCAGGGTACCTCCTGCAAAGTATGGCAGATGCTACGATAATGAAGGGCACACTCAAACTAAAATGCATCCTATCCTGCTTCTGTTCAGCTCTGTTCTCCATATAAGAGCACTGATATCTATATGGTAGACTATTTTAGTCTAAAGCGTGACAAGGGGGCCAACCCCATGGGCACACTCACCAAACATACAGTCATCTACTTTCTTCCATTGTGTGAATGAAGTCAAGAAAACTGGTCGGTTTTCTGAAGCTTTGTGACCCATCAGCGATCTAACTTGTATTATAATTGAGACTCTAAGTCTACTTGTGTGATCCTAGCCACCGTAAAGGAGAAGGGAAGCACCATACTAAAAGTTAGAATTATGAAGGCAATCTGGATAAAACTGAAGTAACAATAGGAGCTTCCCACTTAACTCCCCCTAGAGGGGGGACAACCAGGAAATGCCATCAGCTCTTGTCTTCAGTGAATTTACTGAGTGTTTAGACACAAACATAAATATATTGGTGCTCTCTGTTCCCAGCTGTCAAATTCACTCGATCATCTCCATTTAGGAACATGATTTTGCTGACCCATTCTAGAATGGACTCTAACAGTTTTTCCAAGTTGATTTCTTCCAAAGACAGCAGATCACAACCCTGAAAGCAGTGCAATGTTATTTAGGATGATTACTTAACTCTCTGGGGTTTCTGGCAACCACCATTCACCTGGAAGCACATCTTTAAACTCTTATATTTTAATTTTTTTAATTTTTTAAATTTAAATTCAATTAGCCGGTGTATAGCATATACTTAGTTTCTGATGTTGTGCTCAATAATCCATTAGTTGCTTATAACACCCAGTGCTCACCTCACCACATGTCCTCCTTAATGCCTATCACCCAATTACTCCATCTGTCCACCAGTCTCCCCTCCAGCAACCCTCAGTTTGTTTCCTAGAGTTAAGAGTCTCTCATGGTTTGTCTCCCTCTCTGATGACCTCCCATTCAGTTTTCCCTCCTTTCCCTTATGGTCCTCCATGCTATTCCTTATATTCCACATATGAGTGAAACCCTATGATAATTGTCTTTCTCTGTTTGACTTATTTCACTTAACATAATCCCCTCCAGTTCCAACCATGTCAGTGCAAATGGTGGATGTTCATCCTTTCTAATGGCTGAGTCATATTCCATTGTATATATGAACCACATTTTCTTTATCCATTCACCTGTCCATGGACATCTCGGCTTTGCTAAAAACGTCCTCAGTTTTGCTATTGTGGACATTGCTACTATGAACATTGGGGTGCAGGTGCCCCTCTGGACCACTGCATTTGTATCTTTGGTGTAAATACCTAGTAGTGCAATTGCTGGGTCATAGGGTATCTCTATTTTTAACTTCTTGAGGAACCTCAATACTGTTTTCTAGAGTGATTGCACCAGCTTGCCTTCCTACCAACAGTTTAAAAGGGTTCACCTTTCACATCCTCACCAAAATTTGCTGTTTCCTGTCTTATTTTTTTTTTTTTTTTTTTCCCCATGGAGCTGGGAGCCCGATGTGGGACTCGATCCCGGGACTCCGGGATCATGACCTGAGCTGAAGGCAGTCGCTCAACCAACTGCGCCACCCAGGGGCCCCTCCTGTCTTATTTTTAACTGTCCTAATTTTAACCATTTTGACTGGTGTAAGGTACCTTTAAACTTTTTTAGCTTATCCCCAATAATGGAATTTTTAGCCTATCCCCCTGTCACAACTGATTCATAACAAATAAACACACTTGGAAGTTATCATTTACTCATTTAATTTTGCTATCATGCACAGTTTTTCTTGTTTGCCAGGAATTTCTATTTTCCAATTTAAATCAAAGCAGTTTCATTGATTAAAGGAAATAAACATTTCTTTTCAGGAGCTAACCAGTACCTTTTCAAAATGTTTCTTCAGTAGTACAACTAAAATTCCTCCTTTCAATTTTATTATTCTTTTCATGCTGTTGATTTTATTTTATTTTTTAAAGAATTTTTTTTTATTTGAGAGAGGGAGCACAGGCAGGTAGAGTATCAGATAGATGGAGAGGGAGAGGGAGAAACAGGCTCCCTGCTGAGCAAGGAGCCAGATGTGGGGCTCAATCTTCCTACCCTGAGAACACGATCTAAGCTGAAGGCAGTCTCTCAACCAACTGAACCACCCAGGAGCCCCTCATGCTGTTGATTTTAAATGGCAGATGCTTATTCTTTCATTTTTAAAAAATCTCATTGTTTTTTAATTTCTTCCAGTGAACTCTTTCAAATAATCTCTAAAGGAATGTCTAATATCTTGGCATACAATGGTAGATCTTGGCATATAATTATTCTCAAATATTTTTAAATAAGGGCACCAGTCAAATTGCTATAAAAATTTAGAAAATTATGCAATAATATATTACCAAAAATTCTGAAAATACAGATTAAAACTAAACTATGTATCTCATCTACCCTAATGAATGGCTCAAGCTGCAGCCTCATCAAGCGTCAAAGAAGTGATGTAGATCCTTGGTCCACAAATGTAATCAATCATTTTTATCATTCTGGGAGCATGCTGCATCATGGATTTCTCTCTCTCTGGCTACCCTGAGATTCAGACTCAGTAGGTTTGAAAGTTCTCATGCTCTTTGTTAATTATGGACACCACTGAGTAAGATGAATTTTCTTACAATTTTCACCAAGAAGCAATAGATGAAGATTTTTATCCCAAATATTTTTCTTCTTGAGGAATATACTTTATGGAGAATGAAGGCATCCAGAGAGATTTAGCATTACCTGCTATAAAAAAAAATTCTCTCCATCAGTGTATACACCATAATTAGAGTTTTTATCTAATTAATTTCAGTAACATTCCTCAAAAGAATATGGAAAATTTGCACACTCTTACTACAAACTGCGTTTATGCAAGTATATCTTTTTAATCTATCAATCTGTCAATCGACCTGTTTTTATGTGATTATCTATCATCTATCTGTCTATCTACCTACCTATCTATCTCACTTATTGGCTTGTATTTTGATTTAGGCTGCCCTTCTTATAATGCTTCTTAAATAATTGCCTTGCAAACCCATTTTAAGAAGTATTTACAATTCTTTGATTGATCTCCTAAAATCAGAAAAATACTATCAGCAATCCATCAATGTGTATTTTATACCTTCAGCTCTATCCAGCTTTCATGGGTTCCTTTTAATGGTAAAGCATGCTTGAGTTTGGTGACCTTACACAAACTAATGATTTCATTCTAGAACATACAGTTCCTGAAAACAACACACACACCCATAGGCACACAAATATGACAGCAGAAATTCTCTCAACCACTTAAACAGATTAATCTTAATATGGTGTGACCCTTATCTCTGTGCATGAGATAGCTTTGGAAGTAAATTTCCCTGGACACGAAGTTAATTTTCCCAGAAATGACCACAAGAGAAGGGGTAAAAAGTACTTCGAGTGTATGTTCTCTTTGCCCCCCAGTGCCTCCTGCCAAGAAGTATGTGTGGAGTTGTCATACCTTCTGTTCAGGGCTTTCTTAATTGGCATTACTCAAGTATAGATAATTGTCTGAGAGTATGACCTTGTTCTCCAGAGAAGAAAACTGATACAGGCTTCTTTGTTATCAAAGGGTGAAGAAATGTGACAATCTGGGAACTGGTTTTAGGGCCCCATCTGCTAAACCAGAGAGAAATCAAGATTTTACAGTTCTATAAATATTTTAGTGTATCCCATCATTTATGAACTGTGGCAGCTATCATAAAACGTCTCTGACTTTTGTTACAACTGCATATAAGGCCAGAAAATTGCATCTCGTGGTAAACCATAAAAACCTAAGTAAAAGCACCATTCCTTTCAGTATATTCTAAAAATATACAACCTCCCTGTCAGTACATGGCAGGCTAGTTACCATCCCAGGATGCCTGTTTCTTTCTCATTTTTTTATCTGATCTTACCCCGGTCTTTCTGAGTCCTTCCGTATTTCAGTATCTTTTTATGTTTCATAAATAACAGTCATCACCATAGAACAGCTGAAATAGATTTTACTCTGTCACAGTAGACGGTAAGCAAGAGACACGGGATGATGATAATACGGCCATGCAATAAGTGTTCGTTCTTGACCTGATGTCTAATTGCTCAGGAGATGACTCCCGCTCGGTCTCTACTGAGTTTCTTTAGAGTCATGATTACAATAGCTGAGTTACAAAATGGTCAGCAGATTGATAAGAGCTGCCTACTCCTCAGGAACTCTATAGAAGAAAGATATATAAAGCTGACTGGGCAGTTAAGATTAAATTAGTGATTTGTAGATTATTTCTATAACTAAAATTAAAATAGTGACTTGTAGGGGCACCTGGGTGGCTCAGTGGGTTAAAGCCTCTGCCTTCAGCTCAGGTCATGATCCCAGGGTCCTGGGATCGAGCCCCGCATCGGGCTCTCTGCTCAACTGGGAGCCTACTTTCCCCTTTCTCTCTGCTGGCCTCTCTGCCTACTTGTGATCTCTCTCTCTGTCAAATAAATAAATGAAATCTTTAAAAAAAAATAGTTACTTGTAGATCGTTTCATCTCCTTATTCCACACACTCTCGTCCTTTGAATTTTTAAAATGTTTTGTGGTATCTGTGATTGTTTAACTCTTAAATACGTTTTGATCCCTCTGATGACCTGGGAAACACGTAACTGCTTTGGGGATCATGTCACGTTTTAAGGAGGACAGATTATTCCTATTGGCATCATTTGAACAGACAACAGGCTATGGATGGATAGACCACTAACGTTAACGTGGTAACAGATCCCAGGGTCTGCAGTCATTTATAGAAGCCTGAGAGTTCTCACTATATGCTGATATACATAGGATGCTCTATGGATCCTCTTAGGGAAAATGAGCAATAATTCTGTCCTCTGCTCTTTGTTTCTTACACACAGATGGATACATGTTCTCAATGTCCAAAGTCTGTCTGGACATTTATCATACAAGTCAAATATTTCTCAGCTTATTTTTAGTGTGATTTCTGACCCCCTAAAATAGGTCCTTTCATTCTCATTTCCCTTCCTGTAAATAAGCCATTTTCATTTGCTGTGAATGATGCCAGACTAATACTTGGATGGGAATGTGAATTTGAGACAATGAGAAGCCGATTTATGGCCCACAAATATAGTCTGGGCACCCCGAGATTCAGGACAGACTGGCCTGTGCACCTGTGTTCTCAGATGTAAGTGGTGGGGATAAAGTCATCATCTGGAACTTCCCCTTATACTCTATAAAGCCTAGCTCTGATGTAAAAAAAATCTGACAGAGCAGAGGAAGAGTCTGGAAAGGAAAACAAAAAAGCAGACCATCGGAATGGAGGGAGAATGGACAGAACTCCAGGAACACTCTTGAGGTCCTGGCAGGAGCTCTGCAAACAGAGGAGCTCCACGCTGGTGTGGAGGCCCAGTGACATCTACTGCCCAGCACTGGAGCTCCTTTCTGGTGCTACGGGCTCCTAATGATGACAGGTGTCAGAAAATGCCATGTGCCTAGATCTTTAATGACAATGACAAAAGGAGACAATGAAGATTTGTGACCAAGACACTGATTGTCTGGAATGATTGACCGAAAGCCTTCTGGATGCACCGACCAGTGAATATGTTGTAGAACAAAACCCCAAAGTGAGAGAAGATTAAGGACTAACAGCCACAATCATGGGGACAAGTTACCCTGATATACAAAGGTGACATATATCACAGTCTTGTGAAAGGTTTGCTGTGAAAGACTTACCTTTTGCTAGCTCAGATGAGTTAATTTACTATCTCAAATCCTTAGTTTCTTCTAAATGGGCTCCCCCAAGTTCCCAGTAGAGTATACTGGTAGGACCATGTTACTTGTTAAATATTTTGAATAACACCCCTGTGTACCCATATTTACTGTGAGAACCAAAATAGGGAAGGTAATGAAACTCTTAGCACAGTGCCTGAAGTAGAGTAAAGTACTCAAAAAAATGTTATCTCGTGTTGTTATCAGCACGCCAGTGTGCCTGACACACAGTAGGTGCTCAGTAGACTTTGTCTGAATTGAATTAAGTTGAACAGTAGAGATATACAAAAAAATTATATCAGGACATCTTTCTACTTATGAACAACACTCCTGGATGGGGACATCTCAGCTCTCCTAAAATGGGAACAAGTTGAATGAGTATCTCATAATGTCAGATGTGGTAGTAAGCACCATCTGATATTTGTTTATAAAATTCTCATATTAATGCTATAAGTTTGGTATTTTTCCACTTACCTAATCTGGACACTAAATCTGAGAGAGATAAATTAACTTACTTATGGTTATATAACTGAATGGTAAAATTAAGATTTGAACTCAAGGTGACCTGGCTCAAAAACAAAGACAAAAGGGAAAGACAACCGCAGACTGATTAAGGAAAAAACTCCTGAGTCAATACTCTTTCTGCCACAACAGAAAAATAACATTATAAATGTTGAGTAATTAAAATAATAGATATCTTACTATTTTATCTAAAAATTCCTAAAATCTCTGCGTTATGATTTGTGAATAGTATAAGTCCTATAGTCTTAAAAATAAGTTTTATATTAGAGATCAGCAGCTAATGAGTTCTGCAAAATGCATGCTCTTCCTCCTACCGGAAGTCCTCTTGGAGCGGGCCACATGGTGGTGTCACAGGAAAATCCCCATGTGTTCTAAGAAAAGGACTCTCACCTGTTCCCATACAAAGGGACAGAAGGACATTGCAGGAATAGTCCACTAGTGCCTGCTTTCATTTCACTGAACATGATGTAAGACTTTACTTACTATCACTAGATTGTTATTTAACCAGAATTAGGAACCGTGAGTAAAGATTATAAGCAGATTTAATTTCTATCAAAGAACTTTCCAAACCATTAAAGCAGCTATTGGCCATCATCTATTCCAGAAGAGATTTGAGCAACAGTCAGAAAATTAAATAGATGATGTCTACATTGCCTTTTGACTCGAAATTCTATGATTCTATGCAAGAAGGGCATTTATTCGAAAGCAGATATTCTCCTTTAGTTGATAATCCATAATCACATTTTTGAAAAAGGAAATGAAATCCAATCTTTATAAAGAAAATATGGAGAAGGCTGGTCACAGATGAACTCATTCGATCATGTAACCCAGACTCACCGAGCACCTAGTGTGTTTTGACCAAAGCATCTGTGTTTCTGTCTTTGTGAACCACACTGAACAATGCTGGCTAGTTTTAGACGATGCATCTGGTATACCCCGATTATAGACACAAATCAGTGTCTGAAATTTTAAAAGCGAAAACATCTCAAGATGGCAAAGTGGAGGTACAATTTTAATCCAAATGGATTCTGACCTATTTTTGAGATTTTAATCTCTTGAGATTTTTAAGATTTTTGTGCCCTTCTTCCCAGTCTGTGGTTGGCTGTGCTTTTCAAATCTGAGTGCTGACAAGACCACAGTCTCACAAGAAAGAGCTCCCAGTTCTATTTCCAAGTTGCCCATGTGTGTCAGAAAGCACAACCCCTCCTCTCTCTCTTCGGCTGAGAGGTTTATGATGAGCCTGATAGAAAGACCGTGGGCTAGGGGAATTCATTTCCAAAGCAGGAAGTGAGACCAGGAGGAAACACAACAAAGCTGATGCATGTTGTGGTAACAAAATCCACGTCTGTGTTTAATCAAAGGGCACTGGTGAGTCACAACGAGGAGGGCAGGGCTCCGCATTCAGTAATCAGCAGCAGAAGCCCACATCAAAATGCAGCACTTCCTGCTTGCCATTGTTCCATAGACAATCTTGAAGTGAAAGATGCCACCTAGGTGGTCGATGTTTTTAGCCCTTGTCTTCAAGCTCCATGGCTTTCACAGAAACGCAAGCCTCCAAGCCTCAAAGGCAGGACAGCACGGCTGTACTTACCAAAAGAGTAGTGACCTTGCTGGATTTGGACCAGTGACACTGATGGTTGTCTGGACCCTCCTCCTCCAGCCGCTTTGTGATTGGGCCCGAGGGAAGCTCTGTGTTTCCCTCCTGTTCGTGTTGGCATCTTGCCGGACTGAAGGGGTATCCCTCCCTCATGTGAGTTATCTCTCTCCCCATGATCTCAAGGGGACTCCAAGGCAGCATTGCCTAGGGCTTTGCATTTTGAAAGTCTGCCCCTAGAAAACGTTATCTTCCTGTGGCACATGGGCCTCTGCAGGAAGTGTTCTTCTAAGGAAAGCAAGTAATTTTTATTCATCACAAAATGCCACCTAAAATAGGAACTATGATGTGTATTGCAGGGAAATCACTGTTTATGGAGTCACCGAGCGAAAGTGAAATCGAACATCCCAAAACTACAAGCAGAAGACCACATCGAGAGTTGCTTTTGTAAAGGAACCTAAGTGGAATAGAGGTTAGAAAAGCCTCATGTTAAATGTTAAGCCATTTTTTTATTCCGTGAACTAAATCTGTATTTCACATCAATTCATACTGAGCAAGTTTGGAGATTTGGAATAACATTATTTTGCAAATAGCCTATTGGCATAGCCTTACTCAAAATGGGGCTTTGTATCACTTTTGAATTTAGCCATATATTTTAAGTTGCTTCTTTGATTGCTTCACTTGGAATTTGAAAAGCTAGCGCTTTAAAGCCTTTTTAAAATGTAAATATATTCTCATATTTTTCTTTATTTTCCATATCCATTTTATACCTCAAGGTCTGCCTATCTTCAGGGAAAAAACTATCATTGGTGGCTTAGTTATATTAATAGTCTTATTTAGTATTTCCTAATAATAATAGTTAACACACAGCATTTATTAAATATTCAATCACGAGAACCTGTAATTCTGTATCTGTGGTATGATGGGTCAGTGGGATGGGCCTCAGGAGGCTCTCCTCTTCTCTACTCCCAGACAAAATGCATCCCCTTATCATCAAAAGAAAAGTTTATGCAGCAAATCTAAGAGTCGATTATTGATCAAAGTCCAATGTGAGGAGAATTCACCCCTAAGATGATTAGTCACCCAGAAACCCATAGTTCAATAGGCAGTTTTTGCTCACAATTAAGAGCTGCCAGAGTTGCATTCCTCTTAGGGGACATTCAGTCCCGGAAGAAGCGTGCCCGTGCAAGTCGTAAGGAAGGGACATTACAGACCTTTGTGCATTGCTTGTTCTTTTACAACAAAAAGGAATATGTGGATGGAGAAAGTTATTCTGAATAGGTGTCTACTTACCATAGGAAAGATGACAACTTTCCTACTTTTGAACTTTCCACAAGCTCTTTGACAGATAGATGCTTGCAGAGCGATTTGTTTCTCCTGGTTCCGTTATTCTTGAGCAGATCACGTGTTGACTGGAGGAAAGCAACTTGATCACCTAATTGCATCCAGAACAAAAACTCCTCCGACCCCATAGGCTGGCACGAGTTTACAGCATCGTATTTCCACTACCTAAAGGAAGACCACCTTACTTCAAAGCAAAACAGAGACTGTTCTACTTTAGATATATTTTTCAAAACAAGGCTCGGTATATCAACGGAAATTAGAGATAGGGAATATTAAAAGGTTTCCTTTGCCTGTTTTCATTTGTTCTTCCCGCTCCGTTCTCTCTCTCTCTCTCCCTTTTTTTTTTTTTTCATTGCAGACTTCACATAATGGTGAATGGTCCTGCTCTCCCATGAAACTGTAAACCCTTTGCAAGACCTAGAATGAAAAGAGAAGAACAACAACAACCACAATATCAAAGGAAAGGGGTTTTAGGATAAGGAATTGACTTCGCTGTGGTAGAAAAAAACAAAATAGTTTTGTGTTCAAAACTTCCGTGTTTGTCGGTAATACAGTCAGGGGCTCTGCCGGCTCTTTTTTAAATCCAAGTGAAAGATCACTGGGTGGGACTGAGCACCATTAACCTAATGACTTGGAGTGCTTTGCCCTGGGCCACAATTTCCATTCTTACTTTCCCAGGACATAATTTGGTTTAGCCATGACTTAATTTCTTTAGAGGCCTGAGCCCAGGGGCCTTCAATAATTTCCGTGTCCACAGCACCATGTTGTTGGCAAACAAACAAACAAACAAACAAACAAATAAATAAATAAAATCCAGGGATAACCAGTAGACATACTATAATTTATTAATAAAGCTTTAGACTGAGTGCCATTGACAGTTTTCTTTCATAAGTGCTCCTTCTCATGGGTATTCTTATACTTACTAATCAGATCTGGCATTGAAATATAAAACAAATACATTGGTAGCCGTTTCGCCATCTAACTTTTGCACTGAGCAGGAAGGCTTAAGCACAAAACTTCGCAGTTGTAAACGTTTACACTTTGAAGTACCTCATAAAAGAGTTTGTTCTATGCCATTAACATGCTGACAGTAACACTATATGGGTTTTTATTTTATATGATACTGTTTCGGTTAAACTTTTCTTTTTATCAGGGCTTTGGCCGACGACGAGTAAGTGATTCCCAATGTGCGTTCCCTCAGACAATGCACAGAACATTTGGGAATGGCTTTCACATTCTGACAACCTTGCAATTTTATTTAAACAAATTCTTTTCCCCCAATTCCCTACAGAGAAGCTTTTGTACCCTTTTGTTGATCGTAGTGGACATATTGCAGAGCTCCAATTACCTCCCAGTGGACCACCCACCACAAGAAGGGTTTGTCTTTGCCAGCATAGCAGCCTTGCCAGGCTCTCCCCTCCTGGAGGCTGGAGGGAGGGCTTTGTCTTAGCTCAGGTCAACACCGACCTGGCAGCTGTGCTTTTCTTGATGGAGAACAACCTAATCAATTACCCCCAAAACCACTTGGCAGTAAATGCATTGTCTAACATAATAACAATTAGGTGGTAAAAAGAAAACATCATAATGTTCTTTTGGATAGGAAACTGACAGCTTCCAGACAGGAGCGGAGGTTTTCTGGACGTGAAATTGCAAGCACTTGCCATTGAAAAGAAGCAACTGAGTACAATAGGACAACTGGGTTCCAAGTATTATGAATCTCGGAGTATTTACAATCATTCCCTTAAATTGAGCCCTTCTTCTGTATTCTTCTGAAACAGGTCATTGGTTTAGTAAAATCTCTTGCTAGTGACATAGCTTTGGAAAGTGTTTTTTGGATTATGAGGCTTGGATGCAACATACATCAAGGTAAATTGTGATTGAAAATTAACATGTCGTGGGTAAACAGTGTAGGTGCTGATTCTTTAAATTATTTTCCCAGGTAACTTGGGGTCTCATGAGTATCATTTCTGGAATGAGGTCTTACTCTTATATTCTAATTTCTTTTGGGTACTTTCCAGCATAAATAAGAATAATTATTTAAGGTTTAATGACCGAACACTATTTCAATCAGTATAGAAAAGCATTTTGAAAATATATCCATATTGTCATAGTCACCAGTTACCATGATTTTATAACTTAAATTTTTGAAAGTTTTATGAGTTATTAGAATGGCAGGATAAGGGGTGCCTGGGTCACTCATTTTGTTAAGAAACTGCCTTTGGCTCAGGTCAAGATCCTGGATTGCCAGGATGGAGTCCCACAGCAGGGAGCCTGCCTCTCCCTCTCCCTCTGCTGCTCCCCCTGCTTGTGCTCTCTCTCTCTCACTGTCAAATAAATAAATAAAATCTTAAAAAAAAAGAATAACAGAATAAAAGATAAAAGAATCAAATCTGTTCTCAATTTATTTGTTTTTCTTCACTAACTGAAGAGTATATTTTTCTATGATTTACTTTTCTCATCAAAAAGAAATATACATAACTCTGGGTTTATATCTCAACATAGAAATGTGGGAAGAGTTTTGGATTTATGTATTAAAAATAGTTGAGCTTGGGGTGCCTGGTTGGCTCAGTCGGTGGGGCACACAACTCTTGATATCAGAGTCGTGATTTTGAGCCCCATGGACGTAGAATAACTCAAATAAATATTTTAGCTCTTTCAGATACATAGTCTTGAGAATACAACAAAAATTTTAATGGCTTCTTAAGAAATGAGTAACAAAGAATGATATTTAAAAATGAACATAGAATGTGTTAACTGACTTCATTCCTGCTCTTCATTATCCCTCAAGACTCAATTTTATTGCTCAATATTTGGCTATTTTTGAACCATATACCCACTACTGGAATGGAAAATATCAGATTATTAAATTCATGCTCTTTTTCAGTTGGTTGTACATTGGAATTAGATATTACTATTATGCGTGATAGAGGCAAACTGATACTCTAATAGCCTTCCTCCTGCTCTCTTGATCTACAAACTTGCTTACTCCCTACATTGCACGCACACATACACACACACTCACGCATGTACTCCAGGATCAGGATCGTATTTCATATTGATGAGCTGTTTTTTGCATTGCAGCATTTGGAGGCATTTATCATAAGACAGTAAACAAGCTGGTATTTTGTAATTTGGAAGGAACCGATGGTAACAACAGTGTGCCCACGTACACATTCACACACATGTAGTTCCACTAGTGGGTTCCGAACATTTATCACCACTCTGGGAACCATTAAAATAAGTTTTTACCCATTCTTTATGTAAAACTGAAGTATAAAAAAACATACAGACATGTATGCAAATCATAACTGTACTGACCGATGTAATGTCACAAAATAAACACACCTTGCAGCCAGCAGCCAGATGAAGTAATAGAATAAACCTCCTAGTTCTTAAGCTCAATATTTTCCACAAAGATAACCATTATCTTGAGTTCTAGCACCATCAATGGGTAATGCAGTTCAAGTAAGAACTTGGTGATGGCTGGGAGTTAAATGCCACTAATCACTGTTCAGGGAGGGGGGGCCCAGAAATCTGTAATTTATCTAGCCCTGAAGTATCTGTTGGAGCTGGTCTGAGCTCCACATTTGGAGGAACACTGGTTTACGAGTTATTGGGATTGCTGGAGTCTTGTGGAATTCAGTAGGTGAATGAGTGAATGGAAGAGAGCACACCTTATTGGAGGCTATCAAGTGGAGTAACGAACACTGGAAGACGCAAGAACATAAAGCATTTCTGTTATTGCCTTGACAGGAAAACTACCTTCCACTTCTAGTGAGGTTGAGGACATTAAAAGAAGACAATCTCCAGGTTATGGTAAAAGAGATCATTTGCTTCATGTCTGGGCAACTGACGATTGCTTTATGTTTTCTTGTATTTGATTTTATTAATATACTTACAACGAAAGCACTTGAGTTGTTAATAAAGAATGAGGCTTTGGACCCTAGATGGAAATAATGAAGTCTGTAGATCTGTGAAACAGTTTATATGGCTGTAGCATTTCCTATATAATTTCCTATACGTTTCCTATACTCTTCTCCAAACATATTGGGTTTGTTTATGGTTTGGTTGGTCAGATGTAGACTGTGATTAGGTCGTGAAGCCTTATTCTTACTTACCATATAATTGGCCTGTGTATTTGCATCAGTGATCCCACTGAATTCACAATACTGTGATATCCGTATGTAAAGATGAGAAGTCTTACATATGGAGTTTCAGTAACCTGAGCAGATATCCTTAAGGCAGCTGAGTGGCAAAGGTGAGACTCAGATATAGGTTCCTTTGCAAAGCCCCACTTTTTCCTCCACGCAGCACTGCCTCCCTCCATTGCTAAGTAAATATATGTTAGGCTCTCTGGCCAGGCCATAGTCCACCCACTTTTCTGAGAAACTTCCCTGTTCTCTAGGGACTAACTCATGGAAGCTATGTCTGTTCTTACTGTGCACCTGAGCTGCATGGGATTGGAACAGAGATGAGCAGTGGAGAGCCTGCCAAGATGTACCTCTTGGAGTTCTTTACTTGAGATACATTGAGGCTAACAATTGAAAGCTATGTCAAATGTAGGACAGAATTACCGCATAAAGGTCAATAAAGATTTGCTCCATGGAATTTGTCCTGGTTTCTCCACTTCTTGGTACCAAGTTGCCTTTTCATTAACAAACTTATGAGGATTTGTTTTACTATAGCTCAGTGCCCTTGTCTCCTTTACTACAACCCTGCTCTCCAAGCAATTGCCAATGTTCACCTGCACACTGTGAGTTTTTATCCAGAATATATACATAACTTCTATAAGTCAATAAGAAAGAGACACACCAGTGAGAAAATGGGTGAAGGACTTGATCAGGATGAAAATAAGATGGTCATATTCAATTTGTGGAAATCGGTCAAGCTGGATCTGGAAATCTGTGTGCTTTTTTTCTGGGTATATTGTATTTAAATACAAAAATGTTCTTTAAAAATTCATTAATATGAGACATGTGGGTAGCACAGTCAGTTAAGCATCTGGCTCTTGGTTTTGGCTCAGGTCCTGATCTCAGAGTCGTGAGACTGAGAGCCGTGTTGGGCTCTGTGCTTAGCACAGAGTCTGCTTGGGATTCTATCTCCTTCTCCCTTTGCTCCTCTCCTCGCTGCCTTGCTCTCAAATAAATAAATAAATCTTTAAAAAATTTTTGAAAAATAAAAATTTATTATTACTTTTTAACAGACTTAAAATGTACAGAATCATCTAAATCATACAATCCAGCTCATTAAAAAGATGTTATCAGAGCATGCCAAGGAAACATAAAGCTTCCTATATTACCTGATGATGAAAATTAATTTGGGAGAGTTAAAGAATTATAGCACATGTTTAATTCTAACTGCATAATCCAGAACTATAGCAGATAGATCCTCTGTGATCCTCTGTGATCCCTGTATCCTGGTTATAGACGTGTGTGTGTGTGTGTGTGTGTGTGTGTGTGTGTGTATGCACATACATATATATTTAATAATTTTTTCCCTTTGGGTAAAGGCAGAACTTGTGACTTGCCTCTACCAAGAGAATATGGCAAAGGTAATTGGCATCACTTCTACAATTATGTTGCATTTCATAACATTTTATCTTGCTCATAAATATGCTCTGAGATTTCCTCTCTTTCTGACTCTGAAGAAGGGACTGTGTTGAAAGGCCCATGTCAAGTAGCTGAGCGTGGCCTCCAGCCAAAAGCCAGCAAGCCCCAATCCTAAAGTTGCAAGGAAATGAATCCATTAACAATGAGACCGAGGTGTTAAGGGGATCCCTCCCCTGTTGAGCCTCCAGATAAGAACACAGCCCTAGCCAACACCTTGTCAAAAAACTTTAGAGGACCCAGCTAAGCTGTGCCCAGACTTGTGATCCATGGAAAATATGAGACAATAAATGTGCTTTGTTCTAAGCTGCTCAGTTTGTGAGAATTGGTTATGCAGCTATATCTGACTAATGTAAGACCCAGCTTCAGGTTTGTATTACTGGTTCATTAGTTTTTGAGAACTTCCAAGCTTTTTCTTCTTGGTTTCTCAATGTTGAGTTAAAGAAGATGATATAGAACAAACAATATATATATATTTTTCTGCTTAGAAAGAGCTTACAATAAGGGATATAATAATTATTGCTAATGCACTAAAATAACTACTAAGGAATTATATAATATAGATTTACCATGAACATAGAGACTAATTACAAATTTGAAATACGGTCTACAACCCCTTGGAAAAATAACAAATATTTCTTCATATCCTTGATGGCCTAAGCAAGAATTGTTCATTTTTTCCTGCCATGTCTATGTTTGCTGGCTTTAGCACATTCAAATTCAAACATCATGGGTAAATTTGAAATGTTGCAGTAATGTCCCATATCAAGAAAGAAAATTAATTCATTAATGGATCTTTTTTTAAAAATTTTACTTTTATTGCTACTGAAAATAGTTTTCTTTTCTAACGAAAAATGATATATATTTATGTTAGAGATGAGCCCAAATCTGAAATGGATACCTGAACTTTACCATATTTCAGGTCTGGCCTTAAATAAACCACTGCTTCTTAACTCCAGTTCTGAAGAATGGAGTTGTTCTCCTCTTTAGTCTTATCTACCTTTATTGAATGCAACCCTTAGGGCATTAGGTAGAAGTTCTGGAGGGAAGTACTGACTCATTCCAGACTTTTCTACGGCCTTTTTACTGGTTGATTTATATGTGCCCTCAGGTGCACAGTTGAGTTAATTACACCCATTCCTTCATGGCAAACCCATCATCATTTGAGCATCCAATGCCTCTTTCTTGTTTGAATCATTGTTCCTCTCATTCCCATTCTCCACTACTATTCTGCTTTCCTTTCCACATGCAACCATCCTGATGTGTTTGATGGGTATTAAACCGCAGATTAAATATGGTTCTTCCTTTTTGCACTCAACACCACCACAAATAGCACTGTGATGAGCTGGCACACTTAGTCCCTTTATGAAACTGAGAGTCTCACTGGCATATATACTCAGTTACACTGTACTTGATTTAATTTGACTTATATCGAGTGCTATGCAGAAAGATTATCACTCCACCCTCACACTGGTAGTGGATGAGGGTGTGAGGGCTCCGTTACCCTCTCCCTGCTAACACTTGGCATTATTCTGCTTTCCAATTGTCAACACCCAATAGGTTCAAAGGGATCTCACTGTTTTAATATGCAAATATCTAATGTCTAATGGAATTTGTGTATATCTTCATATGTTTTTTGAGTCTCTTCTTTGTTTTTGTATTTTGCCTATTTTTCCATTAAGCTGCTCTTTCTTTTTCTTGTTGGTTTGCAGGAATTTCCTATAGAATCTAAACACTTATTCTCTGTTGATTTTAAATATTGCAAATACCTTTCCCAAACCTGTCATTTTTCTGTTGCCTTTGTACATGTGTGCTTTGTTGAGCTGAAATCCTTACTTTAATATAATCAAATTCACTGACTTACAACAAAGATGTAAAATTTATGAAATCTATGTAAATAATGCCCTCCTCGAGCAGAAATTAAGGAAGATCAAAGAGAAATCAACTGCTTTCTTATTTTGAATAATCCAATAAAAGCAAATAAGTAGGGATATAAAAGACTTAGCTGCCTTAATCAGTAATATATATCTCATAAATATATCAAACTTCATATCCCCTAATATATAATATGCCCTCTTTTCCATTGCATATAGAACATTCACAACTAACTACATATTATGTCACAAAGAAAAAAAACTCAATAAATTTCATAAAGTATAAATAGTTCAAAGAAAACTATCTTTCCAAAGTAACTTAATTTAAAAATTAATACTAAAACCAAAAATTTTTTTAAAAAGTCTTTAACTTAAAAATATTTTTAAGCAGGTTTCTAATAAATAAACTTTGGGAGAAAGGGGTTAATCAAACCAACACTTCAGGATTCATAAAACTAATCATAATGAAAACCGCATATCAGAATCTATAAGAAATAATGAAAGTAGTGATGAGAGAAAAATCTAAAGTTTGAAAAACTTACATAACTGAAAATTGAATAAAAAAGGTAAAAAATTTAGATTCCTTACTTAAAAAGCTCTGCAGAAAGGATGACAAATTGAAATAAAAGCAAGCAGCAGGGAAATATTATAGATATAGGTGGATTTAATGAGATATAAAACAGAATAATGCAGGGGCACTTGGCTGTCTCGGTCAGTAGAGCAGGCAACTCTTGATCTCAGGGTTGTAGGTTCAAGCCCCATGTTGGGTGTAGAGATTACATTAAAAAAATAAAATATTTTAAAAATAATAATAAAATATAATAATCATGTAAAGATAAATAAAATGGTTGTTTCTTGATTTTTAAAAAAAATAGCAAATTAGTAGCCAAAGTAATCAGTAAATATAATAAAAATCACAAATACACAAAAGAAATGATGAGGTGGAAATATACATTAAAGAAAGGAGAATTTTGAATAAAAGTCATAACCAGCTATACATAACTCTTAGAACTACCACACAAAAAGCACCTGGACTTAAATACTCCAAGACCAGATAGTGCTACTCCGATACATTAGTTTTAAAATACATTAACGGGGTACCTGGCTGGCTCAGTAGGTAGAGCCTATGACTCCTGATCTCAGCGTTGTGAATTCAAGCCCCACACTGGATGTAGAGGTTACTTAAAAATAAAATCTTAAAAAATACATTAGTATAAGATTGCTATCTAACCTAATAAAGGGATACCTAGGTGGATCAGTGGATTAAGCATCCTACTCTTGATTTTGGCTGAGGTCCTGATCTCAGGGTCATGAAATCAAGCCCTGTGTTGGGCTCCATGCTTAGCACAGTGTCTGCTTAGGATTCTCTCTCTCCCTCTTTCTTCTCTCTCTCTACTCATGCTCTCTCTCTTTAAAATAAATAAATAAAATCATTAAAAATAAAAATAATAAAAATAAACCTAATAAAGATATTACACAGAAAACTATAGACTAATCTTATTTATTAATCATATTTAAAAATCAACAAAATGGCAAAAATGTCAACAATATATTGAATAAAATGACACAAGTGAGCAGAATATATTGCAGGAATGCAAAAATGATTCCATAATTAGGAAATCTACTAATGCAATTCACCAATTGATTTATGGGTAAAAATCATAATTTTCTTCAGTTATCAAAAAATTTTAGTACCAATTCCAGATTAAAGTATTCAGCCAAGTAGGAACTGGAAACTCTTTGATATCATAGCATCTGTGTATAGCAATTCTAAAGCCAGCATCTTACATAATGGGAAAAATTGAAGGAATCTCTTCTAATATAAGGAACAGGCAAAATACCCACTGGAACAGGCAAAATGCCCACTACATCTAACACTACCTAATATCATATTGGTAGGTGTGCCTGGGTGGCTCAGTCATTAAGCGTCTACCTTCGGCTCAGGTCATGATCCCAGGGTCCTGAGATCGAGCCTCCACATCACACTCCCTGCTCAGCAGAAAGCCTGCTTCTCCCTCTCCCACTCCCCCTGCTTGTGTTCCCTCTCTCGCTATGTCTTTCTCTGTCAAATAAATAAATAAAATCTTAAAAAAAATCATATTGGTATATTCTAGTGCAAAGAGATTTTTAAAAATGTAACATAAGAAAAGGGACATGTCTGTATTCACAAATTATAAAATATCATACCTGGAAATATTTTTAAAAATGCAAACATATCGGGGTGCCTGGTGGGTTAAAGCCTCTGCCTTCGGCTCAGGTCGTGATCTCAAGGTCCTGGGATGGAGCCCCGCATCAGGCTCTCTGCTTGGCGGGGACCCTGATTCCCCCTCTCTCTGCCTGCCTCTCTGCCTACTTGTGATCTCGATCTCTCTCTCTCTCTGTCAGGTGAATAAATAAAATCTTTAAAAAAAATGCAAACATATCAAAATACAGTAACCGATGTGCAAAATATGTCTTGCAGGAAATCTTTTTGAAGGATAAGGTGGGAGGAAGGAACGGTAAACACGAAGGAATTCAGACCATGATGCAAGCATAATGGGGAAATGGGGAAGAGTGGGAAGGGAGCATGGGCAGCAATGCAGTCTTGCTCAAGTTTTGCTTGTGCTGATGGAGAATCTCAAAGCAAAAACTGCCTGTTGGTATAACTTCACATCAGGCTGGAATGGTCCATTTGTACCACTTCTTTCAAGCCAAGTCATTGGCTGTCAGCAACCTGGGGGAGCTATGGCCCCTGAATGCATGTCATTGTAGAATCACAAGTGTAACAACTAGAAGCTGTTCATCCAGCTCCTCTTAAGGGAGAGCTGAGCTCAGTATCTCCATGGCCGTGAGTGACCATTTTATTCAATAAATGGTCATCAGTGACCATTAATTCAATAAAATAAAAGATTATTAAATTCAACCACATAAAAATAAATAGATCTGTATAAGAACAACAAATAAAGAAAAATCATATGTAAAGACATTTGTCCTTGATAAGGGGCTAAGCTATCCAATATATAAAATGTTGTTTTCACAATGAGATTAAGAAAAAAAGAAAAATTCTAAAAGTTAAGAAAAAAACTGAACAAATAAACCATAGATGTAGCCTATAGGAAATATGCACATATGTATCATAAGGGAAATGCAAACTAAAACTATTAATTCTCACTTACCAGATAGGAAAGAATTCGAGGACTTAACACCGTTGGTGAGGGTATAGGGAAGTAGACATTTTTATTTATTAGTGATGGAGGTCTTAAATAGTACAATTCAGATAAGAGGAAATTTAGTAAAATGAATATTCATTTATCCTTTAATTCAGAAATCTTGTTTGAAATGTACGACGGAAGATAAACTTCTAAAAACACAAAACAACATATGCACAGGAATTATTCATTGTGGTAATAGCGAAACATCGGAAGCCACCTAAATGCCAATCCATAGTGTGGCACCTGGGTGGTTCAATCAGTTAAGCTTATTTCTTCAGTTCAAATCATGATCCCGGGGTCCTGAGATCAAGTCCTGCCTTGGGTTCTTTGCTCAGCGAGGAGTCTGCTTTTCCCTCTTCCTCTTCCCTACCCCTCCACTACCACCCCCAACTCATGCTCTCTCTCTCTCTCTCTCTCAAATAAATAAATTAAAAAATATATCTTTAAATGACAACCCATAATGAATTGGTGGAATAAGTCTGGTGGATAAATAAAACTGGTGGAATAACAGAGTCTTACGGAGACATGAACAAGTAAGGGAAGACCTCGATGAAGTGTAATGGATTGATATCTACTATATATATATCTAATTAGGTATCTATACAGATACAGATATGTATCTATCTATCTATCTATCTATCTAGACACACACAGATATAGATATCTGATACAGATCAAAACTGTGTTCACGGTAAGCTACATTTTTGGAGGCACCTGGATGGCTCAGTCATTAAGCAGCTGCCTTCGGCTCAGGTCATGACCCCGGTATCCTGGGGTTGAGCCCAACATAAGTCTCCCTACTCAGCAGGGACTCTGCTTCTCCCTCTCCAACTCCCCCGTACTTGTATTCCCTCTCTTGTTATCTCTCTCTACTATAAATAAATAAAATCTTTATAAAAGAAAGAAGTAAGCTACGTATTTGTACAACAAAAATTAAGAATTTTTTTTCTCTTTTTAAAGAACCCATTATTCTGACTATACATAGCTAGTGGGATACATTTGGAGGACAAAAAGAATTACAAAGAAAGTCTGAATTTTTTTTTAAAGATTTTATTTATTTATTTATTTGAGAGAGAGAGAGAGAGAATGAGAGGGGAGAAGGTCAGAGGGAGAAGTAGACTTCCCGCAGAGCTGGGAGCCCGATATGGGACTCGATCCAGGAACTCCGGGATCATGACCTGAGCCGAAGGCAGTCGCCCAACCAACTGAGCCACCCAGGTGCCCCTGAATTTTTTTTGTTAATGGTTATTAAGGGTGTGATAATTCTAAAACCATGTTTAGGTGGATCTAAATGAAAAACATGCTGATGTGCTTGGGAGTCAGTATTATTACTGCAAAGGGGAAAATTAAATACTAAAAATATGAAATGGGGAAGTTAAGGAGAAAACAGTGATTTGGGATTGGAATTGGAAGTATCAGTATGAATTTGAGGTTTGTTTTTTTTTTTTTTTGAATTTAAGATTTTTAAGATAGCCTACTTCCCTGTTCGAACAACTGAAAGGGAACCAATGATATTCCAGTAACAGTGAGCACATCTAACATTGAATTTTTACTTTTAAAATACCATTCTGTGTTTAAGGAACCAGGGTTCCTTGGAGGATAGCTGATTCCAAGAAAAGTACTAGGTGAGCCTGAAATTTTATTGCCAGAAAGCAAGCAGTGCTCAAAGATTAATGAGGACATGGCAAAAATGGCACAAGAGCAGCTTGAAGTGATTCCCACTGGCCGAATTTGTACCTTTTGTGAAAAAGAACATAGTAGATTATAGCACATTAAATAAAAGATATTTTCATGTGTGCCTATAGCAATACCAAAAATGGGAGGTAGTGAGAGAGAAAAAACTCTTCTTTAAAGAAGAAGGACAACTAATGAGTATAGAAAAATGATCAAATTAAAAGAAAAGAAAACACTGTTTTTCCATCATCATATAATAATGAGTTTACTCAAGGTTATTTAGTGGATACTTCCTCCACTGATGAAATGTTGTTGGGGATAGGATAGGTTATCCACATAGTCTCAAAATCTAACATAAAGATTATTATTTTCAAAATAGGAAAGTGTATTTTTACAATGGGGAGATGTTGGTCATGACCAATGGTAGGTGCTATCAATGCCCACCAGGTCTCAGTTGCATTTATCCAGCAGATTCTGTGTTGACTGCTAACAGTGCACACCTGGCCATTTCTTTAGATAATTGCCAGCTGCCAAAGGGAGCCATCTTGCCCTTAGGTTAAACCAACACACATCCAATGACTCACTACATGAGACTTCAGAAGGCCAGCCCCATATGCCCAATGTGGGAAACACTTATACCCCAGAGTATACCTTTTTCTGCCTTTATCCACTCACCATGGATCAGACCAAGGCTAGACCTTACCTGAGATCACCTTGTTGCTTGCTTCTTTCTCTTCCCCTGTCCTGCTTCACTCACTTTTTTACATGTTCTTTCTGCATAGTACTTCTTCAATAAACCTTGTGTACCCTAAACCCTGCTTAGGCTTTAATTATAGAAAACCCAAACTAACACATGACCTTAACCAAATAATCAAATTTAAAGTCATCACTAATAATAAAATGTTAGTTTGTGCTTTGAAACATTATGCCTTGTAATTTTCAAAAAAATACTTAACCTAAATCTAGCTAAATCTAAGGCTAAATTGTAGGAGGTATTCTACAAGATAATTGACTTAGATTCTTAAAAATAATGACAGGGTAATGAATAACAAAAAAGAAAGAGAAAGAAAGAAAAGATGAGAAAGAAAGAGAAAGAGAGAAAGGAAAGAAAGAAAGAAAGAAAGAAAGAAGAAAGAAAGAAAGAAAGAAAGAAAGAAAGAAAGAAAGAAAGAAAGAAAGAAAGAAAGAAGAGGAAAGAAAAGTGGAGAACTGCTCTAGCTTATAGAAAACTAAAAATTTTAACAAAATACTGCAAGTAATCTTTGGTGAGATATTGGATTTTTATTTATTTATATTTATATATTTGTTTGGATATTGGATTTTTTTTTTTAAGATTTCTTTTTATTTGTCAGAGAGAGAGAGAGAGAACACAAGCAGGGAGAGTGGCAGGAAGAGGAAGAAACAGACTCCTCACTGAGCAAAGAGCCCATTGTAGGACTTGATCCCAGGACTCTGGGATCATGATCTGAGCTGAAGGCATCCACTTAACTGACTGAGCCACCCAGGTGTCCCTGGATACTGGATTTTTACTTTAAAAGATGTTTTAGAAACAGCTGGGGTTATTGAAAATAGACTTACTATAGATAATTTTCTCTCAGTCTGGGATGTCAACATGTTGGATGATGGAATAGTGTTGAGGTTGTATGAGCAGTGGTCTTTTCTTAGGAGATAGAAACCAAACTTAGGAAGTGTAATGATGTTTGCAGTTCTTGTGTTTCAAAGAAAGTTTATATATATGTATGCATGTATGGAGAGAAAGAAAGATAAAATTGCAAATTTTAAACAATTAGTGAAATATTAAATCCATTTGCTTTATCATTCTTTCAACCTCTCTGTAGCATGGGAAAATTTCATGTAAAAAATTGGGGAGGTGGAACAATCTGACCATCAAAACTCCTATTGGTCGCTGTGGATGATAACCCAAAGAATACAATAACTGTGCATGAGTAAATAATTAGCTTACTAAATGATTGAGCAAATAAATAAATGGAGAAGGGGCAATTCACCATATCAAAGGAAGAACTCACTATTAGGATACCATTGTAATCACTGTTGCAGGAAATCCACTGATCAATCCTGAAATTAGGAGGCAAAACTTTGGTAACACCAATAAGGTATTTGCATAGCCTCAAAGTATCTCCAACAAATATTCATTCATTACCATGCTGTTTTTAACCCAAGCCCACAAATTCTTTGATGCTTTTTTCTCCAGGAGATGGCTGTTGTTTCCCAGTTCCTCCCTGTGGGTGTAGATTGGGTTTAGTTACTCAGTTATAACAATCTGAATACAGAAAGAGCAAAGTAGTAACTTGTCCATGAAGAAACATGCTTTCAGCTTAACCCAGTGACCAACTAACATAACCAATGAAAATACATAAGGATGTAATGTAACATACCTAATATGATATGATGTGAAGAACATATGACAGTGTGGCTTTCTTTCCTAAAATCCACAATTTATCAGTCAAATCTCAGAAAGCCTCCACCAGGCAAACCCAGGGAATTTTTACAATCTGACCAGTTCTCTACAAAAGTGTCAAGGTCATGAGACACAGAGGCACTATAGTGGAACAATCACAGATTAGAGGAGATTTAAAGAGATATGAACTAAAAACTAGATGTAATATGATATCCTGGATTGGATTCTAGAACAAAAGAGGAAGTTGGTACAAAACTGGACTATCTAATGCTCAGTTTTGATCATTGTATGGTGGTAATGTAAAGTGTTAGCTTTAGGGGGACTGGGTGAAGGGCATATAGAAATTCTGGGCTCTTTTTGTAACCCTTCTGAAAGTCTAAAATTATTTTAAACTAATTCTTTTTTAAAATTTTGAGAAAAAAGGGGCACGTTAGTGGCAGAGTGTGGAGCCTGCTTGAGATTGTCTATCTCTCCCCCTCTGTCCTTCTCCACCACTGCTTGTCCCCAGCCCCTGCTCATATGTGTGCTCTCTCTCTCTAAAAAAAGGAAAAAATTTAATTTAAAATATGAGTAAAATCAGCCAGGCCTGGGCTTTCAGTTCTTTCATGTTTATTGGCTTAGTCCATTTTTCCATCTTTTTTTTCCCATCAACTTTGATATTTTTTTCTTTTCCAAATTTATGAAATTATCTACATTTTCTTATTTTTTATGTTACTCTTTTATGTTAAATTTCTGTTGATGTCTGCAACAGTTTTCCTTTTGTCATTTTTTGTGTATCTGTATCTCCTATTTTCTATTTTTCTTAACCATCATTGTAGATGTCCACTTAATGATCTTTCCAAAGGAAGTTTTTGATTTTTCTAATCTCTGCTATACTGTTATTATTGTTCTTTCATTGATTTCTTTCTGGCTTTATTGCTGCCTTTTCTCATGTTTATTATTTATCTTTGATATTCTTATAATTACCTTTATTAGGCTTCTGTTATTACCTTTTCTCATGTTTTGAGGGAGTTTGATTTTCCTAATTTCTTATCTGGAAACAGCTCATTTGCCTTCAGATCTAGTTGTTTGCTGAGAAATATTGCATAGATTATTCACAGGGGACCTTGTAACGGCTTTAATTTTATTGCTGAGTTCAAAATAGACCCTGTTCTTGTTTTCTCAAGAAAAATACTAGTTTTCTTATATAAGCTGAGTTCTTGGCTAGTTTTACAAACTATGATGATATATGTTTATTTTGTTTGATATATCAACTTACATGTTATAATACCCCTATAGAAAAATCTATTTCTCTCTGGTTCTGAGTGGTCTCTGCAAAGGGAAGGGCATTTGACTTTCCCCAGAGTCTTTCTCCATCTCAAACTCCATATGAGTCTACTGCTGTATTTTTTTCAGACACAAGTCTTTATATTTTTACTCTTAGACAATTTTGCCCATCTTGAAACAGTATTTAGTGTTGCTAGAAAACATTGAACATAAGTCTCTTCCAGGCCTTTGAAAATAGAGGTTCCTCCCATCTGCCTATGACACTGATGAGCTGTAGGGTACTATGAAGAAGGACTAAAGAGTTTAGAAACTACTCGTTGGCAGGCTCCCTAGCATCTGCTGTCACAGAGAAACATTGAGGAAACTGACTTTCCCTACTCAACTGCCCCTGTGATCTTCTCCCCCATGCCATTAAGTCTTCAATAACTTTTAAAGGGAAATTAACTTAAATATAGAATATTTAAGTGGTAAAACTTCAACAAAGTGAAAAAAACAAGCTTTAAGGCATTCCATGGTTAGAAGAGTGAATGGGAAGCACACAAAGAAAATGTGTATTTCTCTAGAGCACTGACCACTAGCTAGCATTGAGTTGTCCAAGAGCTCTATTTGGAATCGAGTGAATCTGAGCAGCTCTTCTTTGACGGCAAAGTGAGAGAATTAAAGAAGAGAAAAAGAAAGAAAGAAAGAGAATGCAAGGCCTTCATGTAAAAATGTATTATATTGATACAATCCCAGAAGAATCTTAATAAAGAGCTTTATAGCCTCAGCAATAGCTGCTGGTGAAATCTTTGAGCTACATACAATTCTTCCCCACAAGCCACTCTAAAGTTCTTAATATATTACAACTAATAGTGCCTCAAGACCAATGTAGATAGCATCTCAACTTTAAATGCACATCAAACTATTTAAGGCAAAAATTCCCCTTATAAAAGAAAAAGTCCTGAAATCACAGCCCCTCAAAAACCCTCGCACCTTCCTCAACATCTTGTGCCATTCTTGGCATTCTAAATCTTGAAAATATCATCATTTTTTTTTAAATCTGAGAAAAATAGAACATATCTTGGGATCTGATTCCTTTCTCTCTTTATTCCCTCTCTTCCCATTCCAGAATATCATCCCATGGTGATGTTCTGATTGATCATTTACCAACATGCTACAGATGAAGGTGGAGGAGAATTTGCTGAGATTATTGAAGATGATGAGAAGGGCTTCTAGATCATGGATTCAAGAATAAGCATCACTGAACAAGTGAACAAGGTAGGCCAGATCTTTCATTTTTTAGATAGCAAGGTGAAGGAAGCTCATTTATACCTATGTATGCATAGAATAAAACGGTATGGATTTATTCATTTAGGCAATAAATATTAGTTAAGCCTTTATTACATACCAAATGCTCTGGTATAATATATGGCCCACACTCTTAATGGGCATTATGTCTAGCAGTGAATAATCAACTCTAGATTTTCTAGGCTTTCATAGTAGAAATGAGCATAGTGCAATGGCCCAGGGAAAGGTCGAATGCTGTCTTACAAACAACCACATCATAGTCTTACAGTTGTACAATTATAAACCTTTCCACACGCTACTTTTGGAAGTTATCTCAGAAGAGTACAAAAGTTCTAGTCACAGTAGATGCTCATACATGTTAATGCTATGCCAGATAGTAGGGTAAAATGTTTCCATTTCCGGTATTTCACTCATCCATACTATAACTAGTAAAGTTGATAGTATTATGCCTGTTGATGAGATGGTGAGATTGAAATTCAGAGAGTGACATTGGCTTGCTGGTGTTCACATAGGCCGTAAGGGATACAACTGTAATTCAGCTCTGGATCAGGGTAACTCTAGGATGAGAGCAGGGTTCTTACAGAATTTTGTCCTTTTGCTGCTGTTGCAGTGAATGGGTCATTTTTTTTTTTCTTGTCTATTCTTTAGGCCACTCCCAGTTAATTAGAACAGACCAATGAACAAACCATCAAATAAAAATCCAAGGCATAACTGAAATGGACCAGCCAGTGCCACGTGGGTTAGACAAAGCTTTGCTTCCTTCTAGAACTGTCAGGATTATTTCAGCCTTGCTTAAAGGTCATCTTGGAAAGATGCATTTGCGGAGATTCCCTCTGTTTCCAGTCTGCTCATTTGCCCCAAGTGAAGATAATTCCCAACCGGGTTGTTGGTAGAAGCTGTGGTCTTTGTTTTGGAGATTATGGGTACACTATTTGTGAAGCACATTCTTTTTGGGAACAAAAAAGGCCGGGGCAGAAGGACAAAATGATCTCTAACTTCATTTAGTGCCAGTATTCACTCTGAATGTATCGGGAAGAAAAGAACCCTAAAGAAGAATATAACACCAAAGCCACCCCTGCAGTGCATTAAGTTACAATTTGGGAAACTTCTGAAAGTTGTGTTATACAGGAAATCCCCTAGAAACTAGACACTGAAACAAACAAACAAAGAACGTGCAAATGGCCCAAAGAAGGGGTAAGGCCGTAATAATATATAATGCAAGACGTTTTTAATGTTTCTATGTTGTTAAATTGGAAGAGGATGGAACAGCTTTGCTTCTCGATAGGAAAGAAAATCATTCCAAGGTACATACAAAGATCAGACCCAACTGCTGTCTAGTAACTTTGGACAGAAATAGAAGGATTAGAAGAGATGGAGTACATATGGACATGATTCAAGAATTCCCAAGAAAAATTTAAACATATACAGCAGTCTAGCTCCCAGAGCATTTTGATGGTGAGCGGGCCTTACTGAAAAGTCCTTAGCCATTGTTTTGGGTATAAAAAAACAAACAAACCGGGGTGCCTGTTTGGTTCAATCAGAGGAGCATGCAACTCTTGATCTTGGGGTCTTGAGTTAGAGCCCTAAGTTGGTTGTAGAGATTATTTAAGTAAATAAATAAACTTAAAAAAAACCAGAGAGCACTTACTGAAAGATGACTGGGGACTGGGGTAGGAATATACCTTTCAGAGGGATAACAAACAAGATGCATGGCTTGTAATCACATACTTTTTAGGTTACTAACCATATCTAAAAAGAAGAGCGTGGTGGAAGAAAGTATGGACAACTCTCTAAGTTATAAATTAAAAACTCTTTAGAATAATAAAGTGCATGAAATACTAGAGAACTTCTGATAAAGCTGTTAAGTGGAATGGAGAGGAATCTCTGAGTTGTTTTGAAGATGAGGGATACATCTTCATTGTATCCCTCATGTATCCTTCATGTATCCCATGATACATTTTATCATCTTTGTTTCCATCGGGTCTATAGCTGTGAATAAAAAAAGTGATAATTTCCAATCTTTAATATATATTTATTTTGTATATTTGGAACAAATTAATAATGAGATAAATTTAGAAAGGGAGTAGAGCAGAGAGTAGAAAGTATATATGCTTTTGAGCCAGACTGACTAAGGTTCAAATTCAAATCCAGCTGCTTGGCAGCTATATGACCATGGATAAGGAACAACCTCTGTAAGCCTCAGTATCTCCCCTTGTAAAATGATAGAGCTCATTTTGTGATTATTCTTCATCCCTAAGGAAGCACTGATAAAAATAGCAATCATCTTCCCCAAAAGATAAGAAAGAAAATTTTTAAATTTTGTATCAGGGGACTCAAGTTTTCTGGTCATTTTCGAAGTCAGTAGCTCTTTGTCAATAATTTCTCAGAAAATTTTTTTTTAACTTATACTGACCAACCCTGTACATTTCCAGCCAATGTACAACAAAGCTCAAGAAACAAGTTTACTTTTTTAGGAAAAAAAAATCACAGAATGTAAATATTGTTTCATGTAGCATATTTCATAGTTCTCTTTACTCCTGAGTTAACGTTTAGCTAGAGAATCACAGGGGCGAAAACGCTGACTTTCAATTAGACATTCACGACACATTTTTTTTTTTTTTTTTGACATTCATGACACATTTTAGAATTTGAACAATAATGGCTGGTAACTGGTGGGATGCACATTCTTCATTGTCTATTAGTAGCAGCAAAACTTCTTAAATTTGTCTCTGCCTTCAGTACTCGGAATTGTCAAACCGTTTTATGCATGACCCTTTTAAGAGCAAAACAAAGCCGTCATCCTCCATATTTGAAGCAATTATTTTCCCAGTGTGTGAGATTCCACTGGTAGAATGAGCTCAATTAAGACACTGAATGAGTTTGTTTCCTTTCAGTGTATGATGGCAACACTTGGGCCCAGATGCTTACTTGTAAGTACACAAATAAGGTGTTCATGCTACAGAAATGTTTTATAGACTTCCCCATCAGAGGTCCTTGACGAGATGGAATTAAGGATGGAAAAGTGGTCCACAACCTGAGATGCAGCCTGAATTCAGCCCCTATAAGCTATGACACCAGATATAAGTAACTTAACTACTTTTGGCATTAGACTTTTTCTTTGATGACATTGCCACATTGACTGTGTGACCTCTAAGGGTTTCATCAAGCTTCATATAATCTGTGATTCACAAGAGGACCATATGATTCATGATTCATGAGAGGACCCTCCTGGTTTGAAAGAGTTCATTTTCTTTTTAGCCTGATTCTTACGTTTCAATCACAAACGTTAATTTCTTAAGCAGTGTGGTGGTCACACGAGTGTTTGTTTAATAATTTCATAGTTTCATAATTTCAAAAAATCTGCATTCGTGTTTGATGTATTTCATGATTTATAATATAAAATCAATTATAAATTGATTACAATCAATATATCAGTTATAAATCAACTTTAAAATGTTTATAAGGGCAAAATAAGCATATGAATGTGAAAATAAAAATACACATTTTTTTTCTACAGGATAGTGCAAAACACAAACACTGTTTAAACTATTTGCTTTTTTTCTTTGATGTCCCCTAAACAGTTTTGTGATATCCTTAATCGTTTTCCTAAACTGTTCTCCTAGACCAAATAACAAAAGCTTCATTGGTTTACTATAAACTAATCAGACACAGAGATCTGGAAAGAAGTTGTCTTCTTGAAAATTATTGTCATTACCAATGTATGTTATCTAAAGGAAGGACTGTTTCAGCTTATCTAGTTCCTCTGCTCATTAATACTTATTTTGATTATAATGTACTGATGTTTATACCCCTCACTGTACAGAGACACTGTTTCTCTTTGTGTTGGAAATATGATGACCAAAAAGTCTTTTCAAACCCACTTAATATAGGCGCAGTTTAGATTATGTTCTAGGTGTTTTTTTTCTTTTGTTGTTGTTGTTCATTTATCCCATTTGGCTGCAGTCATGAATATATTTGGGTCCATATGCTATTAAACTAAATTCTCATAACACTTCCAAGTTGCTCGTGAACTCTGTCCCCCTTTGTCTTTGCCATATGGTTCCCCAGAAAATGTAGATTGAGTCTGATATAGAGCCTTTGATCCTACTTAATGAGAAGAGCGGATGCTACTGGGGAGAAGTAGGGTCTAAGAATTGTCACATTTTGTGGAACACAAACGGGACCCCAAAGGGTTACTTGAGATATCAACTAATGCTATTCGAGCGCCTTTCACCCCTTTGCTAGCAAAGTCTAACTCTAAGACCTAGACATGATGGATTTCTCTGTCCTTTCTACCAATTCATTTCCCTCCCACCTCGACACTCCTTTCCTTATAACTTTTTTTTGCACTAAACATTAAGCTCATTGATTACAAGGATGGCTCGAAGTGACCTAATGATGGGTCACTCTTAATGAGCAAAGCGGCTGCCTGTGATGTGGCCTGGCTCGGCCACCCCCCACTGCGTCCTGGCATGTCAGACTTAGTCTCCTTTAAGAGACTAGAGCATGGAAAATCAACAGAAACCCGCCCGGTGCCTCTTCACAGAAAGGACCATGTGCATGGCTATTTAGCCCTGTAAAAGAGGGCGGATTTGCACAAATGGGAGTGAACATAAGGAGTCCTTCAGACAAGAATGGGGCCTTGGCAAATTTATAGACTCCCCTGAAAGAAAGTGATTACAGATCATTATCCAATTGAGGCAGATTGATGGGCTGGGGTCAAAGTAATATTGCAGATCTCACCAAGGGGACAATGGCTGCTTGTCACAGTGAAAGAAAAGAAAGAGAAGGGAAACCGCCACACAGAGAGAGGCAAGGCTGAAGCTTTACCAACTACTATGAAAGGGCCTGGATGTATGTGTCGTTACTTTTCTTGAGCACTATGTTTTATTTTATGTTACAAAGGATGAGCCATTGAGATCAAATTGGGCATTCAAACAGACCCCAACAAAGAACATACAAATGGCCTAAATACAGACTACAACTCTTAATTCTTTCCTTCCAAAAGGCAATAACGCAAAATAGATAGGAGGATGGGCCACATAAATATCCTTAGTTTCCTCTCTCTCTCTTTCAAATGGAACCCTCTCATAAAAAATGAACATGCAAAAAAAGATAGGAGTAGATAGAAAGCCTTAATGTTTATAAGTAGAGCAGCCTTCAGTTGATAGCCAAGGGATGAACAGATTTGACTTGGAAACCCTGCAACATCTGGTCAAGCAAAACTCTGGCAGCCCCGAAATGGAATAAAACAGGAATAAATGTGTTCCCACTGCTTCCTTTGTATTGATTCCTGAGTGTTTAAAAGTGCTTTGTATTCATGCGTTTTACAAAATGCAGTACAAAGGAAAAAGAATAGCCAGCATGCCAGTGTTCATTTGCCTTTCATTTTATGATAGGTTTTTGGTGTCTATAGAGATTTAGAAGTATCAGGCAAACATTTATTCAGAGGAGATCCGATTTTTGTCTGCTTTGTTTGGGTCCAGAGAGCATTAGCACATAAAAAAAAACCCACAAAAACTAATTTATATTCTGAACATATTTACTGACAAAGAAGGGTAGTCAATTTTTTCCACATATAGACTATTCTTAAACAGTAAGATTATTTGGTTTCTCTAAGATATAGTCACCTGGAAATCAAGAATAGATAGATAGATAGATAGATAGATAGATAGATAGATAGATAGATAGATAATAGATGATGGGGATAGATAGATAAACAGGTAGATGATAGATGATAGATAAAGTTTGGGGAAAAGAGAAGAAGGAAAAAGAACACAGAGAATGTGGACATTTTTAGCTTGCTTTTCAGATAAAATTATATTTATAAGTTCTATCACCTTTATCTTTTCTTATTAAGGTGAATAGGCTAAGTTTTAATGAATGGCGAATGTGTCATTGTCTTGTTTTTATAAGTCTATGTGGCTTACTCACCTTCACCATTGTATATCTTAAGTGTATTTCATATTCTTGTGAAATATTGAGGACATTTATAAATGAAGACTTCTTCTCAGCACTGCTTTTTTCTGTTTCCTCTGATCATAGGGTCTAGACTGTTTCCTAATGAGCTCTTAATAAGCTGTCAATTGCTTATGCAAATAGAGAAAAAAAGAGACTCGGAGGGGTTGCTAGATATTCAGTTAAAACACAACACTGCCTAACCTCTCAAAGTTATTAAAAATGTAAATTGCTCCAACTCAATAACTGGCCTTGACTCCCTTTTTTCCCACCTCTCTGCTTTCTTTAGTTATGTGATTCAAAAGAATCAGAGATAGCATCACTTTATTTCAAGAGTTCTAGTTTTATGTTTGAAGACACTGAGTGCATAGTAAGGTTTCTTGTTGAATACCCTATGCAGAGTTTAGATTTAAAAAAAAAAATTAGTGAAATAAGTCAAGCGGAGAGAGTCAATTATCTTATGGTCTCACTTACATGTGGAGCATAAAGAAAATCATGGAGAACATTGTGAGAAGGAAGGGGGGTGAATGGGGGGAAATTGGAGGGGTGATGAACCAGGAGAGACTGTGGACTCTGAGCAACAAACTGAGGGTTTTGGAGGGGAGGAGGTGGGGGGATGGGCGAGCCTGGTATTGAGAAGGGTATTGAGAAGGGTATTGAGAAGGGCACATATTGCATGGAGCACTGGGTGTGGTGCATGAATAATCAATCTTATAATACTGAAAAAATAAAATAAACATATTTGGGAAAAAAATAAAAATCTTTTTTAAAAATGTAAAAAAAAAAATAGTGAAGGTGGTTTGATCTTCTTTGTGACATATACTAAAAGATGGGAAGTACATATGCCAAATTGATAATAGTAGTTATCTCTGGGGGAGAGGAAAAGAAATAGAAGCTGTTAGTGGGACAGTTTTTTTTAATGTGTAGATATTGTTTGAATAAGCTACCAAGATGTTCAAGATAAAATTAAGAACAGCTCCTTGTCCCTAAAATTGAATTTTCCAAAAATATCTGGGATTCATGAACATTTGCAAAGGAAGAGAATTCCTAAGTTTTCATCATGTGCTTTGCTTGAGTTTTATTTCAAATCCACCAATGTATTGAGCATAGTTATCTTTTTGCATAAATGTGCTGCATTCTTGAAATATTGAGACTCAAAAAGATCTGAGTAACTCCTCAAGAACTAAAGATACTCAGCAAAGACTAAAATGATACAATGCAATGCTAGTATTATACTCCATAAATTAAACCTCAGAACTGATGTGTTGAGACATTACTGTCTAAAACAGAAGAAGCCAACTGAAGCCAGTGATTGACAGATCCTCGGTCAAGATGAAGTTGACCCTGGCCAGGAGGAAATTGTATGAGGATGTTTGACAGCCATTGTTCTAACTCACTAGTTGTTGCTTTACACCTAGGTAAGGATTGGGCTGGCTGCACAGGTGTTCCGAACACCTCTTTGCAATACTGACTCCAGAGTTTGAATTTACTGGCAGTTGTGAATAATAGACCCAGAATATGGCATCCTTTCCAGAATGTCCTGACAATTGGAGCTGTCTAAGGACAGTGATTTTCATGTCTGAGAAGAGGAAGGTCCAGAGTAAATGAAGGGCCAGAAGAGATTCTAAGTGGGAGTTCGTAAAAGTAAGTTGTTCCACTTTTTCACATATCTGGGATGAAGCTGGCCTTGGAACCAGGGACTCAGAAGATGCCTGATACCCCTTCAGAAGCAAAAATCTACCTGACAATATGCAACAGTTGAGCAAGTTAGTTGTGGTTGTAACTCACATGTACCGGATTGCTCTTTTTCCTAGACCATGAAAGAGTAACGTGGAGCCTAAGTCACCCCATGTGGGTACCATCTGAAGCCTGTGAGCATCGTGCACTACACACAGTGGGAGGGAAGCACACTTCAGGTATGTTGGCACAGGGAGATTGGCACCTTTCTTTATAGGCTTGTATCATCTTGGCAAGATAACCTTCTTTCTATAGGGGGCCTTTTATAGACTGTGAGGTTCTGTAGTAAACCCATAAATTATGGGCCATTCTGTAAAAGGAAGACTGAATTCAGACGTGAGTACACAAGGTTTTCCCCATATCCCCTTTTTCTAATCCTGTCTTTTTTTTGCTTGGTACCGCATCTGCGGATCAAAAAGAGGGAGGGCAGTAAACTTCAATTCTCTTTAGACATATGAATAGTCTGTAAATATTCCTTGCATGTCAGACAATGAACAGAGAGGAATATCCCTAGTGCTTCAAGTTTTCCAAGTAAAGAATTTATTGAAATTAAAAATAAATTAAATTATTAAATTACTATTATTTATTATGTTATTTATTAAATTATTGATGGGGCGCCTGGGTGGCTCAGTGGGTGAAAGCCTCTGCCTCCAGCTCAGGTCATGATTTCAGGGTCCTGGGATCGAGCCCCGCATTGAGCTCTCTGCTCAGCGGCGAGCCTGCTTCCCCCTCTCTCTCTGCCTGCCTCTCTGCCCACTTGTGATCTCTCTCTGTCAAATAAATAAATAAAATCTTTAAAAAATAAATAAATAAATAAATAAATAATTGATAAATTAATATGTTAATTTATTGGTGAAGAATTTTTTGAAAATGTAATGTAAGGGGCGCCTGGGTGGCTCAGTTGGTTAAGCGTCTGCCTTCAGCCCAAGTCATCATTGCAAGGTCCTGGGATCAAGTCCCACATCAGGCTTCTGCTCAGCAGAAGGGTGTGTTTCTCCTTCTGCCCCTGCCAATGCTTGCTCACTCTCTTTCTCTCTCTCTCTCACTCACTCACTCTCTCAAATAAATAAATAAAATCTTTAAAAAAATAGAAAAGATGTTCCACATCATATGTCCTCAGGGAAATTCATATGAAAACATGAATTAGATATCACCAGCCACCTATTAGAATGGTCAGAATCTCTGGCAGCACCAGCTGCCGGCAAGGAGGTGAAACAGCAAGAGCTCTCATTCACTGCTGGAGTGAATATAAAATAGTACAGCCACTTGGGAGGACAGTTTGATGGCTTCTTACAAAATTAAACATACTCCTACCATACAATCTAGCAATCATACTCCTTGGTATTTACCTAAAGAAATTGAAAACTATGTCCATACAAAAATCTCCACAGCGATATCTATAGCAGCTTTATTCATAATTACCACCAACTTGGAAGCAACCAATATGTTCTTGAGTAGGTGAATGGATAAAAAAGCTGCGGTTCATCTAGACAATGGAATATCATTCAGCACTAGAACAAAACGAGCTCTCATGCCATGAAAACACATGAAAGAAAATTAAATGCATTTTACTAAGTGAAAGGAGGCAACCTGAAAGGGCTCTATACTGTATGACTCTAACTCTATGACATTCTGGAAAAGGTAAAAATGTGGAGACAGTAAAAAGATGGATGGTGGCCCGGGGCTGAGGGGAGGGAGGAGGGATTAGTAGGCAGAGCACAGAGACTTTGAGGGCAGTGACAGTACTCTCTAGGTACTGTGTGTGACACTATAATGAAGGATACGTGTTGTTACCCAAATGTCCAAACTCAGGATGTACAGCATCCATTGAACCATAAGGTAAACTATGAACTCTGAATGTCAACGATGTGTCAATGTAGGTCTCTCCATTGTGACGAAAGTATCATTCTAGTGGGAAATGCTGATGGTAGGGGAGATTGTGCCTGTTTGGGAGTGGGGGATATATGGGAAATTTCTAGACCTTCCTCTCATTTTTCTGTGATCCTAAAACTATTCTAAAATAAATACACTAAAAAAAAACAAGAATGGTCATTTAGTGTGAAATGGAATTGAAATCTTGACCATCCCACCATAGAAGAGAGGCATATAAACAAGCAAAATCAAAATGTACATAAGATGATTGATGTGAACATCTTTTTACTTTGCTTTTCCCTTCCAAAAGATACCTTAACCAAAATAGTTGCCATATTCAAATGTATACTGGGGGTCTGCTCAAAGTAAGAGAAAAATTAAGCCTTGTACATTATTCTCAAGAAAGAGGCTACAAGTAAGCCACAAAATAACTTGAAGAAGATTGTAGCAAAATTCTTAGAGGCAAATTTAAAGGTAATGTGAGTATTCAACACAGTTAAAGTAAGGTTTTGATAGTTCCTTGGCAGAAAGGTAATCTTTTAATAAGGCAAAGAGGTATCTATTTCTATAAATATTCTCTAAAGAAACTAGGAAAAAACTTTTGAGAGGTTGTGATTATTTATGACAAAGTAAGAAAAAATGTTGGAGGAGGTCACTGAAAAGCAGTGACTGCTAGTTGACCCATGAGCTGATTCCGGCAAGTGGATCCTACCCTCTTCCCTCTCCTTAGAATGGGGATTCTGCTTGCCTTTCCTGCTCCAAGGTCATAGCCTTGAAATCATCATGTACTGTTGAGAACCTCTGCACAGTATTTGTCACTGAAGCCAGTTAAGTTCTCTCTGTAAACATCTTCTGGGGTACAGATGTGGGGATCCAGCTGTCTTTGCTCCCGCCTCAAACAAGCGTCCTATGTCAGGTCTTTCTGCTGATTAAAACTACCAACCTACCAACCCGGAATGACTTAACTCTTTCTTTGGCTCCTTCCTGCCCTCCATATTTGGGGCCCACAGTCAGATTATGCCAGGAAAGTTCCTGAGAGGGTGGCAAACCAACAGAAAGTTGTAATTTTTTAACAATCAGATATATTTCTACAGCTAATCTTGGTTATTCCTATCTGTCAAGAAATTTGAGGCCCAATTGATTTCATTCATATTTCTAAAATTTCCCATGATTACCTAAATTACTGTCTAGAATGCTTTAAAGAATTTTGGAAAAAGACCAAAAACAAACAAAATAAAACAAAAATTGGGACGCCTGGGTGGCTCAGTTGGTTAAGCAGCTGCCTTCGGCTTAGGTCATGATCCCAGGGTCCTGGGATCAAGTCCCACATCGGGCTCCTTGCTCGGCGGGGAGCCTGCTTCTCCCTCTGCCTCTGCCTGCCTCTCTGCCTGCTTGTGCTCTCTCTCTGACAAATGGATAAATAAAATCCTTAAAAAAAAATTTAAAAAAATAAAACAAAAATTTTGGGAAAATAGAAAACAGGGATGAATCCCTCTATACTTAGAGTTATTAATCTGAATTAAATGAGAATAAATAGCAAATTATTTTCAAATTGTAATGCTCATTTATATTTTTTAATCAAAACAGATTAAGAACAAAATAAGTTATCTTCCCTATTCAAAGTAGTTTAGAAAAGTTCTAGCCAATTTAAATTAAATTAAATATTAAATATCTCTCTAAACAGATCCTTTTTTTTTCTCCATTTTTTCCCTTTCTTCCTCCCTTCCTCCCAGCCTCCTTCCCGCTTCCTTTCTTCTTCCTTCCTTCCTTCCTCTCTTTCTTCTCTCTCTCTCTCTTTTTTTTTTTTTTTTTTTTTGCTTTCCTTAACTTTATTTGACTCTTACAAATTTAGGGGCTTATTATAGCATTGTTGTTAATGCTTAGAAGTTTTACAAAATTTCTTTTTAAAGATTTTATTTATTTATTTGACACAGAGAGAGAGATCACAAGTAGGCAGAGAGGCAGGCAGAGAGAGAGGGAGAAGCAGGCTCTCTGCTGAGCAGAGAGCCCAATGCGGGGCTCGATCCCAGGACCTTGAGATCATGACCTGAGCCAAAGGCAGAGGCTTTAACCCACTGAGCCACCCAGGCGCCCCTACAAAATTTTTATAACAATTTTACTTTAAGGAATAATTTTTAAAATTGTATTATGTATAAATATTATAATACATTAAATTTTAAATAGAAACAATACAAACTATTATCATATTCAAATTATAAAGTTATAATTTTCATTTAATCCTCATAGAATGTTGTAAACGACTTTGAGTCTAAGAAAAGTGAAGCAGTCTCCTGAGGAATTATAGATGCTAAAGGGAAAATAAACTTAACACTACTCCATCTTACTCAAAGCCTAGCTGAGTCTGCCGGATGATGGCAGGCAACATATACTTGAACAAAAGAACTAGACACATTCATTCTTGGGATGCCTTTTTGATTTCTAAATTGTAGGTGCTTATAGAACCTAGGAGTTGCCTGTAACAGTCCTATTACGCTGTAGCCATTAGACACCCCAGCGTTGCTTACAGCTCTTGTACCTATCATAAGAATGGCTCTTGTTTGCATAGTATTAAGTGAAGATAGCACAGAGAATATCATGGAGGCAGAAAGCCAATCTACGTTTTTTGACTCGGTGCTTAGCCCCTCACTATAAGTGAAATAGGTGTTCAAGCCAACTTTGACCTTGTTGAAGTCAATGAAAGACCACTTCATGCATTTTTATCAGTCTATACAACAATTCTTGAATGTTGGTTGTGTGTCTAACACTGCTAAGATACTTCTAAAGAAACTTACAGCTTCATATATTATTGGCCTGAAAGAATTTGTGTAGCTTCCAACAAGTGAATAATTTGTTCGACAGAAGTATTTCAGCACCTTGAAAAATGTGGTTGACTAGTTAGTGATAGAACAAAGCAGAATTTCTCAGACTTCTTCTCCATATAATATGAGACCATTTTAACAATGTATAATTCTGCCCCCACTCTCCTCATCATGAAGCAGCAGTAGCATAGATCTCTTCACAACTGTGACATATTTATTTTTACATCTCCACCAGTGGACTTGCCTTTTCATAAACTTGGGAAATCGGTTTCTTTTTTCCTCAAAAAATAAGTCTCCACAAGAGAATGCTAATTTTATTCATACAGAAAATGATATTTTTCAGTCATGAAAATGGTTTCATTTCTTTATAAAGTCTTACATCGAACTTCAAAGTATAACCACAAAATCTTTCACAATTTTGCAATACTACCAAACTTAGATTTTTTCCCCCAGTTCTGCCAGAAAACAAAATTTGTTTTGTATCCGAGTTATTTTCTCAGAGAAAGAAGTCTCCCAAGAGATTAAGGATTAAAAATTATTTTAAAAAGATACTAACCAATTGCAGTATTGCATACAGGACAGCATTTAACACAAGCAACATGTTTTAAGGACAGCATGTATCAATTTATCGTGAAAAATTGATTATGCTGGATGCCATCCCAAGGTATTAGATTGTTGCATCAAAATGAACAAAGGCATTTCTATCCAACTGACTCCTCTTGGACCAGAGTAAATGCATTAACCGTCCTTTGCCAGGAAGGCTTTGCTACGGTTCTACTCCTCAGAGGCCATTCACATTGAATCACTTGCCCCTCACTATACAGCTATGACCAAATCTAAAGAGGATGGTTCTGAGTCCACCTGTGATTCCAAAATCAGTTTGAGGGAGATATTAAGAGTGCAGCCTTCCAAAGGTAACACAGTATAAAACTGCTGTGTTGATTTCTTTAGTGACCCAAATGGATAAAGATAGAATAAATAAAATCTACTTGGGAATAAAGTATTGTTGTTGTTTCTAATAGTTTCTAAATTATTCCAGCAAATTTTATCATCATTATGCATATTTATTTATATCACAATATAGTGTCTTTCGTTTGTATAGCAGGTTATATATTTCAAAGTATATTCATGCAAATTTTCCCATTTGGTGGTCACTCTGTTAATCAATGAGAGTTTCAACTGGCTTATTCCAGGTTATATGATAGTAAATGCAAGATCCAATATAAAGTTTAAGTCTTGTGAAATCTGTGAAGCTATCGTCTTATGCTATTGTGGTATGTGAGTATTTTGAAGATATTTACCAAAAAAAAAAAAAAAGATATTTACCTAGATTTCAATGGTAGAGTCTACCTGATAAGAACAAGCCCTTTTGAGCTTATGTCTATGAACAAGACTTTCTTGCTTGTGTTACTAGACTTAGAAAAAGATCTGCCCAAATTAAGTTGGAAAGACAAATTTCAATGCACTGTATATACTATGATTTGGGGTTGTGATGAACAAGACTGATATTTTAAATCTGTGATTGAGATAGCTGTAGTGTTAACATAGAGTAGTAAATGCATGAATTAAAGACTCTCCTAGTTATTGCTAAAAGAGTGCCAATTGGGAAAGACACTGGCAAAATGGCAAATCTTCCAAAATAAGATTAGATTAACTAATAACACCTCATATTCATCACTGCCAGTAACCTAAGATAAAAAGTAGTTATGTCAAAAAAATAATATCAATAAAAGTGGATGTGCATTTAATATCCTTTTTTGGCAAATATTAGAAGACCACTAACCCGTTTCAACAGTGGTGTGCTCAGTGGTCTAAGAGCAGTGTGTATCTAAGGCCTTGTTCATTTGGTGGAGGAGGTGAATCCCCCTTTGGCTGCCAATATAAAGACAGCCTCTTCTCCATCAACCTCTGCAGAATGTATGGTAGGGTGAAAAACCCTATGCCTTGTTATGAGTCCCAAACTTATGGTAACCTAGTAGAGGGGAATGGTAGGAATTCAGAGCAGAAAGGGATACTATTTTGCAGGTGAAGAAATGACCTTACATGTGTCCTGTCCAAAGTCACAGAGCTAGCTGGCAACAGAGATATTCCCGAATCTGTCTCTTGGACCAAGAAATGGGTTCTTAAAATCTCACTGTGCTTATCTAAGAAGTCCTATCAATCTTAAAGACTGGAAGAGACAGAAAGAGGGTGTGGGGGATCAGGAAAGAAATTAGTTATTATTTTAGTTTTCTTCTTCATTTTCTCTCAATTAGTAGGTTTTGTATGATTTATTGAGCTCATTATTTAAACATTTCTCTCAAAATTGGTAGATAATAAAATACATTGTGCTAATACTTAACTATACGTGGAATATGTGAAGTTGAGGTTACTTCTATATGAACAAAGGCCATCAAAATTTAAAAACCACTACATTAAATTAAAAATATAAATATTTACTCCTTCCTTTGTGATCCTTTTAACAATCTCATGACCATTCATTTAATTAGTCTTGGGGAAAATTATTTCAAATGTGTCAAAACATTCCTTAGTGTCCATATTCACTCTTTTATTGACATGATATTTCCTGGGTAGATAGTCATTGAATGCTTCCCTCTAGGAAATCTCCCCAAACTCAGGAATTAATTATAAGTCATGGAGGAGTCACAGTTTCAATAGTCTCTCTCGTTGGCTTAACAAAAGACATAAGCCTGGACCTTCCAGACAGACAACTAGACTGCAGGCTGTGATGCTCCTTTCTCTGGATCTTTCTGTGGCCTTACGCAATGCAGACACCGTGCATGATGACTTAGCTAATTGGACTGCATTTTCTACAATTCTGAAGAAACTCCTTTGCCCACTAATACACCTTTGAATTACACTAGCTCTGATTAGGAATGACACTACATTGTTGTTCAAAAGTATGTTCCCATGACAGACAATTGTCTAGTTCTTTCATTTGGCATTTGGTCACATCATTCACATGGAGGTATGCCCCGTCACCTCTTAGGAAGGCAAGGAAGCAGAAAAGTACGCTGCACTGGGAGGCAGAACATCATGAATTTGAAGACAATGGTCAAAATGGCCACCATGAGATTTTGTTGGATTAGCCACTGGAGAACAAACAGAACACAAAGAGTTACTATTGTTCTTTTGCATAAGGACAATTTCTGCCTAACGGACAGTATCTCTTTTTCTCCTGTTGTTGGAGGGTAAGTCATTTTTTAAGCTTTCAATTAATTTCCTTTAGTAGTGACTTCTGCTTTCTAATGCACATTCTTTAAGTATTTTCAAGCAGACAAAAATGGCAGTTGCCAACTGCCACTGGCACTATGAGAAATAAAGAAAATCGCTTGCTAATAATTATATTTATACCCCAGAAAACATAAATTGAAGCTGCTTTCTCTCTATTAAAATCTTGACATCAAGAATGACTTTAAAAAATACAATAATGCTATCCAGACTAGTGATGCTTTCTTTTCCTTGAATTTGTGAGAGGAAAAAACTGGGAGGGTAATGATATATCTTTAATATCCTAAAGGAAATGTAGGCTAAGTCACTCACCCAAATTATATTGACCATAAAGACTTCACTGGGCCATTTCATTGGTTTATTAGGTAAAATTAAATAAAAAAGGGACCTTAAATGAATCATAACCAGCTTGCGGAGTAACAAATATATTGTGTACGAGAAAATTAACTCCATGTGACATCCACAGCCACCATATGTAAAACGCCTATTATTTGTCCTGTCTCTTTGAAAATCATTTTATTGGAATGTATCAGCTAAACTAAAACACATGACCGTCCTTCTTGGAACATGAAAGAAACCACTGAAGAAAAGTTGCCGCCTAGCCCCCACCTCCAGCCTGAGTGCTCTGGGAAAGCAGCTTGAGGATTTTTTTTTTTTATCAGTGTCTATGTAACAGCAAGTGCATCACATGCACCCCGAACCATGAGCTGTCTCTGTCTAAAAGAATTTGGTCAACATTTAGGAATTCACTTAATGAAAGACTAGCCTATTAAAGCTCTGTTGGAGCAGATTGTGTCTTTCTTTCCAACTTCCTGGATCACTACAAGAGAGGCTCGGCCTCTCTTCATGTGATGTAGCCCCGGCCCTGGACAACAAGCAGCATTGTGCCTTTAGGACATGTACCTCTTTGCTGTGGATCTCAGGCTTGATCTCCAGGATGCTGTTTGTATTGTACACTGTGACATCAGATCGCACACTTTATTGAATGCATGATGTGATGCTGCTCTTGAACGTGCTCTTGGGTAGTCTCCTGAGAAGGAAATACAGCAAGGACACAGCCACCTGTCCACGTCACCGATGACAGTGCTCATCGGAGGCCACATGCCATGAATCTTGTTGAAGAGTACCTCCTGCAGCCTAGTGCTAAATGTCTATTTCTTCCAAACTTCCTTTTGAGAATTCATTGGGTGAATAAAAAAATGAATTCAACATAGAAGAAATCCCTTGACCAAAGAAGCTACATCAAATTATGTGAATGGATGTTTTCATAGGAGGGAGTGTGGCATGAGGGATTTTCCCAGATGTTGTATTCCTTCTTTTCATTAGAAAGTACTTTTATTATTTTTAAAACCATCTTTATTATTACTGAGATGGAGTAAAAATAATATTCTTATTAATGAATCTCATAGTCGATGTAATAGCAACCAGCTTTAATGTTAATGTATGCTACTTGTAATATGGTTACTTATAACTAGTATTCTAAGAATTTTACATGTAAGATTGCATTTAATGTGCCCAACAAGACAATGAGATAAATACTATGATTATATCATTTTGCAGTTAAGAAAAAAGAGGCATAAAAACATTTGCTCTTAATCACGGAGGACTGTCTCATTCTGAAGTCCTTACCCCTAACCACTACACCACCTTCCCAGAAGACCTTCAAAGACCTCTTTTATCTGAATGATAGCATTCAGTAAAAGAATCTTAATTATTGTGTCAAAGATAAAAATTATACTTTTGAAATAAATGCAATTTTATTCTAGCTTCTAAAGAACCCAGGGCACAGATTTCCTCCATAACAATTCTACACATATAAGGTGAACCAAGAGGCACCTGGGTGACTCAGTGGGTTAAAGCCTCTGCCTTCAGCTCAGGTCATGATCTCAGGGTCCTGGGATCAGGCTCTCTCTCTGCTTAGCAGGGAGCTTCCTTCTTCCTCTCTCTCTGCCTGCCTTTCTGCCTACTTGGGATCTCTCTCTCTCTCTCTCTGTCAAATAAATAAATAAAATATTTTTTAAAAAACTTTAAAAAAAAGTTGAACCAAAGATCTTATTAAATAACACTGCTGATCATCACTGATTTGGATCAGAAAAAAAGACCTGGAAGGGCAGGGGAAGTCAAAGGGTGGTGGCATTGGGTGACTAGTGTGGCTTCTATTCTTGCTTAGGTAGAGAGCCATGTCTTAGAGAGTTAATGCAGTTACGTGTTTACTATGGAAAATGCTAGCTCTGATGATAGTCAAAACCAGGTCTGGGGGCGCCTGGATGCCTCAGTCAGTTAAGTGTCTGCCTTTGGCTCATGTCATGATCCCTGAGTCCTAGGACTGAGCACCACATCAGGCTACCTGCACAGTGGGGAGTTTGCTTCTTCCTCTGCCCCCACCCTTCTTGTGCTCTCTCTTTCACAAATAAATAAAAATCTTTAAAACAATAACAACAACAACAATAGCAACAACAACAAACAGGTCTCAAACCAGACAAACATGAAAGTCTGTGCAGTACTATATGACCATGAAAGAATTGAGAGAAATGTTTGCAATGGCAATCTGAGTTTTGGAAGTGGCCTGAAAGATGTTCTAAAATAGTCTTCTTATTTTTTCAGATGAAAATCAGACTCAGAAGGGATACTATTTACTCGACCATGGAGATTTTTTAACGGCAAAGAACAATTAGAATCTAAATCTTTTTTTTTAATTATTATTAAATGAAAATATATGTAAAAAGAAGCCTCAGTGAATAATGTACAGAAGGATACTCAAAAAATTGTCCTTGTTGCCCTTCCATATTATGACCCAGTGCTCATTATTTCAATCTGTGACTGCTTCTTAATAAGCAATGAGTAAGCAATTATTACTGAATACATTTTCTGTGTACAATGTGATAATATCAGATTCTTTTTAAGTGGAACTGTTCCAAACCCCAAGAATAGAAGAGCTAATAAGGAACTTTCAGCTCTGCCAGAGACCTTAAGACAAAGATATAAAAAAAATCTGTCTATCTACATGGAGCATGACAGAAGAATAAAACAATTATTTGAAAATTTCAATTTTAAAATGGTCAGCAATCAAAGCAAGTGTTCATCCTCTTTGGGGATGATTGCTTGGTTTATGTTTTCCAAAAATTTGGACTCTGTTTCTAGCTTTATTTTATACTTGTGAATCATTCGTGATTTATTGATCATCCAGGTTCTCCAGAGACTATTACTAACAACTCCTATATCTAAAATTATTTATAGATTCAAAGCAAATCTTCACAGATAATAACACAAACAATTCTTTCCCTCCCTCTGCTTTGGAAAATGTCTTGGTCACACGTGTTTTGTGTCACAGGCCTTACAAGACAGCCGATGACTAGTTTACAAATTAAATCTTTCTGGGAATACCATCGCTCACATTAAAAATTCCATAAACTATCATTGCAAAAAGCTGTTTTGCTCCATTGATTGACTGTCCACAGCAATCTAGTCTCCAAATAATTATCATGACTAACTTTGATCTGGTGCTACAAGTTGATTCATGTTAAAAAAAAAAATCTAGCTGTTTTGTAAAGTCCTTGCCATGATTTCTTCTTTGTATTAGAAAACTCAAAATACTTTACCTCAAGGGATAAAATATAATATTAGTTCTTGTCACTTATAGTTTCCAACATCTTTCATCTGAGCTTCACAAAGTTCATTTTAACCGAACTCTATATATTTACAAATGAAATTTAATGGACAAAATTGATAAATTTGATTCTTATTTCCATTTTCTTGTGATTACAGCTACATAAATAATTAGCTTCATTTTCTACATAATTTCAGAAGAATAAAGAAAAGTGGGAAGAAAAACGTCTCTCTCTATTCATCTTTGTTGCTATTCATATGAAATAAGTGTATTTGGAGAAACAAAAAATTGGATCTCCTTTGGACAGAAATAGTCTTTGTTAAAGTAGGGAGCATCAGAGGACATCAATATCCCCACCCACACCTCACATCCATCTGCACACACAAACCCCCACATACTTACACATAGAAGGTATGGGTAGCTTCTTCCCCCACTGGAAATTGGGGGGAAAGTGGGGGAAAACAGAAGAAACAGGCTTTACACACCCAGATAAAGCATTTTCACATTCCATACAAGTGTGAAAAAAAAATACCATACCTACATACATTAGTTAATGGAGGCCATTCAGACTATTAAAGCCTGCTTTAGCAATGCTAATGATTTTACACAAATTTGCAAAGATAAAGAAGCTCTCTTTATGGTGAATTGAGTTGCTCCTGCTAGAACAAGACAATCCTAAATTAAGGATTTCCCATTAATTGATATATCAGTATGAATACATTAAATATCATTGTGACACAATAATAATGATACTATCTTTATCTTGAGGAGTTTGTTTATCAACCTGCATTGTGCAGATTACCTAAATACTAGTTACCAGTAATTAACATAACTTGCTAACTAAGGAATGGCAAGTATTTCAACAAAATCTTAGTATTTTTCTTTTGTTACATGTAGCTGTCAAATCTGTTTTCAGGTTTTAGTAGTTTAATTTCTTTTAATGTCTCCATAGAAATAACATTAACAAGATGATAGATTAGAGGCAATAACATGATATCTCTGACATGCAGTAGAATTTATCTTCATCACACGTCTGAGAATATCCTCTTATTGTGTAATGAACCCTGCTATTTGTATCTATCAGCCTTTTACTCATTCATCTTCTTAGCTACTAAAGATAGAATTCTCATCCACAGTCTGTTATAAATGCAAATTCATACTCCTCTGCATGTCCTTCTTTTTTTGTGGTCATCTAATAAATTGTCTCTTCATATACCAGTTCAAGTGTTGTTAGCTGGAATGCATATATGTGATGATATAGAAACTGTTTTTATATCAATTAACCTCTTTGGCATGTCCGCAAAATGTTAAGAACTATAAACACCTTTCTGATAAAGATACCTGTGAGGTAGAAACACTGAGAAAAGTATAGGAGTGGGATAGAAGGGCTGCTGACTACTTTGACCCAGAAGTTAGATTCTGAGTGAGAGGTCCACTTTAAAACCTTTTCCTTCTGGGGTACCTGGATAGCGCAGCCAGTTAAATGTCTGGCTCCATATTTCAGCTCAGGTCATGATCTCAGAGTCCTGAGATCCAACTCTGTGGCCAGCTCTGTATTGAGCGTGGAGCCTACTTCAGATTCTCTCTCTTCCCTCTGTCCAAAAAAAAAAAAAAAAAAAAAATCTTAAATCTTACCTTTAAACTTTCACTGTATTTATTCTAGACTTGCCTTTGGCTGGCAAAAATGGAGGAGAAAACAGAGACTAAATATGCATGCTTTCTGGAATTAAAGATATATAATTATAACTCTATATTTGTTCTTAGCTCACACGGGTTTGTAGCTCATGCCATTTATCCTCAATGATACACTGACCTCCATCTTTCAATGAAAGAGTCAGACCTACATGAAGGGCTTACTGTGCTGCAAGAGATATGTAAATCTCTTGGGATATAATCATAAAAATACTTGACTCTCAACTTTCATAGAGCCTACATTGTGGATGAGAAACCAAAGAGAGAAATAATTTTTACTCAGTGTTATAAGTTATGTCAAAGTAATTTTATGCTCATTCAACAAAGAACTGCAAAAAGCCTATAATAGCACCTAGGAACAAGTTAGAGTTGAGAAAAATGATTTCATTAAAATGTATCAAACACTAAACTGGTTAGAACAGCTATCCCCTCTGATAAAGGAATGACTAATTAAAAAAATAGCTAATTTTACTGTTGATGGTGGGTCAATTGAAGATTCTTGGAGGAGATATTTTCACCATGAATATTTTCACCAGAAAAGAATGGCAAAGGGAGAAAAGTATATACCAAGGGCTGGGAGAACTTGGAAAAATGTGTAGAATATATGCAAATTATGAGTACAGTGAGACAAAGGGCAGAAAGAAGTTTGGACAAATTTTCTTGGGAATAACCCAAATGAGTCATTTACTTGCATGTCCTTCTAAGAATGGATCAGATTTTTATAGCTTATATAGTTAGAAAATTGGTGATGGGCTTACTAATAAAATATCGCAGGAAGAACCAGATTGGAGAAAGAAAATAATAAAATGTTGAGTTTGAAACAAATACTGCAAGAAATCCAAGGATTGGGTGGGAACACAATGTCGGCTTGAATCTAGATCTTCCCAGTGTTTTTCAAAAAACAATACAAAGGAAGATAGAGATATGAACAGGAAGAACAAGTCACTCATTCAAAATTAACCTATAGTAAAATAGGAAACAAAAAACTGGGAACTCATGTAGGACGTAAATGTAGTCCAAAGTTCCTAAGGTTAGCAACATCTTAAAAAGTACAAAAACAAAAACAAAGCACAAGCCAAAAATCCCTGAGACAAGTGTTGGTCCAGAGGAAAAGAGGACGGTGCCCTCACCAGACACCAAATCTGCTTGTGCTTTGATCTTGGATTTCCCACCCTGCAGAAATAAAAGAGGGTGTTCTGTAAGTCACCCAGCCTATGTTATTTTTGTTACAATAACCCAGATGGAAGAAAACAATTACGTATGTGGTGGAAGGTGAGGGAGCTCTCTAGGGTTTCTTTTAAAAGGGCACTAACCTTCTTGATGAGGACCTCATTCTCAGGACCTAATCACCTCCTAAGGGTTCCACCTCTAAATATCATCATTGGAGATTAAGTTTCAGCATATGAATTTTGAAGGGGTACAAATGATGAGGTTTGGGGATATATATGACCAAGAAAGAATTCTTGAGACGTCTTTGGTGCAAAATGGTTTCTTAAAGCACGGGGACAGGAACCATGGGCTGAAAGAGCTGCTGCACTGAGGTGGTGAGGGGTGGCTAATTATATACTTAGGAGTTGGGCGAGGTAAGGAAAAGGGAGGTTTCAAAAGATTTTTCATATGCTAAAGAGGACCTACAAGATATCAGAAGCCTTGCCATTGTCAAGTTAATGTTGTTTTTCCCTCTAGCAGGTATTAAAAGTAAGATTGTTGGGAAACGCCTGAAAGAATGTAGCACATCCCATCCTGGAGTGGAGGGTGGGAGGAGGTTGCAGGGTGTCAGCTTATGCTCTGTCTATAGCTAGTCACATCTTCCCTCATCACAATCATTTAGTCTATGGCAGTAACCAAAAATAAAACAACCCAAAAGTAAACAAAAATACTATAAGAAAAAAAGAAAAGCCCAGAAAGGAAACAAAACTTTCTTACTAATTAAAAAATACAGTAGAAAAAAAATGTTGTCACACATATGTGAAAATTATAGTAATATCTTACCAGGGATTTTTTACAGATTGCTGAAAAAATGATGATATAAAATATCAGTAAGCAGAAATGCAAGATTTAGGAAATTTGGTGGACAGACAATAGGAGGACATGGTCAAACAGTGAGGGGAAGGGAAATGGGAGCAGGGAAGACTTAGGGATGAAAAATTTTAAAACTGCAAAGAATTTTTTTTAAAAAACTAAACTGCAAGATGCACTCAGAAGAATAAACAAAAAAGGAAATACATCAAAAGGTAGAAAGATTTAAAATATGAAAAAGAAAGGAAATGGGAATAAAGGTTTAAAAATTTGGAAAGAAAATGATAGATATAAAGGAAAGCAAAAGATCTAACATATGCATAATGGAATTGCTAAAGAAAACACTAGAATAATGGAATAAGCCAATTTTTAAATGAAGAAGAAAACCAGTTTGAAATAAGAGTGCTTAGATTCACATAGAAAAAGAGTAGCCCATATTCCTATAAAAACTGACCCCAAAATTCAAACTCAGGAAACATCTGAATAAATGTATTATCTTTAAAAGATAATGAAGAAACTCCTTAACCTGACAAAGACATGAATGTATATTTCATAAAGAAAATAAATTTGCCATGTATCA